>JAEIGM010000009.1:0-600000 GCA_018903735.1 Drosophila cardini
TTATTCCCGCTCATTTTAATAAAATCAGTATCCGAGAATATTAACTGATAGTACTTGCAGTAAAAGACGTTCAGCTAGGAAGTTAAGCCTCTTTTTATAGAGATATCTCTAGTTTTAGGCCGAAAGTTTCCATGTGATGCGGTGGCGCGGATGATGAGTATCCGGTCGATAATCGGAAGGTCGTGGGTTCGACTCCTGGTCCGTCGTCAAAAAGAATGTATTTTATTGTGTTGTTTAAATGTGTTGCATTATCGAAAAAATTGTTTATTAACAAATTATTAACAAACAATTGAAAAATTTTTTTAAAATAGGTTTTGATAAAAAAAAAAATTTTATTACTAAATGAAAATATGCAACAATTGGGGCTATTGAATTATATTCTTTTAAAGGATTGCCCGCGACTCGAACCCACGACTTTGCGTTCGCCGATCAAGCACTTAACCGGCAACGCCATCACGACACTTGAAATTTTCGTTCCAAAACCATACATATAAAAGAGGCCTAACTTCCTAGCTGGATAACTATTTTGTTAAAAATAGAAATTTGGTCGGCACGGCCAGCGTCTGCGAGCAGCGCTGCCGCTAGCAAGCAGCGAAAACGTTCGCTCACATGTTTGTATGCTTCTATCTCGCTTGCACACATGCATTGACATTGCGTTCAATTATTAACTTTCTTACATGTCTAGCTCTTTTGTTAATAGTCCGATTTGTATGCAACTTTCAGGATAGTTTGATATATTTTGTCTTCAAATGAATTTAAAATAACAATACTGTATGATAAGATCAAATGCCTTAAAATCGGCATTGAAGTTTTCAAATTAGTTTATTTCTTGTGGGAAAAGGGGGCGTGGCAGTCCAAAATTTTTGATGACAATACAATTATGCCGTCTCTAGGAACCTGCGTACCAAAATGGGTGTTCCTAAGTGCCATAGTTACTGAGATATTCGGCTAAAACATCAATTTTTTACGAGGTGTGTCTAGTTTTTTGCTCATTGTGGGCGAACGGGGCGTGGCATCAAAAAAAAAAAGATTCTTGTATTGACTGACTTAATATCGAGTCGATTGTGACCAAATTAAAACTTGTAGCTCTTACCATCTCGGAAATCTGTTTGTTCATACGGACGGACAGACGGACAGACGGACGGACGGACAGACGGACAGACAGACGGACAGACGGACAGACGGACATGGCTATATCGACTCGGCTTGTGATGCTGATCAAGAATATATATACTTTATGGGGTCTGCCACGCCTCCTTCTGCCTGTTACATACTTTTTTTTTTTCACAAACCCAATATACTCTCTCTTGCAGAGAGTATAACAACAAAGACGAGAGAGAATGAAATGAGCATATTTCTCTTTTAATTGTTTTTGTCTTCGCCAATGTTTTTGTTTTGATTTGCTTGTTAAACAGCTGTGGATATGATTTTTTTGTATTCTTCAAATTAGAAGTAGCCAAAACAAAGGGGCAAGAAAAGAAAAGAATAAAATTGAGCATTTTCACTTTTGTAGTTTTGAACTTTATTAAATGTTTTGGCATGTAAGAGAATTAGGTAAAGCAAAGGGCGAAGGTGTTAACGTTGCAATAACTTGACATGTATACATTTATATATGAATACATATGTATAAATGTATGCATACATACAAACAGATGTAAGGGGATATGTGTACTTAGTATGTATTACATACATATGTACACACATGTACGCATGTATGTACGTGTACGTGCAGCGCTGTCGCCACACAAGCAGCGAAAACGTTCGCTCACATTTTTGTATGTTTCTGTCTCGCTTGCACACACGCATTGACATTGCGTTCAATTATAAACTCTGATACGCGTCTAGCTCTTTTGTTTATTGTCCGATTTATCTGCAACTTTCAGGATAGTTTAATATAATTTGTCTCCAAACGAAATTTAAATTACAATACTGTACGATAAGAACATATGCCTTAAAAATGACATTCAAGTTTGGAAATTATTTTATTTCTTGTGGCGAAATGGGGCGTGGCAGTCCAAAATTTTAAATAAAGATGCATTTATGCCGTCTCAAGGAACCTACATACCAAAATGGGTGTTCCTATGTGCCATAGTTACTGAGATATTCGCCCAAAACATAAATTTTTTACGAGGTGTTTCTAGATTTTTGCTCATTGTGGGCGAATGGGGAGTGGCATCGAAAAAAAAAAAGATTCTTGTATTGACTGACTTAATATCGAGTCGATAGAGACCAAACTCAAACTTGTAGCTCTTACCATCTCTGAAATCTGTTTGTTCATACGGACGGACAGACGGACAGACAGACGGACAGACGGACAGACGGACAGACGGACATGGCTATATCGACTCGGCTTGTGATGCTGATCAAGAATATATATACTTTATGGGGTCTGCCACGCCTCCTTCTGCCTGTTACATACTTTTTTTTTTGCACAAACCCAATATACTCTCTCTTGCAGAGAGTATAAAAATAACTCTTAAAATATAAATTTATTTAGAATTGAAAGCTCTAATAATCCCAAATTTTATTTCATTTAATTGGAATTGAAAGCTTTGAAACATATATTTATATGGCTTATACTCAGTTGAAATTTGTCTTCATTTAAAATAAGCAAAAATCTTTGGTTTTTTGATGCCAAATACTGAGAAAATCTTATTGTGAAGTATTTGATTTTTTCTTAAAATTGGCTGTTTGTTTCTTTACTTCTTTAGTGTAGCGTGATTAAAATAAAAGCGACTCATTTGCATGCAGAGCAATTCAAGGAAAGTTTTGAAAAAATTACGCAAATGTCAATGACCGTTAAAAGGATTTAAATTGTTTGGGCTAGAAAAATTTGCAGCATACTTTCAGGCGGTGCTCTAAGAAAATGCTTCACACAAATTAAACCGGCAGGAGTTTTATTTTATGATCATGGAAACATGATTAAAACAATGGGTTTTAAAGTTATCACACACACACACACATGCACACTTGCTTACACGCATATGTAGTGTAGTGTATATTTTAACAGCTTAACAGTTTGGGATATGGCCAAGTTAAGCAATTTACTTTGTGAATTTTATTTTATTTTCAATTTTTTTTTGCTTTTTAGATTTTTTAGCACATGTTAGCAGCTACCCACTCACATTTATGCTGATTTATATATGTATGATATATATAAATTGGCAAACTATTCACATAGCGTTTTGAAGACTACGTTGTGTCCACGACGCACGAATGAAATCCAACGACTAAAGTAGAGTGTCAATGTTGTTCTGGTTCTTGGGCCAACAAATTTGTGGCCAACATTACTGCTATGTGGGCTGCATGTCTCAGATTGAGAGAGCCAGAGACAGCCAGTAAAGAGAGCATGGAGTTTGTGAGAGCACTTCCTTCACTGGAAGTGGAACGTATTTTCTTCGTTAAGCTTTTGCTTTTGCTCTATTATTACCCTCAACAGCTGTTTAACCGGTAGTTGCTGTTGCTCGCAAGTCAATTAATGTTTTATGTTTTACATATTTTTCTTACAATAAATTTAATTAAGTTATTTTATTTCAGTTCATTTAGGGAACTAAATGTACCATCTGATTACAGTATAAATGATGATCCAAATTAACTGAACACGTTGTTAAAACACGCTCAACTTCGTTATTATAAATTTTAAAGAATTTTATACTCTTAAAACTGAATTAAAAGTTGACTAAATTGAAGCTGCAATATGTGTTATATTAAGAAGTTTCAATAAGCTTCCGCCTTAAAGTGATGTTCCCATTTAATAGAAGTCTACAGTCTTATGCATGCAGTGCACTTCAAGGTATTGAAATATTTATGGAAGTTTGTAGACTTAGTCGCAGAAAGCAGAAAGAGAATAAAACGTATATGAACGTTGAAGCATTTCGTTTTTAATTTGTGTCACATTTGTTGTTCTGATTGTTGACGTGGCCTGCCTAAGTGGAATCGCACTAAATGTTTCAAAATGTCCAACCGTTTTCATCTCCATCTCTGTCTGTGTCTGTCTCTGTTAACACAACAAAATTGGCCTCTTTTAAAACATAGCACAATGGCGTTGGAATAGCTTTGTCAGGACGTAGAACGCTCTTTTCAGACTGGACAAACTCTGTGTGACTCTCCTTGCAACTCGTTTGGCTTCTGGTTATCTTTCATTTCCAGTGTGTGTTGTTATGTCTTTGTTAGTCACATTTTGAATGTCTGTACAATTTATACCACTTGACAGTAACTCTTTCATCACTTTGATTATGTGATGTTTCAACTCTTTTAAAGAGTAGAAAGGTCTATTAAATTTGTCAGGAGCAAAATGTGCGAAACAGGCAGAAGGCGGCGTAGACTACCCCATAAAGTATATATATTCTTGATCAGCATCAACAGTCGAGACGATAAAGCGGTGTCCGTCTGTCTGTTCGTCCGTCCGTATGTATGAACGCCTAGATCTTAGGGACTATAAGATCAAGTGCCACCAAATTTGGAATGAAAGTCCGTCTGAAGTGTACGCAAATCCAGTTTCAAATTGTTGCCATGCCCATACAATCGCACATATCAATAGGTATGCAATCGTTCTCCTTACTCTATACTCTATGCTCTTCTAACTAGAGAAAGCTCGACCAATCAAAGTCCAACAGCTGCATACCCACACACACATACACAGACCGAGTTTGCGCGTTTGTCTCGCGTGGGCATACTCTCTGCTCTTCTGATCAAAGCTAGCTTACTGGATCTGAGTTCCACTGCTGCCTACTCTCACAAACACACACATACACAGGCAGAACTTTCCGAGTTTGTATCACGTAGGCATACTCTGTGCTCTTTTAAACAAATGCTTGCTGCACTGTTCAGAGTTTCACAGCTGCATACGCCCACAGACACACATACCCTTCCAGAGCCTGCCGCGTTGCTCTCGCATAAGCATATTATTACTCTCATTTGCTTGTGCTCTTCGCTCTTCTTACCAACGCTAGCTCAACAGATCTGACTTCCACAGCTGCCTGCGCTGTTGGTCACACATTCATAGGAATGCAAACATTCTCCACAGCTTTTTCTCTTTTGCTCTTCTAACTAGAGAAAGGTCGACCGATCAAAGTCCAACAGTTGTATACCCACACACACATACACAGACTGCCGCGTTGGTGTCGCGTAGGCATTCTGTGCTCTTCTATCCAAATGCAAGCGATTTTGTTCAGAGATAACAGCTGACAACTCCAGAGCCTGTCACGTTGCTCTCGCATAGGCTCGCTCAACTGTATCCTATCCTACTTGTTATATAAAATGATTGATTTTAAATCAATAACAAGAAAGAAAAGTACAGTCGAGCACGCCCGACCGTAGAATACTCTCTGCCTTTTATTCCCGATCATTTTAATAAAATCAGTATCCGAGAATATCAACTGATAGTACTTGCTGTAAAAGACGTTGAAAGACGGTCAGCTAGGAAGTTAAGCCTCTTTTATAGAGATATCTATGGTTTTAAGCCGAAAATTTCCAAGTGATGCGGTGGCGCGAATGATTAGTATTCGATCGATGAACGGGAAGTCGTGGGTTCGACTCCTGGTCCGTCATCAAAAAGAATATTTTATTGTGTTGTTTAAATGTGTTGCATTATCGAAAAAAAATTGTTTATTAACAAATTATTTATAAACAATTGAAAAAAATTTTAAAAAGAGTTTTGATAAAAAAATATTTTTATTACTAAATGTGCAACCGCGACTCGAACCCACGTCTCTGCGTTCGCCGACCAAGCACTTAACCTGCAACGCCATCACGACACTTGAAAGTTTCTTGCCCAAACCATACATATAAAAAAGGCTTAACTTCCTAGCTGGATAACTATTTTGTCAAAAATAGAATTTTGGTCGGCACGGCCAGCGTCTGCGAGCAGCGCTGCCGCTAGAAAGCAGCGAAAACGTTCGCTCACATGTTTGTATGCTTCTGTCTCGCTTGCACACATGCATTGACATTGCGTTCAATTATTAACTTTCTTACATGGATAGCTCTTTTGTTTATAGTCCGATTTATATGCAACTTTCAGGATAGTTTAATATATTTTGTCTTCAAACGAATGTGAAATAACAATACTGTACGATAAGAACATATGCCTTAAAATCGGCATTGAAGTTTGCAAATTATTTTATTTCTTGTGGGAAAAGGGGGCGTGGCAGTCCAAAATTTTTGATGACAATACAATTATGCCGTCTCTAGGAACCTGCGTACCAAAATGGGTTTTCCTAAGTGCCATAGTTACTGAGATATTCACCTAAAACATCAATTTTTTACGAGGTGTTTCTAGTTTTTTGCTCATTGTGGGCGAACGGGGCGTGGCATCGAAAAAAAAAAAAGATTCTTGTATTGACTGACTTAATATCGAGTCGATAGAGACCAAATTCAAACTTGTAGCTCTTACCGTCTCTGAAATCTGTTTGTTCATACGGACAGACGGACAGACGGACAGACGGACAGACAGACGGACAGACGGACAGACGGACATGGCTATATCGACTCGGCTTGTGATGCTGATCAAGAATATATATACTTTATGGGGTCTGCCACGCCTCCTTCTGCCTGTTACATACTTTTTTTTTTGCACAAACCCAATATACTCTCTCTTGCAGAGAGTATAAAAAGGCTTAACTTCCTAGCTGGATAACTATTTTGTCAAAAATAGAATTTTGGTCGGCACGGCCAGCGTCTGCGAGCAGCGCTGCCGCTAGAAAGCAGCGAAAACGTTCGCTCACATGTTTGTATGCTTCTGTCTCGCTTGCACACATGCATTGACATTGCGTTCAATTATTAACTTTCTTACATGGATAGCTCTTTTGTTTATAGTCCGATTTATATGCAACTTTCAGGATAGTTTAATATATTTTGTCTTCAAACGAATGTGAAATAACAATACTGTACGATAAGAACATATGCCTTAAAATCGGCATTGAAGTTTGCAAATTATTTTATTTCTTGTGGGAAAAGGGGGCGTGGCAGTCCAAAATTTTTGATGACAATACAATTATGCCGTCTCTAGGAACCTGCGTACCAAAATGGGTGTTCCTAAGTGCCATAGTTACTGAGATATTCACCTAAAACATCAATTTTTTACGAGGTGTTTCTAGTTTTTTTGCTCATTGTGGGCGAACGGGGCGTGGCATCGAAAAAAAAAAAAGATTCTTGTATTGACTGACTTAATATCGAGTCGATAGAGACCAAATTCAAACTTGTAGCTCTTACCGTCTCTGAAATCTGTTTGTTCATACGGACAGACGGACAGACGGACAGACGGACAGACGGACAGACAGACGGACAGACGGACAGACGGACATGGCTATATCGACTCGGCTTGTGATGCTGATCAAGAATATATATACTTTATGGGGTCTGCCACGCCTCCTTCTGCCTGTTACATACTTTTTTTTTTGCACAAACCCAATATACTCTCTCTTGCAGAGAGTATAAAAATGTGTAAAAGACTTAGTTATTTGATTCAAATTTAGGGCGACTTATGTCAACCGTAACAGCGATTCTACCAAAAAGTATTAAAATATATATATATATATATATATATATATATATATATGTATATATATAAATCAATAAAAGGGACATCCGTAAACAGTAAAAATGAACAAAAATACAATGTACACAATGTACAAAACCTTGGACATGAATATTTCAGCTGTAGTAACAATATATGATTCATCCCTTTGACATCAACAACAATAAGAATAAAATGAATCTATGAAAAAGCGTTGATATTCAATCCATATATAGAAGCCATAGTGTACTACATATGTTTGTCTGAGTATGTGTGTGTGTGTGTGTGAGTTTAAAATGCCAACCATTTATCCAACTGACACAGAGAGGAGCGTGAGGTCATTGCATTGTGGGTTTCTTTATGAGAGTTACCTGTACTGTGCTCGGAGCGTAAATTAAATACACAAGCTGTTGACATACGACGATGAATTTACAAGAGTACTGACCCCTAAAGCATCGAAGGGGATATTTTTTATGGAGCTGCAGATGGCAGCATACCTTATGGCACATGCCATAGATAATTTATGCTGGACCAGGTATGTGACTAAAGCTCGGATCCCTGCGGTAAAAGGATATTGGTATTTTCTTCCAATTTTAAAAGAAATTGCTCCACAATTTACTTTGTGGAGGGAAGTAAAGAGTTGCTAAAACCTTACATAAACTCTTGACTCAGCTCGCCTTTATTTTAGCTTCTATTTTTCTAAGACAGATTTAGTTTATTGAAGCGACAATTTTGCCTGTAGCTCTATATGCTGAACTTCGAATAAAGTTAACTGTGCCTTCAAGCATGAATAATTCTATTATGGATATATATTTTTCTAAGTACAAAATAAGCAAACAAACAAACTGAAACAAAGAATAACTAAACCAAAACCTGATCAAAAATGTGTGCCCAAAACGAATACATAAAAATTATATAACCATTTCTCATATGTGCTACATTGTACTCATACGATGCCATGTGTATGTAAGAGTATCAAAACGGACATGAATTTTATATGAACAGTTTTCACAATACGTGACACAAAACTGCAGCTGCAACATGAGGCAACTTGCTAGACTTTCTGCAAGTTAATCTGCAACATATTCATAGAAACAATGTAAAATCATGTTTAATGCAAATCTTTCAAAGAATTTGAATTCACACTTGCCTTCTCCCTTTATTCCAACTTGCAAGCACTTTGAATACAAAAAGATGGAATTTTATAATGAATTTTAGAATTTTTTAGTATTAGTCCTTACAGTCCTTAAAAAGAAGTGATTTCAAAAACTTCAACTTATATATTACTAAGAATAAATCAAACTCTTAGCTGTAATTAATGGACTTCGTTCAACTGATGCACTTCCTTACTAAATATATAAATTTAAAAAACTGAACGCAATGAGATAATTTAAATTCATTACTTGGCCATCGTTCGCTTTGCTTGAGACCTGGATCAAATTAAAAGACCATGACTGGTCTAAGCATTAGAGCGGAATTAAATTTGTTTGGCTCAAACTGTAGACCAGCCTGTGTGTTAAGCCTTAAAGCAAAGGGCAAGAACAGCAGAGCAACAGGGAGAGTTAATGAAATCGTTTGCAATGCCCTAAGAGAAGTTGTTTTCCATTTACTGCTGATGACAATCTACTGAAACTTTACTCTCAGCTAGACCGGAAGTGACACTTCCACCATTTTGCCTAGAAGAAGCAAGTGGGATGACAACGGAAATGCCAAAGAATTGAGTAATGTCAAACCATTGCCAGCTATATAAAATGGTTTCTTGATCTAGTTAGGAACGAAAGTGAAAGTTAAAGCAAAATTTATTTTCTAAACATATTTTAAATAATTCTATTGGAAATATTTTGAAGTAAGTTCGGCCTATGAATAAGTAGCTTATGCTATTTGTAGTAATTGCGTATACGCTGCGTATGACGTCATTTCATTAACTGTTTTTCAAAAATGTTTACCTGAAGTACTCAACTTTAAAGGAGTGGTTGTTTTTTTTTATCTTTTACAGAACCTGTTTTCACTCTTCAGTCAGAAAAGTTTCCTGCAAAACAAACAATAATCAATTGATATCTTGTTTTCTTGGCAATGTACACACACAAACACACACAAACACTCTCAATACTGATAGATGGGTGAGAAAAAAATGCAAAGCCTACACGTGTTTTTGATTGCTGACTTGCTCTTTAAAAATGTTAATGGTTTTTATTGCTTTCCTTTTTGCCATAAATTTTCTATTTGCTTACGGCATAAAAAAACGTTAAAGTTCTTACTACTTGTGTATGTGTGTGTGCGTGTGAGAGAAAATTGCTTTCTTTGGCATTGAATTGATTTGAGCTGATGGCAATCGAATTGCCAATAAGTTATCTTCGAGTTTTCATTAGATTGACATATTTGCTAAGTCTTTGTCTTAAATTAATTCCATTACATGTTGTGTTGCTCAATTTGAGCAAAGTCTTCTTTTGAACTTCTATTTTATTATGTTAATTAGCTTTCTTTATGCTCATGGAAATGGCGTGCATATCATTATCCTGACTTGCATTAATTAATCGACAGTTTGCATTTGTATTCGTCGCTTAATTAGAATTCCACTTGTGTTTCTCAAATACCAAAGCGTGCCTGTGACTAAAGCAGTCAGAGAAATACACACTATGTATGTCATCTTACCCTCAATTGTCGTTCAACTCGATATCCTTCGTGTCTATTTCAAGAACTTTGTCATGCCCGCCAAACTCATAAACAACAACGCAAACTATTAAGTTGGCTAATTAGGCGACACATGGCTTGGAATTTCGCAAATTATGCAAACACTCAAAGCATCGCATATCATCCCATTCGTAGTAATAATTCAGTCTTTAGCCTTTAATATATCATATCTTATATAAGAAAATGTAAAGATCTTAAGTCTTTTGAAATTTGATTTTTTGCTTCATGAGTTTCCGTAACTTTTGGCATATTTGTAGATTGTAAATGTTGTTCAAATTGTGTTGAAACTAAAATCTACAGTACCGTGGGCATTCCCACTGTTCTTAGCCATTGGCAAGCTCATCAAACAAAGGGCATCACGAACATTATGCCATACAAGGCAATTACACAGTACACACTGTGATGGCACGGAGAATGGGATTCGAACATGTTACCTGCCGGCAAAACGCAGAACAATCAAAATTGTGGTGAAATTGTCGGCGAATGCGAAGAATGCCAAAGGGCTTAAATTCAATCGCATTCAATGCGATTACATGCTGCATTTTCCGTTCGGACAGAATTGGTAAAGACAGGTGTTGCCAGCAGAGACCAGATGATGGTTCTGATCCAATTGGAAACCGTGGACGAAAACTCAGAAACTCTGCTTAGAAAATGGAATTCCCCGAGTGTTTGCTTCGCCCAATTGTTTGCCCAATTGTTGCTAAATTATCAAACTTTGTTTTAACAATAGTTTAGAAAATTTATGCCAAACACAATTAGGGATTAAATGGCTTCTAGGAACTAAGCGTATACTTTCCATTCTTCAAAATAAGATTGATAAACACAATTTCAATACAAGGAACAATCGTTTTCTTTGAAGTTGAATGATTTACAATTGAAATGTTTAACTGAAAGAAACAAATTATTATACATCCCTTCATTTACTGACCATTTACAAACTGGTCAATTACCCAAACCTTCTATAGATTGTCTCCTACTTAAAATGAATGGTATATAGAATCCTCAGTACGACATTTGTTGAAGGTAATTTAATCTGGTCAAGTGATAAACTGACCACATTTTTCGTTAGCTCCATCAATACCTTTTATTTAGTTGGATTTGATTAAAACACATCAATTTTTGAGCCGAGGAATATATAAACCTTTGTGTGCTAGAAAATGTCTACAAATCGAGCATAGTTTTGAATATCGTACGATGCTGGCTAACTGGCACAACTTCAGGTTGATTCTGATTAATTTGCTTGCTTTTACCAGCATTAGAAGCTGGAGGAACTGGCAAGAAAACATTGATGAAACAAAGACAACTCTGATAGAGTTACGCTCAGGTGTTGGAAATGAACCAGAAATTCTGTGTGCTTAGCAAATTTGTTCAACTGCAATGCGTATGTTTGCATTCTGTGGGTTTGGGTGTGTGTTGGGAAAGGTTAAGTTTCAGTACTGTACAGTGCTGTTCATGGTTCATGTTTCTGATTGTGGTGGTTATAGATTGAGTCAGAATACGGATGTGCAGACATTTGTAAGCTGCCAGGGGATTATACAACGAACGCAGGAGTATTTACCACTGACAAAACTGTTCCCGGAATGGTCCCTGCTGCTGTGTTTTCTCCTGTCACTGCTCCTGTCTCTGCTCCTGTCTCTGCTCCTGTGCCTTCTACTGTCCCTGATCCCGTTCCGGCCCCTATTCCTTCTCCAGTCCTCTCTCCTACCCCTAGTTATGCTTATGTTTCTCACCCAGACCTAGCTTATATTCCCGCTCCGTTCCCTTTTTAAAAAATTGGTTAGCTTTATGTGTGTCGTGTTTGCTTTTGAGGCAAATATTTGCTTAGAAGAATTCTAACAACTTTTCGTTTGAAACTGTTAGAGAGCTTTAAAAATTGCAATGCGGTGCATGTATTTTCGAGAGCAGAATTGTTGTGAAGTTTTACAAATAAAACTGAATAAATCTCACCCTTTTCTATTCCTTTCCTCCTGTTTTAAGCATCAAGTTTGGAGTACACTTGAACCGCAAAGCACGGCGTTAGTTCCTGATCCATGGAACAGAATATGGGTCAAAAGCGGTGCATCAATAGCATTAGTAAAGCAACACAAATCGAGTGATAAAATCAATGCTATGAACCAATCCGTTGGCTGGGCAGAAGCTATCTTCATTGATAGCATTAGTTGCCAGTTGGCTTTATGCTCTTTTCCTCAAATTATACTCAATAGCTTCCCCCATATTGCAGCTCATTTGCGTGTTCTGATTATGCTATATAGAAAGTGTGTGCTTGAAGAAAACAAGGTTTAAAGGTTTGGAGTAATGCTATGGTATGTTCAAATGTAAATGTATCTGAGACGCTGGATTTCTGTTAAGGAAGGAGAATTTTTGTAGGTGTAACTGCACACATGAGACAAATTTCAGTTGAACACACTTCGGTCGCAAGGCAAGGAGAGTGTGAAATGTCGGAAAAGTCTTTACCATCGAATCGTAGGTGTGCCAAGGACACGTAAAGGATTCAGATTCAATTAGAAACAAGTAAGAAAGGCTACAGTGGAGCGAGCCGACTGTAAAAGACCCCGTACTCCTTCTAATGCGCATTTTTCTTTACAAGCAAATAAAAGAAGCAGAGTGGTTAAAATTTTATGTACGTACGTATACACATATTTAGACAGCTGTAGAAGTCAGGTCTGTTGAGATTACTTTAGAAAGGAGAGCGAAGAGCACAAGCAAATGAGAACGATGTGACGAGAGCAACGCGGAAGCTCTGCAGGCTATTGAGAATGATTGCATTCCTATGAATGTGTGCGAAAGCAAGATTGACTAATAGCTCAGTGAGAAGAGCGAAGAGCACAAGCAAATGAGAATAATGATGTGCTTATGCGAGAGCAACGCGGCAGGCTCTGCATATGTATGTGTGTCTATGGGAGTAGGCAGCTGTGGAACTTTGAACAGTACGGTTTGCATTTGGATAAAAGAGCGCGGAGTATGCCTAGTATGCATGTGTATGTTTGTGAGAGTAGACAGCATACAAGTCAGATCCGTTAAGCTAGCTTTGATCAGAAGAGCAGAGAGTATACCACGCGATGCCAACGCGGCAGACTCGGTCTGTGTATGTGTGCGTGTGGGAATGCAGCATTTGGATTTTGATTGGTTGAGCTTTCTCTAGTTAGAACAGCATAGAGTACAGAGTACGAAGAATGCATGCATACCTATAGATGTGTGCGAATGCAAGACCAATAGCGCAGGCAGCTGCGGAAGTTTGGTAAGAAGATCGAAAAGCATAAGCAAATAAGAACAAGTGAGAAAGGCTTTAGTTATACTGGTACAGTGTTACTGTGTCTGTGAGATGTAGGTGTTCATACATACGAAGGGACAGAAAGACATCGCAATATCATCACGGCTGTTGATGCTGTTCAAGAATATATATACTTTATGGGGTCGGAACTGCTTCCTTCTGCCTATTACGCGCATTTCGCGTCTGACAAGCCCAATAGACTCCTCTACTCTCTTTTAAAGTACGGGGTCTAAAAACAGAGATGTATACCATTTGTGGCCTTACCTGTATGAAGCACCAGTCTTAGATTCAGTAGCAATGGTTTCTAAATTAAGATAAATGTGGAACTGTGGGTACTACGAGTGTGTGTTTGTCTGGCCTTTGAAGTTGCACGTGGGAAACATGAAAATTCCAGCGTGAAATATTTCATGCCAATTTTTCTTGCCCCCAAAATCCGCCAGTTTTTCCCCTAAATGTATCTGAAAAGTAATATGTTTTACTGTTCGCTGCCTTGATAATGGTAGACAGAAAACACTGTACTATATGTCAATATCTTTTTGTTAATATGTCCTAGTTACCTTGAAAAAAGGTCAAATAAATGATAGCAATGAAACATAATGCGTTTCGTTATTTATCCAATCTGTGCACTGATATAGGTCTACTAGCATTATTAGACAGAGATTGCAATATTGGGAAAGGAAAATGAGTGATAATAGTAGCAAAGAAGCTTTTAAAAGATAGTTAATCAACAATTTTTCTCAAAGTTAAAAACTAAAAATATTTAGATTTAAAACCAGGTCATCCTTTACCAGGGTCACAATAATAAAAGCTGCCTGAACAAATCGTTGCAATCAAAATTAAACGATGATAAACTTGAACGAAGTACGTGCTTAATGTCTGTGGGAGCTTCAAATAAAACCAAAATGGAAAATGGTGTAAGCTATCAGACCTTTTATTACTTCAAAACTAACACTCATTCCCAGAACAATCAACGACTTACATATGTATGAACAATCAACGTCATTCCCATGAGTCGTGATTTCATAACTATTCAACAAAACTCTAAAATTCACAGCAGATTGTAAATTGGATAAACGTGAATGCACCAACGATTCTATAGTCTAATTCTAACTCAACTGCGTGGGCAGTTTATATAGTATATGAATTAAATTCTAACTAAAAATAAAAATAATTTAAAACTTTACATGAGTTGAGAAAAAATTTTTTATTCCAATCACTTTTCAGTTTTTACAATTTATGATTTACATAAAAAAGGACAATCTTTATTTATAGCACTGTCCACTTAAAATTCAGACCAAACCCTGTAGTACAAGTGCTCATACACAATCTCACACTTGGATGGAAAATTACGAATTGTTTGGTATGCGAAGCGATTTACTTCGACAGACTTTGACAGCTGTCACTGAATAAGAAGTCTGTTGGAAAATTCATGGATGTGTCAATGTCCTTTGTTGTCATCTATAAAGACATAAGACACTTAAGTTCTTAAATTTTGAAAGGAAAAAGAAATTGTTTCATTTATTTAAAGTTTAATTGTAGTTTTGTAAACTCGATTAATTATATAGATCACATATCAACTTTTAAAACTTCTTAAACCTCAACTAGTACTCACCAAATCAAATCTGTTTATAAAATTATCTCTCATAAGTAACTGCAATTCTTGGAGAAATTTCCAGCTTGTTACATTTTCTCGGTATGAATTTTTTCCTTGATGCTAAAAAAGTGCTATAACCCCAGAGCAACGAGAGCTCATACTCCCCCAACTCCTCCATTTCCATTACAGTTTCTCAGTGCAGTACGTAATCACTCTGACTGTATACATATATTTATGTAGCTCATTTTCCAATTAGTGATTGAACGCGTAATTATTGTGCAACTAATTGAATGACTTTACGCGTTCATAATAATTGACAAACAAGAGTTCACTTTTCATGGCTATCAAATTCGATTAATTTCATGGAATATTCAGAGAATCGAATGATTGCTGAATTTCACAAAAAAATTCTGCGTTATCAAATGATTTTTCCTTTGCAAAAATCACAACATTTTGTTAGTAAAATCCATTTTATTTTAAATATATTTAAACAAACAAAATGCAGTCAAACCGGTTTTGAGTTAAAAGCTGATTAACAGAGTATTTAACTTTGGTTTATTCGCCTTAAAGTCTTAACTTGAAGCTAATGATATGGAATCAATCGATTTGAAATACATTTTCACTAACGAAGCTAAGTTTGTAGTTTTGGTAAAGCTGTTAATAAATTCGTTTGCGTATTGACATTTAATGGACATTTATATCCAAAGAGCAATTACAGTTACATATGTAGGCAATTATCCGCCCACACCAAGCTATATTATGATGGCCCAAAGCATCGAACAGGAATTGCAAGTTTATTAACTGCAATAAATGTCAACGGAACTTCATGTTACACTCAAATGATGCACATGCCACAAATGCCATACTGGAAATTCAATTTGATTGTGGTATTGATTATTCGATTATGTGTTTTGGTTGGATTCCATGCATTTGACGGTTTAAATAACTGAAAAACCAAATAGAATTCTTAATACACACTTAATTTTAAACCACATTTCATTGACATCAATCGTAAGTTTTGATGTCAAAGGTTAACCAAATGAGATACAATAGACATTTCGTTGTTTACTGATAACAGAGTTTTTAATCTAAGGTACAATTTTCAATATTTAAAGCAGAACTTTATCTTAAACGTCAAAAGTTACTGTTATTTAGAAGATACTTTAACACATAAATCAAGTCATGAGCTGCATTTGAATTATTTAAGTTACAAAAAAAGTATCTTATGATTTATTAGAATACGATAAACGGCAAATGGGAAAAACTCCAAACCGAACCCAATATCCTAAGTCAGTAGAAATTGTGTTTCATTTCATTTTCCTGCAGCTTGCCACAAGAGATTACACACGTGAGTGGGTGTAGCTGTTGTTGGTGTGCGGGTGTGTGGGTGTATGGGTGTGTGCACAAATCATTTTCGTTGGTCACAGCAGAATTTTGAGAGCGTTTTAATGAATTTTCTCAAACAAATTCTTATCTGTTTGCAGATGAAGTAATCATCTGTGGGTTCTTTCCCTAATTGAGAAAATTAATTATTTGATTTTTCTAACCAACATATTGTTAGACTATTTAAAATTAAAGTACTTTTTTAATTAAATTCATTAGTAAGTTTCTTAATGAATTAATTGCTTTTATTTGTTTTTATTCAAAGAAGTTTCCTTTCTTAACGGATTCGAAGTCATGATTATTTTTGCAAGGGTTAATAAGTATATACACTAAAAGTTACTTAAATTAATAACACGGTTTTTCCATTTTAAGTCAATTAATCTTAGCCAAGTCATTTGCCAAACTTGATGTCAAAACCACGAAAACGGTTTTGGTTTTCATTGTGGTTTTGTTACTGTTTTCTGAATTCTGTTTCTTGCTGTGCGCTTTCATTTTGTTTTTGTGATAACAACAAGCAGTTGGCCAATTATATCACAGGAGATGGAGAGGGAGAGAGAGAAAGAGAGAGAGAGAGAGAGTGAGAGTGAGAGTGGGAGGGAGAGGAGTGCCATTACTCTACTTTGTTTACAGTCGGTGTGCACTCGAGCATGAAATATGTTTGAAGTGTTTGCCCAGAGTGCAGACTTTGGGTCGAGTTTGTACAACAAAAGCATAACTTTGTGTTTTGTTGAGATTATGAATGCAAGTCGGTAAGTAACAAAGGTCAGCAATCCGATTAACTAGGTGTGCATCTTGGGTGCTTAAAGCTTTGCAACAAGTAAAAGGCTGAGTAACAAGTCTGTCGATAAGTTTTGTGAGAAAAGATGGAGAACTTTGCATTTAGGCCTTCTCAAATGAAACTTCTTCAGCCACAGCATTGCAGAAACAGTTCGTCACAAAGTTTCAGCAGTTTTTAAAATAATTTTTGCTTCTCATAGTACTTCTTTCTCATACTTCAAAAGAAAAGTAACAAAATGTAGTAAATGCCCAAGAGTTTGAAAAATATTAGATAATAATAATAATCACAGTATTTGTTGATATTGCTCTTGCTATTCCTGTACTAACTTAACAATTAAGCTTAACTAACTTAAACAATTAAAGTCAGAACATGAAAATAAAATTAGCTACGCAAATACTCCATCAACCATCAAATAAAGTCTACCAGCAATTGAATATAATTTCAATGCTTACAAACAAATTATATTAAAGAATTTACATAAAGGACAATGGTTAAAAAATAAATTCCATTCACTCTCTCTCTCTCTCATTCCATTCAATACCGTGTAAAATCCATTGAAATAATTGAATCGATGAGTATTGAAAAAAACACAAGCAATTACAAAGGGTTTAAGTTTGAGTTATACAAATAACCATAAATAACCAAACTGACCACAATAAATATAAATATTGAATAAATTCTATGAAACAACAGAAATAAAAGAGCCAAGAAAGAAGAGAAAAAGTCAACAATTGTCATTGTCAAGCTTTGCATGCAATAAATAATATTATTAGAGCACATTTTTGTGAGAAAACAAGTAAGAAAGGCTACAGTCGAGTGAACCGACTGTAAAACACCTCGTACTCATAGCAGTGCCTTCTTTCCAACAAAAAGAAGAAGAAGCAGAGTGATTCATATTTTATATATGTACATACATATGTTTGTATGTAAATATACACATATCTAGATGTGTGCGAATGCAAGGCCAATAGCGCATGCAGCTGTGGATGTCAAGTCTGTGGAACTTGCTTTGGAGAGAAGATCGAAGAGCACAAGCAAATGAGAGTAATTATATGCTTATGCGAGAGCAACGCAACAGGCTCTGCATATGTATGTGTGTGTTTTTGAGAGTAGGCAGCAGTGGAAGCCAGATCCGTTAAGCTAGCTTTGGTGAGAAGAGCAGAGAGTATGCCTACGCGAGACCAACGCTTCGGGCTCGGTCTCTGAATACGTGCGTGGGTATGCAGCTGTTGGATTTTGATTGGTCGAGCTTTCTCTAGTTAGAAGAGCATAGAATACAGAGTACAGAGAATGCATGCATGTGGAAGTCAGATGTGAAGCTAGGTTTGGTACTAAGAGCGTGAAGTACAAGCAAATGAGAACATTTTTGAAAGGGTAAATTTGGTGGCTCTATAGTCTTTAAAATATACCTATATACTTTATGGGGTCGGAAATGCTTTCTTCTACCTAATACACACATTTCCCTTCTGACAAACCTAATATACCCCTTTACTCTCATTGAGAGTAAGGGGTCTATAAACTAGGGAAATACAATCAGCATGTGTGAGAAAGGACGAAAAAAACCTTTTATTTTGCTATCTCTTTGTCTTTTACTCGCATTGTGTCAGATTCTATGCTTCTGTAGTAAAACATTCATTTAATATAAAAGCAAAAGCTTTATTCTTTCCAGGAATTTCTGGAATTAAATACCATTTGAACATGCAACATTGATATATTGCTTGTGGTTAGGACTTTGCCATTGCTATCTTCCGTGTCTATCTATCTGCTGATGTGTCTGATTATTGGGATGAACACATTCGTAATTGGTCCACAGAGAATTCAATATGGAACTTTTTTTTCAGAGAAAATTTGTTTTGTTAGGTAAATTTTAGGCAGAAAAAAAATGTATTTTGTACACTTAAAAGTAAAGTAATATATTTAAATGAAAAAGTTTCATTATTTAAACAAATCAATATATAAAATTAAGTAATTGTCATATATAATTTGTTTAAATTAGCTGATTAAGTATATAAGCTTACCAAAATTCCATCTATTTGATCTTATTTCAGTAAAATTATGTCTTGGCTGAGAATAGTAAATGTTAAAAATAAAATTAACTATTTAAAAATGTTTGATTTAACTTTAACCATTTTCTTGTAGTGCATTCAATCAGTTTGAATCTAGAATTCTGATTTGAATCACTGTGTGTGCTCAAATTCATTTACAAACAAAACAGAAAAAGAAATTGGAATACAAATGGTCTTGACATTTTTTATGCTTATCACTGTCATTGCAGGCGTTGAAATTGTAATTTGTGTAATCTCAGGTTGGCAAAGGCCAGTCACCGTAAAGACAAAGAAACAAAGGTGAAACCCTCTACAAAGGGCAAGAGGGGGAGAGACTTTGTGTGTGCATTTGTTGTACTATGTAGAAACACTTTATTCGAGTCTCAGCATCTGCGAATCAAATGAGAATAGAAGGCAAACACATTGCGTGATATTTGTGTTGTATTAAAATTAATTAATTTATTTGTTTCATAATATATAAATTACATTTAGAGTGCCACATGCTTTGTGCTGTGGCTTTGCAGTGCTTAAAGCCATAAGCACTAACTGAAAAGGTACAAATCAACTTTTGTGGTAACTAATTTGTTTTTGGTGTACTGGTGTGAGAGCTGTGTGTCTGTGTGTGTTTGTATGGGTTTGGGGGAGTGTTTACATGTGACGTGTGTTGCTAAAGCCACCATGACCCGCCTGGGAGGCGCCCTTGTTGAAGCCCATCTGCAGGTTGAGTTCACCTTCATGAGCACGAAGCTGTTCCTCGGTGAAAGTACGCTCATTCTTGTCCGACATCTTTGGTCCCAGAGTGGGACCAGTGTACTCGGGATGCTTTTGCGTCTATCAAGGAAAAAAATATTGTTTCAATTGCCAACAAATGGGAAAACTTAAAGTCAAACTTACAATGCGACCGAGTGCATAAAGTGACAGAGTGACTTGTGGAATATTGCGACGCTCGAACAAATCGGCTGTTTGGAAGATTTCCTCCTCGGGCACACCGTACTTCTTGACAGCAGCCTGGAAGCGCTGAATGTTTTCCATCAACTGGAAGTTGGTGCCACGCTCCTGGATCTTCTTAACGGAGCCGGGAGCCAGTTTGTTGGCCAACTTACACAGCCAGATGCCGTCCTTAAGAATATCCTCATACTGGCCACTGGGCACCTTCTCACCGAGAACCTCAAATACCCAGTTGAGTACTTCCTGTTCCTGTTCCTTGTTGCGTGGCTGCAAATTTAAAAGAAAACAAAATTCAATATCATTAAGTGAGTGGGAAACAAATCAATTGACTGTAATTGTAGGTAATTTGATAAACATCAGCTCCACAGTGCTCTAAAAATATAAAAAAAAAGGCAAATCTCACAGATTGCCCCCATTCCACTAAAGTGTACAGCATTGAGTCTTATTTTGTATTTTTAGAATGCTAAAAGTCAAAAGCAAATGGGAAACTTTGCTAACCAGAAACGGGACCCACTTCAAATCTGGGCCATGGTGATGTTAAAGAAAATTACAAAGGAAAGTACATTAATTTTCCAATTAATTAATTTGAATTTTAATGACGGTGCTTAACTGCAACCGAGGTCAAAATAGCGACAGGCATCGCAATTTATGTGTCACTTTAAACCTTAAGTGAAAGTAGCGTGATGCCTATTTAAGCCTAAGCAAATTTCAATGCTTTTGATTTATGTAGAATTAAAGTCTATATAAAAGCGACATAGTCTTAAAATGTTAAAAAACTCAAGACTTAGGTAAGCTTATATAAATACAGTTAATTACAGTTACATCCTGCTTAGCAAGGGACAGTTTTGAGTACTGTTCGGTCTTGCTTTTTTCATTACTTTTCATTAAATTCTAAATTGTTATTTTCCAATATTAGATCCCCAGCATTAACTTGCGCTAATTAAATTATTAGAGATATTTGACAATTTATAACATAAAACGTGGGCCAATTAGGCGTATACGCAACAATTCAGTCTATAAATATTGTCAACAATTTGCATAAACAAAACCAAATTTTTTGTTTAAATTGCATATCTGCAACATTTAATAATGGTTTAATTATTTAAGCTAATATTTGTAGCTATTGTTTTAGCTTGAATACTATGTATATTTGGTTGTCATTTCATTTGTGACCACCAAAAATAATTAATTCATACAAATCCTCAATTAAAACAACATTGGTATAAAAACCGCTGCTACAATTTGTTATTACACCAATCAAAAAAATTATTGTATATTAAATATTTAATTAAATGTTTGAATTTAGCTTTTTTCAATTATTATTTATTGATTTTTAATAACTATAATTATTTAAGTACTTGTTTGATCGACATTTCATTCTGAGTTTTAATGAAGCGAAATCATTTTAATGAAATCGCCATTAATTTAAAATCGATATGTTTTCAATTTAAAATATATAATTTAAAATAAAAGTGTGTTAACTGTGAAATTGACTGATTTTCTTTTAATGTTTATACTTTTAATTGAATAAAGCATAATTAACAGCAGTTGTAGTTGCAATTAATAATGTTGTCGACGAACGATAAATTAATTTATGTTCATTGTTTTTTTTTTAGACCCCGTACTCTAAAAAAGAGTAGAGGGGTCTATTAAGTTTGTCTGAAGCGAAATGTGCGTAACAGGCAGAAGGAGGCGTGGCCGACCCCATAAAGTATATATATTCTTGATCAGCATCAACAGCCGAGTCGATATAGCGATGTCCGTCTGTCCGTCTGTCTGTCTGTCTGTCTGTCTGTCTGTCTGTCTGTCCGTCCGTATGAACACCTGGATCTTCTAAACTACAAGAGCTAGAGCAGCCAAATTTGGAATGAAAGTCCGTCTATATGTCAGGCAGGTTAAGTTTATTTCAAATTTTTGCCACGCCCCCTACCGCCCCCGCAAATTGTAAAAAACTATTTTCACATCACCATAACTTGAAAACGACTAGAGCTAGGGAGACCAAATTTACACAATATGTGTATGGTACCTATATAACTATCCTCACCAAATTTGGTCCGGATCGGAAAACTGTAGCCCATAGCTCCCATAGGACAAATCGGCCGAAAATTGGTGATTTGTATGGAGGCATGAAGTTTTAGTAGAGCGACTGTAACCAAAATAGCACATTATGTGTATGGTACCATTGTTACAATCTTCACCAAGTTTGGTCCGGATCGGACAACTATAGCCTATAGCTCCCATAGGACAAATCGGCCGAAAATTGGTGATTTGTATGGAGGCATGAAGTTTTAGTTGAGCGATTTCAACCAAACTAACACATTATGTGTATGGTACCATTGTTACAATCTTCACCAAGTTTGGTCCGGATCGGACAACTATAGCCTATAGCTCCCATAGGACAAATCGGTCGAAAATGGGTAATTTGTATGGAGACATGAAGTTTTAGTTGAGCGATTTCAACCAAACTAACACATTATGTGTATGGTACCATTAAAACTATACTCACCAAGTTTGGTCTGGATCGGGCAACTATAGCCTATAGCTCCCATAGGACAAATCGTTCGAAAACTACTTATTTGTATGGTAAAACGCGCACTAAAATGAGTACGGGGTCTTTTACAGTCGGCTCGCTCGACTGTAGCCTTTCTTACTTGTTATATGTGTCTCTATCATTGTGTATTTAATTAATTGCTTTGACTGTTGTTCTATCTGATATAAATTTATATATAAACTAAATTAAAATCTGTATCTGTCTGTAGGGAAACTTGTTGATAATGACAATTTGCCTTGAATGGCAATAATTTAAATTTATATAATAATTTTAAAATATTAAAAAATATTTAACACCATTCAATTTATTCGTTTTAAAAGCTCAGATTAAATGTAATATTGTTACTTTGTTTACTATTTAAAGCAATTTTGTTTTCCAATTATCCATTGTTATTTATTATATTTTTTAAGCAATATTTTTTACACTTTGTACTGTGTTGGCCTTCGTAATGTGGGTTGGCTATGGCTATGGACAGCAATGACCTTCAAATAACCCACAATTTGTGGTGTCTGGCGCACCGCTTTTAGCCTACAATTATCATTTTTTTTTTTTTCAGCTGTTCGCCTTTTCCGGCCGAGCGCATAAATAAAAATTTTCATTTAAACATAAAGATAAACGTTCATTTTTGCTCGGTTTTTTCTCTCATTTTTTTTTACTGAGCACCAAAAAGTGTTGGCCGTTGCTTTGTTATTTCATTGTTGTTGTTTTTGTTGTTGTTATTATTGCTATAATTTCAATTTGTCATTTGGACTCCTGCCAATTGGCGGCGGCCGGCAAACATTAACCAGCAAATGAAATGAAATTCAAATGCACAAAACTATGAAAACTACTTAAAGTGGGTAGATGCACGGAAAAGGCAATAAGTTGTTCATTTTATAGTTGTTATAACTAAATTTTGCATTTAATTACTTGTTTACAATTTTTAATAGTAGTCATAAATGTCAATGTACCAAAATTCTAGAACAGCAACAGAAATTTCGTAAAAAACATTTTGGAGAATTGCTTATCCAGAAAAAATTAAACAACATTAGTTATATTGTATAATCATTTAAAAGTATACAAAAAAAAAGTTTATAAAATTTGTCTTGGTTTAAAAATTCATATTATAATTAACAATTACACTGGCTGTTTTCAACAATCTATAAACTTCATAAAATAAACTGTTTAAAATGCATTAACATTATATGTTTTGGTTTTTGGCGCCATTGCCAAAAACTAGTCTATAGAAGGATGAACTTTTTCGGATTTAGTTTGTTTTCCAGGCTATAAACAAACAACATTAACCAGATAGAACAAATTTTTAAATTTTCTTGTATATTTTAAATAATGATGTCATGAATTTGGTACATGTTTATGAATTTAAAAGCAATAAAAACGGGGCTACTATTGTTTACATAGTACAGTTGTATCAAAATCCAAACTTAGTTTAAGAATTTTTAATATTTAAAATTTTAAATATTATTTCTTTTGATTTGAATGTTATGATATGAAATTGATATATTGATTCAAACGTGACAATGCGTGGCAAATTCACAAATTCGAAGAAATATTATCGATTTACTGAGAATTGAATTCACTTAGCTTAAAATATGTTAATTTATGTATTCATAAATCGAAAGAAAAATATATAAGTTATTTAAATGTATCATCCAGACTGACAAAATATTTTATGACATGCGAATGGCAAGTGTAATAGGACCGCAAAGTGGTGTGGGGCTACGGGGGTTCAGGGCCAAAGTGTCAACAAAGTGATTTTTTATTTTAATTTACAAATGTGAACAAAAAGCAGATAGACACACATACACACACACATCAATACAATATACAGTAATGATATATGGCATAACATCTGTCCAAAGTGGGCGTGGAAAGCCATTCAAATATGTCAGAAATGGGACGTATACGCTATGAGTTTATACTGATATATGCTAATATTTAATCAATAAAAATGTCCAGCCATTTATATTATAATCCCTATTACTTAACATTACTAACAGACAGCAGCACTTGCTCTTATGCAGGGTATGTCCAGTCGACCACGAACATGGCTAGCCATAGCATGACGCCAATTCTTACGATTTATTGCGTTCTTTTTATATGTTCGTGACTTTAAACAATTTAGATTTTCATTGGTTTGAATATGGAAATTTAAATTGCTGGACGTCGTGTATTTATTACAGAAAATTATGTCGATTTAAGTAAGATATATGTTAGATAATTAACTATCTGGGGATATATTTATTTCTAAGTATTTGGTATCTAGAAATATCGATACATGTTCCAACAACTTCAAGTTATTAATCATTATTGTAAATCTTATGCCTAAGCAGAAATTCAAAAGACACTGAAACAATCACTGCTCTAAAATTTGTTTAATAAATTAACTTTTAGTTTTATTTTGAATTTTAAAATATTCTATACATTTTTGTTAACAAACACTTACAGCCATTTTATTTTATTGGAATTTCAAATGCTAAAGAATCTGCTTAACTGTGCGCGTCTTAAGCGAACAAAATATTATTTTCAACTGACGCAAGTTTCTGAAACAGTTTTCCATTTATCCTAAGAGCCAAAAGATAATATACGAAAATGCACGAAAATGTTTAAGGTTAGCCTGCGTCGATGGCAACGGCGACCGCGACTGCGACGGCGACGGTGACTGCGACGTCGACAGTGATGGCAACGCCAACGCCACGAACAGACGCAGACTCGCCAGTTTTTGTGAATGCTAAAATCGCCAGAAATAAAGCCAATGTAGGCAGCGAACAAATAAATTTAGATATGAACAACGGAAGCTATATACACATGACGTCACAGTGACATTAACAACAATACTAAACAACAACAACAACTACAACCCTAAAAACATAAACTAATATCTAATAGAAATAAGAAAACTAAAGTGAATCGCATGCTGGCATAAGTGTGCCTTGTTCATTTGCCAGAAAACTCAAAATATTTTCTCCCCTTTCGTTTTTTAAAGACAATTTGTCAAGAATGAGAAAAATTAAAACTATGAGTACTTAATATATTTGTAAATGTTAGATACAGATAGATAGATAGATGGATAGATAGATAGATAGATAGATAGATAGATAGATAGATAGATAGATAGATAGATAGATAGATAGATAGATAGATAGATGGATGGATAGATAAACAGATAGATAGGTAGATAGATAGATAGATAGATAGATAGATAGATAGATAGATAGATAGATAGATAGATAGATAGATAGATAGATAGATCGATAGATAGATAGATAGATAGATAGATAGATAGATAGATAGATAGATAGATAGATAGATAGATAGATAGATAGATAGATAGATAGATAGATAGATAGATAGATGGATAGATAGATAGATGGATAGATAGATAGATAGATAGATAGATAGATAGATAGATAGATAGATAGATAGATAGATGGATAGATAGATAGATAGATAGATAGATAGATAGATAGATAGATAGATAGATAGATAGATAGATAGATAGATAGATAGATAGATAGATAGATAGATAGATAGATAGATAGATAGATAGATAGATAGATAGATAGATAGATAGATAGATAGATAGATAGATAGATAGATTGATAGATTGATAGTTTGATAGTTTGATAGTTTGGTAGATTGATAGATTGATAGATTTATAGATTGATAGATTGATAGATTGATTGTTTGATTGTTTGATAGTTTGGTAGATTGATAAATGATAGATTGATAGGTTGACAGATTGATAGATTTATAGATTGATAGATTGATTGTTTAATAGCTTGGTAGATTGATAGATTGATAGTTTGATAGTTTGGTAGGTTAATAGTTTCATAGTTTGGTAGATTTATAGTTTGATAGATTGATAGAATGATAGATTGATAGATTGATAGAATGATAGATTGATAAAATGATAGATTGATAGATTGATAGATTGAAAGATAGATTGTTGAACTTTTGCCTTGGGCTAACAAAAATACTGGATCCGTAGCTGTCCGCCCAATGGAGCTTTCACTGTATATATGAATTTCATCTACAGTTTGTTAAAATGTTTTCTTCATTAACAAATGTTTTTTTAAAACTACTGTCCAATAATTTTTAACAACTTTTCCCTCTAGTACCAATTTAGTTCAAGAATCAGTTAGTTCAACTTTAAGCACTTATAGTTCATGCAAGTGTATTAGATGCAGTACCCTATTGGAAAAGACATTCCACTTCGTGTGATTTGATTAATTTGCACACTTCTCGATACTTGCAGCTAATTTTGTAAATGACGTTGACTTTGTGTGTTCATTTCTTTCTCTGTTTCTTTTTTCTCCCATGACATTTGCCAAAAAATGCGCTAATTTGCTCTAAGCTTTGGGTAAATTTATTTCATATTTTCAAAATTATATCTGTTCACGCTTCATTTCAAGCAAATTGACGCGCCACATGAAGGTTGCATGAAATTAATTTGTAATTTCAATTAAAAGTTCTACGGCATTAAAAAATTCCAACTGTCCGCAAACAATTTTGCTGACAGACATATCAAGTCCCTGAATTTTTGGCCAAGATATTGAAATGTTTGTTATTTCATTTTGTTTATTTAAAACAAATTAAATTATCTATTAAAATTTGTTTGATCAAGTTCAAGTTTGTAGTGCTCATAGAGAGACTTCCACAAATAAATAAATATATAAAAAATCAGCATGTGGAGGCCCGTTCATTTCTTTTCACACCTGAGGCTCATAAATTTTAGCACCTCTGACGTTTGTTTATATAATGGTATTGACCGGGGTCAATGTCAATAGTCAAAAGTATATAGTTGTAAGAAAATGTTCTAGTTAAAGAAAACTTTTTAATTTAAGTTGAACGTTTTTATATGTTCTTTGTTTATATTTGCATTTGAGTTTAGAAATGCTTATTCAGTTCTTTTATCTATATATTTTTGTGTCGTTTTTTCAAGAAAAAAAAAATAATATTTTCCGAAGATTTATGGCTCAAAGATCTTTACAATGAACTGTGAAAATTTCAACACATTGGTTTGCCACAGTCTCAAAATGTTCAATGAACACTTATAAAGGATTTGTGGAGGCAAAACAGCATAAAAAATAAAAAAAAAAAACAACACCTACGTTCAGATTTTCATAGAACTTGCTCGGCAAAACAGCTGCCAAGGCTGCAATCAAAATTAATTGAGCAACTCAGTGCCGTGTATGTGTAGGTGTATGTGTGTGTGTGAGTCTGTGTAAGTGTATATGTATTGGGTTGTGTGTTTGTGTTTGTCAAAGTGAAGGCGTTTGCGTGGGCGGCCATACATCGACCTAGAAATGAAAACATCTCTACAAGTGGCGGATCGCCAACAGAAGCCAAATAATTTGTGTAAAAAACATCAGATTTATGAAATCATTTTTGAAGAGTTCATCATTTATGCTCTACAAAAAATTTATAAAGAATTTTTAAAGTTAGTACTTTAGTCAATATTGGATTCGGTCTAATTTCATTACTGTGTGCGACTATAGTAACAAAACTAATATACTCTGGTTGAAAAGAGTAAAAGAATAGCAAAACAGCTGCTTTGTTTTTGTACATACAAACAACTGTTGCTCATAAATAAAAAAAAACTGTTTTGAGAAAAATAGAAAACAAAAACAAAGCTAAGTAGCTTTTATCTTTTCTCCTTTTCCCTCTTTATTCCACTTGATCTTACCCAAGACCGCACTTAAATCGAGGTCAATTGCACATGGACTCTTAGACCAGCCAGAGATCTGATTTTTATAGATTTTATCTTAGTTTCAATACAGTTGTGTTTATTTTTTAATCAATTATCTGCGCATTCAACAGAATAATTAAAACTTCTGTCAACTATCACTTATCAACAAATTTGTGTTAGTTTGTTGATGAACGGTTTTATGCCAACTTTTGTTTTGAATTTACTTAATTTTTTATCAAATGCAAAGCATTAAAGTCATACCATTCAAATATAATTCATAAAATCACTTTCGTTTATCAGCATAATTATATAAATTCCATTGAATTTAGTGAGTCGATGTGTTCTGCTGAATACGTCCATTAATTCTATGTTATTCCATACAAATAATTAATTTTGCTAATCATTCATTGAACAAATATTTTTAACTACAAAGCAATAGTGTTCATTAATTCAAACTAATCTGCTATTTAGTAAAAATATATATTAAATTTTATAAAGTTTACTTTATCGCACTTTAGATTATAAATGTTTTAAACATGAACTCAGCTCTTTTCTGTAAATTATGAATAAATTGAATTCTTGGCTCTGCTGTGTCATATTTTTTATCGCGAATACAATTCTCTATTCAAATTAGACGTAAAACGTTCGTTTTTACTGCTGCTCTTATCTACAGATTGTATTTTTTTTCCATTTTCATTCTGCTGCTAAATAATTCGCTTTTTAGCTTTTGAAATTTATCTCGGTCTGGCGCCAACAACTGTAAGAAAAACAATTTTCAATTTAAATTTTTAGAGCGCAGAGCATGAGTACGTTCCTTTGGTTTAGTTTTATGTAAAAAATAGTTGAAAGTAAGAAAAAATAAAAATGATTTCTGATTTCAGTCACACAAAAATATATATATGAAGTTCCTCGTATTAATATTTATTTTCGTATTCACATTCAGAGTTGTTCTTCAGGCTAAAAAGTGGAAATTTGTAAATGTTATTTATATCACTCCAGGCTGTTTATCTATAAATCGCACCATTTGCATTGTAAATTGTATCTGCAACTTGTGTTTCTCCATTTTCCATGTATGTAACTGCAGCATGTAAGCACTTTTCCATTTCCATTTCAATTTTTTCTTATCATATTTTGTATTAGTAAACATTATTTATTTTTGAAATGTACCATCCATTTCCGTTGAATACCCACGCAGATTTCTATCTCTATCTATCATTCTTTCAGTGTTTATTTTGTGGCACAAATTTCATGACAGCTCCCATATGTTGTCCATCGGCTTTGCGTTCAATGTGCCTATTGTACCTATACCGATACATATACATGTAGCTAGGTTAATGTTATGTTTTGCACATACATATATGTATATATTGTGTTTTTGGTTTATAGCTAATTTTTGCACAGCATGTTGTGATTTTCTAGTCAAATATCTGACTTTTATCGCAACGTGCATGAGTATATATACTTTGTTTATAGTTCTATATATATGTATAATGTGTATTGTATATGCACTGCTGAATTTTGATACGAATGCTTTAAAACTGACAGATTGATATACTGAACAGTATTTGATTGGTATTTCGAAGTCGGAGCTTACAGACAAACATAAATTTGGCCAGTAAAACCCTTTGTTTTGTCTTAAAGTATTAAAGTTTAAACCAGTTTTAGTCTTGTTTCAACACCTAGATCTTCAAGACTGTAAGAGGTAGTGCCACCAAAGTTTGAATGAAAGTCCATATATTCCGCTAGCAGATTAATTTTATTTCAAATCATTGCCACGCCCCCTACCGTCACCGAAAACTGTATAAAACTATTTTCACATCTCCATAACTTGGAAACTATTCGAGCTATCGGGACCAAATTAACACATTATGTGTATGGTACCAATATAACTAACCTTACCAAGCTTGAACCGAATCGGACAACTGTAGCCTACAGCTCCCATGGCTCAAATCGGTCAAAAATTTGTGATTTCTATGGAAAAGCGTGCACTAGAATGAGTAAGGGGTCTTTTACAATCGTCTCACTCGACTGTAGCCTTTCTTACTCCTTGAAATTAAACCCTTTGAATTAAAACCTTTTAAATATTTATAAAATTATTTTCATTAATATAGTTTAATTATTTATGATACAACGATGTCTGATTTTACGTATTCGCCCTTCAGATGATGGTAATCTTTAAGTCGTGTACCATAAAAATGTAAATGTTTGCCATTTAAATATAAATATATGGTACATTTATTTCGAAGCCCAATTCTGTTGCCATTGTCTTTTGGATATACCATTGTTATTTGGGTAAGGAACACACCTGCCTCGTCCCAAACCTTTCTGTTCCCAACTTAAAAGTTATATTCTTATCAGTTTGATTGCTTTAAATTTACACTTTTCTTTTACATAATTGTGTGCTTAAAGTGAGTTCTCTTATGTGTCGGAAACGATTACAATCCAAAGTAGGCAAAGACGAGTACAGCGATTCCCGAAAAGCGTAAATACAAGGAGATGGCAATATAATATGCAGACCCTGTCTATATATATCTCCCTTTTTATATCTCTCTACCATCGCACCTGCGACATGATAATGTGAGTTCCTGTGGTTACTGTGTAAATGTAATTCATTGTAAGTGTGCAATAATTTTAATAAATACCTTTTGTTCAACCGTCAGCTTTTGTAAATTGGTAAATGCAAAGAAGATGGCTAACAATACTCGTTAAGGCTCTGAGTGTTTTCTTTAATGGAATTTTGAACAAATCAAAGGTATATGCTTGTTTTACCCAATGAGTACTAAAATTTGTTATGTTTTTTAAAAGCTTTTGCATTTCAAATGCTTCCTTTCAAAATGAGACGAGTTGATCATTTAAAGCTCCTAAATGTTGGTAGCCTGGGAATATTAAATATAAATATTAAATAAAAATCTGAATTCATTCCCTGAGAGATAGAAATTTAATCTGAATTTTCTCAGTCTTGACCTACAATAAATTTACGTCGAGTAACTTAATGCAGTTAATGGATTCAGTCAATCAGTTAGCTAATATCTAATAGAACCAAAGAAGCTACGATAATGAAAATAGCAGCAATGTTATTTATCTAGTACATAAGTACACACTTCGATTCGTTTTTTCCTGCAAAAGTTTTGTAGAATTTTTAACGATGATTGCACAGTAAATAGAGCAAAGGGCAAGCTAACAAAAATTGCTCAAGAAAACTTTGTATTTACTTTTCTCTGTAGTTTGTAAAATCAAAATGCATTTCTGCTAAAGGTAAAAAGGTTCGAACTGAAGCTATTTTTATCCATTTACCTTTGTAGAATGAGAATACTTTTCAGTTAGCCGTTAAATTCCATTTAAACGTCTTTCATTTCTGTTTTGCTTTATACATTTTCAACAACTTTTCTATATAGAAAGTCTCATCTATTTACAACAATTATCATTCGCAGAACTATTGATTCTGATTAATAAATAATAAACATAGTCCTGAAATACCACTGACAACGTATTGACTGTAAATGATTTATAGTTAGATGCATATTTGATTCATTATTAATTACAAGAATACGTATATTCATGGAAAAGATTGTCTGCATAAATCATTTGCCATTTGTTAGGCATAGGACACACAGCTTAGTCCAATTTACCTTTCCACAAATCCTTTATAATTTTTTCCTACTTATTTATTTAATGACCAACGCGTAAGCGTTTGCGTTGATTACACGGCATGATGACTTGGGCCTAGGGCAGCACTGTGACGTCATTAAGGAAAAGGGAAATAAATTCAACGGAACGTCAAATTTTCATTACCATACTTAATTTAAAACGTTGAAAAGAAAACTGAAATGAGTTTCAACAATCGATTTATAATTAATTAGCACTTTTCAAGTCAAAACTTGCCCAATGACTGTTGCCATCAAGTGGCAAGTGCGTTAAATTTTTACGGAAATTGACGTTAATGAAAATGCCAAAAGGCAAATAGTCTCAATTACCGATGCCTGACGGCCAGAAGCGTAGTGTCAACTTATGTTACTAATGGTATTATGAGGCGTATACGCAATTTTTGTTTATTTGGTCGAATCAGTAACAGGTTTTCTGCTAATACCATTCAGTAGTACTTATATGAATATATAAAAGTGTTTACGATTACCTACACCTTGTTCAACTTTTCTTAATATTTATTACATTTCTGCCGTCTCAACAAGATTTTTAATGAATCTACTTGTATCGAAATAACTAAGTAAATCGACTAAACTAATTTGGACGTCTCGAAATTGGCTCTCCAGCATCAATTGAAACACTCTTAATTATATATAAGTTAAGTTTGCTTTGCTTGAAGTCAATGGTGAATTAAGTTGTTTGTGCTGTTAATGGATATTCGTGTTAGTCAAATAAATGCCATTGGCAGAGAGCTTAAACACCTAACGGAGGGTGCTCAAATTGGCACTGGATATAGACATATTTCAGTCGTAATCGTTTATCTAAATGTCAGTAAATTAAACACTACTTTCAGTTAACTTACACTTATAAATTTTGAGGGCACTAACATTTGGCAAAAGTTAAAAATGTTTCACTCTTTTATTTAAATGCTACTTTTATCTTAATAGACGGTTTTTTACATTTTTATACGCTCATTTGGAGTTTTGAGAGATATCTAGGTTTGGCTATGTTTAAGATCGACATATTAAATTATACTAGACTATAAATTCAGTAATTACTCATTAAATTATTCTTAATCTACAGTGCTGTTAGTTAGAGCCAATTATAAATTGATAAAAAGCTTGATTCCTTGACTTCTTTGTAAGCTAAAAAATGATAAGGTCTTCCATTTAACTTAAGACTTTACATAAAAGTCGCCCAAATGTTTAAGGTTATCTCCAAAGTCATCATTAACAGCAATCAGTGCTTATTTCCACTCAAAGGACAAACAATTTAAGTACGATTCCTTGTGTGGCAGGTGCAAACTTAAGCTTTCACTGAGGATTTAAGGAAACAAAACTTTTGTTTAATCTGTTGATTTGCTCATACGAGAGAAGAAAGAGAATTTGGGGTCGTGGATGTGTTACAGACTTTGTTTTCTTTTTATTTTCAAACTCAACTGTTTGTACAAAATTTTTAAGACAGCTTAGAGATTTTTTCACACGACATTGTTGAATTGAAAAAGATAAGTACATAAAGAAGCAGAGTAGAATGTTACCAACTAGCCTGTATACCCTATATTTTCCAAGAAAATAAGTTATAAATGTTGAGTAAATTTTTATACAGATCCAAAATATTTGAGGATTTAATGCCCCATTTCTCTAAGAAAAATGTAGCTAATAGTGCCTCTGGTTGGATAGAGTATTCCATAAGCAATAGAAAGATGTGACGTGGCTCTTGTGAAGTTTTGTGTTGCAAATAGCGCCAAAGGCTTTCTGGCACTTTTAGGAGTTCTGTCGGCTTATTTTCAACGCTTTTCCAGGCGCACACTAAGCACGAAAAGTTGAGCTGCCAAGAAAATTGCCGCCAGCATCAACGGCCAAAAACTTTTACTCTTGTTGCAAAAAAAAAAATATACATGCGGCGAATTAAAATCTTATCAAGAACTGTAGAGCCCAAACACTCAGTGGGAGTGCCCTGCTTAAATGCTAGGGGAAATTAAAAGGAAAATGCGTTAATCATAAGTGGAGTTGAGCTAACGAGCAGAGCACAACACATAATACTTAATTTGCGTGAAACGAGCGAACTAAACTGATTAAAGCACAGGCTAAGTCGTTGGCAGCTGCTTTCCCTTCATTTTGTTTTCCCTGCAGCTGCTACACTGAATTTCCTGCAACAACAAAAACTTTTACACACACACACCCACAAACACACACACACATTTGTCTAATGTGAATGTGCGTTTGTCAAAAGGTAACTTTAGGGCAAAGTTGCTCCTTGCCGTCAAGCACAGGCAATGCCAACAAAACACACAAAGGATGATTCAAGGATATATGCCTAAGCCTGGATGACAGCTTCACATAGCTTGGGCTTTAAGAAAACTTAGTTTTCTGTCAGTTTTCCCTTCGATTTGAACAAATAGTGTAGTGAACGGAATACCAAATGGACAAATAAACTATACTACAAATATAATAGTTTTAGTTTTTAGTTTTTAGTGTGTGCCTTTAACTAATATTTTCAAATCTCGAAACTGTATTTAAGATTAACAACCAAATTTGGCAGGAACCCTCATCTATGCATTTACGTCATATTTTAATGTTATTTGTTGGCGTTACCACATTTGTATTAAGACCCTGTAGTTGAAAAGTGTAGAGGTGTTCGTGGTTTGTTAGAAGAAAACATGTTTGAGTGTAATATATTTAAAAAAGTAGTCTAAAACTAAAAATTTGTCTAAAAAGTGACTGTAACAATGAGCTTTTGTCTGCCTGAACAGCCGTAACTTTGGAACTATGAGAGCTAGAGCTACCAAATTTGGCAGGAACCCTCATCTATGCATTTACGTCATATTTTAATGTTATTTGTTGGCGTTACCACATTTGTATTAAGACCCTGTAGTTGAAAAGTGTAGAGGTGTTCGTGGTTTGTTAGAAGAAAACATGTTTGAGTGTAATATATTTAAAAAAGTAGTCTAAAACTAAAAATTTGTCTAAAAAGTGACTGTAACAATGAGCTTTTGTCTGCCTGAACAGCCGTAACTTTGGAACTATGAGAGCTAGAGCTACCAAATTTGGCAGGAACGCTCATCTATGCATTTACGTCATATTTTAATGTTATTTGTTGGCGTTGCCACATTTGCATTAAGACCCTGTAGTTGAAAAGTGTAGAGGTGTTCGTGGTTTGTTAGAAGAAAACATGTTTGAGTGTAATATATTTAAAAAAGTAGTCTTAAACTAAAAATTTGTCTAAAAAGTGACTGTAACAATGAGCTTTTGTCTGCCTGAACAGCCGTAACTTTGGAACTATGAGAGCTAGAGCTACCAAATTTGGCAGGAACGCTCATCTATGCATTTACGTCATATTTTTATGTTATTTGTTGGCGTTGACACATTTGTATTAAGACCCTGTAGTTGAAAAGTGTAGAGGTGTTCGTGGTTTGTTAGAAGAAAACATGTTTGAGTGTTATATATTTAAAAAAGTAGTCTTAAACTAAAAATTTGTCTAATAAGTGACTGTAACAATGAGCTTTTGTCTGCCTGAACAGCCGTGACTTTGGAACTATGAGAGCTAGAGCTACCAAATTTGGCAGGAGCGCTCATCTATGCATTTACGTCATATTTTAATGTTATTTGTTGGCGTTGCCACATTTGTAATAAGACCCTGTAGTTGAAAATTGTAGAGGTGTTCGTGGTTTGTTAGAAGAAAACATGTTTGAGTGTAATATATTTAAAAAAGTAGTCTAAAACTAAAAATTAGTCTAAAAAGTGACTGTAACAATGAGCTTTTGTCTGCCTGAACAGCCGTAACTTTAGAACTATAAGAGCTAGAGCTACCAAATTTGGCAGGAACGCTCATCTATGCATTTACGTCATATTTTAATGTTATTTGTTGGCGTTGCCACATTTGTAATAAGACCCTGTAGTTGAAAAGTGTAGAGGTGTTCGTGGTTTGTTAGAAGAAAACATGTTTGAGTGTAATATATTTAAAAAAGTAGTCTAAAACTAAAAATTTGTCTAAAAAGTGACTGTAACAATGAGCTTTTTGTCTGGCTGAACAGCGGAAACTTCGGAACTATGAGAGCTAGAGCTACCAAATTTGGCAGGAACGCTCATCTATGCATTTACGTCATATTTTAATGTTATTTGTTGGCGTTGCCACATTTGTATTAAGACCCTGTAGTTGAAAAGTGTAGAGGTGTTCGTGGTTTGTTAGAAGAAAACATGTTTGAGTGTAATATATTTAAAAAAGTAGTCTAAAACTAAAAATTTGTCTAAAAAGTGACTGTAACAATGAGCTTTTGTCTGCCTGAACAGCCGTAACTTTGGAACTATGAGAGCTAGAGCTACCAAATTTGGCAGGAACGCTCATCTATGCATTTACGTCATATTTTAATGTTATTTGTTGGCGTTACCACATTTGTATTAAGACCCTGTAGTTGAAAAGTGTGGAGGTGTTCGTGGTTTGTTAGAAGAAAACATGTTTGAGTGTAATATATTTAATAAAGTAGTCTAAAACTAAAAATTTGTCTAAAAAGTGACTGTAACAATGAGCTTTTTGTCTGCCTGAACAGCCGTAACTTTGGAACTATGAGAGCTAGAGCTACCAAATTTGGCAGGAACGCTCATCTATGCATTTACGTCATATTTTAATGTTATTTGTTGGCGTTGCCACATTTGCATTAAGACCCTGTAGTTGAAAAGTGTAGAGGTGTTCGTGGTTTGTTAGAAGAAAACATGTTTGAGTGTAATATATTTAAAAAAGTAGTCTTAAACTAAAAATTTGTCTAAAAAGTGACTGTAACAATGAGCTTTTGTCTGCCTGAACAGCCGTAACTTTGGAACTATGAGAGCTAGAGCTACCAAATTTGGCAGGAACGCTCATCTATGCATTTACGTCATATTTTTATGTTATTTGTTGGCGTTGACACATTTGTATTAAGACCCTGTAGTTGAAAAGTGTAGAGGTGTTCGTGGTTTGTTAGAAGAAAACATGTTTGAGTGTAATATATTTAAAAAAGTAGTCTTAAACTAAAAATTTGTCTAATAAGTGACTGTAACAATGAGCTTTTGTCTGCCTGAACAGCCGTGACTTTGGAACTATGAGAGCTAGAGCTACCAAATTTGGCAGGAGCGCTCATCTATGCATTTACGTCATATTTTAATGTTATTTGTTGGCGTTGCCACATTTGTAATAAGACCCTGTAGTTGAAAATTGTAGAGGTGTTCGTGGTTTGTTAGAAGAAAACATGTTTGAGTGTAATATATTTAAAAAAGTAGTCTAAAACTAAAAATTAGTCTAAAAAGTGACTGTAACAATGAGCTTTTGTCTGCCTGAACAGCCGTAACTTTAGAACTATAAGAGCTAGAGCTACCAAATTTGGCAGGAACGCTCATCTATGCATTTACGTCATATTTTAATGTTATTTGTTGGCGTTGCCACATTTGTAATAAGACCCTGTAGTTGAAAAGTGTAGAGGTGTTCGTGGTTTGTTAGAAGAAAACATGTTTGAGTGTAATATATTTAAAAAAGTAGTCTAAAACTAAAAATTTGTCTAAAAAGTGACTGTAACAATGAGCTTTTGTCTGGCTGAACAGCGGAAACTTCGGAACTATGAGAGCTAGAGCTACCAAATTTGGCAGGAACGCTCATCTATGCATTTACGTCATATTTTAATGTTATTTGTTGGCGTTGCCACATTTGTATTAAGACCCTGTAGTTGAAAAGTGTAGAGGTGTTCGTGGTTTGTTAGAAGAAAACATGTTTGAGTGTAATATATTTAAAAAAGTAGTCTAAAACTAAAAATTTGTCTAAAAAGTGACTGTAACAATGAGCTTTTGTCTGCCTGAACAGCCGTAACTTTGGAACTATGAGAGCTAGAGCTACCAAATTTGGCAGGAACGCTCATCTATGCATTTACGTCATATTTTAATGTTATTTGTTGGCGTTACCACATTTGTATTAAGACCCTGTAGTTGAAAAGTGTGGAGGTGTTCGTGGTTTGTTAGAAGAAAACATGTTTGAGTGTAATATATTTAATAAAGTAGTCTAAAACTAAAAATTTGTCTAAAAAGTGACTGTAACAATGAGCTTTTGTCTGCCTGAACAGATAAACTGAATTTTCCAGTTATTATCTTTACTTAGCAGCAGTGTGAAAAGTCATGTTAGTTTAACTTATTTACACTACACTGTATAGTTTATAAATGCAACATCCGCTGCCAAAGGGAGTGTTTTTGTTTAATTTGGTGACACTTGTCATTCCACAGTCCAAACATGTACACAAATTTGTGAACACTGTTTGTGCGGTATTTTGTTATTGCCTTCATACACAATGATGGCTGTTGCTGATGACTTTTCGTGCTGTCAACTCGGGGAGAGATAGAGAAAAACAGAGATAGTGTTATATAGCACTCCACACTCCACTTCAGTCTGCACTTGACAATTTAAGTACACGTATTATTTACACTTTTAAACACGCTACTTTGCATCATTTTGAGTTGAGAGTTGAGAGTTGAGTTCACAACACAGTTATGAATTCATTTCCGTTCATTTACGCCTGATGTGACGACAACAGCTGTAAACAGTAGCTCTAATTAAATTTTACTACTTGATGAGCAGTCGCTGTTTACAGCTTTCATTTTTATCTCAGAAATATTTATAGAAAGTAACATTCATTACATTGAATATTATAGTAGTTAGTTAATTTTGTTTGTTAGATAATGCTCTGAAAGTAGTCTTTCTACAGCTACAGAGATTTGGAATTAAAAAGCCAAAGAATAGAATACGTAAAACTTTAAAATGCATAATTAAGTCAATATAAAAGGTTTCATTTATTAGCAGATTTTAAATGTTAAAATTAAAGTATCAAAATGTACCAAACTATACAATACATAGGTTATACCTATAAGCTTAGTTAACCCCATATACGTTCGGAGAAAGAGTTGTCTAAAACTCCAATATTTCTGCTTTTCTTACTGCACTCTGGGACATCCTATTCGTAGTATAATATCAGCAGATAAGTTAAATGAGCTAACCTCATGTTTATAACTTCATATAATTAATGAATAAAATCTTATCAGTAATTTAAACAAAAGCAAAAACTTAATACGATTCTTGTGCTGTACAGGAGATAAAGTGATAAAAGAAGTTTTACTCGCTATAACAATGTATAAAACACAGTAAGAAAAGCGACACATATACACACATATATCATAACATAAGCCAACTGAGTGTGTGTGTTTAACCGAGACGAATGTCGAGGAACGAAGCATGAAGTACAATATTAATTAATTCTGTAAGGCGCGTACTGAAGCAACACCACAACAATGAGTGGCTCAATGTGCTGGCATGTAGCAGTTCCTAGAAGTATGCTATAAATATTTTACTTGCTATGTTGGCGACAACGACGACTTCATTTTAATGAGCTCCAATATGGCGTATGTCAACTGCTTACTCCTTTCTTCTTACTTTTCGCTATCTCTCTCACTCTCTCTATATCTCTCACTCTCTCTTACGCATTTTTCCCCTAGACTTTGTATGTGCTTTTATGCTTGCTCTTGATAATTGCTAATTAAAAATCGACTAGTAAACTTTCATCCCTTCTGCTAAAATGCATCTCTCAACTAATAAGTTCCTTAGAAAAAGAATTTTTACAGAACTTGTGAGGAAAGAGTGCATCATGTTAGTAGAGACATGTTGAGAAAATCCACAAAATCGTTGGCTCTTAGAGTTAATTAAGTACAGCTATACCAACCTTAATAACTTGGTAACTCTTTGAAAAGAATTGTAAAGTAAATAATGAGAACTCTATGGGATGAAAGTATGGTTATTTTCTATTAGTTGTTACAATCAAATAAAATATCGATTTGGAGTTCACATGACATTCAATTATCAGCCGATGGCCGAAGGGTCAAACCACGCTTTGGAATTTCTACAAAAACCTCCCAAACATTTGGTGTTTAAAGCTCCTGGCACACACCAAAGTCAATACCAGAATCAGTTAGCTAGACGGTCAAATAGTCAGGCAAGCAGTCGTTGGCAACGCCCTTCACTTGCAAACAGTTACCAAACATCTCATCCGTATTTCCCTTTTTAAGAGCCCACATAAAAGTCACATCCTGTCGCCAGGCGGTAGCAAAAAATGGCTTAAAAAACTATTAAAATGCCGGCGTCACTATATATTTTTTTATTTTTTTAACTTCCTTTTTTTGTCTCTCCCTCGTTCACTTACTTTCTTATTTTACTGATATGCTTTTTCAATATATAAGTAAGTTTTATTCTCTATACATAGTTTTAGTTTCATTTTTGGGGTGTTTTGTCTGCGGCCAATTGCGGAAATGGAAATCCTTTAACAGAGAATTGTAATATAAATTTTTCACTTTACCAACAGTTTCATGTTTCACATTACAATTGCATTTGACTGCAGGGCAACTCTGCAGGTTGCCCTAATGATTCGCAATGCCCTTAGGTTCGGTTCGTCTAGTTCCAGCTTACCAGTTTCCCTTCTCTTTGGTATTCCATGAGTGGACTTTGTTTAACGTTCAGAGCCTCGTTGGCTCATAGTCTGGGATAACAAAGCTTAGTCTGAAAACTCGCTGGAGGCCCTGTGACAACTTTATTTCTGTTCTGTTGTTGCCAACATTGTTGTTGGTCAGCGCATTAATCCGCTTTTGTATTTACTTTATGCATTTCCGTACTGCCTGACTAAGTCATAAGGTTGCAATCGTTGGAAAATTTTAATTCTACTGCGAAGTATTAAAAAGAAATTAAAAATCCGCTGTAAAATGAGATAAGGACATTATGCTGTAATAAGCGTATTTCCCTGGCAAGCTTATTAACCAATTAGTATGGAAACATGTTTATTTACAAGATTATTGTAATTTTACGATCTGTACATTTGACTAAAAGAACAATGAACGTTTTTCTAGCAAAACCCTCGAAATTGACGCTTTAAAATTGGGTGGGGAACAGTAACGAACAATTTCATATAAGCTTTACCTTAAAGGCCGTGACATTTTTCACTGCTGTCCATCAAGCTGATCAGTTAATCGAATTCTATATATATATAGCCCTTAGCCCTTAGGACCACAACGCTGTTTGAGTGCGTCTGGGATATACCTCCCACAGCGATACTGTAAATGCGCTTAAGCTATTATAAAGTCTTTCAAAAGTATTTTAAGACCTCCTTGGACGCCCAAAGTTATTTTCAACAACTGCAGTGGTAGCTGTGCTAAAGTTTTTATTTACATTTTTCATGTTTTATGGAATGAGTAAGAACAAAAGCTGGGGTCAAGATATATTACGAGTTAGCAAGATTAATGTTTGTAAATATGCCAATTTTAAAGATTTGCTAATTTTGTTGTAAAATATGAAGAAATTTAAATTATTGTCCTTATTTCTCATTTAATTTATAGGCAACTTACACAACTAAGAATACTGATTAGTTTAAAACAGTAAAATATCTGCAGCAACTGTTTAGTTTTTAAAATTTAGTTTTTGATTTTTTTTTTTATAAAACTTGGAAAATTTCCGCAATGTTGTTGTTTTCAATTAATTAAAAACTGACATTCCATTTAATAACTTTAGTTGTTAATTTTTGCCCGTTTTGCCAGCTGCACACATACATATGTGTTATTTAAATTCTATGTGATCCAATTTATAAATAATCGAAACGTAATTTTCCAGTCAAAATGTATTTAAAAGTAGTAAAATATACGCATTTGTATCGGGTATCCCAATTAAGCAGAAAATGGTTGCTTAGCAATAAATTCAAAATAGTTTCGAAGCTTATTTACATTTGCTCATTAATTTGCCTGCAAAATGTATATTTGAACGCACTTTGAGTGAAAGTTAGTTAAGGCTGATTTAATTTAACTAAAGATTAATTGATACTGGATTTAATAAATTTACAAGTAAGAAAGCCTACAGTCGAGAGAGCAGACTGTAAATGATCCCGTACTCATAACAGTGCGCATTTTTCCATACTAACAAAGACAAAGAAGAAGAAGCAGAGTTATTCATATTCTATGTATTTAAATGCATATGTATGCGTGTATGTAAATATACACACATCAAGAAGTGTGCGATTGCAAGACCAAAAGCGCAGACAGCTGTGGAAGTCAGCTCCGTTGAGCTAACTTTCCTAAGAAGTGCGAAGAGCACAAGCAAATGAGAACGATGTGACGACAGCAACGCGGTAAGTGTGTCTGTGGGAGTAAGCAGCTGTGGAACTCTGAACAGTACAGCTTGCATTTGGATAAAAGAGCACAGAAGAGTATGCCAACGCGATACAAACGCAGCAGGCTCGGTCTGTGAATGTGTTGGACTTTGATCGTTTAAAGAGCATAGAGTACAGAGTACGGAGAATGCATGCATACCTATAGATGTGTGCGAATGCAACGTCAATAGCGCAGGCAACTGTGGAAGTCAAGTCTGTGGAGATAGCTTTGGAGAGAATATCGAAGAGCACAAGCGAATGAGAGTAATAATGTGCTTATGCGAGAGCAACGCAGGCAGGCTCTGGATATGTATGTGTGTGTTTGTGAGAGTAAGCGGCATACAAGTCAGATCCGTTAAGCTTGCTTTGATGAGAAGAGCAGAGAGTATGCCTACGCGATATGTGTGTGTGCTTCGATTTACAGCAAAATACAATAAAATACCCAAATCAAACACAAATCACTCATGCTCAGAGTTGTGACAAATTAGTAGAACGGGCGTTAACTGGCAGCAATAATGATTTATATCTCTTGTCAATATTTCTACATTGGGACATTTTATTGATTACCACCACACAGTCGGTTCATTTGCCGCAGTCAGAGTTAGTTAGTGGCATGACTCAACAGGAAGTAAAATAATGTGTCCTAACCACAGACGATTTAAATTATTTACGATTTTATCATTGATTGTAGAATGAATGCCAACAATTTGCCAGTTCTCCTCATAGCTGTTGTTGTCATTCTGTGATATTCTCAATATTGTTTATACATTATTATTCCTGCTGAAAATACATCAATTTAACAGCAGGATACTGGCAAGGCAGCTGGCGCCACCATTCACTCACAATTTTTTATGTGGTTTATTTACAGAATTTATTATTTTCATTTCCTGCATTACTTTTATATTCAGTATCACATCATGTCTTTCTTAAAAATTTGATTACAATCGATATTCTAACTGACTTTAAACATTTTGCATATTTAATTCATTTCAATTTTACTACACGTTATATTTCAATCCAAGAATCTCTGTTTTACGGTTACTGAAATTAATTTCGATATTTTACAGTCAGTCATCAAAGTTACACTGGTTTCGATTTAACTGCTTGAGCCAAGTGCAAAATAAAGCCAAAATATTTGAATTTTTGACGTTTAGTGCTAAATAAAACAAGAAGAAAGTAAAGTACAGTCGAGCACGCCCGACCGTATAATACTCTCTACATTTTATTCCCGACTATTTTAATAAAATTGGTATACGGGTATATCAATTGCACATATGTGTGTATGTATATGTATTACATATACAGACGGACATGACTGCCTGTTACATACTTTTCACAAACCCAATATACTCTTGCATGGAGTATAAAAATACGCATACGCCACGTATTACAAACCCAAGCTGCATAAATTCATTGTATGCATACATTTCTCCTTCATAGTTATTTGCATGCTTTGCGTGTCGTTTGCAAAGGAATGTTTTCAGTTCAGATCATTCAAACGATTTATGACATATGTGCTGGCAATTATATACGTTACTCATTGGAGTCTTGAAGTACTTATCAAACGACTAAAGCAGCAGTAGCTAACATGATAATGTTCATTTTTGATTCTCATTTATTTTCATGTTCAAAACATGTGTGTCTGTGCAAAAGAAAGTTTTCATTTATCAGAATAATAATCACTATTTTTCTTTCAAACTTCCTGACTGGCAGTATTTTCTTGAAAAGAAGTTGCGCAACAGACTCTAATTAATAAACTGAGAGAAGCTCTCATACTTTGATTCATAGCTTACAGTGCTTATCAAAAAAATGCAAAAACTGCAGTAGAAAATGTTTGAAAATACATAATAAATTATGCTTTGAATACTGTTAATTTCTTATGAAATATACAATTTTTTCATTAACAAATATTTAAAATTTTTAAAAATAAAATCTAAAATTATTTAATATAATCATTTTATTAAAGTTTCTATACTTCTTAAATGTTTCCCATTTTTTTAAGCTGGGAAAAATGTACTGCAATGTTTCCATGGAAAATGGTGTGCAATTTTAGCTAATCTATGCATCGTTTATTACGCTGTTTTTTGTTTTCCTACTTTGTATTCTCTGAGCGAACCTCTTAATTTTACAAACTGGACCATAAAGGACCATAATCTGTATTCTTGTCATTTCTTTTCCACTTTATGTTTTATGCTCATTTTCTATGTTTTTTATTGTTGTGGTTTTCACTATAGTTTGCAATTAACGCGCATAATAAGATCATGATGCAGTTTTACTCATTCATTTTTTGCCTTGTTTAATATTATAGTTCCTTACGAACTCTCATTGGTTTGCTGCTTGTTGAACTCCTTTTATTTTAAGCCCATTTATCTACTTTTTGATTTGTGCTGTACATTCAGCAAAAAAAATGCTGCACAGTCTTATAGGCATAAATAAGCTGAAAATTAGCTCAGGATGTGACCATTTATTTGTGTTAAGAAACTGTTTTTGTCCTATTTTATTGTGTGTTTGTATCGAGTAAAACTTCTTTTGTAACTGTATTTTCAGGTTCACAGCTGCATAATCCCACAACACGTACTCTGCAGAGGCTGCCGCGTTCTCTACATATGTTCATTACGCTCATTTGCTTGATTTGCTTTAGTATCAAGCTAGCTGAACACACTCTGTGCTCTATTATTCAAATGCAAGTCGTACTGTTCAGAGTTCCACAGCTGCATAATCCCACAGACACACATACACATGCAGAGGCTGCCGCGTTGCTCTAGCATAAGCACAAAATTACTCTCATTTGCTTGTACTCTTTGCTCTTCCAACCAAAGCTAGCTCAACAGATCTGACTTTCACAGCTGCCAGCGCTATTGGCCTTGCATTCGCACACATCAATAGTTAGGCATGCTCTGTGCTCTTTTATCTAAATGTAAGCTGTACTGTTCAGAGTTCCACAGCTGCTTACTCCCACAGACACATTTACACTGTCGTCACATCGTTTTCAAGCTCAACAGACCTGACTTCCACAGCTGTCTGAGCTTTTGGTTTTGCATTCGGACACTTATTTAGATATGTGTATATGTATATGAATATGAATCACTCTGCTTCTTTTTCTTTGTCTTTGTTTGTATGGAAAAAACCGCACTTCTATGAGTTCGGGGTCTTTTACAGTCGTCTCGCTGGACTGTAGCCTTTCGTACTAGTTTCAAAAAATTGTTGGCGATCGAATCAAAATAACTGTGAGTACTTGGTTTTTTGACGCACGGAGTAGCTATTATTGGGCCAGCGTAGTGTGTTCCTTTAATAGAAGTGGTTCCATGTGAATGCAAATATATTTTGTAATAAAATTTAAGTTTAATTTCTTAATTCAGCACGGACAAATAGGGTAAAGTTAAATCTTTATTTTAAACATTAAATTGCAGTAAAATGTAATTAAACTTACTGCGCAACACTGTATATTAATTAAAAGCCAAGAAAAAAAAAAAATAATAATGTGGAATTCCTTTGAAAAACTGAACATTTTTGTCTCTGTATATTACACTTGTAGCCCCGTCCACGGGTCTTTATATTGTCAGCGGGGCATTCAAGTATATCACATTAATTTTCGAACTTTTAATGAGCTTCTTTTTGCATTCTTTGCTGTTTAGCATAAAATCTGATTAATTACATGCAAGTCCTTAGCTGAACATGCTTTTCTCATGAAAACTTGGCTTCTTTTCCACTAACGGTTGTATTTACTTTAAGTTAAGAGAAATTTTTAATGGATTTTTGTTGAAATGCAAATACAGTGTTTTTTAAGAGACCATTTAGAAGCTAAATTTTCCTTGTGGGACTCAAAAAATTCTCGAATGTTATTCCATTGACGACCTGACGTCAATTTCAACACATACTCAAGTGTTAAAGAAAAGGCAAATTTACAGTGGAGAAAGTCCATGATGCATAGTACTACAAGGAAATAAGTAACAACAAAGGATAAAATACCTATGCTGTAAAAACAGCAATAAACACGATAAATAAAAGAGAAATTCAAGATTTTTATTGAGGCCGTTACAAGTCATAAAATATTTTTATACCAGGCAGCAACATACTAAAAATGGGCTTCCCAAAAAGATGCATTTTACTCTATCTTAATTTGATAAAACTCACGCAAAAATTACAAAAAAAATAAATTTAAAGAAGAAAAACCAAATATTTTTCAATTTAAGCCATTCAGTTATTAAAATTTCATAAAATCACAGAAAAATAATTGCTGATTTTTGTATACTGTTTGTGTGCATATAGCCCTTCAACTAAAATATTCATAAGCTAAAAGAAAACTAAAAAATATATCTATATTTTATCAGAAGTTATTGTTTGTCTAAAATAATTTTTTTCAATCCTTGTATTTTTTAGTTTAAAGGATATGTATTGGTTTTTCGTATACTAACCGAGTTAATAAAATCAGCTATATATTCTAAGAAACCCACATTTGCTTCTTTAAACTAGTTAAAAAGCTTTTGGGTTAAATTTTACCTTTAAAATGCTTTAACTTGGTAATTTGACTGCCAGGCAAGTCTAACAGCGCGTATACTTAATTCAAGAAATACGTGAGACTCTCCGAAACGAGTATAATAAATGTCAGAGTGCCCAAATAAAATGTGAAAAGAAAACTAAGAAAAAAGGTTGCCTAGCAATATGTTGGCAAACCAATAAAGAGTAGACAGCATTAAAAAAAAAAAAAATAAACTCGTCAAGTAGATGAGCTACAGACGGCTGGGAAAAAAATACAACTACAAATTTTGGTGTTATGGAGGAAAGTGGTGTCACGTCTCAGGAGTCAGCCATACAAATAAGGACTTCCTGTGAACCGTTCGAGCAAAGTATATCACATACATCTATTTTGTTTAAAGTACTGGCTTAGCTTTTGTTTAAGTCAGTATTTAAATCATGAAATGGACTGAAAGCAAATATGTTACAACAATAGGTCATTTGGTAAGTGCATTAACTGAACGCTTCTCATTGTCAGAAACAGTGAGCGCACAGTGCTTCTCGCTTCAGTTATTGGACCTATGGACAAACGTCTGCGTATGTGACCAGACCAAATGTCCTTGACACACACAACACACACTCACACACTCTGAGTCACACAATAAGAGTACATTGAACTTGGCCTTCAGTCGTAGAGCTTGCACAAATGTTTACTATGTTGCTAAGGAAAGTTCTCATAAACGAGCACTAGGATAAAAGGGACTAAAAGGGTTCAGTTGTTTGAAATGCAGATGGGACCGCAATGGTCGTAATTTACTCAAATTTACATCAAATCTGTCATGTGGCAGACTCGTTGACAGTAGATTTAAGGTACACCCACTTTAAGTTTTATCCCCCAAATCAACCTCGAACATTTGACTTTTGTCTGCCATCATAAGTCACGAAACACTTTGATGCAAGCAATTTGCATATGAAATTACGGAAATGTGAGCCATTAAATGTGTGTTGCTAGACTGTAAATGCGATTTGGCAGTTGTTATGTTATACAAAACGAGGGTTATGCATACTTTTACAGACAGTTTTTGTAAAAATTACCAGACTTATAGGGTAAAAGACAGGCACTCTAAGCCTCTAGTCTAGATTATTGGAATACTTCGAAAGTTTGATATTGGGCTGATATGGGAGAACCACCTACAATCAGACCGGGTGTATTGAGAGCATAAAGAGATAACAGATAATGTTAACTTTCTGTATTAAATGAAGTTATCAGATATATTTTGATTTAATTTTGACAATGACTTGTATTCTTGAATTGGTACCAATTTTTGCCGTTTGCCAGTTTATTACTACCTCACGTGCTCTTTTTGAAAACTGTACAGAAATGAAAAATGCTCACCGCAAAAAGCTTTTATCTGGCATTTACAGACAATACAGCTGTGAAACAACAGCTGCCATCTTCCAACAATGAAGATAATTGATTGAATCCTGGCATTCCTTTATATTACATAGCAGTAATTTGTGCAAGCTTTTGTCACTCATATTTTAAATACATTGCGAATACCATTACTGTACGCGAACACACAAAATTCCATTATTCAATTGAATTCTTGGAAAATAATACAGATTCATAACTTTCATTGTGTACAAACTAAATTAATTTTATAACAATGCCAGAAAGTATAGAAAAGAATACAACTGAGTGTCATTTATTTATTAGTCCAAGTAATAAAAAATTTCTCTGTAACCTAGGGTAACTCTCGAGTTATTTCATTTATATGTACTTTGCAAGCTGTGGTAAAATTTTATTCTTAAAGCAGCTTGAATAAAATAAGTCAGTCTTCTAAAAGCTATAGCAATAATATCTGAAGAACTTAAAAAGGTAAGCAGACAGAAGAAATGGAAGTCCTTCGATGCCAGACAGAGGCAAATTTCAAATCCAATCTCAATTTTTTCTAGCTCATCGAATTACGACTCCAATTTAAATTTTGCCACCCAGCAATCGTTCTTAACTAAACCATATACAAAAGTACCTAAATAAAATATAGTATTGAAGACTTATTTTGAACTTTCTACCATACAAATAATATCAATAAATAACTTAAAAAGCGTAAAAAAAATGGCAAACTGCATATTACTTTCATAACAAGTATTTAATACTGAATGACTAGTTTACATGAAAGCAGGAGGATGCACAGAACCACGAAGAAGGCTAAATTGGCTCGGCTATTGATACTAAGCAAAAGTAAATTATCTTTATTGGGTTGGAGATGCCTTTTTGACGGTGTCATATATTTAACAAACCTTGTAACCCACATAGTGAAAACAAGAAAAAGAAAACAAGCAGTGATGAAGAAATGAATAATAATAACGATCAAGCTATGCCTATGCATGCAAGTTTATATAAATTCAGAAACAAAGGCAACGCGTTGCTTAGAGCAACAAGAGCATTAAGTGTAGAAACAAAAAAAAAAAAGGAAAGAAGAAAAAATAGCAACACCAAACTTGAATGTCTAGCAATTTGGTAAACAGGAAAATAATTGAGTTGCCAGAATGTGAGGCTTACGAGGCAGACACGCAGATAAGAAAAAATTCAACAACAGCAACAAAGTAAAAGGAGCAACAGTAAATTGAATTTAAGCCCCCTTAAGTATGCTTCACTTTGTTTGCCTCACAAAGTCACAGCTCACAGCCAACTGCCCATTTGAGCCTTAAATGGGTTGGAAAAACGTTTCGCGTCCAAATTGCAAGCTGCTCATGCTGATATTGATGTTGATGAGTTGATTTTGATAATCATATTAGTAATTCTAGGGATACCCGTAGCGATGTACATTTAATGTAGGTTTTAAATTACAGTTAGCGATTAGATAATTAGGTTACATTTTGCATTAAGCGAATATTTGCATATTAATATCAAATTATAAATATAAATTAATATAGATTTTGAAAGTGCAATTTGAATGCTTGAAAATTCGTTTGATTAATAACAGCATGAGTAAATTTTAAAACCAGAAAAAGTACATCTCAAACAAGAAATTGTTCGCAAGCAGCGTCAATATGAACTTCTGTTCCTTTTGGTATCTGACTCAGAGCTTCCTTAAATAAATTTTGTGCTGCTGTCAACGTTTTTTTCGATATCTTCCAAGCATATTGCAATTTGGTTGATACTTGCGCAAAATGAATGAAGGCAAATTCATGAGATCAGGTCAGAGGAGGAGGAGGAGAGAGAAGTTTAAAATCAACGAAAACTTATTGCAAGCTCAGTGACGGAAGATGTATAACTCCTTGACTTATCATGATGTGATTTAAAGGTAAGTAAATATTTATTGGCTTATTTTAAATATCACTTAGGTGCATAGACGCCTGAAATACAAATTTATACGTTAATATAAATGCCTAGGCTGCCTGTGAAAACTGATTGATATTATATGCAGTTAGCTTAAAGACTTTATATTAATTTATTGTTATGATTACTTTCACTAGCATGTGAAATTGATATGTTATCCCATTACAAATATTCTTGGTACTTTCTGCATAATTTAAACTTCAAATGCGTACATACTACTTAGAAACAGATTTCCCTAAGTGATTTGCTTAAGCAGTTAGGTGAAGAGTTTGTTAACTCCTGTTGTAAGCCATTTGTGACCTAGTTTTTAATTATTTGATAATAAAAACTATTTGTCTAAAACTCAACTTCATTTCGGCACTGTGTTGTGTGTTTATCATTAATCATGAGCATTTTTAATTGTCGAAGTTGGACTGAAGTCTTTATATTCCCTTTTAAATCTTATGCTGTACAATAAAAACTATCAAATTTAATTAAATTCGCTTCTAGTAATTCACTTAAGAATTAATTAATCAGAAAACTGGGGCAAAATGAAGCTGAGCCAAAGTGACAGACAGTTAGACAATAAAGTATAGAGTCCATCAGCAACGCACACTGTAGACAAAGATGACAAGGACATCACATTGCATTAAAAAGTAAACAAACAACAATTTATCATTTTCATATACACACACACACATGGAAACTTACACTAAGATGCTTTCACCCACAGACTGATTTATAATTTTAAAATGAAAGGCATAAATGAAAACAGGCAAAAAGGTTTGCATGGGCATTCAAATCCAGGCCTTGGCTAAGCTACATATAAAGTAGATTAGCTTAAGGCTTGTCATGGCAGCTGTTTGACAGGAACACATCTGCAAAAGATGGCTAAAACTGGCAGTTAAAGATAACTTTTTCTATTTCTATTTCTCTTTCACTCTCTCTCTATTTCACTCTCTCTCTCTGTCTTAAGCCTTAAATGTGTGTCTATCTATGTGATATGATTATAAAAACATCATTTATCACATTATGTGACACTCCCTACCAGACAGACAGGCGACAAACTGATGAGATATCCATGCTCGTCTCGTTTACAGCTCATATACCCCATCTCTATTTTAGCTGACAATGAAATCATGTCGTCTTGGTATAGACTGTGTATGACACATAGCTAAAGCAAATTTCTGAGCATTTTATAAAGCTATTACCAAACCCCTGTCGTAATCACTTTAGAGCGCTTCAATAAACATGCAATCAGCTGAGTAAGGAATAGAAGGAATAATTATAAAAGATTGAAGACTTATGTGCAGGACTTTAAAAATATTTTTAAATATGTTTATGGATTTTATTTTTGTAATTTTGTAGTTTAATAATATTTTTATTAAACAACTTTAACATTGATTTCCGTGGCCTAAAATTAGATTTGTGCCTTTGAAAGACTCTGTTTTCCGCACTTTTCTAAGGCCAAAATCAAGTTGAATGACATTTTTGACAGTCACAGAATATGCTAACGAGAAAAGCTGGTTTTTAACCAAAAATTCTCTTTTGGCACCCCCCTAACGGAGTAGAGTTAAAATAGGTTTTTAACAGCTCGAAGCTTCTAGCAAACGCATTTTAACCTTTAATTTTATTTTGAGTCGTAGGCACTGCGGAATACAAAAGAGTCCGGAATGTACAACTAACGCATATTTAAGAGATTCCTGCGTGAAAAGGTGGCAAACAGAGCTACCAATTTGCAAACAGGACCAATAACTAAGCTGTTGTTGTCAACATGTCAGTCGAATCTAAAACTAATTTGTCAAACAGTTGTGATTGACAGCTTGGAAAACACAGCAAAGCATTAAGTCACACACAGTACAGAGCAAACGTATTGAACCGTTAAGGGAAACTGCTCAACAATAACAGAAAAGCGACAAACATATGAATCAGACAAAAGAAAATGCCAAACTTTCACACCTGTACAGCTACACAGAGATAGGCATTTTGGTAGGAAAAACATATTCAATAAATGAAATGGCAACCTGAGTGTGCAAATTAATATTCAATTATATAAATAAGATTATCATCAAATAGACAAAGAGTGTGTGCTTAATTAACCAATTCATGTCAATCAATATTATGTCAGGTGCTAAAGTCTCTACTAATAATAATCATAGTTGTCTGGTAAAGAGTAGTATATGAATAGAGTTGACTCTTTTGTTTATTATTTCTAAGTGCATTTAATTCAAAAACTATTATAATCATTTATAAAGTGAAGAGTTTGATAACAAGTTTATTAAATTAGAAAATATTTTAGAGTTGAAGTTGAATGCCTCAACGTTTGCAGTAAATCTTGTTTATAACTTAACTTTTGATTAAAGAAATAAACTTCTTGTTAATTAAAATAGATTTACGATTGACAAATGTTAAACAATTTGTCTTTTGGCTTCACTGAATTTACTAATAATAATTAATTTTAAATCAAGTCACTTGTCTGTATATTTGAGTTGAGTGATTTACTAGCAAAGTAGAGAGTTTTGCAATTTTATTTAAATTATTTGTTTATAACCTCGTTATCTAAAACGAAATCTTAACACGGTTATTTTAAAAGATTCACTTTCAATGCCCAATATAAAAACATTCAACAAAAAGACCAAATCGAATTATGTGTGTGGGAGCATTATTACTATCCTCCCCAATTTTTTTACAACAAATAAAAAAATTATAAACCACACCTATAGAAAAAAAAACAAAATAAAGGTAATTTGTTTGTAAAAAAAAGGACCAAATAGAGAAAAAGGGGGGTTTTTTACGGCCCCTCCCCCCTAGACCTTTTTTTTTTTTTTCTTATTATTTTTTTTTTTTTTTTCTTTTTTTTTTTTAAAATAAAAAATTTTTTTTTTTAAAAATTTTTTTTTAAATTAATTAAGCAATTTTCTTAAGAAATCCCGTCAACCCAATTGGATTTTATCACATATTCAAAACTTAAACGAATCGTTTTATTTTAATGTATTCAATTTATTTCTATTGCTATTTATCAACATTACGAAAAGTCTGACCCTTTCCAGTTCACAGTAATAATGATAATGATAACCGCAGAGATAAAATTCTATAGGTTTCAGTTAAAAGCGTTTACTTTTCAAGAAATATTAGTGACCACCTTTTGGTGTGCAATTAAGAAAGGAACATGTTTTATGTACACAGGTCCTGGTTGTTGTGGTAAGATAAATGGTCACAACGTTAATGTCAAAAGCTTTTGAAATAGGGGTCAGCAAATACAATTAGGGTTTTTGTGCGAGTTTGACCATAAAGGAAATTGAAATTCTTGGTTATGTGCATGTTGGAAACACACTTTGCAAAAATTAATTTAAACTTTTGCCACATTTACTCATTAGTGGCAAGTTTTTGGCATATACTCAAACACAAGTGTGCTGCAAACTCAACAAGTTTTCTTCGAGTTGCTCAGGGGAGTTAAGATAGCGTAGAACTAACTAATTTCCAGTGATTTTGAGAGCTGTTTTGTTATAGAGCTAACTTTCCAACGATTTATTCGAGTTGACTAAAGTTGCAGAACTTTGAAATACATTCTCAGCATTTTTTTGAATATTCAACAATGCAAAAATGTTTGCCAAGTCAAGTTCGTAAAGTAACCACAAAAACACATACCAAAAAAATTGATTTAAAAACTGCACAAGGTAGCCTTGAAAAGCGTCTTCCATTCCTCCAAAGTTGGCAACCGAAAGCCGTAAATAACTTTCCGTACTTACACCACAGTGTTCAGTTGCATTAGTATCATAAGTCGACATGCCATAGGACTTGGTTTTGGCCGTCTGCAGAAAGTGTTTGACTCTAGACTGCACAGAGTTTTTGGCTTAAAGACCATAAATCATAGATACTCTGTGTATGACATGAGGTCCGAGCAAATTTAAAGCCGATTTCCGTTTCATTGCGTTGGCATTTTTGTGTCATGTAAGGTCATCATAAGAATTGCAATCATAAAACAAACAATAGCTAACAATGGAGAGGAGTTATGTCACTGCATACCCTCTAAATTGTAACTGTAGTGACTTTTAGTGCTTTCCAATGGGAATAGATACACACCAACCATAAATTTTATCATGTTACGCAGATATTGAGTCTTCTTGGCTTACAATAAAACAGATTGGATGTTCTCAACGTTATGTGGGTTGAACGATAAAATAAATTAATCAAGAAAAACAATTAAATTGATATTGTTAATTACTATTATGTAATATTCCACGATTACGCATGTCAAATTGGAGTAAGACCAACATGAATTAAAAGAAATATAAGGTAACGAAAGGAAAGGAAAGGAAAGGTAAGGAAAGGAAGAGGAAAAGAAAGGGAAAGGAAAGAAAGGGAAAGGAAAGGAAAGAAAGGGAAGGGAAAGAAAAAAAGAAAAGAAAAGAAAAGAAAAGAAAGGAAAAGAAAGAAAAGGAAGGTCATAGATAGGGAAAGAAACGAACTGTTGCACAAACATAAATCATCGTTGCGGGCATCAGAACTAATGATAACTATAATCAGAGGAGCGTGTTAAAGAATGAAGGTGCAATACTGATTAACACACAGTTTTCTAAACCAGAGATCATATGAAGGAAAGCTGTATGAAGCTCTTACAGCTGTCCATGAAAATAGGTCAAGTCAGACACTGTGTGGTGATGAGAGCTGAGAACTGTGAGCTAAATCAACTAACCACAACTTCATTAGGCGAAGGCACTTGGCAGCTGTGGAGCCACATAGAGAGTTATGTGGTCATGTGTGTGTGAGTGGGTGTATGTGTGAGTGGGTGTGTGAGTATAACGGAAGTGTCCGAAGTGGACGCCATTAATTTAGCGGAAATAAACAAACAAAATCAACAAAGTAACTGTTTGCCACTAACCGAACCAAAAATGAAGAAAAACTGAAATGGAGTTGAACTCAAATGCGACTGAACAACAGTTGCACTTACTCCAGTACTCCGGTACTCTAGTACTCTGGTACTGAGCAGGATATGCCTTAGAATTGTTTGCTTTTAATTGGAGCATAAAACGATGCCGTAAAAGTGCCAAAGTACAGAATGTAAGGCATGAAAATGAAGTGTGCTAAGCTAAAAGCCGGAAGTGAATAAAGATGAAAATGTAACAGTCTAGATACATTTACAAATTGTAGCCAAGTTAGCCTTGATTTAACACACGCACGGATGGATAAAACCAGGAAACATTCATGCAAAATGAAGGCCGAGGTTACTGGCAAATTTATGAGCACAATGTCTTTGGTCTTTTGGTCTGGTCCAAACCATTTTCACTACGTTTAAGTAATATGCTTCATGGCTTTCATTTGAGTTATCAGCTGTGTCATGCATTTTAAGTGATTTTCTTGGACCCTGCGGATTTTACTTTTCTTTCTGGCTTTAAAGTTGAGCTATGTTTAATAATTGTATTTAATTACAAATATTTTAAATCATATATATTTGTTTAGCAAAAACAAGTTTTTTAAATGGTATACTTTAGTCAAAAAATGGAGAGAGAGAGAGAAAGAAAGCGAGAGAGAAAGAGGTACCAGTGTTGGGTTTCTATTACTATAAAATGTGTGGGATTCTGATAAAGTACAATGTAATTGTATGTGTGCAATTATATTCAAACTGTGGCTGTCGACAGACCAAACAATTGTATGACCTCAGTTATTATTTTGTTGCCATAAATATTTATTTGATATTGTAGTTGGCCAAAAGCTAAAGGTCGATGGCCGCAAACCTTAAATTTCAAAACATTGCTTAAAACCTGTATTACAATTGTGTTAGCAATTTTAACAATATCGATACATATTTAAACAATAAAATTTATAACAATGAATACATATTTAATACGCAAAATTTTATTTTTTAATCCATTACTTTGCTAAAAATTTCGGCTGTGTTAAACAAGCGAAACTCTTAAACGCAAGTCAGTAGTAAAATTGCTAATTCAATACAATTTTTGGAGCATGAAACAAACTCCAATGCGGTTCACTCAAATTGATCCAGAAGGTTGTTCAGTTTGGCAGAAATTACCACTGGGAAATCTTACCAGAAATAAACCAGAGCCGCAAACTTTTTATTTACAGCAATGAAGTTAAGTAAAAAGTGTTAAGAGGGTCTATAAATAGGTTAACAACTCGCGTTTATCAAGCTGCGTTGCCTGTGCAGAGTTTTTAATTATTTGTAAATAAAGGCAACATAAACTCTTTTAATTAACGCAGCTCTCTCACTCTCTTTCTCTCTCTTTCTTTCTGTCTACTTATTTTTCTTTCTGTTTCACCCACTACCTTATTTCAATTTTAAAAATAAGCTATTTTTACGGCAAAAGGCGAAGAAAAGTTGTGGAAAGTGAGCAAATCATAATGAATAAATGTCACACCGGAAGTGACGGAAATCTTAACAAGTTTTCCCATTATGCTCATAACTTCCGTCAAAAGGCTGAATTGTAGCAAAGACCATTACAATATGACTGGCTCCCCAAGAGGGCAATCAATAGACTTTTTTCTAAGGATAGTAGCATAAAGAAAATTCAACTTGTAAAGCCGAAATCGTGCAGACTTTGTTAATAAGTATATTTATAAGTTTTTAAAAGGAAAGAAGTGAACACAGGAAAAAGAAAAATATGCTCAAATGTTAAAATAAAATAAACACAAAAATTTACATAAATGTTAAAGTGAACATAATTCTATTTTAATATAGTTTTTGGTGGAACACTACTATTATTATAAATATATTTAACTACTCGTTACTTATCTTTTTCCAAACTTTGTACAAATAACTACCAAAGGAAACTATAAGCTTCATCATCATTTTGTTTTGCGTTTAAGTTCTCTGAGTTTTATTCTTGTCAGCGAACACTTAATTTGATTAAATCTGAGTAGTTTTCGTTAGCCTTGAATTTACGACTGCGATTTGTTTAGAATACCAACTTCTCTCTTCTGCTAATGATTTGGTTTTAATGCCTATCAAAATAGTAAAGAAAAATAAAATAAATACAAAATTTTTAAGTGTTCTACTAAGTTGACGTTCAATTTTATTACTAAAGAAATAAACCAAATGACAATTGAGTTTTATGATCTTGGCGCTGATTTCAGAGAGGTGTTAGTTAATCGGTATTAGTCTCTTGGATAATGTGATCTATGGGAGTAAATTAAGTTAGTAAATGTCCTTGAAAGTTCATGGGAAGTAAATTACGACAACAAACAAAGGTGAAATTTGTATACTATTTAAATCATATAGTTTTTAAAGCCCTTAATGAACTTTTGATAGTAATTTTCCAGGTAGTTTCATCAGATATAATGTGTTATTCTGATTTAAGATAAAAGCGAACATGAATAGAATTTACTATCTTTAACGAGTTCAGTACCCACTTCGCTAATAAAAATCAACTTTATAGAGTTTATTTTTTTTAATATTTGATTGCCACACTTTTTCCATGTTCACAAAATCAAAATCATGAATTCAATTCCAATTTATCAATTCAATTGCGAATTGAAAACCCAAAAAAAATAAAGTTTATGTCAGTAGCCATAAAATTAAATGGTTATGCTAGCCACGTATTGGCCACATGTGTGCTTTCTATATAATTTGTTGTTCTTTGCAATTTAGAATTCAATTTATTAATTGGATTGAGATACAATTGGTCGTACAGTGATAAAGATGCATAAAAATCGCAAGATAAATAAACGTATAAATTTCAAACAGCAGCTGCAAAGAACAGACAACCAATTTGCAATCTGTTATGAGAAGTGACAAAATATGGAATCGTATTCGATATTTATATGCATTGCTATCCCATATACCTCATAGCTATAACTAATACCTGTATATTTGAGCGTCAGATAGGCAAGTCAAGTGTATTCTTCGCTCAAATTGTGTCAATGTGTTTGGCCACTCAATGTGTGTATATATATGTGTGTGTGTGTGTGTGTGTGAGTGTATGGACTGTGCAATGTTGCCAATTTCGTTGGCTTTTATGCAGTTGACTGCAGCGAATGTGGCCCATACACAAGCAACGCAGGCCAAAAATTCCCGCCTGGACTGCCTTTTATACAGTTTCCGCCACTGTTCCCAATCCGGTAGCTTTCAGTGCTCTTGTTCTCTTCGAGCACCTTTCCCTATTCATTTCCCTGCACAATTTCCTGCTTCTTTCCTTCTTCCCCACGCTGATTCCATTACTATTCTTTAGCGCACTATTTTGTTCCCTTACAATTCCTCACTTCTGCTCCTAGTCCTGCTGCTGCTGAATGTAAACAGCGCTCGCAGCATGGTAATTGATTATCAAATTCAGCCTCTATTTTACACACAGCATCGCAGTGTCGGCCACAAAGCCTTCCTACATGTCCTGCCACACAAACATACTCACACACTGTTGTTAGACCCCGTACTCTAAAAAAGAGTAGAGGGGTCTATTAAGTTTGCCTAAAGCGAAATGTGCGTAACAGGCAGAAGGAGGCGTTTCCGACCCCATAAAGTATATATATTCTTGATCAGCATCAACAGCCGAGACGATTTATCGATCTCCGTCTGTCTGTCAGTCCGTCCGTCCGTATGAACACCTGGATCTTCTAATCTACAAGTGCTAGAGCTACCAAATTTGGAATGAAAGTCCGTTTATATGGCAGGCAGATCAATATCGGCCGAAAATTCGTGATTTGTATGGAGACATGAAGTTTTAGTTGAGCGACTGTAACCAATGTAACACATTATGTGTATGGTACCATTGTAACTATCCTCACCAAGTTTGGTCCGGATCAGACAACTATAGCCTATAACTCCCATAGGATAAATCGTTCGAGAATTACTTAATTGTATGGTAAAACGCGCACTAGGATGAGTACGGGGTCTTTTACAGTCGGCTCGCTCGACTGTAGCCTTTCTTACTTGTTTCACTCTCTCTCACACACACACACACTCACACTTTTACATTATGCAGCTGCTGTTCATGCTGCTGCACTGCATATGTTCTTTTTTTTTCCCCCTTTTATTCCACTGTTTTTTGGCTCTATATATATTTTTTTTGGCAGTGTTAGCTTCTAAATAGGCGGGGCAATCTAGTAAAGTAGCAAACATATTTTTAATGTGCAAAAATCTGTGAAATTTGTGTCATGTTGTCATGCACTTTTACTGCACTGCGCATTTAGAATCTAATTTTTACGGCTTACGTTTCATTTTGTCAACATGTAAAATATGGAAACTATAATTTTACCGAATTATAAACTAGTAATAAAGAATATCTTAACAAAATATGGAAATATTTTCTACTATCTGCTTAGCTATATAAGTGTGGCATTTGAACCTTTTTAATTACCATTATTTTGTAGATAAGAGTTTTTATTTCCAATTCTGTTTTGATAGAAAAAAAAACCTTTTTCTTTCCCAAAATAAAATATTTTCGCATTCAACTAAAATTCAATTAAAAAGTGATGCAATCTAGCAAACACACAAACACAAACTGAAACCATTAGGTCCAATTGTGTGTATACATCAATTAAAATCAGTGGCTAAGCATACCAGAGTAAAAACTGAACTTTCATTGATTGCGAGCGGAAATGAAAATGCGTGAACGCCATTCAAGGTTTTATTTGTAAAATTTCCTTTAATTTTCCCACGAACTCAGTAAAGTTTAAACATCGAAAGCCAACTAAAAACTCACATGAAACTGAAATCGGGTTAAAAACAGCAATCTCAATTGGCTTCTCTCAATTTGGAGCTATGCATGTAACTGTTTAGTAATAGAAAATGTACGAGAACTGTACGAACAAATTCAGAGTCTTAACCAGACTACACAAATTTAAAATCATTAATATTTAAAGTCAAAGTTATACGGATTATAACCTGTATGCAGTTCTAAAGTGTAGTTCAGGCAGGATGTAATTGTTTGTATTATAGCTATGGGAATAGGATTCTGTCAGCATGGCCTGAATCTTGCCCTTATATTAGCATATTCATCATGAAGAGTATGGTCATCACATTAATGTAAACTAAGCTTCATTATGATCTTTAATTACTTAACCAGCTTGACCAACAGGCTTGCAAGCTTAATGTAATTTTGGCCCTGTTTTTAGTCAGTTTCAGAATATCAAAATTATTCGTGCTTAAGTAAGTTGTAAATTTTAGTACATGCCAGTCGGTTTATAAATAGTTAATGGCTCCAAAACGTATGTACCCGTTATGTAAGTAACTTCGTATAGTTAATGTAGGTGTTAAAACTAACATTTTATAGCTTTTAAGTAGTTTTCTATCTACAACTACAACAACTATATGAAAAGTACCCTTTAGAAAAGTGCCTCTAAGGTATTAAGCGATTTCGGGTTAAAAATTGTATGAATGATTCGGCTGTTAAGTTAATCTTATAGTCTCTAAGATGCTTTTGTTCATACAGACGGGCAGATAGACGGACCTCGCTATATCGTCTCGGCTTTTGATGCTGATCAAGAAATATATATATATACTTTACGGGGTCTCCCACTCCTCCTTCTGCCTGTTACGCGCATTTCGCTTCTGACTTAACTTAATAGACCCCTTTACTCTTTCTTAGAGTACGGGGTCTAAAAAAGCAAAAGAAAGGAAAACCATAGCACTGACAACGATATTAATGGCAATTAAAACTTGAAGCTGTGCTTTAATGATATAATTGTCAAAGGAACCAAATTAATTGGAACACTCATAAAGGTAAATGAACCGATTTCAACATAAAAAATCAGGTAATATCAATATTAGTCCAATTTTTAGGCATTATATTCACTACCATTCGATCTTTCTCTAATCAGAATCGTCAGATAAATTCTCAAGATCGTTATAATCGTCACTTAACTCCTCATATTTGGGTACTTTGATGTCTGTATTACGATTGGTGCGTATTCCTGCACTGCGATTAAAATCAATCGGATTAGTTGCATTAGATGAGCTTGGATAGTTAAGATTGGCGTTATATGACTGTTGTTGTACTGCGGCTTCACCTTCGAAATCATCGGCTGTGAAGTGTCGCATTGGCTTAACACTTGGTTTGCGTTGATTTTGCTGTTCACGGCGTTGTTGACACTTCTCCTTACGGGATTGCGCATACTCCTCTTTAATCTTTCGCTCACGATCAAGAGCAGGATTTGTTGTGAGATCCGTAAGTATTTTTACACAATTAGTCGTTGGTTTATAAAATGCACGCTTGCGCATCCCTGGACATGACTGATGCCAAAGTTTGACTCAAGTTTGGGACGCAATGTTAGTTTCTCCTTGATTTGGCACTGCTGACGGAAATAGTTACCCAGACAAATGTACAGTTGATTCTGCACACCAGAGGCTGGATGACGTATAACATCAAAAGCCTCGTCACCAACATGAAAGGTTTGAGAGCCATCAGACCAGCGCACAAAGCGAGCATTGGACTCCTTAAAGAGTGCACCAGTCGATTTATCTTGAGTCTCACGCCAACGCACAGTTGTTCTCAATTTCGAAATGAATGCCATTCGGGATTCATTGTCTGTGAGTTCATCTTGGTTCACATTACACTGATATGAATTCTCATCGTAAACGCTAAGTTCGACAGGCATAAAGCTTGGGACTCGCATTAAAATCGGTTGTTTCAGAGAGTAATCATTATCAACTCTAGGCAACTCAGCCTTAAATACGACTTTTAGTTTATCCTTGTACTTTTCTCTAAAATACTGATCCATCATAAACAATGCGTCATCTTCAGACTCAGATTCGCCAGATGAACTGTCGCTGCCACTGCCGCTGCCGCTGCCACTGCCACTGTTGCTACTGCTACTATCGTTGTTGTTGGCGCCGTCACTTTCGCCGCTGCTGCTGTTTCCGCTGCCGTCGCTGCTGCTGCTGCTCAGATTGCGTCCAACCCACAAATCAGTGTTTACAGTAGGTAAGGGAGCCACTGTCGCCGGTACTACATTATTCCCAGGGCTACAAATATTTATATTTATCTAAATTTTAACCAAAATTCTACTCCTGAAAACTTACACATTGGTGGCAGCAGGAGCACCAATTGCCGGCTTACCAGGCAAATCTATGAAGAACATTTGTTTATTTTAAATCTAATAACCATAATGCATTTACATACCTTTAGTTAATCTCTGATTTCCAGGTTTTCGCGACATTTTTAAAAGTTGCACGAATATCAATAAATAATTCAATGAATTTTATTTGAAGAGTCATGCACCAATGACAGCAAGTGTGGAAAAGAAAAAGAGACGTCAATGAACTTGGTTCAGTCATTGAGTTATTTGATAAGTATCGATACTTTATTCTCTTGTAGACATTGTAATAAATGTAACTGTGATTGAGTCACTGTTGTCAGAAAGTTTTCGTGACATAATACTTAATAATTTAAATTCAGCGGTTTTGTGGAAAAGTAAAAAATTTATATTTTTTTATCTCATTACGTATGTGCAAACCCTAGGCAAAAGTATTAAAATTATTGCAGTTTTTAACAGATATATGTGTAGCGTATGTCGCAGTCGGTAACTCACCATCTTAATTTATACAGTACAGAGTTATTACCTTATCGAAATTTAACATAAGTTCGATATCGATCGCCATCTGCACCTGTCTTTGCATACTTCACAAATTTAAATCGATTCCGAACTATTAAATGCTAATTAAATGAATGAATATTCTCATACATTTTTATTTCCTTTATAACAGTGTGGACAAAATCAATTTTGTTAATTTGAAAAACTGGTGAGTGCACAGAAACGATGATAATTTTTGTAAATATATATTTTATTATGTTTTTCAAGCTTATTGTTAATTGGTTGAGACTTCATTGATTAACTTTTGAATAAGGTGTTTATTTAAAAGAAAAAGAACAACGTGTCCGATTTGTAGGAAAAATTAAAACGAAACTGAAAGAAAAATACTTGAGCAAAACTGATATGTTATGGCTTAAGTAATCTGGTTTTAAAGTAGTGTATAAAATTAAACATAAATTTACATATATATAAATTAAAGTCTTTTAAATCAAATACATTTCATTTTTTATAGTATTTTGTTGGCTTATTCGAAACAGTTTTAGTTCAAAAGGTCATTCAGCTTAAATTATTGTTAAAATTGCTAAGAATTGTAAAAGTATTCTTCAGCTAACTTATCTTATATTACTTTTATTTATATTCTATTTCTATCATTATTTTTCCTTCACTTCTTAGAGATGGTGCGGATATAGCAAACGCTTCAAGTTGGTAAATATTTCGTTTAAATTTCATTTTGTCTGCTTACTGTGTCTATCTATTTCTCGAATTGTCTGTCTGCCTGTCACATAGACTCCCTAGCGGTGTTAAAAATGGCCCAAGGGTGGAAGTGGTCGCTAAATCTGCGTCTTAAGGCCGGAAGTGATACCCAAGCCAAGTAAGTAAAATGAAGACAAATGCCAAATGAAGTAATACAATTCAAGTGTGCGGAGTAATGAGCAACTGCAAGGCACAGAAAGGCATCTGGTGCATTGGCGGAATTGCCAAAGGACTGTGGTGAAAAAACAGTCTAATATATCCGCATTGAAAGTGCCTTCAAGCACACAAAGTATCTCCCACGACACATGCCAAAAGATTACTAGAAAAATGCAAGCGGTTTGAACCGACCCCTAAAAGTATGCAACGCTCTCTGCAGTTGTTTGTTGAGCAGAAGCAAATTTCCTGAATGCAGCAAAAGCGAGTTGTAAAAACGAATAACAGATTATACACAGGTGCCTTTTACCTTTACATTTAATACTATCTTGGCACTGCCCCAAAATCAAATAAAATTCTATGGTAATTGCTAAAAAGGCAATAGTTCTGAGTTGTTTGTTAAGTAACAATTGAATCTTACATGAAGTATGTATCTAAAGAGAACCGTGACAAACTCATCTTTAATTGGAAAATAATCAAATCATGACTAAACCAAAGCAGAACATTAATAACTGGTAGTTGTAGTTCAACTATCTGCTCAACATAAATCCATTTTGTTGGTGTTTAGATGGGACATAACTTTCAGTTCGAGGCATAACTGTAGCAATCGAAGTACATAAAGAAACCAAGTAGCAATAAAGTTTTATGAAGCAACAAACAGGAGCAAAAATAGTTCCTTTTTCAATTTTGTGGCTTCTGCTGTTGCACATGTTGTTGATGTTGTTACTGCTGCTGTTGCTGTTGTTGTTGCAATACGATACTGTTGCACCTGAAGTTGAAGTTGAGCTGAACTTTTCTCCTGGCTGCCGGCCATTCCTGTCAGCGAGCTCACTGACTGAGTATACACGTACATACACACACACACACAACCCAGAAACATACGCACACACATAATTGTAGACAGCGAAACAACGTTTCAGTTGCAGACGTGTTTCTCATGCAAACTTTGCAGTTAATGACGCAACTGTGGCGTGTTTGCAAAGTGTTGAAATTGAAATTATACCTTTGGGGCAAATTTAACCCACAGTTGTTGTCGTTGCATTTGTTGATGAATTTGTTGTTTTTTGCATTTGTTATTGTTATTTCTGTTGCACTTGCGTTTGTTTTTATAGTTGTTCAACAGCAGCTGCTGTTATTGACGCGGTTGTTTGCTTGAGTGCATAAATTACTGACTACAATAATACCTGCTTAAAGCATTTCTTATATATTTTCATATTTAAATCAATAACAAATCGAAAACATTCTCGAATGAGAATCACATATCAGCAAGTGTATTTAATTACTTGAAAATCTATGTCACCGGTTATCTCTACTGGGAAAGCATTTGCATTTTCCGAAGTGCTTATTCCCCTCTGGTGCTATTCACCTTGTCACAAATAAATAAAAAAAATCTATAACTCAGAAATTGAAATAGTAGTGCTTACAATATATGTACCTACTCGTTTAATATTACCACCCATGGTTTCATATATATTTCATAGTTCTCTGTTACTACAGAGGGCACTATGAAAGGCGATGGTAGAGGAGAATAATAGAGAAATTTAGGTGAACACATCCCAGCACGCTGCTAAAAGGCAAACAAAGGGAAATCAATCTTTGTATGTTCTTTCATTATATTCGGCATCTGCTTACACACACAGACACAGACACACACCCACACACGTGTTTGTCATAAAATAATGAACATGTGTGTGTGGGTGTGTTGTTTTTGGTGTGCTACTTGGCCGGGGTATTAGGGATTATTTGCATGTCCCTGTGGACTTTAGTATATGATTTATGACCTGATTCGTGGGGAGACACAAACTCCTACACACACACACACACACACACATACAGTGCCACATAATTACTCACGCACACAAACACATTTGTCCATATGCTTGCGGTGACTAGATGTGTGAGAGTTGGTACCTTGGGAGCATACAAAATTATGCCACTTTTTCGCAAGTTTTGCTCAGAAAGAAATGGTTCAAAACAGCTGGATTAAAACCAAAATTTTGATCGAACTGAATACTTATATTAAACACTGTGTACTTTTCGGTTAAAATATCACTCAGAGAGAAGTTGGGTAGCGTTTCTTTTCAAGTTAAGCAAAGAAGCATTTTTAAGAGTAAAGGTATGTTGAAATATGTCTATCAGTTTAGGGATTTAGTCGTTGGCACAAAAGCAAACGGAAATCTGGGGAAAACGAAATGCTTCTGACCTCCTCAAGGGGTTTTCCAAGCGAGAAAATCAATGCAAAGCGATGCGTTCAGCATTATTCAGTTAAGGGATTAGCCCAATCCGCAGTGTAATCTACAATAGCTGATGCAGTTATATAGGTAATCCAATTCTAAGCGACGGGCTAAACGACTATATAAAGCAGAAGCAAATCGTTTAATGATTTTGTCTTGGCCCACGACCGGGCCAGCAAAGTGTGCAAAGTGTGTACAAGTTGTGGATTCCCGGCAATGGAGTACAATATAACTGGGCTTGGTAATGTATCGACTGTGCTGCGACCGGAGGCACGGCTCTCCGCCGAGTCCCGTCTTTTGGGCTGGAATGTGCCGCCGGAGGAATTACGTCACATACCCGAACATTGGCTAACGTACGCAGAACCGCCGGAATCAATGAATTACTTACTGGGCACACTCTATATATTCTTCACAATAATGTCGCTGATTGGTAATGGTCTGGTTATTTGGGTATTTTCTGCAGCCAAATCGCTGCGAACGCCGTCTAACATTCTAGTCATCAATTTGGCTATTTGTGATTTCTTCATGATGTCGAAGACACCAATTTTCATCTACAACAGTTTCAATCAGGGCTTTGCCTTGGGAAATCTTGGCTGCCAGATTTATGGCATCATTGGCTCCTACACTGGCATCGGAGCAGGAGCAACGAATGCCTTCATCGCCTACGATCGCTACAATGTAATCACTCGTCCCATGGAGGGAAAGATGACGCACGGGAAGGCCATAGCCATGATCATTTTCATCTATATGTATGCTACGCCCTTTGTGGTCGCCTGCTATACTGAGACATGGGGTCGCTTCGTGCCCGAGGGATACTTGACTTCATGTACCTTTGACTACCTGACGGATAATTTTGATACTCGCATGTTTGTGGCCACCATATTTTTCTTCAGCTTTTTCTGCCCCACCACAATGATCCTGTACTACTATAGTCAGATAGTGGGACATGTCTTTAGTCACGAGAAGGCATTGAGGGATCAGGCAAAGAAGATGAATGTTGAGTCACTGCGCTCCAATGTGGATAAAAGCAAGGAGACGGCTGAAATAAGGATTGCCAAAGCAGCCATTACCATTTGCTTCCTATTCTTTGTATCCTGGACACCATATGGTGTCATGTCACTAATCGGTGCATTTGGAGATAAGAGTCTTCTCACTCCCGGTGCCACAATGATACCAGCATGCACCTGCAAAATGGTGGCTTGCATAGATCCATTCGTATATGCCATCAGTCATCCCAGATATCGTATGGAACTTCAGAAGCGTTGTCCCTGGCTCGCCATAAGCGAAAAGGCCCCCGAATCCACCTCAGTGGCATCCACATCAACCACACAGGAACAACAACAGACAACTGCTGCGTAAGAATTATTCAAAAAATTTTTTGATGACGACCTTAAACTGAACACGTAATACAACATGCTCCGGTAATACTATAATATAAAACTTAATTTAAAGCATCAAACTGATGAAGATGAAGATTCATTTTTAATTTGTAGAAATCATTTGTAATCAATGAAATAAATAGTGAATTATTGCAAGCAATGAAATACAAAAGAAAGTGCAATTTTACTGTTATGTATTTTAAGTGACTTGACTGAAAGGTAAAGGAAATCAAAAGAAAAGTTTACAGCAGCGGAAAAACCATTGAATGACAATGCCAAAATTGTTGTGCTAGTTTCTGCAATCTGCTACTTATGATCCACAACATACACTCCGCAACACAGGTTCCACATGCATTTTCTCTCTCTCCCTCTCTGGTTAGTAACAAGCTTTCGCTCTCACTGGAATGCGTGTGCGCAGTAAGCAGAAAGCTGGAAATTGTGGACCTCAAACTCTTAATTAACTAAGAGTAGATGAAAAATTGGTTTCCACATGTTGAGAAAATAACAGCAGGTATCAACATTATAACCCAACACTTTCGCTTAAGTTTTTAAAAGCATTTCTCTTAAATCATGCTCTGCACTAACCAAAACTTACATTGGTTAAAGTATCTTAAATTGAGTGTAACGGAAATATTTTGTACAGCATCAACAAACTAAGTGTGAATCGAAAATATTATAAGGGGTAGACTTCTAAGACTTCTAAGGCTTCTAAGATGGCCGCAAACATCCTTCCACCTTTGCCAATCACTTCTCTCAACTCCTCTACACTTTTCACACTTTTAAAGCGTTAAACGTTCCCATTTATCATTACATGTCTTCTAATTCAACCTAATGAAGATCAGATATATTATCAGCGGCGGTTGGCAGCCATGCTTAGTGGTCTGCCAACCCTCTTCTGTGACAGTAAAGTGGCAAAAAGGCCACAAACCAAAATCGTTTGCAGTCAGCAATGCTGGAAATGGCAATAAGAACACAAAATGAATGAAAGTCAGACGCGTAAACATACACTAAGACTCTTAACCACCAGCACATGCACCGAGACAGACATAAAGAAAAACAATTAAATTGGCAGCCACAAACGACCTTGAAGTGCTCGTAAAACTGAGGGACTGCCACATGGAATAACAACCAACATGCCACATTTGTCTTCCACGAATTTCACTTTCGCCCTCATTAATTAAGATAATTAGGCCTTTTCGACACCTTCAAAGTTCAACGTGCAACGAACGAGTCTGAAACGAAGGATTTATTCGAAGGACATCAGTTATGTGTCGACGTTGTCAGCATTGCGAGCGCTGAAAACCTGTGCCAAAATTTCGAAATACGCTATGAAATTTCAGCATACCTTCTCAATTAATTAAATCGTTATGTGAGTGAAGAGAACAACCTTGTGTCATTTTCACTTTACACGTGAATATCATTAGCTCGACAGAAAATTGTGGGAAAGAAATTTTGGCCAACGAGATGGATTCATTTTAAACCTATTTTGTCAATTTGAAAATTATCCTTAAATATATTATTCTGATACTAAGATTTTATGCATACATTTTTTGCTACGAAACATTTAGTATTCCGTGCAAGCCAGAATTGCGCATACGCCCGCTAGTCCCAAGTTAATTGCATGTTTTCGTCAATTTGCATATATATTACAAATTTTAAATGATTGTTTATGGTTTTTGTTTTCTTTTAGTCATTTCTGCTTACCTTTCCTCCTGTGTACTTTACTTTATGACCAACAGGATAGCAGTGAACACCTTAAAACGTGAAAATTAAGGGAGCACAACATTTGCTACCCTGATTTAAACAAGTGACAATTTAATGTTAATGCTTGTCTTTAATTAAGCTATGATGTATGCTCTCTGCAGCTAAAGCTGTTTATGCTAACCAGTTTGGGTTGAAAGTAATTTTCGACTAATTTTGTTAGTCAAAACGCTAAACAAAATGGCCGTGTGCGACGGCTTTTGCCTTGTAGTTTACCTTGAATTCGGCTCTGTGATGTAAAATGGCGTTGCGTGGTTTGTCGTTTAATTAAACTGACGGCCATCATGTGCCACCTATTAACTGACTGCATCACTCATGCAGCGACCACCAAACCACCCACTGTACTTCATAGTTCTTGTGTATTCTGTGTGTGTGTGTGTGTGTTGACCTTATTATACAAACTTTTTGTGTTCAAAATAGCGTATTATGCGCTAAGTTGTCTGCTTTGCATGGCTTTTGCCCCTTTTTAAAAACTCTATAATTTATGTTGGACATTAAATTAAAACTCGCGAAGAGTTCAGCTTTGCATGCTGAACTTGACCTGGCTGGTATTGAGTTGACAACAGTTTGAAGGCATATAATTATTAGACTACGTCGAAGCTGGGAGCAAATCTGAGTCAAATACTTGAATATATTAAGCAAGACAGATTAGGCAGACCTCGTTTGAAACGATAAAGAAAGAATAATCTTTCCAATGTGAAATGATGATTAGTCAGAATTACCAAAAGGTCAGTTTTTAGATGCCTTATGCTCAAACATGTTTACTGGGTAATGTGATTCGCAGACTGCATAAATGGTTATACGTGATTACGCCTGATTGCCTCTAAAGTCGCATTGCTCATACGCCACATTGGTCTTATTCGCATGTAGCTCTCACAATGGCTCCATAACTGAAAAGTGAAACTCATTCACTATGGTCATAAAAATCAAATGGTTCAAGCTAGTTTCCCATGTGCCTCACCTTCACGTTTACCATCTCCCGTCCTCTGGTCCATTTGCTAGCGTTGGAATTCTTAAAAGTTCTTCTTGCTGATGCAATTTAACTAGTTCATGTTATAGTTGATGCAGTCACCAGAGTTTCAATTGACAATACTGGCAGCTACATTAGACAAACATCAAGACTCGTTACATTCACTAAAAGATAAAGTTTTGCACACGGATGCTGGTCGACCGAATTAAATAAGTCTTTGATTTCGATTTTGTCTACTTCATTTCTGTGCATTTCTCAATTGCATTTTCGATTTCAAACTCAGGTTGTTATAAACATTTTAAGATTCGAAGTTTGACAAACTTTTATAAGTTTCCATCTCTCGTTTTAGCATTTTGTATTCGTTTGTTTGGGAATTGCCTTCAAGCACTTTTCAATTTTCCAAGTGTTGCAATTTTGAAAATGTATTAAACATCTTGTTATAGTTTGCAGCCAAATTCACAATACAAAAAGTTATATTATTTAACAAGCTTATTGGGAAATTCGCCTTTCGATTGCTTTAGTACACAATAGGTCCAAGTAAGAAATATACTTGAAGCTACTTTGAAACCCAAGCTGATATAAATCTGATTTCTTTGCAAGAAATTTACCCAAAGGGGTCGTAAAGCATTTTATCCTATTTTGAAGCAAAAAATTATAATAATTGTGCTTAAAACCCTTTTACTACAAATATATTTATTTGCTTTTAATAAATAAATATAGAAAACTTTAAAAAAAATTGTCAAAAGGGATGTGAATAAAAGGTGGAAGGAGGCTCCGCCGACGGTATATCCTATATGAGCATGCTCTCGATAAAAAATATGAACTAAAGCCACCAAATATGGGAAAAAAAGTCCACATATACATGACTCACTTTTTTCAAGACAACTATCTGGTTTAACTATAAAGAATGGCTTCAGAATAAGTATGGATAAGTATGCAGTCCACCGTACCCTTTTTTTAATGAATCTCTTTGCAAATATGAATTTATTTTTAAACCCATTTTTATTCAATGTGTATTTAAATCACACAAAAATATTCTGTTAACATATAACCAGAAAATCAAAACAAAATTCTGAGAAATCAAATACGTATTTAATTGAAATTTGTAGAAATTTCAGTGCCAGTTTTGTTTAAGGATTTGGCAATTCAAAGACTGTAAATTTAATGCCTGCATCAAACGGACAAACACACCGCTTCAAATGTTGGCAAGTACTAAGAATAATTTATTTATTTTCATTTTTCTAACAATTCAAATTCAAAACTGATACCTGACAAGCTGTCAAAAGGATAGTCAAGTTCCAGTTTTATTTCCAGTTTGGCAGCACAAAAGTTTGCTGTCTGCAAGTCTATGTTTTTGTGTCACAGCTTCAAAAAACAGTACTAATTTTATTAGATTTAAACTTGTTTTTGTGACTGCTGCTTTAACTCTTAGCTTACTTTAATATTTAGGAAACATTTCTTACTAGTTTACTAGCTAGGTTTTGTGGCTATATGTAGTAGTCTTGTTGCATATTTAAATGATTTCCATAACTAAGCGTTAAGAATCATAAGCTTAGCCCATTGAACACTTGAGTGGAGCATTTAGCAGGCGGTAAGTCTTTCAAATTGAAGCTGATGTCAGTAAAATGATAAATCCGTTTGACAAAGGAAACGAAACGCGCACAAGAACACCAATGTGGAGTCGGACAAATTTGAGACGCGGAAAACTAGCCGGCAACTATGCAACATGTCTAGTGATAACAAAAATGTTCCTCCCCCGCATACCTCAAAGCTTCCCACCAAAAAGGGTATCAAAGTACGGCTACAGTTCCACCCACAGCTGCGAACCAAAACGCAAATCTCTTCGAAGCGAACGTGCCTAGTTCTCAGATAGTCCGCAATCCGTTTAGTATAATTTTCCTCAATTTGGAGCCAAGGCACGTGGTCCATGAAAAGAGGTAAAATTTATTGTAGAAGAATCTTATGGTAACAAAATCCATGAGTTTAAACTGCTTTACTTTGGCTTTTTTTTTTTGGTTAGTTATTTGTTGTTGTTTTGTGTGGTCGCTGTGATTATTAAATTATACTTTATATTCAAAACTTAAAATTCATAGCATGTTTAGGTAATTAGAAAACTAAAATGTTTTGAATTTTAAATAAAAAGATTAGTGGTTTTTAGGGGATCCAGGAAACATAAGTAGGAGGCAAGTTAATCAATTTATACAAAAATAAATTAAGCAAAGTAGAAGAGATTAAAAATAAATATAAATCGAATACATAAAATTAACGAATGTTTTTTTTATATATGTAAAAGACCCCGTACTCTTTCTAGTGCGCATTTTCCATGCAAAAAAGTAAATTTCAACCGATTTGTTCTATGGGAGCTATAGGCTATAGTTTTCCGATATAAATCAAACTGGTGAGGATAAATATAATGGTACCATATACATAATGTGTTACTTTGGTTGCAATGGCTCAGTTAAAACTTAATGTCTCCATAAATATCAACAATTTTCGATCGATTTGTTAAGTACTGCGACTAGATCATCATATCAAATTCAGAAAACTAAAGGAAAGCGTATGCCTTACTTGCCGTAGGATATTTTGGAAACCTTAACAAAAGAACTGTCCAAAAGAAAATTGTTGTTGCGTTTTTGGCTTTGGTACTGCCATGTTCAGAGACGAGTGTACCTGCATTTTAGGATTAAGAAAGTAAGTTTAGGATTAAGAAAGTACAGCATACTATCCCGAGAAAGTCGTTTACTAAGAACAGACACACTTGCAGTAGAAGCACGAAAACCTCGTTACAAAAACTGTTCCTTTTTCAATTATGGACCATAGATTAGTATTAGAAAGCTGTTAGGCGTATGTGTGTGCGTAACAGTTTCTCCGTGTGCGTAAATCTGCAGCCGTAAACCATTATTGGATTTCAGTTTGCAGCAGTGGCACTGCCCGTTGGCTAGAAGTGATGGCAAACAACTTTCTGACAGCAAAACAATAACTTTAAACGCTTCAAACCCTTGAGGGAATGAACATGAAAGGACAATTTTTTGGATGCATGAGTTTGGTCCGAAATCATTTTCCAAGATGGAAGAGTTTTTGCCAATGACATTTTGACGATTTCACTGTCCAGTTTACGTAATTTATCAAAAACTACATTGAGAATTTTTAGTATTTTCTTTACTTTCTTTTGTATTTCTCATTGGATTCCATAACTTTATTAATTCTGAGTCAATAGGTTGATTAACTAAGTCACAACTTTGGTTTCAATTAATAAAATCCACATTTTTGTTTTACTTAAAGATCTTAAAACATGTTCAGAATATACCAACAACTTGACTATATTTTTTATGCCCGACAAAGATAACTTCAATGAGTTTTAAAGACCACTGCATACTGTTGTTGTCCTTGCAGTCACAGCTTCAGTTTCAGTTGTAATCTTAGTCGGAATTGTTGGTCGCCATTTATTTGTTCAATGAGCGGACTTACGTGTAACCTGCAAGGCGACAACAACTTATGCCATTTCCGTTTCCGATGACCTGCGCTGAACCAAACAGTGACTGTGATCACGGCCAAGGAGCGAAACGAAACCAAATACAATTGTGAGGTCATGTATGTCACAAACAACAAAGACGATAACTTAGTGTGCTATAGTGGGCACGGGATGAGCACAATTGTAAAGCGAATAGAGAGCAATGCAACTAGGAAACGGAAACGCCTCCATGGATGTGTGTTTGTTGGCTCTCTTTGTGTGTCCGTGTGTGTTTTGTTTCCGCGTAAATTCACACACGTTTGTATGAGGTACGTGTGTATGCGATTACTTTAAAAATAAAATTTGGTTTTTTGTGCCCTTTAGCCGCAAAAACATTTCAAAAGCAAAGTTTATTTTTGTTGAAAGAAAATACGTTTGCTATCGTCATAAGCTTTGGCTTTTGTATAGCTGCGGCAACAACCAGAAAAACAACAACAACAGCTACCAGAATGAGACAGTTGTGTGTTTCCAGATACGACTGGCTACCGCCATTCAGCAACTTTTGGCCCAAAGTTTTGTTTTCCCCAACACTCAAAAAGTCATAAAATGCACATAGAACGTATATACTCGTACCACAGTTTGAAATTATGTCCTTAATGCATATAGTACAAAAAGCATACGATGCTCCCTTACCTCTGTTTTTAAAGTCCCTTAAGTTTTTACTCTGCGAGCGTTTCCTCTTGAGTTTATCATATTTTCCAGTTTAAACTTGAACATGAGACTATTATCTTTAATGCCTTCAACGTGCACTGTTTTCTCTCTGAACAAGTGTTTTTAAGTAAGCCAAACCTAATAGACCCCTGTACGGGGACTAAAAATGGATGAGCTGTAAGAGTTGAGAGGGATTTAAAACGGGGAGAAAAAAGTTTGATAAAAGTGTATTTTAATGCCTTCAAGGACTCTCAGATAACCCGTTTCACAATGAAGACTGCTAAAGAAATATTTTGACAGCAGTAAATCGTCTATTCGATATATTTTGACAGTCACTGTTGTATTGTTAACGTTATTTTTGCTGTCACAGCTGTTACTGCCGCGTACTGTTGTTGTTTTAGAACAAAAACCAGGTTAACAAACTGTGTGAATTTTCATGTTTTCATATTTTGAAACGCTTTTGACCATCGGCTCTTGAACTACAGACATGTGTTCATATTTCTGCTTTAATTTGATAAAGTTTACCATCGATTTATTTATTTTAAACAATCATTATTTATTTTCTACCTTTTCAAACTGTATTTTATTGGTTTACTTCTATAAGTTCTTCAGTGATTTTCCTTCAGCACCTATAACAAGCTTTCCTTCTGTAGTGCACTACTTTTTATATCAAAGTCAAAATGAAACTGTAGTAAAATCAAAATCTTTTCAACACCTGAAAACATATTCGAAAGCAACTTAACATTAATAAAAAAACTAGAGTTTCATAATATTGAAAGAACAACTTTGGTCGTAAGTTCTGGTAAAACACACACTGCGAACAACTGGAAACCGGCGAATGGAGCAAAAGGAACTTTTTGTTGGCCAAAATCTAGCCTGAAGCAAGGATACATTTTTAGAGTCTGACAAGGTTGCAACTTAACTTGGCTGTTAAAGCTAAAATAATTTCAGCTAAGTATTTCTTGTTAAACAAGTAACAAAGGCTACAGACGAGCGAGCTGACTGTAAAGGACCTCGTACTCTTACTAATTCGCAATTTTCCATACAAAAAAGTGCACAACTAAAGAAGTACTATTTATACTATAATGATTCATGTTTTATATTCATACATATGTGACAGAGAGCTGCAGCAATAAACCGCATGCATGAGTACACCGCATACACTCAGAGTATTTTTAAAAAATTTAATAAAAATTTTCTTTTGAAAAATTTTTAATTTAATAAACATTTTCTTTGGAAAAATTTAAAAATAATATTGTTTTGAAAAATTTAGTAAAAATTTACATTTAAAAATTAATAAAAATTATTTGTTTTTGAAAACTTTAGAAAAATTAATTTGTTTAATATAAAAAGAAATTTTTTAAGTTCTTATTGTGTTAAGAAAGTAAAGACTTCTAGTAGCTTTAAGCTTTTCGTAAAAGAGAATAAGTATAATTGGCAAAACTGTAACTGGAAATAACTTCTACTTGTGTACACTCAAATAAACACATCACAAAGTAAAGCGCAATTTATTGCTCATAATTCAATTGGCAAAAAAAGTTTCATTTCCGGTTGTGTGCATATCAAAACACACATCGTAGGGGAATTGAAACTAATGCTTCAAATCTTGCCTCTGGTCTTCTAACCCGCTTTTTTTCTCTATGGTTTATTTGCTTGTCTTGCAGTTTTCAAAATGGAAAATTTCGCTGTGGCCATAAACGGGGAAAGGCGGAAAGGCCTTTTCGACTCCTTTTTTTTTACTTCACAATTTTCGATGCACACAGTCAAAGTATGACCAATGCTCGGTTGAAATGAAGCCACAAATTTTGGCTGCAAAATATGAGCTCATAAGTTGCAAAAACAAAGAATTGGAGGCTACTAAAAGTTGGCCTTGGTCCGAGGACTGAAATCACTTGCCAACTACGTTAGAGGGGAAACAAGAGAGGGACAAGGCGGGTAGAGCGATTTGATAGTTCAATGAATTTGTAACAAAGTTTATGACTTTGCATTTTATAAATATTTAATTGCCCAGTCGGGCGGAAGTTTTGAATCAGATAGAATCAAAATGAAAGCAATGGGATTCCCCTACTGCCTATAAATTTCAAATAGCACATAAACTTTCAATAGGTATTTATTCTCTTGGTTTTAAATACCTCTTAATATTCATACTTTTGTTATCTGAGCATTCCAGTTATTAGCCCACCTACAGACAATTTCATTTAAAACTAATTATCGCTCAAGCCTACCAAATTAACACACCTGTTTCAAATTAATAAATTCATCTAAATTCTGACTAGTTTAGATTGAGCTGACAACCTGAAAGCCTCAAATGACAAGCAAATAAACCACAAGTCACGTATTCAAATTTCTTAACATTCCATTGACTTTGAGCCCTGTCTAATTGAATGAGAAAATCGTGAATGACAAACGAAATTAAATTGATAGGACCAAAAAGTGATTGCCTTTTTGGTGACTGCTCAATATAAGTTGGGACAAATCAGTTTTAATTATTTTAGTAAACTTCAGCTTTGACACGATGCCTACACCTAGTTTATATCCCAAAACGACATCGCACTCCCGCAGCTCCTTCAGTTTTGGAAATCAACATCATTTAACGCCTTTTACACGTACCACAAGTGCAACAACAAAGACAACACGCCTTTGATTAACAGACTGTGATGAGCAACGAAAATTTTATCGCCCAATTAGGAAATGAAATCTCTTACAGCAGCAAAGCGTTGACTTTTAAAGCAATTAGCCGTAAAAGTGTTTTAACACCTCCTGTAAACGTTCTTTTGACAACTGTGCCGAGTTATAAATGTCTTTTTTTTCCACCCTGGTTGTCTGTAAACTCATGGTATTCTATCTATTTTGAGAAATTTCTTGTAAATTCCAATTAGATATGTGATGTCTTTCGTGTTGTGCACACCAATTACATTTAAACAAGTTAGTTAAATGTAACTTTTGATAACAATTAGAACATAAAAGTGACCTAAAGTTAAAGAAAGTCTTTTTACAACACACATCTAGAATCCTGTTTAGATTAATTCCCTTATTTATTAGCTTAACATATCCCTTAGTAAAATATGTTCACTGACCAGCAGCTCAACTTGTCGTTAACACTGTCAATTATCATTAATTTTATAACAGTTCTGGCTTCACCTGCTTTGTCGCATCTTTTGTTCGTTTACTGCAGTTACACAGCTCTTTGTCAGTTTAATGGCACGTACACCTCAGCTAAAATGTCTCCAGCGAAATAAATTATTATTGATTGTGCGTTAAAGTTACCTGTTTGCTGGGGTGATGCTTTGAAAGACTTTGCAGTTTGTTGAACAATGTCACCTTACGTGGTATTTAATATGTCTTCTATAACATTAGCTTGTCCGACCTGTTCATTTTGATTTAAATTTTATTCTCAAACTGTGTACATAACTTACTGAACGAAGTTTGATGAAGGATTAATATTTTCATCAAATAGTTTACCTTCAAAATCTAACCCAATGAATGAAATAATAAGCCTCTAAAGTCAACGACCTTAAAATTTCATTCAAAAATATCAGGAATATGCTCCGAAATTGGTTCAGTTCAGTTGTTAGCCAAAAACAAAGACACTGAGTGCCAAGTGTCAAAGATTTTGTAACCTTTTTGGCGCTGTCCTGTGGTTTTTGCTATAATCGAACGTTTTTTCAAGCAACCCTGGCTGGTTTGGACTATTGGGAAATCTTATCAAATATTTTTTGAAACAGAACTTTTCGCATCACTTTTGACTTTTTTACGCACAGAACGTTTTTATCGCACCTCACAGGATTTTGAATCACACACATTCCCTGGAGAACATTTACACATTTTTTGCATAGTCAGTTATTTACACTTTAATTGGCATTATTTTTTCAGTTCGATTTTGGTTGAGCTTTTTTTTAGTGAGTTCTTTCTGCAAGTCAATAAGATGTAAGATTAATGTGTTTTGATTGTGGTGAACAAACAACATATATTATTTGTTGATGGCTGGTTGAACATATGAGTAAATTTTTAAAATAGTTATAACATTATTTGATCAAACTCTGATAATAAATTGAAGAATAATTGGTTAATAGGTAATTCAAGGTCTTTGCATTTAATAGATTTATACATTACGATGTGTTAATCTAAGTAATTCATTAGTTAAAAGATGACAGAATATTGATTATAATATGTGAAAAGTTCAATGCTAAACTGGACAGTGAAACGTCTTATGGAATATCTGAATATGTCACGGCCCATTTATATTCAAAGTTTAGGATATAGCGTTCAGCAAACTTCAAACAAAAACAATAGCAACAAAAACACAGTAAAGTTACAAACTAAAACAACCATTCATTGTTGTCGACAATGTTAAACTATAGGATCATTGGATGAAAGAACACGAAATGCAAACAAAAGAAAAGTCTGAAAAGTTTCAATAAAGAAATTTGTGCATTTAAAATATGTACGTATAGTATATGGAAACTTTAGAAAATGTTACTTAAATAAACTCCAAACAATGGAAAACTACATAACTAATACTGTAGCCATGTGTGCTTGAGAAATTGCGAGACTGGAAGCGAGAAGTGAGCAACAAGTAGTCGATTGCCATTTTCTTACTCTCTATTCTTATTTTTTTTAGACCCCGTAGTCAAAAAGAAGACAGTAATCTATTGTGTTGTGTTCTAATCTTTACCAATTGGCTGCATACAGATTCCGCTTAATTGGCACCGTTGCGTAAACCGCTTGTTAAATCTAAATTTTTATGTTTCATGCTCATGCGGATAGCAAAACTATACATTGAGCTGCTGACATTATTAAAATATCAGGCATATGAGCCGGCTTCTTTTAGCGAGCCATATAAAGGGAGGAGTGCGATAGTGATAGCGAGATAAGCTGGGAAACAGAAGATAATAGTCAGGTACGAAGCCCAGAGCTTTTCACTAGCCTCAGAACCCAGTGTCTCACGTAAGCCAAGTACAGAACCACAATTCTAGCCAAATGCAAACCCCTTATATTAGGCAAGCGCACAACCATGTAATCATGGACGCAAACCAAGTGCAAGCCATAATCCACTGTTAGCTAAGCTTTGACCCAGAAAGAAGAAAGGTTCCAGTTTCAACTTAACACCAAGAAAATTATAATAGGTAACTTTTCTATTGAAACTCCGCAAGTAGAGCTTTAAAAAAATTTGAGTCCAACCAAAAGTCAAACAAGAAAGAAAAGTACAGTAGAGCACGTCCGACCGTATAATACTCTCTGAATTTTATTCCCGATTATAGGGTAATATTTTGATTATAGGGTAATATATTAATTCAGCTAGTCGTCCAAAGTATAAAAAGGTATGACTTTTTTAAGATATCTCTTTATTTGGCTGAGTTGGGAAAATTCTCAATTTTAAATATTGAACTCTGTGGATGACATAACTGAGGACTCTGGCATCGAATCTTCGATTTTTATACCTTCCTGAGCTCGGAAGGAGCAGTACCATCGATTGGCATCAAAATATTGAATAGTGAAATTATGTCAATTTTTGACAAAAATTCTAAGGTCAAGTGAGATCATGAAACTTGACAAAATGGGTTCGATTTTGAGAATTTTAGATTTTGATTGCGATTGATACTGCTAATTGTCCAGAGTATAAAAATGTATGAATTTTTAAGATATCGCTTCATTTAGCAGAGTTATGACCAGTCAAAGTTGGGAAAATTCTCAATTTTAAATATTGAACTCTGTGGATGACATATCTGAGGACTCTGGCATCCAATCTTCGATTGTTGTACTTTCCTGAGCTCGGGAGGAGCAGTACTATCGATTGGCATCAAAATATTGAATAGTGAAATTATGTCAATTTTTGACAAAAATTCTAAGGTCAAGTGAGATCATGAAATTTGACAAAATGGGTTCGATTTTGAGAATTTTAGATTTTTGTTTGTTCATACGGACAAACAGATATGTCTATATTGACTCGGCTAGTGATGCTGATTAAGAATATACTTTATGGGGTCTGCCACGCCTCCTTCTGTCTATTACATAATTTTCACAAACCCAATATACTCTTGCAGAGAGTATAAAGAGACAACCGTCTCGACATTATAAAATCTGTCCCTAAATTTAGGGGGGGCTCCGAAGAATATGTAGCATGGAGGTAATTAGCCTGCGATGCTTATGAGCTGTTTAAACCTTTCAAAAGAATGTATCTTCAATGAGAAACACAAAGAGGTAAAGAATCGTTATATCAGCTTTATTTGGACATACGTTATCTCCATGGTCACTTTGATTACCGCCAAAATGTTAATTTAGTGGCTGCTGGAAATCCACTTTTAAGAACAATGAGATTACAAATGAAACTAAAAAATATAAATATCTAGTGGGAATATATGAATTTATGATGCACATACGTTCACTTACTGGCCATAAGTGATGTAAGCCATAGAAAAGGCGCCCAGCAGTTGATCTGTATGAAAAATGGCAGCAAAATATTGCCAGCAACTGAACCCAATCGTCCAAATGTCATAATCAGCAATAAGACCATTGTTCTACAAAGATAATTTATATATGTAAACCTATAAAGTTTTAACTAAGTGAAGACTTACCGCATTAGAGTGGGAAATACAACGACACTCATGCCAATTATGGTCGAAGCACAAACTCCCATGATCGTTAAATAAACCGAGGCAATTGCCAGAGTCGATACCATTGAGTTGGAGAAATATAGACCAGCCACCAGAAAAGTGCATACAAATAGACTGACCTCTGTGTGGAAGTATATAATGGAGTAATACCTACTTAAAGCTAGACTAACTCACTCAGAATATGATTGAGAACCCATTTAATGCGCAGAATGGGAAAGAAGAGCAGAAAACCAACGAGACCAACGCAGGCAACAATTATATTATTCGTATAAGTCTCCGGTTGATGATGCTATATGTTTCAGATTCATTATTTTAGAGCTTGAAGTATTGCCCAATAGATCTCCTACCTACTATGTCGCATTCCTCCTTGATGGCTGCACTATCGCTGCGTCGGTTCGTATTGTGATCCAGGACAGCGCACATGCTCCGATCCCTTATCCCATTCACCTCGAAGGTCTGCATTGTGGCAAAGATCTGCGGCAGCCAAAGGCGCACTGAATTAACGCTGTAAAGATACACAAACATTTTTAATAACTTATCTTTTGACATCCCAACTTAACATATCCACCCGATAAGCTATGAAACTTACCACATAATCTGACAAAAGTGCAAGCAGTAGACTCTTGTGGAAACTCCCAGATAAGGACTGGAGAACATAGGCTTCAGCTGCTTCAGTCCCTCGGAAAACTTGCGCTTGGTTCGCCGGAAACGGTCCACTAAAAGATTGGTGTCACTTGGAGCTAGCAAAGAGGAACGTTCCGGAGCAATATCCGTCAGCGTGGTAATCTACAATGAATACTAAGAGTTGGCAGAGTTTGTGTTTAAATGTAAGATATAAAATTTACCGGATAAGAGTCGCGACTCTTGCGTTTGTTCATCGCATAAATGCGCTGCAAGGAGCTCAGTGCTTTACTGTAGTTGCCCTGGGACATAAGGAACTTGGGACTTTCGGGCAAAAAGATGTGCAGAAGGCCACTGGTAAGACTCGGTATTGCAGTCAGCGCCAGAAAGATTTGCCAGGTATGAACTGAGGGTGGACAAAAAGTGATAAGTAATAAAGAGAAGCAAAAAAGAAAGTTTCACCGACAATGCAATTGGCCAACATTGAAGTAAATGTGAATTGGCAGCAGACAGTAGGCCAACAAGGTAATTGTGAGTGCGCCCAGGGATACGCTCAGTCCAATGAAGAGCATCACAAAGGGTCTGTGTTTGGTGCCATGGAACTCGGCTAAATTACTGACGACCACCGCAAAGGGCCCACAAACGCTACAGTGGGTGCAAAAAGCATTTGGTTAAACAGAGTATTCTGCCAGAAGGTAATAATACCCACACAAATCCATCAAAGAACTTAAATGCCATCAACTGGGCTGAGTTTTGACTCATCGCAGCACATAACACACAAATACCATCGATCCAACCGCCACTAATTAAGACCAAGCGACGACCCATTGTATCAGCCAAAAAGCCCCAAGGTATGGCCGAAATTATCATACCTAGACACTGAGCACAATTAGTTATTGTCCAATTCATATCAGTTTCAATTTCCATACCAGCATATGTTACAGCATTCATCATTCCCTTATCCAACAGCGACAACTTCAATTCACACTCCGCTGTGGGCATTATATAGGACATGGCCGATGCGGAGAAGACCATGGCCGATAGACAGGGCATGGAACAGACCATAATGAAGACATTGAATAGACCGAAACCGCATTCAGCAATTGCTGTCTCAAAGTCAGCGGCCTGATTCACCGATCTAGCTGTATCGCCCATTTAATAATATTTTGATGAAACCACAATTTGATAAACCACATATATCTTTATTGAAAACAACAAAATTGAATTTTGAAATTAATATGTAGCCTGCTAGGTTTCACTACGCTTCTTTTCTACATCCGGTAGAAATTTTAGACTTCTATAAAGTCTTGCAAGCTCAAAGCTATATCTGGTAAAAAAGAAGTACACGAATTTATATGCTCATAAATTAAACAATTTTAATTAAATGTACATCAATTTGTCTTAATTAATCTTAGGTGTGCGCATTTTAACTGACAAATAAACTAAACTTAACTAAACCGTAAACTAATATTGTTAACTAATATTTTTTACAACTTAACTATCAGAAGAATAAACAAAAATAACAGTCATTACTTAACAAATTAGATAAGATTCCATTCGGTTATGTGAACGCAGCCTTTTTGGGATTCGGAACGAAGTATGAAAGCACAGAAGCCACTATAAAAAATTTAAATGAATTAATATAAAATACATAAATATATTCAAAGGATCAAACTTACTCAACATGACTGAGGCGACCATTATAAAAGGCGGCAAACAACCGATTTGTACGAATACCGGAAACAGTAAGTTACCAGAAAGTGCACCCAAACGACCAAACATCATGGCAATGGCCACAACCAGTGAACTGTAGAGAGAATTTTCTAAATAAATAAACTGAGAGGTATACAATGTAAACTTTCCACTCCTACCGCAATTGTGTGGGAAATAGTGCAACAACAGCTCCCAGTAAAGAGGAAACTGTTATGCCCGATATAGTAACAAAAGCCGAGGATATAATAATTGTGCTGAGACTACTAATAGACCAATAGAGCGCAATTCCAAGAGTTCCAGATACCAACAGACCATAAGCTGTAAAACCAAATGAATCATAGTAATCATACACAAATCAGACAAGTCACTTAATTACTTAATTACTCAATTACTTACTTAACAAACGCTTAGCGCCAACTAATTTGAGTATTGCACCGGCAAAAAAGTAGCCAACAAGTCCACAAAACGAGACGACAATATTATTTATATACATGCTCATGGAAACTGTTTTGGGCTACAAAAAGAAAAACGAAACCGGTTAAAAAATCGCAAGTCAGTCTGGTATCTGGAAAGCAATTTAATCTAAAACTAAACTAAATAAATCTTATCACTTACCTCAGCGCAGGCATTGGCATGATTCGCCAGAGTTTCGGCAGTTTTGTTCACACTGTACTCGAGGATTGTGCACATGGATGCTGTGACATCTTCGCCAGCAAATTCTATCTCAAACTCAGCCATTGAGGCAAATAGTTGAGGCAGCCACAGACGTATAGTATTCATGCCCAGAAATATACAGAATTGTATCGTATAACAGTGCAGTGAGAGGCCCAAAAGTGGCTTAAAGAACATGGGCTTCATCTGAATCATGCCAGCACGAAGACTCTCCAAAAGACTGCGAGATTCCTGCTGAACAGGTTTCGTTTTCTCCTCTATGGTATAGATGGCCTCGTCCTGCTCTGCACTCCGGGAAGGCACTTCCAACACAAGCGATTTGATCTGATCAAAACAAAACAATTAAACTTTTTGAAAATACTTTAGTAAAAGTTACTCACTGGATACGTGTCCTTTGGTTTTCCCGTGTTGATGCTATAAATCAGCTGCAGCATTTGCAGAGCCTCTTTGTTACGACCCTGACCCATCAGGAACCTTGGACTCTCGGGCATAAAGTACAACACAGATCCACTGATCAAACTGGGCAGAGCACAGACAAACAAAAATACTTGCCATCTGTGTACTAAAATTACACAAAAATTATGAGGGAGCCATAGACAAATATAGAACTTTTAACTTACTGTCGAGGAAGCCAAAGAGCACAAAGTCCCAGTCCCTGGGAAAGATGCCCCAAGCCAACATGGGCAGAAACAATGTCGAGGCAGATGTGATCATTCCCACTACCATTAACACGTGGGATCTGTACTTGGGACCATGCATCTCCGTCAAATAAGTGAAGAGCACAGCTGCCGGTCCATTTACCCTGTGAAACCAAAAGTTTACAACTTTATACCAACCAAAAGCACGTTCCAATTACTTACATGAGTCCACCTAGGAACTTAAAGATCACCAGCATAATAAAATTCTGGCTTAGTGAACTGCCAAGCACACAGATGAAGGTCAAGAAGTAGCCACAGACAAGAACCTTCCGACGACCCTTAGTATCGCCAAGATATCCCCATGGAATAGCCGATATGATCATGCCAGCGTAGGCACAAGCATTGAGTACTCCCTTGTCCTCCAGTGTCAGATGCAGATCACACTCTGCTATGGGCAGAATATAGGACATTGTGGTCGACTCAAACATATTGGCACAAACAGCTAACATAGCCAAAAGGCAGAGTATTATATTGAAGCGTCCAAATCCAGCGGCTACAATGGCCTTATCAAAGTCAGCTGGTTCATCATCTGGAGTGTTATCAGCTGTGATATTAGAACTTCCATCGGTATCTGCAGTAATATTAATTTTAACACATGCGATCAGTTGTCTAAATTTAAAGTTCGTTTATTATTGGTAATTAAATTAGTTATTGGTAACTAAATCAAAACGGAGATATAACCAGTTTCTCATCAAAAATCAAAAGAATTTTTTTGAATATTCCTTTAAGAAACATACACAAATTTTAACTCTAGTTTTTAGACCCCGTACTCTAAAAAAGAGTATAGGGGTCTATTAAGTTTGTCTGAAGCGAAATGTGCGTAACAGGTAGAAGGAGGCTTTTCCGACCCCATAAAGTATATATATTCTTGATCAGCATCAACAGCCGAGACGATATAGCAATGTCCGTCGGTCCGTCTGTCCGTCCGTCTGTATGTACTCCTAGATCTTCTAAACTACAAGAGCTAGAGCCACCAAATTTGGAATGAAAGTCCGTCTGCTTCGCGAGCAGATCAAGTTTATTTCAAATCTTTACCACGCCCCCTACCGCCCCCGCAAATTGTAAAAAACAATTTTCACATAACCATAACTTGAAAACGAAGAGCTAGAGAGACTAAATTCACACATTATGTGTATGGTACTATTATAACTATCCTCACCAAGTTTGGTCCGGATCGGACAACTATACCCTATAGCTCCCATGGGACAAATCGGTCGAAAATTGGTGATTTGTATGGAGACATAAAGTTTTAGTTGAGCGATTGCAACCGAACTAATACATTATGTGTATAGTACCATTATAACTATCCTCACCAAGTTTGGTCCTGATCGGACAACTATAGTCTATAACTCCCATAGGATTAATCGGTCGAAGATTGGTAATTTGTATGGAAAAACGCGCACTAGAAGAAGTACGGGGTCTTTTACAGTCGGGTCGCTCGACTGTAGCCATTCTTAATTGTTATTTTTTTATAAATATTTTTGAAATATTTTCTACACTACTAAAAGGTATTTTTTTACCTTTAGATTTTTCGCGATCCGCAGTTTCAATCACTTTAACAGTCATCTTTCTTTGTTTATTTTAATTGAAATGTTTATGAATTTTTTAATTAAAAAACTCAACGCAATGCACTTTATAGTTGACTTATTTATTATATATTAATTTATTTCAATTTCTTGGCTCGGTTGGAAATTGAAAGCGGTTTAAAAGTGTTCGCAGTTTGAGTTTCAGGCAACGAGTGATGGGTTCCTATGAATGATGCAGGGTTTATATCTTTTAATGAACAGAAAAAAGTGAAGATTCACCGAGATAGCATAGTAGTCCATAAAGATAAACATGTTAAGAATTCAGAACACCCCTCAGTTGTTTTGTCTATATTCTGCTAGGGTTTCTCACCGAAAAGCAGACTTTTCATTCGGATAAAGGTAGCTATCATGATGATCTTAGATAACCATAGTAGTTTACTTAGCATTAACACGTTAGGAGCACGACGTGTGCGCTGATTTGTTAGTAGACTAATTATATGATTTACACCTTTACAATTGTATAATATATATGTAATAGAACAATAAACTACCTAAATTCTAGTTCTATGTAGTTTACTACGTCATCTTAGTGGTGAAATTTAATTGTTTACAATGTCTGTTGTTATCATAGTTCACACGGCATGACAAATTGTTTTCATTAAGGAATTTTCTATGAATTATTCTCTAGAAAAAGCTAAAAGCATCAACAATTATTGCTATGAAATAAATAATTTTAAAAATATTAATTAATTTATTTAAAAATATTTATTTAGGTATAGAATGTTTAAGTAAACGTCGCCTTCTTAGGATTGGGAAGCAGAAGAGAAAGCACAAAAGCAACTGAAATTTAAAATTCGATTTAAATTAATCAAATATTAATTTTGTTAGGTAAAAAACGTACTCAGCATGGCTACAGTGACCAATAGAAAGGGTGGCAGACAACCGATCTGGATAAAAATGGGAAAGATCATATTACCAGAAAATGCACCCATGCGACCAGCCATCATAGCAACGGCAACAACAAGCGACCTGGAAAGTATCTAAAATTAATCATCTTACTTAGATATGCATTATCTTATCAATCCTACCGCAACTGTGTGGGAAAGAGTGCAACGACAGCGCCGAGTAGAGTAAAGACTGCAATACAACTAACGTTAACAAAGATTGCGGAGATAATAACTGTCATTAGGCTGCTAATAGACCAATAGAGAGCCATGCCCAGCATACTAGACAAGAGCAGGCCATAAACTGGAGGAAAAAGAGAAAGATTCATAAAGATAAGATCCTAAGGAATTCTGGATAACTTACTTATCAGACGCTTAGTGCCAATGAAGCGCATAGTTGCTGCTGCCAGCAAGTATCCCACAACACCAGAAACAGACACAATTATATTATTTATATACATGTCCATCGAGATCGTTTTGGGCTATGAAATTGATAAAGAGAGCAAAAGATTAATAGTGAAAGATTTGTGTTTATTTAAATAATTCTTATCTTCTTGAATCTAAAAGTTATCTCTTACCACAACGCAAGCGTTCTCATGATTTGCCAGAGTCTCCGCAGTTTTGTTCACACTGTACTCGAGGATTGTGCACATGGAAGCGGAGACATCTTCGTCTGCGAACTGTGCCTCATAGTCAGCCATCGAGGAGAACAACTGTGGCAGCCAGAGACGAATTGTGTTCAATCCCACAAACATGGTGAATTGCATGGTAAAGCACTGTAGAGCCAGACCAAGGAGTGGTTTCTGGAACAGTGGCTTAATCTGCTGCATTCCAACACGTAGACTCTCCAAGAAACTGTGAGATGCAGCAGTCTGAACAGGCTTCGTTTTATTTTCTATGGTGTAAATGGCTTCATGCTGCTGTGCAGTGTGGGAAGGCACCTCCAGCACAAGGGATTTGATCTACACCAGAAGATTTTAAACTATTGTTCAAAATGTTTACTAATATATACTCACTGGAAAGGAACTCTTTGGTTTTCCCGTGTTAATGCGATATATCCTTTGAAACATCTGCAGTGCTTCGGCATTCCGACCTTGAGACATCAGATATTTGGGACTTTCTGGCAGTGCATAAAACAATAGTCCATTGATCAAACTCGGCAGAGAACACACAAACAGAAAGATTTGCCAGTTGTGTACTGAAAGAAAATTAAATAATTAAAGCTTAATTGATAATAAATTATTTCAACTTACTATTGAGGCTGCCAAAGAGCACAAAATCCCATTTCCTAGGAAAAATGGCCCATGCCATCACAGGCAATAGCAACAGAGCGGCGGAATTAATCATGCCGACTATAATGAGCACATAGGATCTGTATTTGGGTCCATGCATTTCCGTTAGATAAGAATAAAGCACCGCAGCTGGACCATTTACCCTGTAAAACTACAAGTTATCAGATGTATCCGACTTGGCAGTAAGATTGATACCTACATGAGTCCACCAAGGAACTTAAAAGTCACCAACATGATAAAGTTCTGACTTAGCGAACTGCCAACCACACAGATAAAGGTCATGAAGTATCCCCAAAACAGGATTTTTCGACGTCCCTTTGTGTCTGCCAAATATCCCCATGGAATAGCCGAAACGATCATGCCAGCATAGGCACAAGCATTGAGCACTCCCTTGTCCTCCAGTGTCAGATGCAGATCACATTCTGCTATGGGCAGTAGGTATGACATTGTGGTAGTCTCAAACATATTTGCCGATGTACCAAGTATGGTGAGGAGCAAAAGGATCGAATTGAAGCGACCAAATCCAGTGGCCACAATAGCTTTATCAAAGTCCGCTGGAGTCTCTACTGGGTGTTCACTGCCCGCCATGACAGTGCTATTGGAATCTCCATCTGTATCGGTATCAGTGGCTGTAAATAACAGTAATTTAAACGAGAAACTTTTAAATAAATCAGTTAATTTATATTACCTTTCAGTTTGTCTCGGGTAAAAGTATCATCAAAGTTCTGTGCCATTGTGCAGTTATTACGAAATTCAGCTTGTTTTCTACTTTCTGCGCACACTTGGAGCCGTAACGCTTAAATGATGTGCTCTTTATAATGCCACAGGCTTTTTATCACTGACATAATACTAAATAGTTAACATAGGCTTATCAAATCAAAGTGACTGTAAAGATTAGGTTGGGAGACAGATCTTTATAATCTTCTTTTGGCATTCATTGTATATGTCTAATAATAATTTTTGTTATAAAATGTTATAAATTTATTATATATAATTAATTAGTATTGTTTTACACAGTTTTCGCTTGCTGCACTTAATTCTAATGGAGCTTCATTCTAAGCTTATTCCTTGTCTTTAATCAATAGCATCCACCAGTTTGCACATCATGCGATCATGCTGATAACTGGGATCGTTTTTGGCCGCAGCATTCGATTCCAGGGGATCCACTTCCATTTTAATCTTAGCAGCACCGTCCTCGTCGTCAAAGAGTATGGGCAGTGCTGAGAATGCACTGTTGACAATGTCGCGCACACGCTCCAAGTGCTTCTGGAAACGTGTGGATGTCTCGACACGCTGTCTCTTTTGCATCTCCATCATGACACGCAGGGTCTCTCGTGCCTGATGTGGACGAAACTCGTTGAGTAAATGATGCATGTTCACAAATAGCAAACTTAGATCATCAATCTGCAGCGAGAATATACAATTAAATCCAATTGGTTTAAATTAAATGGACTACACACCTTCTCAGTGCGCCGGGGACTGTCGGGATTCAGTATCAAAAAGTCAATGAGATCCAAAAAATTGACGAGCAACGAGTGATTCAGTTTCTTAAGCTCTTTCCGACGATCAAAGTGTATTGGTATCAGACGTTTTATGTTCTGCGACTCCAGAGAGCGTATCATCTCGTCGTTGTTGTACTGTATTCCAAACATACTGTAGACTTCATGTTGTGACGGCGGCGGCGGTGGACGCGGCGCTCGATTTCTTCTTATGTTCTCTTCTGAGTAGTTGCTAATGTACCGCTCTGGCGGCATTGGCAAACTAGACACTTGCGTCTCCGCGTTCGACATATTTTGTTGTTTTTATTATGCAGTTAATTGCAATATATGGGGTTTGTGTTTATTTTGTCAGCAACAAATGAAAATGTGCGCCAGTGTGACCGTTGTTCACAAAGTTTAAAAATACCAAGCGCTGCAAAGACATTTTAAATACTAACGTCTGAGTGTTGAGTTAAGTGTTAGCCTTTTCCCCCAATTCTATCTAGTTTGTATTTTGGTTCAGTTTTCAGAAATATCTATTTAATTTATTATGATTGCATATGTTTTTTAACAGCTTATTTAATTTGCACTTTCCAGAAATATAATTTTCTATCAGATACCGCACTTATGTATGGCAGTCGATGATGCCAAGCTAAGCCGCCAAATGTTTTTAGAGATGACTCAATTAGCGGCACTGTTGACTTGGCCACAAAGACTTTCAATGTAAGATCGGGACGGCCTATGCTAGCCATTGCAATCTCGGAGCTGCCTGGTGAAAAGCGCACAACACGTCCACCATCCTCGTGCACCTGTTTTACGTCCACTGGAGTTAACGGCCTGCTTAAATCCCAGGTAACTATATCTCCACCGGCTAACGCCGTTACAAACAATCTGTTGCTGTGGGCCCAATCGGCGGACATGAGGGGAAATTTGGGTGATTCTACCGAAACAACTGTTTGCTTGCTGCGCACATTATACAAATGGATAATACCTGGACACAAGAAAGTTAATAATGGTTTAAAAGTAACACGACTAGAATCATACCACGCTTTTCCGCTACGAGCACTTTGTTAGGATCCTCGGGATGGCATTTGACCGACATTCCCGCCGACGACAGACAGAATGTAATGACATTTCGCAAGTCGGGTGTGGTGTTCCAGAACCTGCAGGTAAAGTCGTCACTGACCGAAGCAATGAGTTCACCCTCGCAAACCCAAGCAATGTCGTTCACATAATCACTATGTCCCTGCAAAGTTTGCACGCTGCTATATTGATTCAGATCAGTGTGAAATAATTTAATATCACGCTGTCCGATTGCGGCGCAAATTGTGACTTTGTTTGGTGTGCAATTTAGGGAAGTGTCTGGTGAAAAAGCGATCGCATTACACCGTGCATCCTTCTCAGCAATTTCCAAATCTTGTACATGGCTCCAAATAAACTCTCCGCTTTCCTCCTATAACAGCTTTTAAAATTAAATAAATCACAAATATAATAACAATTTGTTCACTTGCCGGCAGACTGATCAGAATCAGCGAGAGATGCTTCTTTTGGGCCACACAGACTAGATTGTACGCAAAGTCGTTTGAACATATTTCATAGCAACTAATGGTGTCGTTTAGCAGAACAGTGTGATCAGGTTCAGTGGTTGCTCGCATTTTAATTCACTTTTTTTAACAAAATGCAAAAGATGCAACAAATTACAGGCGCCAATATGTTTACTTCAGTATTGGACAACTAGCTAACGATGGGAACCAAGTTGGCAGCATTGTGGATTGTATCTTCCCTACACCCGATTATCACAGCCAACTTCGCGCTATGAAACCAAGTTGGCAGCCCATTCGCAGCAAGAGCAGCCAACTTCGTGCCATGAGCATTCACTTCCTTTCTTTTTGTTTCAACGTCTGAAGTGAACAGACGACATGGTAAGTTGATCTCTGAGAAAAAGTGGATTTATCTTGTGAAATTAGTATCACATAGTTAAAAATGTTTGTTTAAATTGCATTGGTGCAATGCACTGTAAATGAGAATTAATAAACTTTGTTTTGGTATTTAACCATTTTCTCTGCCAACACGTGTAATGCAGTTGCAACTTAAAAGTACATTCAACATAACCTAAATGAAAATTAAAGTGTACAACTGAATTATGAAAGAAAGTTTCCAAGTGACTAAGAACAATTTTTCCGTTTTGCTTACAGTCCCATCGTAAGTTCTCAGCGCCTCGTCATGGCTCCATGGCCTTCTACCCCAAGAAGCGCTCATGCCGCCACCGTGGTAAGGTTAAGGCTTTCCCCAAGGATGATGCCAGCAAGCCTGTGCATTTGACTTGCTTCATCGGCTACAAGGCCGGTATGACCCACGTTGTGCGTGAGGCTGACCGTCCTGGCTCAAGTAAGTAAAATCATTTTGGATTTTCATATTACATTACCGTTCATTTTCATGATGAGAAAAAGTTAAAATTTTATGGTTAGAACACTTATGATCAACCGTGATTATTATTTAACTAGGGCGGACTGATTTCCATTCAAAACAAACATTTTCAGTTTTATGATTAAACACGTGCTTAACCTCAATCTTTGTTCCTTTTGCTTTTCCGTAGAGATCAACAAGAAGGAGGTCGTCGAGGCTGTCACTGTCTTGGAGACACCACCCATGATTGTTGTTGGTGCCGTCGGTTACATCGAGACTCCCTTCGGTCTGCGTGCTCTGGTCAATGTCTGGGCCCAGCATTTATCCGAGGAGTGCCGTCGTCGTTTCTACAAGAACTGGTATGTATCTAAACATAGCCGCCATTTTGTTTATGATTTCAATGGAGTCGCACACGTGGTCACACAAACAGACTTCTGTTGCCTTCTGCTGGATGATGATAAGATGGTATCTGAATGAGCAATAAAACCCTGTTGAAAAGCCTTTATACCATCTCTGCTGCCTTCCTTCTGATCACAGTTGCAACATTTGTACAGTTGTTGTGTGCCACGTGTGTGCATTTATTTAAAAACATTTTGAATTTTACTAAACCACAATCGAAAACTATAAAGTTCTTGGATCAGTTCGCTGAGAGAGCTTTTAAAATCTATGCAAGTCGTGTGAGCTGCTTTGGCAAATTTAAAGCCAATTGATGAGTGATCACGTCATGGAAGATGCCATCTCCGCTCGCTTTTACTTGCGATGAGGTGCGCTTCCCGTTTTATATCTCGCCCCGCACAGACTTGAAGGGATCGCAATCGATTGATCGGCTGACTGGCCATGTATTCATTAAATGCTTACAAACCTCCTTCCTTCAATCAAACCCCTTCAGGTGCAAGAGCAAGAAGAAGGCATTCACCAAGGCCAGCAAGAAGTGGACCGATGATCTTGGCAAGAAGAGCATCGAGAATGATTTCCGCAAGATGCTGCGTTACTGCAAGGTCATCCGTGTGATTGCCCATTCGCAGGTAAGAATTGTTTCCACCAGTCCACAAATTATATGTGCGCGACGTCCTTGGTCTTGTTGCGCCGACTGCGCTTCGGTGTGGTCGGTGCGCCTGGCCTAAAAAGCATTCGCGCTGTGCCAATCTCAATGTGCAGTTAATGGATGCAACGTCGCAGATTATATTGCCCTTCGGGTGGCGATGTTTGATATATTCCAGTAACGGTGCGAAGCCGCTCAGGCAATGATCGCGCGGTTAAACCATATCACGCACAGTCCCAACAACTAAAAACAATTACCTCTGATTTCGATCCTTATAAAATTTCTTTTACTCGATTTAGATCCGTTTGATCAAGCAACGCCAAAAGAAGGCGCACATCATGGAGATCCAGCTGAACGGTGGCTCCATTGATGATAAGATCAAGTGGGTGCGTGCCCATCTCGAGAAGCCCATCCAGGTCAGCAATGTGTTCGGCCAGGATGAGATGATCGATTGCGTTGGCGTGACCAAGGGTAAGGGATTCAAGGGTGTCACCTCGCGTTGGCACACCAAGAAGCTGCCCCGCAAGACGCACAAGGGTCTGCGCAAGGTTGCCTGTATTGGTGCCTGGCATCCGTCCCGTGTGTCCACCACCGTGGCACGTGCTGGTCAGAAGGGCTACCATCATCGTACCGAGATAAACAAGAAGATCTACCGCATCGGTGCTGGCATCCATACCCGCGATGGCAAGGTAAGAAATCGCCCATTACAAACTCAATATTTTATTCAACTTCCCGCGTTCAATGATGACAAAACCATATTATAAAACGACATCGAACTAAATAAAAAGCTTGATTAACCGTGATATTTATAATGATAGGACTGATAACGCAGCTTAGTCACAAAAGAGCTGATTCCATTGATTATAATCATTTCTAATCTGTAATTATGATTGTGCCATTTGCAGGTCATCAAGAACAACGCCTCCACTGAGTACGATCTGACCGACAAGAGCATCACCCCCATGGGTGGCTTCCCCCACTATGGTGAGGTCAACAATGACTTCGTCATGATCAAGGGCTGCTGCATTGGCTCCAAGAAGCGCATCATCACCCTGCGCAAGTCTCTGCTGCGTCACACCAAGCGTTCTGCTTTGGAACAGATCAAGCTCAAGTTCATCGACACCTCATCCAAGATGGGTCATGGTCGCTTCCAGACCCCAGCCGACAAGCTGGCCTTCATGGGTCCTCTCAAGAAGGATCGCCTCAGGGAGGAGGCTGCCGCCACCGTCAGCGCTGCTGCTGCCGCCGCCGCTACATCCACCGCCTAAACATTCTGGCGAAATCTTTATTAAAATACAAAATACACTCTTGTTTGGTGTTTCGTTGGCATCTACCGTCCATGCTGCGGTAGTGTCATGCAAATAAATAAATGTGGTTTTGAATAAGCTAATAACAACTTAAAAACTATTGTTTTTAGTATGTCTAGAAGTTTAAGAGTAACTTTGAATCCCAAAATGAGTTGGCCATAATTTAGATTGAAATCTAGATTACAGATTCGCCTGGGCTCGATTAAATCTGTATTCAAGGTGAAGAAAGTCAAGAGATTTCCACAAAGCATGTTGTCTGGACGAACAAATTCGTTTAAAATGTACCAATTTTAGAGGAAATGTACCTGTTTAGTACATGTTTATCCAAATAAGGTTAAACCAAACAAGAAAGGAAAGTACAGTAGAGCACGCTCTACCGTATATTACTCTGCATTTTATTGTCGATCATATGGTTATATTATTCAAATCGGTATTGGGGTATATCAATTGATAGTACTTGCAGTAAAACACACGTTGAAACAAAAACATCTCTTTGTATGTATGCACATACATACAGGGCAGTAGCATAAAAAAAGAGCATTTCCTCTGCTCTCATCTCGCGCTCGGTAGTTTTTAAGGCGGCAGAGCTGAGAGCATAGCAGAGCACACACTTTCGATCGTTAGGCTACGCCTATGCTACGGCTCTCGACAAAACTCAGAGCGGTAGCCAGAACACAACGAAAAACTACGCTATAGCAGAGTATTTTCAAACGCTGCGTAAACGTTCGTTCACATGTTTGTTTCTATCTCGCTTACGCACATGCGTTGGAATTGCGTTCAAATGTAAAGTTTGCATGTGTATGTGTTATGTGTGTGTTGAATGTGTAACTTTCTGTTTGTTCATACGGACAGATAGACAGACGGACATGGATATACTTATCGAGCCGGTATACTTTATGGGGTATGCCACGCCTCTTTCTGCCTATTACATATTTTTCACAAGCCCAATATACTCTTGCAGAGAGTATACCAGACTGTGCAATGAAAATATCATGGACTGATCGCAACTGCAGCTTAATATGTCATAATTCATGAAATAAAGTATTTAAATTTAATATTCTTTTAAGAAAATTTCATGTTTTTGGAATCTTTTATTGCATTTTATTATGGTTCAAGTCTTTGTATTACATTCCGTTAGTGTCTCCATCATCGATCTTTGTTTATAAACGCTTAGCAACCCCATTTATTCAGATACCTAGAATAGTTTGATGTCGGCAATAATCTTCTCGTTATCGTAGATCTCCTTGGCATAGCACAGATTGGGGAAATCGAAAGCAGCACCATAACGGTTCTTGCATCCGGAGGTGGCCTTATCGCCAGGAGTATACACAGGCTGACCAATCACATTGGTGGTGGCAAAGTTGCAGGTCAGCACAAAGTGGTTATAGTAATCCCGAGAGAAACGCACAGCTGCACAGCCCAAATGAGTGTTCTTTTCGGCAACGGCAATGGTGAACTTGGCCACATTCTTGTTGGGCAACTCCTCCGGGAAACTGGCCAGCATTTCAGGCGAGGCATTGGCACGCTCTCCAAACCACTTCTCAATCTGCTCCTTAATGATCTCTGCATCCGTATATTCCGACTCGGCACCACTGTAACTGAAAATGGCATTGTTCTGGCCAGCATAAGCGAACCGTTCGGTACTGCGGCACTTGTCTGGTAGAGACTGACATGTCTCAACGTTCAACAGGGCCAAGTGGGTGAGCTCCTCGCACCAGGTCATCTTGGCCATGCGAGCTGCCTTGGGCAATCCCTCAATGTTGCCTCCAGCTACGTTATTGCGCAGATCATTAAACAGGGTGAGAATCAGTTTCTCATGGGGCTGAATGTTAACCTCTCTGACGTCTTTAGGACAGTCTTCGCTGAAGTTCTATGAAGGAGTGTGTAAGGTTTAAGGGAATATGGAATCGAATTAATACTTACTCCCTTGTTGTTGCAGGCTATGTGCTTGTCCAGACAGGTGGGCAGAGCACAATAGTCAATGGCGGAAACGAGGCCAATGAAAGCAGTGCTCAAGAGGAGGAAATATGTTACTTTAGAGAACATGTTGTATCTCAAACGTTGGCTTTCGACTGAAGAACAACCACAGAAACCACTCCATTTATACTCCACTGAGACCCAGGAATGAGTAAAAAGGAGAGAACAAAGCACATGTGTTTGGTGGGATTAGAAAACAGACATTCTAAAGAATTGAGCTTTCCCGACAATTAGTTAAAGTTGTTGATAAACAAATAATGTAATCAAAAGGCTATGAGTGTATGGCTGAAGACATTCCCAGACCTATAAATAGAAACACTTCCAGTAGTCAAGTCATCAGTTGAGTTCGAACTGAAGTGAAATCAACAACATCCTTCACAATGAAAGTAATCTTTCTATTGGCTGCCTTGGTAGGAGTTACCGTCGCCATTGACTATTGTGCCCTACCCACCTGTCTGGACAAGCACATTGCCTGCAACAACAAGGGAGTAAGTATTAATTCGATTCCATATTCCCTTAAACCTTACACACTCCTTCATAGAACTTCAGCGAAGACTGTCCTAAAGACGTCAGAGAGGTTAACATTCAGCCCCATGAGAAACTGATCCTCACCCTGTTTAATGATCTGCGCAATAACGTAGCTGGAGGCAACATTGAGGGATTGCCCAAGGCAGCTCGCATGGCTAAGATGACTTGGTGCGAGGAGCTCACCCACTTGGCCCTGTTGAACGTTAAGACATGTCAGTCTCTACCAGACAAGTGCCGCAGTACCGAACGATTCGCTTATGCTGGCCAGAACAATGCCATTTTCAGTTACAGTGGTGCCGAGTCGGAGTATACTGATGCAGAGATCATTAAGGAGCAGATTGAGAAGTGGTTTGGAGAGCGTGCCAATGCCTCGCCTGAAATGCTGGCCAGTTTCCCGGAGGAGTTGCCCAACAAGAATGTGGCCAAGTTCACCATTGCCGTTGCCGAAAAGAACACTCATTTGGGCTGTGCAGCTGTGCGTTTCTCTCGGGATTACTATAACCACTTTGTGCTGACCTGCAACTTTGCCACCACCAATGTGATTGGTCAGCCTGTGTATACTCCTGGCGATAAGGCCACCTCCGGATGCAAGAACCGTTATGGTGCCGCTTTCGATTTCCCCAATCTGTGCTATGCCAAGGAGATCTACGATAACGAGAAGATTGTTGCCGACATCAAGCTGTACTAATTAATGGATTTTTGATTGACACTTTTAAAATGTAAAACTAACGCCTGAACAATTATAATAAAATACACAAACTTGCATGAAACAATAATTGTAACGGCATTTGTGTTCGAATGAGTAAATACAGTTATAGCAACATATGCTTTGCGGCGACATACATACATAGTGCATTCAGTTTTCGCACAGGTTGGCAGGCCCAGCAAAACCTGAACAAAAATGTTACGCGAAGTGCTGCGAATTGGAAGCCGACGCAGTTACAGTTACAAATCTGTGCGTCGACCAAATGCAAATGCAACGACAGGGACAAAGAGTCGGGAGCTGGAGTCTGAGGCGAAGCAGAAGCCACCAGCTACAAGCCATGAGCCGACAAGTCTCAGCAAACAGCTTAGAGCGAGAATTCTGACCAGTGGACCGATAACAGTGGCGGATTACATGCGCGAGGTACTGACGAATCCACAAGGTGGTTACTATATGAATCGAGATGTGTTTGGTCGCGAGGGTGACTTTATCACATCGCCAGAGATATCGCAAATATTCGGAGAGGTGAGCGAAGAGCTTTTATTTAAGAACACAAATGGCTGATTCCTCCTAATCTTCGCTAGCTTGTAGGCGTCTGGTTGCTGAACGAATGGCGCAAAATGGGCAGTCCAACGCCCTTTCAACTGGTCGAACTGGGCCCGGGGCGTGGCACACTAGCACGCGATGTGCTCAAGGTGCTGACCAAATTTAAGTTGGGTGCCGAGTTCACAATGCACATGGTCGAGATTAGTCCGTATCTGAGCCTGGCACAAGCTCAGCGTTTCTGCTATAAACACGAGAAGCTACCCGATGACTCACAACTGCCACATTATCAGCTGGGCACCACGGCCAGTGGCGTTAAGGCCTATTGGCATCGCCAGCTAGAGGATGTGCCTCCGGGTTTCTCGCTGGTGCTGGCTCATGAGTTCTTTGATGCTCTGCCCGCGCACAAGCTGCAGTTGATCGATGGCCTGTGGCATGAGGTGCTCATCGATGTGGAGTCTGCATCAAAGGATTCCGCTTTTCGTTACGTGATGTCCAAAGCACAGACCCCCATCTCAAGTCTGTTCAAGCCCTTGCCAGAGGAGACGCGCAGCTGCTTGGAGTACTCCCTGGAAGGGGAACGCCATGTGGGCTTGCTGGCAAAACGATTGGAACGGAACGGTGGCATTGGACTCATCATGGACTATGGGCACATGGGTGAAAAGACAGACACGTTTCGTGGCTTCAAACAGCATGCGCTTCATGAACCACTGCTGGACCCAGGCACAGCAGATCTGACAGCTGACGTAGACTTTCGTCATCTCAAGCACGTAGCGGAGTTTAGTGGTCATATCCAATGCTACGGTCCAGTGTCGCAGGGTGACTTTCTGGAGCGCATGCAGGGCTCTGTGCGCATGGAGCAGCTGGTGGCCCATGCGCTGCCTGAGAATCAGGCGATCATACGCTCCGGCTACGAGATGCTAACGGATCCCAAACAAATGGGTGCGCGATTTAAGTTCCTGGCCATGTTTCCCGCCGTACTGTCGGCCCATCTGGAAAAGTACCCAGTGGCAGGATTTGGATAAAATTCTATATCTATTTGGATTTGTTGGACATATAATTCTAATAATATAAATGGAAAAAAGAAATGAACTTGGCGGTGTCTACTTTTTGTGGAATGCGGCGTTGATGGTGGTCATCTCGGAGCTGGTAAACTGCAGCACGGCGCTAATGGCGTTGAGCATATGTCGTTTTCCCTCCGCATCGCGGGTGACTATGAAGCTTATGATGACGTTCTTCAGGTACTCCAGATTGGCACCTTCTCGTGTCTTACACCGTTCTAGCCTGCAAGGAGTAAGGCACAAAGGGATTACTGAAAACTATGTAGCTTAAAGTATAGGCTTACCTGTCCACTTGCTCCTCTAGACACTCGATCTTCTCGTGCATCTCCTGCTGGGCTGTCACCTTGTCCTGTATGGCCTTACGCAGCGTGGACTCCGCCGTGTACTTGGCCTTGCGCAGCGCTGTGATCTCAATGTCCTTGCGAGCCAGCTCGTTGGCATAGTGAAGCATGTGACAGTTGTCGCCCAGGGATAGCTTCTTGGGCTTCACCCGGAGCTTGGCCTCGCGATCGCGTTCACCCTCAACCTCTACGCTATCGGCGTCGGAGGAGTAGGTAAACGCTTCATTGGCCTCCAGTGGAGATGGGTTTGGCTTGTGAAATACTTCGAAGGATGTTTGCAGTGTCTTAATCTCCTGCTCCTTCTCGTCGAGCAATTGCAGCGAACGCTGTCGCTGCTTCTGTAGCAGCTGCTCCAGTTCATTGAGCTTACAGCGAGTCTCATTCTCCAGCTCTGCCCTCGTCTCCTGCCACTTAGAGCGCTCGTTCTTGAGGGCCAAACGCATCTTGTCTCCTTGCTGCTTCAGCTCCAGCTCGGCCTCGTCGATGTTGCGATTAAGCACCTGCACCTTGTCCTGCAGCGTCTGTATGTGAGTCTGCTGCAACTGAATCTTTTGCTCCAGCTGCGAGCGCTGCTGCTTGCTCGTGTCGAGCATCTGCTGTAGAGTCTGGAGCTGCTGCTCACACTGGACATGGCTGTCGGCCGATGCAGTCGAGGAATTGCTGCCCAGTACATGGCTGAGATCCATGGGATTCGGGGAACGTGCATTGGCACTGATCAGTAGCTTTTTTAAACGGACTATCTCATCCACAAGAGCAGCCATGTCCACGTCGGTGTCGTTCAGCAGTCGTGGCAGAGATGCCTTGCGGCAGTGCACCTGCTCTAGCTCTTGGAGCTGTTGCTTTAGCACATGTATGCTGTCCTGGTCCTGCTGACGCAATCGATCATAGTTACCCACCGAACTACTGAGTTCGGCCAAGCGTGCCTCCAAATTGGCCACACGATCCTCGTGCAGGGCTGCCTGTCGCCGACTTTGCTCCTCTGCTCGCAGCACACGTCGCTGCTCCTGCTTTATGGCCACCGCATGCTGTTCCTTCAACTGCTGCATCTCCTGGCGCACCTGTTGCAGCAAGGCATTGCTGTCTGCAGCAGATGCAGCTGCCAAGGACTGCTCTGTCTTCGCCTGGAATTGCTTCAACTGCGCGCGTGCCTCCTTCAGCTGCAGCTGCAGATCCCGCAGGCGACTATTCTCAGCCTCGTTACTGGCGAACTGAGTCTTGAAGTTGTTTAGCTGCATCTCGATGTTCTCCTTCAAATGGCGTTCATCTGCGTAGAGTTTCTGTAGCTCGCGGAGCATAATCATTTGATTGTTGGTCTCCTTTTCCCGCTCCTGTCGCTCAATAATCCACTTGGCCTTTACCTCGTCCACATCGTTCTTGGCCCGTGCTGCCTGCTCCTTGGCTTTAACATGCAGCTCCTGTATGGTCTGCTCCTTTTGAGCTATTTGGGCACGCAGCTGCTTCTTGTCGGCCTGGAAAGATGCCTCCATGCGAGACTTTTCCGCTGAGAGTGTGGCCAGCGAGTTCATCAGTGTAATGATTTGGGTCTGCAGTTGTCCTTTGTCATCGCTTGGGACTGCATCTCCACTGCCCACTGCTGTGGCGCCATCTACCGACTCGGCACTTTGCTGTGCATCGCTTGTGACTATGCTGGACTCACTTGTTCCGCCCGTGGCTTCAGCATGAGCTGCCAAACTGGTCTCCAGTGCCTCCTTCTCCTTCAGCAGCCCCTTATAAGCTGTGACCACGTCTGAAATTAATTTAACTAATAATTAAATGCAATTAAATAATATACTTCATTTACCTTTAAGTCGCTTCTCATAGCGGGACAATTGCTCCTTCTGTGTGGTTACCAGCGATTCCAGCTCCCGCTGTCGTTTCTCCATTTCGCATTAATACTAAATTGGAATAATTGAACAGCTTTCAATAAATTAAAGCTGAATTCATTTTTTTCTCGTGGCATTTTCGCACACATTCAATCAACAAATCTGAAAACAGCTGTTTTAATGACAAATAAATACCCTGCCCTTTGCACTTTGTAGGATATGCCGAATTGCATATCTGTTTGTTTTTGGCACTAATATTTATTTAGCTATTTGGTTTTATTATTATAAAATTCGTTAATGTTACTTACAATTTCAGTTGTAGTCAGTTTTACTTTTAGAATTTTAATATTTAACATACATTTATTAATTAAATTTGTGAATTCTCTGTTACATGCTGAACCACCAACTAATAAGCCGTGTATAAACCTATGTAAAAACAGCAGTATCTTTGTACACAATCAGCTGTCAGTGGTGCTGCCAACTTGTTTTTATAACTAAACTACAACTAATGCTTAAAATTCAAACTTGTACGATGGTTACTCATCGCCGTCCTCTTTCAACATTTGTTCGATCAAACGTTTGCGCTCCTGTGCCTGTCGCAGTTTACGCATGACTAAGTCTTCATAGTCTCGGGATGTTGTGTTGCTCGCTGTGGTGGTGTTTGTGTTTGCGGCTTTCTCTTGTGCCGGCGGCGTGACCCACTGAAAATGCAATGGATTTGAGGGATTTCCTTTTTCATAGGCCAACACCATGTCGCAGGCTTCACGTGTCTTTAGCTCCACCATGCCACGACCACGTATTTTCGTGTTCATCACAAGTGCCACCACATCGCCGTACTTCTTGAGGTACTGCATCAACTGCTCCTGAGTGTAGCCACCGTTGGCGTCATCGGTTTTGTCCGTCTTCCATTTAATCTTAATGCGATGCTGCGTGGAATCAAAAGCTGGTACTTGCTTTTGTTGCTGCTGTTTGTGCTGCTCGTTGTAGCTGCGCTTGAGCTGCTCCCGCATAGCGAGTTGCTCCTCTTCCAACAATTTTGAACCCTCACGTCTCAAGCGATCGATCTGCTCCTGCAACACTTCCTCATCAGTCTTACGAACTGTACTATATGGCTGACCCGCCGCCTGTTTATGCAATGCCGCACGTTCTCGCTGTTCCAGTTCCTCCTTTAGCTTTTGTCGCTTGCTGTCCAATTGTTTAGTGCGCAACTCTGCCGCCTTTTTCGCTTTAAGCACTTTGTCGTAGGCGGCTCGAGCTGTGACATCAGTAAGTATTTCCAGAGCCTTTGAGAGTTCATGGAAACGTTCCGCTGCCTGAGGATTGTCGGGGTTCTTGTCAGGATGACAGTCAAGCGCACGCTTTCGGTATGCTTTGCGAATCTCGGCCTGCTCGGCTTCAATCGAAACACCAAGCAAATCGTAGAGATTCACATCGCTAAACTTTTTGTTGGCCATATTTCGAACAAATTAACTAGAATGATTTGTAAACGTTTGTGGGTTGTTTACACCGCGTCGTTGGAGAGGGAGAGAAAATACGCGTAGATCAGCTGTTCATTGAGGCAAGTTGGCAGCTCTGCGGTTACAACGTGCGCCGTGAATTGGCGTCAATTCCAATTAAATAACAAAAACTAAACACGCATAATGCACAGTAATCGCGAAGCAAGCAGTTAAGGAACACAATGAGTATATACCATGATGAGGTCGAAATTGAGGATTTCGAGTACGACGAGGAGGAGGAAATGTATTACTATCCCTGCCCTTGCGGCGATCGATTTCAGGTATCCAAGGTAAGTGGTAAATAAACACACGCTTAGGCAACATTGTTAACCCGTTTTAACCCCCTGCAGGACGAGTTAATGGAAGGCGAGGAGGTGGCCACTTGTCCCAGTTGTTCTCTGGTCATTAAAGTCATTTATGATCCCGTAAGTAATGAGCTCACCAAACAACTTCATACAATCTAGTAAAACGATCTTCTGTTATTTAGGACATGTTTAAGGCGGAAGAGGATGAGTCAGCGGCGTTAAACGAAAAACTGAGCGATTTAAAGCTGGAGAAAAACTAAACTTGGCACAGATTGGTGTTTGCTATTGTTTGGTTTAATTTCGTGTAATTAAATAAGTTTTTTATTTGTATAATTTTCCCTTTAATGTAAATAATACGTTGACTAGTAAACAATTAATTTAAATTATACATTTTGTTATGTGTACGCTTCTCTGGTTGTCATGTTGTGGAAATATACAAAAGGAATATATAGCTGTCCACATGGATTAGCTTAAATTATAAAATATATATGTATATATAGTGCCCTCGGCTAGTATGTAATTAAGAATTTGGTTTGTTAAGCTTTGTCCATTACAATTAATTTCAAAGTTAATTTGGAAACACAAGGAACTATGGTAATATACGAGCTTAGTGGAAACATTAGTACATATACATAATACAAACAAATAATATATAACTGTGTTCATGACCACTTTATGCTTAGAAATTAGGAATCCGACTTAAATGTTAAGCTTTAGATATTGTTACGAGTCATGCATTTGTTTAAAGAGCGTGCTCCTTCAGCATATTCTGGAATATATATATTTATATATGCATAAATGCCGGCATGTAGGTGAAAGAATGGATTTATGTGCTACAGGGATTAATACTTTTCCATGCATGAGTAATACAGTAGCCACTACTACTGCTCAAGCCATGAACCATTCCCGTTATTCGGTGATTTAAGCTGTAATTAAAAATACAAATTAATTTAGGAAATTCTCTCAAATTGTAGTGCAAAACTTACCTTTATGTTGAACTGTTTCAATGTACTCTCCAGTGCCATGGCATTGCCCGAGAAATAGGCAGCAATGGCATTATGAAGCAATATCAATTGCTTGTGCATCACTTTAATCTATTTAATTGAAAATAATAAATTAACGGTAATAAAGTAAAAATTTGAATTAGTTGATCTTACGCGATTCTCGTCCAGAAATTGCATTTTTACAGCGACATCGCCGCGCAGTTTTTCGTAGAGATCCTTGTGGTGTGCATAATTACGCTGGGTTTCCTCTAAAGCAGACGCCGCTTGGGCTAATTCCGGCTTGGTGTTCTCCAAGTCCATTCGATAGGCATCAAATTCGATTCTATAAACATTAAACGAATGAATTTTGTAAACTTATTTGGATGTTATTATTATAAGAACTTACCTGGCCGTCTCATATTGTCGTATCGTGAGCAGTGTATCATCGATGGTCTTGTTGCACAGCGTATTCACCGACGAGATGAAAAAGTTTAATGCATTCAAGAGAAGTTCACCGTTTTTGGTCAAATTACGTTGCGTCTCCGAGTTGCAAATGAATTCCTTCTGCAGTTCGGGATTCTTTTGTGCCAAATCGGCAAAGGCATCCGCCAGGGATTGCTGTGATACAACCACATGCTGAAAATGTGAGCTAAACGCGCGTGTCAAACGCAATATGGACAAATATTTTCGTTGAGTTTCTCGCAATTGTTCCACCTGAGCTTCCAGTTCCGAATCGACGGTCCGCTGTGATTTTCCCAATTTCTCGAGCATTATTTGACGCGTGCACTTGTACGTTGATATGCTCCAGTTTTTGATGCTATCGATTTTGGAAGCACTTGTCCGTATAAGACTGCTGCTACCGTCTGCTGATGTTAGAAAACCGTTGCTCGTCTGTGATGTGGTCGGCGACATGGGCGTTGTAGGCGCTGCAGAGTATGATCAATCAATATAAGTTAATGATGCTGCTTTGTGTACTCACCTGAATGATTTCGCAATGGCAAATTGCTGGACGTGTTAAGTGGAATACCAGTGGCAATGCTATGACTGCTGCTACTGCCGCTAATACCAATACCAATGCCCATGCCACCCAAGCTTACACCACCCTCGGTGCCGGTGTGCACGGCACCACAACTGTCGTTCATTGAGGGGGTATCTTTAAGCATTTCATGTATGCTACGCTCGCGTTCCGCCATATTTACTCTGCACGGTCTTATCAAACAACAATATACTTTTATTTCACCAGAAAAATCGTTGGACTTGGTTTATTGGTCTGAGGGGTAGTGACGACAACGACGACGACGACGGCGGAGGCTGTTTGGCGATTAGTTTGTGCCCTTTTATATGTTCTTATCAGTATCACACTGTTAAAGAAATGTTTCAGATGCCTTCTTGCTTAGTAATCACACCAATAAAAGTAACTACGAACTGCAGCTCAGCCGCAATTATGATTTAAAATTATTGTGAGCAAAGAAAAAGCATTGAAATTAAAATCGTTTAAGTGTGACCGAAACAACGGGTGTACAAAATACCACACTCTAATGTAAAACGCTTTAAACACCATTTAATAGTATTTTGTTTTTATGTACGCTGGCGGAAAGTTTAACTCCACAACATATTTAACTTTTTTTTTTACAAAAAGAAAAAAAATTATTTTATTTCTAACATTTTTAAAACATTTTTTGACGACGAAATGTAGAACAATATTTTTTTAGGCTATGGTCACATTGATTGCGAATGGCAAATTGAAACGCAGGTATTCATTTTCTGGGAATTCCAGACAGAGAGCACGCCGATCAGTTTGGTTGTGTCCGAGAAATGTATTTCATTACAAGAGTATGTAGAGACTGTTAAAATGTTCGTGCACCTTGTATTGGGATTTGTCTGCGTAGTTGCAGCTGGAGCTGCTGCAATTTATTTTTCAATGTCCTCGTGTCAACCCCGACATCAGTACCAAAGGCGTCGGCGTCCACATAACGATGATGACAACAACCAAAACGACAAAGGCTTATATGGTGGTAAAGGGGATAAACAAATTAAAAACCAGCATCGCGATAGGTAAATAGCATTGCACTTTTATCTAGTAAATATATTAAATTTCCGGTAAAAAATTTAGCCGACCCGGAGACAAGTGCATCACTTGCCTCGAAATTATGAGAAGCGAAACTATGCGAACTATGAATTGTGGACATGCCTTGCACGAGCCATGTTACGAAGAATATCGTCAGTGGCGTCGTCAATGTCCCTACTGCGATAGGCTCGTAATACGCATCGACTTACCCGGAGAAAAGTGCGACAATTGCCATAAGCCCATGGAAGAAGAGGATATGGAATATCTCAGGTGTGAGCATGCTCTGCACAAGGATTGTCTGCATAGTTACAAAACAAACAAATCTAAGCAATGCCCTAAGTGCAAAAGATCACTCTATACTTAGCCAGAATGAGTAACCATTGAGTATCAGGCAAGCAATATATCAAATGTAACTAAACTCTGATAACTGATAACAGACAATTGAGTGCTGAAAAACAATCATTTATTATTAAACTATTAAGCGATACAATGTTGGTTCATATACATATATATAAGTTAATAATTATTTATGTGAACTGTTGACTTGTAACGAAGTAAATCAGCGAAATAAGATATTAAACTTGTTTGTTTATTGGTCAAATCCAAACTAAAACAAGAATGAAAAGTACAGTCGAGAACGCCCGACCTTATAATACTCTGCATTTTTTTCCCCGGTTGGTATACGTAACACATATACCATTGCATTATTCGGCCCGGGCAGCGCTGCCGGCACACATGCAGGGAAAACGGACTCTCATATATTTGTATATTTCTATCTCGCTTGCACACATGCATTGAGATTGTGTTTAATTATAAACTTTGTTACGTTTCCATTTCTCTCGTAGGCTTTCGTCAGTCCGGATGTGTTAATGTAATGTAATGTGCGTATGTAAGAGCATTTGTTCGAGTGCCTTTGTCTGTAATGGAAATAAAATGCAATCTAAGCAAATATTCGTTAAATACCAAAGGAATGCTTCCAGAACGCGTGCAGTATGTTTCCAATTTTCCCGCCGTCTTCTTGTAGACTTCGGCTGGAGTTAGCTCGGGTCTCTATAATGCTCGTATTGTTGGGGAAGCTCTCGAACCAGATGTATTCGTGTAAGTGTGACCGAATAAACGGTCTTATATTATACCTAAAATTTTATTTTTTTTTATGTATGCTGGATGAAAGCATAATTCATTGCGCAACATACGTAACTTGAATACCGCAACTTTAACTCCACAACATATTTAACTTTTTTTTACAAAAAAAAAAAAAATTATTTTATTTCTAACATTTTTAAAACATTTTTTGACGACGAAATGTAGAACAATATTTTTCTAGGCTATGGTCACATTGATTGCGAATGGCAGATTGAAACGCAGGTATTCATTTTCTGGGAATTCCAGACAGAGAGCACGCCAATCAGTTTGGTTGTGTCCGAGAAATGTATTTCATTACAAGTGTATGTAGAGACTGTTAAAATGTTCGTGCACCTTGTATTGGGATTTGTCTGCGTAGTTGCAGCTGGAGCTGCTGCAATTTATTGCTCAATGTCCTCGTGTCTACCCCGACATCAGTACCAAAGGCGTCGGCGACCAGATAACGATGATGACAACAACCAAAACGACAAAGACTTATATGGTGGTAAAGGGGATAAACAAATTAAAAACCAGCATCGCGATAGGTAAATAGCATTGCACTTTTATCTAGTAAATATATTAAATTTCCGTTTAAAATTCAGCCGACCCGGAGACAAGTGCATCACTTGTCTCGAAATTATGAGAAGCGAAACTATGCGAACTATGAATTGTGGACATGCCTTGCACGAGCCATGTTACGAAGAATATCGTCAGTGGCGTCGTCAATGTCCCTACTGCGATAGGCTCGTAATACGCATCGACTTACCCGGAGAAAAGTGCGACAATTGCCATAAGCCCATGGAAGAAGAGGATATGGAATATCTCAGGTGTGAGCATGCTCTGCACAAGGATTGTCTGCATAGTTACAAAACAAACAAATCTAAGCAATGCCCTAAGTGCAAAAGGTCACTCTATGCTTAGCCAGAATGAGTAACCATTGAGTATCAGGCAAGCAATATATCAATTGTAACTAAACTCTGATAACTGATAACAGACAACTGAGTGCTGAAAAACGATCATTTATTATTAAACTATTAAGCGATACATATATATAAGTTAATAATTATTTAAGTGAACTGTTGACTTGTAATGTTTGTAAATCAGCGAAATAAAATATTAAACTTGTTCGTTTATTGGTCAAATCCAAAGAAAAGTACAGTCGAGCACGCCCGACCTTTTACTACTCTGCATTTTATTCCCGATTAAATGTATGCACATAAATGTAAACATGTATGTATGTATACGTAATACATATACCATTGCAATGTTCGGCACGGCCGGCTTCCGCGGGCAGCGCTGCCGGCACACATACAGGGAAAACGTACGTTCATATATTACTATGTTTTTGTCTCGCTTGCACACATGCATTGGAATTGCGTTCAATTATGAACTTTGTTATGTTTCCAGCTCTCTCGTTGGCTTTCGTCAGTCCGAATGTGTTAATGTAATGTAATGTGCGTATGTAAGAGCATTTGTTCGAGTGCCTTTGTCTGTAATGGAAATAAAATGCAATCTAAGCAAATATTCGTTAAATACCAAAGGAATGCTTCCAGAACGCGTGCAGTATGTTTCCAATTTTCCCGCCGTCTTCTTGTAGACTTCGGCTGGAGTTAGCTCGGGTCTCTATAATGCTCGTATTGTTGGGGAAGCTCTCGAACCAGATGTATTCGTGTAAGTGTGACCGAATAAACGGTCTTATATTATACCTAAAATTTTATTTTTTTTTATGTATGCTGGATGAAAGCATAATTCATTGCGCAACATACGTTACTTGAATACCGCAACTATGAAAAAAAAATTATTTTATTTTTTGCATTTTTATAACGTTGTACGATTTTTCAGCAATGAAAAATAGTACAATATTTTTGTATTATATGGTCACACTGTTTGTGAATGGCAAACTAAAAGGCAGATATTCATTTTCTGGGGATTTTTAACAAAGATCAGTAAAGTAAAGTAATTCTTGATACGATTAATTCGGTTGTGTCCGCGAAATATATTTTATAACAAGTGTATGTAGAGACTGTTAAAATGTACGTGCAACTGGCATTGGGATTTGGCAGCGTAATTTTAGCTGCAGCTGCTGCAGTTTATTTCTCAATGTCCTCGTCGCAACCCCGACATCAGTACCAAAGGCGTCGGCGACCAGATAACGATGATGACAACAACCAAAATGGTAATGACTTTTATGGATTTAAAGGGGACATACACAATAAAAACCGGCTTCGCTCTAGGTAAATAGCAGTGTATCTGTGCGTAGTAGATATATTTTATATTTTTGTTTTTGTTAATAATTAAGCCGCCCCGGAGACAAGTGTATTACTTGTCTCGAAATTATGAGAAGCGAGACGATGCGAACCATGTATTGTGGACATGCCTTGCACGCGCCATGTTACGAACAATATCGTCAGTTTCGTCGTCAATGTCCCTACTGCAATCAGCTCGTAATTCGCATCGATTTACCCGGGGAAGACTGCGTCATCTGCTGTGAGCCCATGGAAGAAGAAGATATGGAGTATCTTAGGTGTGAGCATGCTTTGCACAAACACTGTCTGCGCACTTACAAAATAAAACAATTTAAGGAGTGTCCTAAATGCAAGCGGTCACTCTAAGCGCAGCGAGCATGAGCAAGCACTAAGTATCAGACAAGCAATATATCAATTGTAACTTAACACTGATAAATGATAACAGATAATAGATTACTATAAAACAAACATTTATTACTAAACTATTAAGCGGCACAAATTTGGTTCATATATATAATATTTGTGTATGTAAGAGCATTTGTTCAAGTGCCTTTACTGTAGTGTCCAGCAGAGTTTTTTTAAAGGAAATAAAATGCAATCTTAGCAAATATTCGTTAAATGCCTAAAGGAATGCTTCCAGAACGGGAGCAGCACGTTGTTTCCAATTTTCCCGCCATCGCAGCTCTTGGAATTCTTGTAGACTTCGACTGAAACGTGCTCGGGTCTCTATAATGCTCGGATTGTTGGGGAAGCTCTCGAACCAAATGCGCAGCTGTTCGGCCAGTTCCTTATGATCGCTGAAGACAAACCCGTTCTCTCCATGCTTAACCAACTCATCCAGGCTGACAAAATAAAGTTTTCGTTATACGCTTACAAGCTGAATGGACGATAACTCTTACCATTTGAAGTTGTAGGCACAGACGGGCAGACCGCTGCCAAACATGTCCACCACCTTCATTGGCAGATCCAAGCCACTGGTGCTCCAATGCAGGCATACACCGAGATCAGCGCTAGCCAATACGCTGGGATAATCCTCGACCTCTAGCCAAGGTGTCACAATAGACACCTTTTGCCACTGACACTTGGCTATTTGTTCCACATAGTGTGCCTTCTGTGGGCCCTTGCCCGTGATAATGCACAGCAGCGATGGATACACTTGCGGCTGTGCCACAGCAACGCTTTCGTAGGACTCCAGTGCCTGCAACAGTATGCCAAAGTCCTCATCTGGTGTCCAACTGGTGCTCGACACCAACACTGCCTGCCGTTGTGGCTTATAGAGCACCGTGCCGTTGGCCAACTTTTGAGTGAGCGCCGTGGACTCCAATACGCCGGATTGCTTGAGATCTGCATAGCAGTGCGGCATGAACTGTGCATAATCCTTGGATAGCTTCATAAAGAGCTCATGCTTCTGAGCCAATTCAATCGGATGGAACTGGCTTGGAGGACGATCGTAGAGCACTGTTACTGGCCTAAAAGAAAATCGTAAAGTATTAATGATGAAAAATAACTAGGACTTACGAAACTGTGAGACAGAGCAAATATTGATTTAATTTGAAATTTCCGATTCAAATTCTAGCTCATCTCACCCAATATTCCAGTTGCGTTGCAGATCCTCCTTCATGGCCTTTGTAACACAGAAATGAGTGTGGGCCTTGGCGCCAAAGTAGCGCTCCAGTCGCTTCGTCAGCCGGCTAAGACGGCTCTGCTCGCCGCCGGCCATGCCCAGGGCCAGCACCGAGTACGTGTAGTTGTGCCAGTCGATGGCGAGTTTGGTGCGCGTGAGGGCGCAGTATATGTAGCAAACGACTAGAGTGGGTATTCCGGGTGGATTTTGAACGAGCAGAAAATTGGGTCGTCGTATGGAGATTAGTGCGATTAGAAGGCTTAAGGTTTGCCAAATGGCTTTGAAGAGTAGTTTTAGTTTGGGTGTGAGATTTGTGACTGGCACCGAGGGCAGTTCGTGAATTTTACACTTGGGTTGGGCTACAGTTAGTGCATCCAGGGGGCGTGTCTCCATGTAGCCAATGATGTCTACATTGTAGTTGTCTTCGAGAAGACTCTGCGCATGGTATTGCATACGTGGACTACGTCCAATGTCGCCCAGCACAATGACGCAAGCGTTGCGTTTCCGCACCTTCATCACCTCCACCATGCCGCCAAATGTGTTTTACACAGTTTTCAAGTGAATTTTTGGGTTTTGCACTTGCTTGCCGATTTAACTGAACGATCTGAAGAATAAGTCGTTAAATCTCCGTTGCAACCAATTTGTTGTTGCGCTAGTAACTCGTCATTGTGGTGGTCGGTCGATATGTTATCGAGTAATTGTTATGGGAACGATATAACCGAACAGCTGTTGTGTGCTACAACATGAAGTTAACAGTTCAGTTGAGTGTTACAGCTGTTAACCGTTTGCAGTAACATAACATTTTAACAGCTAGGACCATTGCAGAAGTTTCATATGTTGGTTCAATGTTGACACGTTCGGACGTTTTGCGGCTAATCGTTTGTGCATCGTATGCTGCGTTGTGCGTGTGTGTTTAAGTTGCCCCGACTGTGTAAATGTTTGTATATGTATGTGTATTACTTACTGAATTCCCTATAAAGATACACACAGGCAAAACAAATGCTTAAATATGCATAAGTGTCAAGTGCAGGGCTAAAATTAACAAATCAGACAACTGCTTTGGCGGCAGGTGGATTGTGTATGTGTTCGTGTATGTGAGTGTCAACTAACGGTTATCGTCTGGCCAATACAAACAAATTTGTTGCCGTATTGTATGCGGCAAAATTTGCCGGTAAGTGAATGTACCATAAATACGCAATTTTGTTTTTGGTATTTTCTTCCATTCCTGCATTTTCGCCGGCAAAACAAAGCAAGTAACAACAACAACAACAATTTCACCACTAGCCCCACAGCCCTCTCCCCCCTCCCCTTCCTCTTTTTCGCACGCAGTAGTACAGGTTGGCGCCGTCGCTTTGCGTGTGTCTGTTCCGAAATTCTGTTAGACTAAATGTAAATACAGTAGAGTCTGCAAATAATGTACAAGAATTTGCAAGTTGAATTCAAAAGTATTAAAAAAAAAATTGTTTTTAAAATCAGTTTAAATATAGCCGTTTTGCCAAAAAGACTGTTTTATTTAAGGCACAGGTAGTTCAGTGTACAGTTGTTCTATAAATCGGGTGTTTACTTTGTATGACATTTTGCTGCGTATTGCTTTGCTGTGTGCGTGTTTTATTTAGTGGCTGCACATTTTTTTTATTTGCTATTTGCCGCCAGTAAATATAACTGTAAACTAAAGTATGCAATATTTGATTTTTTTTATTTTTATTTTGAATATTTTTTGTAACATGTTTGAATTTGTCAAGCTAAGCAGCTGTTTCTGTGTGTGTATCGTGTAACGGGATATACGCGCCATCTTACGAGTGAGTACACACACACACACACACACACTTGCATGTATGTATGTACATAGTTTATCCCATTAGAATACTGTCTGCAGTGTCTGCGTCACCAGACGAGACACAAGCCCAGAGACGCTACTCCCCTGCCTCACCTCATCCCCCCATTCCCTTCTGACCGCCCACTTGCCACTTGCCGCTTGCTCAGGCGCAGCGAAGGCAAATAGCCCAAAAGCCATCCAGAGACTCTCGTAGCCACCCCGAATGTCTATGAATTGGTCCGACTGGGTTGTTGGGTGGTGGGATGGTCTATGCTGGTGGGCTGGTTTTGGTCCTTGTGGGGTTGGCATGCAACTTTATGCCGTTGATTTTTGATTTCTGTGCGGCTTTTTATTGCGTGGGTAAAGTTCTCTGTGTCTCGTTTTGTTTCCATGCCGCATGCCGCATGCCACATAGGAAAAGTTACCTCGACCGTCGCCGGTCTAGACGCGACACAGGAGTCCTCCTGCAATTGTAATTGTATGCGTTGTGTGTATTTTATGGCCAAATTGAATGTCAAGCAACTCAAATGCTTGCAAAAGGTTGTTGCGCTGCCAAAATACCCTGTAAATAGTTTTACAGTTGCAAAAATATTATAAATCAAATGCTTTGAATATCATAGAAATATTTTTTTATTTAAAAATAGGTTGGGATTTTTTATAAGATCTACTTGTCTTAAAAATACAGTTATTAAAGAAACTTTAAGAAAATGAAATAGTTTATTTAAAAAATTGATTATTTCCAAACTATTTCGACTGCAGTTCAGGACAGTATTTATTTAAAAATAAAATAAATCTAAAAAGAAATTATTTTGTATGTTATTTATCGGTATTTACATACATATGTATATCCCTTGAAAAGTCTTTACTTTTGGTAACTAATAAATTGTTGGATACCCAAAAGTGAAGTAAAATTATTTGGATTAAAGTTTTCGAAAGCTAAAAACTTAATCAAATTCCTAATATAATTTTAAATTTAAACATTCTTTCTTTTCTATCGTTTACAGCGTAAAACCCACATTATCTTGGACTAAATCTGAACCAAATCAGACTAAAAAAAATAAAAAGTGTTAATAAAACTGAAATCTGTAAACAGCTAAAAACTTTGTCTGCATCGACTAATTGGATTGTATGCGTTTAACATAACGACAACGGGTAAGTTCATAGTCTATTAATGCAGCATCAATTGCAACTTGTGCGTGGCATGCCACAAGGCAGAGATTCATTTGAATATTTCGAAGCGCGAGTGGGGCAAATATGTGCAGATTTGGGCGGGAACGTGTCTAGACGCGACAACTAACGATGTGTGAGGACAAAGGGAATGGAGGGGGTCGGGGGCAGTTGCGGGGCCAACACTACTGCATGCAGCTGTCTGTGCTGCATTCAAATATGCAGCGCACAATGGCAAATACTCGCGTATCCTAAACAAACTTCCGCCTCATAGTAGCAGATACAAAATAGCTTGTCTATAATTAGACAATTTCGAGAGAGCAAAAGAGAGAGGGAGAGAAAGAGAGAGTGAGAGATAGGGAGCGACAAGTGCAGTGCCCAGTTCGATGCTGATATTTCTGGTGTTCCTGTCTCTATGTCTTTAGGAGACTTTAGGCTAACAATCGGCGCCAAGTGCCTTTGACATTTGCCCAAAAACAGACAAACGACACATGTGCGCTTAGAACGGGAAATCTATTTAAGTAAAGAGAGTTCTATCAGTTCTTCTATGGAATGTAGTCGGTAATACAGCCAAATTCAAGTGAGTTCAAATATAGCAACGGATGTTGTCGGTCACCGCCTTGATGTGTGTGTGTGTGTGCTTGTGTGTGCCTGACTGTGTGTTTGAGTGTGACAAACACGTGACAAATATTTGCTTTCATTTCCAAGATGAAACTCGATTCGAGATTCAAAACTTTTCTTCTTGGTTTCAATATTTTTAGTTGTGTCTAAATAAAAATTTTAAAACCTACTGAATTTCTCTCAGTGTACAATTTGCTGCCCATTTCCCTAATTAGCTGAAAACGAAGAGGTGCAAATAAAATCATTGCAAGTAATTTTGGCTACTCAGCGGGGAAAAGGAGGAAGAAATTTAGAGGCAGTAGCCAAAATGGCTTCAGGTGGGCGTGGCAAGTCAAGCATAACAGGATTGAGACCAACTTGTGTCCACGTTGCCGCCGGTTATTGACGTTGTTCTACCTGCCACAGGAATTGTAGGGCGGGGTCGAAGGAGGCAGGAGATTTGGGATAGTGTTGTCAACGGCATGCGACAAAATGTATGCAGCAAAGAAAGAGGAGGCGAAGAGGGGGAGGAGTAGGGGGAGGAATACTGGCAAAGGAAGTGCTGGGTGACTGCCTCGAGTGGCGTCAAATGCAAAAGTGTTATTAAGTTGTGTTGTTGTTGTTTTAGTTGTTTTGATTGTTATTGTTGTTGCCATTGTTGCAGATGCCTTTGGGGCAACATTTTGCACCTTTCACGTTTATTGTGACATTATGCTTTAAATAATGGATAACAACAATAACAACAAAGCTGCTAAAAACAAAGCAAACACTTTTTGGAGCAACAAGCACTAAGGGAATGAGAATGTTAGTTTAAAATAGGGCGGTGAAGCTGTAGCCCGCTGTAGGGGCGTGGTGGGGGGAAATTGTTCTAAAAGAAGCTAGAGGCTGTTGTGTACCATGTACCGTTAGTGGCTGCCACTTTTTTTTCTGTGTGCTTTGGTTTGGTTTGTGTTTTGTTTTCCATTTTGGTTATTTTGTCCTCTTTCCTTTCTTCCATTTTCTTCTCTCTCTTTTTTTTCGTGGGTATCCTTCGCATTTTGTTTTGATTAAAAGCAAACCACAGCTCTACAGAAAAAGTCAAATAGAGAAAGAGCGGGAGAGAGAAAAGAGAGAGAGAGAGAGAGAGAGAGATAGACAGAGAGATAGCTGTAGAGAAAGGCAAAGATTGGAAAGATTGTTGGGCGTCCAAGGGAAAATTTGCCTGATTAAAATGTTCAGCAAATGGAAATTAACAGATGTGGTGTATCTGCTGAAAAATTATGATTTCCGAAATGATTATTTATGAAAGCAGACAGAAGGGAGCGTAAAAGAGACAGAAAGAGATAGAGAAAGAGTGGAAGATATAGAATACGATAGAAAGCAGAATAGTTCTCTGGGCTGGCTAATGAAAACAGCAGTAATACAACTATTATTACTTACTGAATATTAACTAACTGAGAGTTGCCAGAGTTTTAAAAATTTGTTAACTTGGCTGCTCCTTAAAAATGCACAAAACATAACCTCAAAGCAAAGACAACTTAACCTTTAAAAATAAACTTTCTTCAACATTTCGATTTAAATTAAAAGCATAATTATATTTAATAGCCGCAACTAAAAATGTAGCTTGTTTAAAGCTAGAATTATTAATTGATGCCATTAAAAAGGTCATTTACTTTTCGTTTGCTACTTATTCTTAGGTTATAATAGGTTATAATGCTCAAAATTTCAGTTGCCAATTAAAAAGATGCATAATAATGTAAAGATGAAGGCGAAACGACAACAAGAACCGATATTAAATGAGTGAAGAACATGTTCGCATTAAAGTTTAACGAGAAACACGAGAAATTACATTCAAGGGAGAAAGAGAGGGAGAAATAGGGGGAGAAAGAGAGAGAGGGAGCCACTGGTAAAAAGGGAAGCGTAGCCAAAGTGAAGCTCACGTGCAACTTGACGGCTTGTCACTCTGTCTGGCATTGGGCTTAGGGGCGTGGCAAGTAGGGTGGGCGGCGTAGAGAGTAGATGTGGAAGTTACCTGAGAGCACCTACGACAGCAGCAAACACAAGTTGGCAGCCCCATGCCACAAAGTGAGTCATTTCGAGTCTCAGGTTCTCTATACTCGTGGGTGGCTTGTGGCTTGCCAAAATTTCCTGTGGAGCGAGTGTGTGTGACAATTAAGACATGCGTTATTTTTCCCAAAAAAAAAAATACCTTTTCAATATTTTCTTGATATCATTATTAAATCAACTCGCGTTCAATTTATTTGTATTGTTTGCCGTTTTTTGTTGTCGTTTTTTTTACCAAAAATATATCGCAAATATTTTTTGTCTCATTTATGGTTCACCTCAAGGAATTACGAGCTGCCTGCTCCGCTTGTTTGTTGTTTGGGTGGTTTCGCTGGTATGGTGGCTCGGTGGTTTGGTTGTTTTTGGCTGTTTTTGGCTGTTTTGGTGGCTCCATTGTCGCGTTCCTTTGGTTTGTAATCAAATAAATGACTGCACCCAGGTGCTCCATTGTAGCGACTTCTCTTGTTACTGCCTTGTCTTCATTATTGGCTTTTGCTTTTGTTCTCTCTCCTTCTCATGCTCTCTCTTCCTCCTCTCTCTCTCTCTCTTTGTGCTGGTGTCTCTTCTCAAATTCCTGTATACCCCGCATTTTGTTTTTAATGATGCGCAATTTGTCGTTAATTTTCGGCATTTTATTTTATGTTTTATTTTGTTTCTCAGGATTTCTCAACATTTCACTCTGTGATGTTGTGCCCCCAAGCACCAGCTGAGCTCCTTGGAGTCCTTTCAGTCTACTCCACCTCCTCCACCTTACCACTCCTTTTTTTATTGGTGCGCCCCCTTTTCGGCTGTTTTTGCCATTATATTGTGCAACTTTTTTTTTGAAGGGCGGGGACGGGTGAGGGCAACTTCTTATGTTTTATGTCTTTGGGCCGTGCGACAATGCGGAAAAGTTTCTTTAGGGCGGGGGAGGAGGGAGTGGGAAGGGGGAAGTGGCATCCATTAATGTGTACATTTAGTTGTTGGTGCCATTTGATCTACGGCCTGATGTCCTCTAGCAGTACTATTAAAATGTGATTAGACGACACACTGTCATTCTCCACTTTTGGTTTCAATTTAAGCTTAGACTGCACGTTGATTAAGTTAAAACTAAATGACGCCTAAAGCGCACAGTTTTCCCAGTGAAAAACACAGTAAATAACTTAATTTGATATACCCTTCAGCAAATGGGGTAGCTTAAGTTTATGTAACGCTTTAATTTGAATGACTTTCACAGTTAATCCTCACAGGCAAATGCCCAATTAATGGCTTAAGTGAAATTTAATTGCTTTCGAATTGTAATGTGTTTTTAAGTTTTGTTTGACGTGCACTAAATACCCTGTATTTGAAGCATTAGTAGTTATTAAGCTATGAAAGTTCGTTGAATTTTAGTTTTTACTTTATATCTTTAAGGATTCCATTTGCTTTCCGAATAAGATTCCATAAAGTCAACTTTCCATACATCCAACTACCAGCTAATTCCAAGATACTTTATTGAGTTTGTTCCTCTTTATTGCTCGTTAATTATGCCATTTAATCTTTTCCAGTACTTAATGTTAGTAAATTCTTTAATTGATTAAATTTTCCATTAATTTCTATCAGCTTTTAGCATCTTAGTTCAGTTCTCTCTCTTTCTCATCGCTCCTTTTATCACTTCTACTCTCCTTACTTTACTTCTTTTACTGTGCAATTCTCACTTCATTTTCATCCGATTGCACCTGCTGGAAAAGCATTTTCTTTTGCTCATTGTTTCCGCTGTGAGACGCATTATTGTTACTTAGTATTATTATTGCCTGAATGGCAGGAATGACTAACTGGCAGACAGCATGACAGACTGACAGACAGACAGAATGACAACTGAATTGTTGTCTTCACTCTTCAATTCAGTCTGCACTTCTCGCCTCATAAAACAACGGGCATTGGCCCAGAGAGTTTTAGAGTTTCAGAGTTTTCAGCACGAACCAAATGTGCAACAATTGACAACAGAAACAGTCGCCAGACGCCACATCCCATAGATAACAACAACAACAACTGTGTATAGTGAGACAAATGGATAAATAGATAGAGATAGGAAAAGAGAGGGAGAGTACGAGAGAGAGAGAGAGAGAAAAGAGACAATTAAGTGTCAAGTTTTTCACGAACAACAACATGATGTATACGCCACGTAGTCGTGCTCTTATGCGTTGGAGCGACGAGTGTTTTATGCTGTTTTACATGCTGTTGGCAGCTGACAGGAAAAGCGGAAAAGAGGCGAGGGAAAAACGGAAAAATGCATGGGTATATGTGAGAGGGGGAGGAGCTGCATGAGGGGACTAGCATCGCTGTGACATTTGTCAACCAAATCGTCGCGCAAAAACCCAGAAGCGGAAGTTTAAATATCCATAATGGAAAATCATAGACCACACAGATATCCTGTAAGATATATTATGAAAAAATCATAGTAGATTGTGGCCTATAAATCAAAGGCAGCACAGTCACGATACTTTTTTCATAGACTAAGCAAATATTCTGTAGTTTTTGGGGTAGAAAACTAGTTATGTTATTAAGACAGAAATTCTTTAAAAATTAAAGTAAATTATTTACAGAGTAATTTAATATTTATTTAATTTCTAGTAGAAGCTTAGACAATAGTTTGGAATTAATACCTTATTCAGTTTTCCTTGTATATTTATTTTATCTTCATTTGCTATTTATCTTTCCCATCATTTTTCTATCTTTCGTTTAAAAAGATTTGTCTGTCTTGTAAAATTTGTGATCTAATCCTTTAACGCGCTTATGCTTGTACTTTTGCGAGCTTTCAGTTGTTATACTTAAGGGATTATTTTACTATTTTCCTTCAATAAAATAGTTTACTTCAACGACTTGGGAATAACGAATTATGTGTACGCTTTTGAAAGCATTCGATTTGGCCTGCCTACTTATCAGTTTGGTGCTGCCAACTTATCAGTTCGCTACTGCCAACTTATCAGTTTGGTGCTGCCAACTTATCAGTTCACTACTGCCAACTTGTCAGTTCAGTACTGCCAACTTAAAAGAAACTGTTATAAAGTAAACTTCAAGTTTTTACACTAAAATATTTGTTTAGTGATGTATTTACAGCTCTGTATGCTTTAATTACAGGGTATACAGTCAGCTAGAGTGTAAGAGAGTGAAAGAGAGAGAGAGACGCAGGCACAGACACAGACACAATACGACGTCACAACGGGGCGTATGTGTAACTTCCGATTTTGATGCAGCTGCTGTGTCTGTTGCTTCGCGCAAAGTGGATTATGCATGTGTGTGTCTAAAGTGTTTGCGTAGAGTGTGTGCAGAGTGTGTGTACACATTTCATTTGCCTACCAATTTTGCTGCTACCACTACCTTTCGCCCCCTCTGCACTTCCCTCCACACCTCCCCTTATCCACCCTTTCTCTACGGTCTTGTGCATTTGCCAAACAATTGGCAACAAAAGCCGCTTACAACACTTGAGGCGCGCACATTTGTTGTGGCACTTATTGTTGTAGTTGTTGTAGTTGCTGTTGCAATTGCTGTTTTTTTTGTTTTGTTTTTGTTATTATTTTGTTGTTGTAGCAGTTTGTTGTTTTAGTTGTTGTTACCAACTAGACTCTGACTGCAGTTAAATTACAATTGTGCGCTTTGTTGCACACTTGTTTGCAGATTTTTGCCGCCTAACAGTGTATATGTTTTTTTCTTCCCCTCTTTCACCCCTTGTTTCTATAACTGTTCTTGCTTCCAGTAGGGTAAAGGGGTGGCACCACTGAAGCGAGGGGGGCGTGGTGAGTTTAGGCTTTGGTCATGTGCTGGCAGCATTCACAGTTTTCCATTGTTTTGTGTTTTGCTTTTGTGTCTGAGGCTTAAATGGTATAAAATGATAATCGCATTTGCTTGATACCCATTATGCCTGCATGTGTGTGTGTGTGTGTGTGTTACAGTTTTGCGCTTTTGTATCTGTGTGGAAATATTAAGGCTTAAAGCCGACAGCAACGAAAATTGGCATGTTAATTGTTGGGAAATTAAAATTTTATTTATTAGCCATAAATCAGGTGTCAGCGAAAAACAGAGAAAATCGAAAAATGTTCTCTGTGTGTGTACGCAGCTGCAGTCGGAAAAGTTTAAACATTTACATGACCCAGCACACACACACACACATGCATAAACAGGCTCATTTGCATATATATTTATACACACACACTCGCAGAACAAGTTAACTTCATTTGCATGAAATGCGATGTTGGCCAAAAAATAAAAAAAGAGACGAATTTAAAAGTGGAAAAATTACTCAGAATACACAATATCAGCATGCTAAGCTCGGCTAAATGATACCCTGTAGTTTCAGTAACTTCTATGTTTTCCAAATACTAAAATATATAATAAAATATTTAATAACTCTAATATTAACGCTAAATAGTGTTGAATTTTATAAACTTTTCACTAACTCTGTCTATTTTGCCCGCTTTAACAGGGTATTAAAAGTAAAAAAAGTTGTAAAATAATTTCAACTGCACTTGAAAGAGTAAGAACCACAGACTTTTAAACATCTGAACTCGAGTACTGAGTAGCTTTGCACACACAGACACACACAGAGACTCATATACACAGCAGCTACAGCAGCATGAGATACAGATACATATGCAGAGAGTCTGCAGATACTAAATGCTGCAGCAGTTTCATAATGAACCAACGCCAACTTTTGTATTAAAACTTATTAAATTTCTGCGGCTTCTGCAAAAGTTGCGACTTTAGTTCTAATTATTGTTGTTGTCCTCGTTTTGCTTTTGCTGCTGCTGCTGCTACTGTTGTTGTCGTTGTTGCTGTTGTTGTTGCTGTTTTTGGATTTCGTTTTGATATATAAGTACACACATTTGCAGTCGAAAAAGTATTCCATGTTTTAGCTGCAGTTGAGTGACGTTTGCTAAATAGAATTAATGTATTCTAATAAAATTTATAGCACAGTTTTCAGCTGAATTATGGAGAGTTAGATATGTAGCTCTCATGGGAAATTATTCATTCAAACTAGAGCTGATTAAGTTAGCTATTTTATTAGCAGTATAAACTAGTTACTAGTTTTTAAGTTATCTTTTTATTTTTAAACGTTCTATGTTTTCTGTACAGTATCGCATATTTTTGGAAGCTGCAAAAATGCTTGAATAATTTTATTTAATCCATGTATTCCTTGTTTAAAGTTTTATTTACAATAATTAATATTATTTACCAACTGAAGCCAATAATTAGTTCTGAAGACATCTGATTTTATAAAGTAAAGAGCATTTAAGCTTCAACTTCAGTTTGTACCTATTTTTCACACAGTTTTCAGTGCATCACATTCTCCTTTCCTTTTCCGCCTTTTTTTCTGTTTACTGCACAACAGTTCGTTAAAATATATTAAAAAAGTGCAAAAGAATCCGTCAGTTGTTGTGCTAAAAAAAGAATTACAACTACAACTTGCAATTCGGTCTTTTAACATGCTGATTTTGTTGCAACCTTTGCTGCGGCTTTTGGCTTGCTGCATACTCATTATATCATTCATTCATTCATTCATTCATGTATGTACGAGTACATGTCTCTTTTGGCAGTGTTGTTGCCAGGGTTGCCAGGCAGCGATGCTACTGGTATTTCTGTTGCCGTTCGTTAATCTTTGTTAGCTTTGAGCACGTGAAACATTTGCCAAATGGTTAACTGCTCTCTTTTAACTTACCTCGATGCTACTTAAAGCTTCATTTGCCATTTCAGCTTTTATTTTTTGAACGCATTTTTCGCGCTTTTTATGCAAATTGCTTGTATGGAAAGAGAAGCAGAGTGTGTGTGAGAGAGAGAGAGAGGGGAGAAGAGCATTAAGCTATCGAAGAAGGCAACGAGCCAAGCCGATGACAAGCAACCGCATTTGCCGCTTGCCACATGCTACATGCCACACATGTGAAAGCAGCTCAGCTTGTTGTTCTCAGCTGCCACAGTGCCGGCTTACTGCCACGCCCCTCCTGCTTTTCCTCCCAAAGGATGCTGCTCCGTACTACCAATCCCAATCCCCATAGCCATGCCTTAATTTGCAGACGTCTTTAAATGTGAGTTGCGTGACTTTTGCGAGACTTTTATTTCGCATTTTTCGTGTTTGTCGTGAACGCTCCCATCAACGATGCCACTTGCGACATGTCAGTCAATGGCATTCTCATCCACATACACATCCACATCCATATCCACATCCTCAAGCTCATGTTCATCCTCTTCCGCATCCTTCAGAGCCTATCGAGCTGCTTCATGTGCTTATTTTGATGAGCATAATTTGCGTAAAAGTTGGACGGATACGGAAATTGTTCTGCTCGACCACCGTTTCGGGGAGGCTTTATTAAATGGCGCATAATTTATTTGAGGGATTTCATTTTATTGCGTTACAAACGTGAAAGTTTTCATTATGACATCTCGTATGTGTTTTTCCCTTACTTTTTCATGTAAGTCGCAGAAAGATAACTTTATTCTATGCAAAAAGATGGCATGTGTTGGCTGTTGCCAACTTCAGAATGCCCAGACACTAAAAAGGTGCCAAAAAACGAGCACAAGTCGTGCAAATTGAAACTTAATTACTGTGAGAAAATACAGAGAGAGAGACAAGGGGACAAGGGGTCGACAGGGATAAGATGGAAGATAGTCGTAGCTACTGCTCATATTATTTTAGGGACTATGTGTGTAAGACGGTAAGAAAACGAGGAAACTAAAAGCAATACTCTGTTTCTAGATGATAACAAAATATTCAAAAGTCTTCAGACAAAAATTAATTTAAACTTTCATCTTGAGTTTAAAGTTGTATAGAAAAACAAGAAAATTAATTGGAATTCTTAAATAGAAATCTTAAGTTTTAAAATTACTAAATTTTAAAATGTAATTAAATATTCTAGGGTATTTAAAATGCTAGCAAGTCTCAAACAGATGCAGTAATTCTCAGAGTCCACAGAAACTTGCTCACTTGTTAATTTAACAAGTTGTGTGTGCCGGAATGTCTCCGTGTGTGTGTGTGTGTGTTTGTGTGGTGAGTGGGTGTGTGTGCTTGTGTGTGTGTGTGTTGGTTTTGCTTTCCTCGCTCGCCGCTTATTTTAAGCGGCTTTGGTTTGATATACGCACAGGAGCTGCTTTTGATACTACAGCTCAATTCTCACAGCGACTTACATGTGATTGTGGATTTGGGTCGATGGGTTAAGTCGACGGCCACATTGCTATGTTGCTCATTATCGATGTTAGCCTCGTTGTAATGGCGCCTCAATTAACTGGGCCAACTCATGGCTATTTACAGCGCACAACCCTCAAATGGTCAAAACAATGGTGGCCCTGTCCAAACATCAAGTTCAAGGCGTTGCGGCACGCAAACCAATTTCAAGCGACCCACAAAATTAGTTAACAATTCAATATGGCTGCCATCTAACGGTTCTATGACGTTGCAACAAAATGGCGTACATACAGTTATTTTTTGTCGACTTATTGATTTAATAATTTGACTTCTTCGTGACACGTGACGCGCACAGAAACATGAGCTGTGGTTATATATATATACATATATATATATACTCAGATCGAGGTTTGAAATAAACATGGCCATAACTTATGGACATGGACACGTGGTGCCATGTGGCTCATAATTAACATAGCCTTATTTTAATGTTATCCTGTCAGCTGAAATGATATTGTGGCACCATTTTCCGGGTCGCGTATTCAGAGCATGTCATCAATAAGAAATCAAAAATCGATTAAGCTTTTCATTTCACTGACTCATTTCTTCCCTGCTTTCTCCTTCCTTTCTCCTTCGCTGCTTAATTTAAACTTTGTACCGTTTATCAATTTCATTTGTTTTGCGGTTACAAAAACTTTTAATTGGTTAACATGTTGAGTTAATATCAAATATTTTTGGTAATTCATTTTAATTGCGGTTTTTTTTGTTAAACGAAACATTTATTAATTAATTAAATAATTAGTATGGCAACTCAAATACTTAGAACATCAATTGCATTCCCATTAATTTGTCATCCCCTTTATTTTTTGCCTTTATTACACTGTACAACGCGATGTTTGTTTCATGCTCAGTTGTTGTTAACATTTTCCTATAGGTAATGGTCCATTATTTTGAGTTTTATCAGACCATCGGCTGTCATTGGGTTTGCTATAAATATTTATTAAATTGTCAGCTGGACTATAAGACTAGAGGGACTAAAAATATACCCCGTAGAGATAAGATTTTGTACTAAAGGCGGTCTAAGTAGCTAATAAATTTATTAAATTCGTTTAATTTTTAAATTTAACTTTTTTTTTAGGTAATACTTAAGTAATTTTAAAAGAGTTTACTACTTAAAAGCTGTAAATTTATAGGGAAATAGACAATATCTCAAAGATCTTTGGATATCAAGAGTAAATGGATCAAAGTTTATCTTATCTTATTTAAAGCCCAATATATATTTCTACTTTAAGAAGTGTACGAAATACTTTGTTGCACAGTGTTGCTGGCAGAACCAAAAACCAGTTTAACTGCAACTTTAAATACGAGTACAAATCTAACATCTGCCGTTGCCAGCGCTGCGGGCTTCACGACTGACCATTAATTTGAGCAAAGCTAATGCCGAAAATTATATGGCAACGGTATATGGATATATATATGTATGCCAAAATTTGGGTTACCCTCGTCACAATGAAACCGGCTACAAGACAGCCCCCTCCCACTCCCCGTCCCCTGCCCGCTCGCTATACACCTTTCCTTACTGATCCCCACTCGAAGTTTGCTTGAGCAGAGCGCGAACAGATGTCGCGGTGGAGATCGTATTACCTTCAGTTACCTCAAGTTACCTGCTCCGGCAGCTTTACTCTCGCTTAGCTCCCTCTCTCTCTCTCACTCCGTCTCTCTTTGTCTTTGTCTTTCTTGCGTGTCTTCTTTGATTTGCGGCAGGTGCAAATCTTGGACAGTCGTGATAGTCAGTCAGTCGTCTTGTTTCTTCCTTCCTTCTTTTATTTTGTTTTGTATTATTTTCGGTCAGTCGTGTCTCTGTGTGTGTGTGTGTGTGTGCATTTGCTTTAACTGATTTGTTGTGCACACCTGCTGTTCTCACTGTTTCCCTTTTTCTTGCAGGTAAGTCGTCGGTTTGATCCTTTTTTTGCCATAATGGTCTTTGTTGCTAACTTCTTGGGCTGTTAATCTAAAATGCTTCAATGCATAATATCCTGTTTTATGGCTGTTCTGTGCAGGCTCTTAAGATTCCTATCTAAAAAGGATCGAATCTTTTACTTGTCATCGTCAACAGTAATTTTTAATGACATGTCAAAATAATTGTCATAAATTCCTACTCTACCTGCTACTGGTCACAGTAACTGGAACTGTGAGTGTGACTGTGACTGTGAGTGTGACTCTTCGCTTCTCTGATTCTTATATATTTTTGTCTCATGTGTTAATTGCATTGTGTGTGTCTTTTGTCTACCTGACCCTGACTTGATCACAATAATTTCAAGGTGTAAACGCATTTATTTTACTTTGCTTACATTTTATGTTTTTATGACAGTGGGCGTGGTCGCTATAATTAGGGACGACTTCTCAATCAAGGATGTTCCATTTTATAATTATAGTTATACGCATTTTACATTTATTTAATGTGAATGTGTTTTTAATAAATTGTAGCTCGTTTACTTAAAGCTATAAATAAATGTGAAAGTAGTAGTTTATAAATTAGTTAAATTTATGTTAATTTTCTTGAGCTGTGGCTTTTCCTGAACAGCTTAAATGCATTAAAATAATTTCCCCTTCGAATCTACAGACTTAGAATGCATTTTTGATAAAACGAGCCAAATTTGAAATGATTCTTAAGATGCCTTATTTATTTTGGCAATTTCTTTCCTCTCTTTCTCTCTTGCTTACACTTTCGAGTGCTCTCTCTCTCTCTTGCTCTCTCTGTGGGTCAACTCTCGACTGATGAAGTTTTCCGGAACACTTTGGCAAACAGAATTTCCTTCATTAAAATGAATCAACTCCAAAAACTAAACTTTATAGCAGAACTGTGCCTCGAGGGCCATCAAGCAGTATTTTGTGGGCGTGGCAACATCCTCTCATCTCGTACAGATTTGCGAAAAATTACAACTGTGTACTTGGCCACTTCAGCTTGAACTGCCATCCAAGTTGCTGTCAATGCTGCCAACGTTTCTGCATTTTCCCGAAAAGCAGTTCCTCCAGCTACTACACCCCCCTCCAGCCCACATCGCCTCCTCTCGCCTCTCGCCTCCCCTCTCCGTATGTTTCCCTGCATTTGGCAGTGTTATTCCAACGCCGTCGCATTGTTTGACAGACTCGTACTGCTAACAGAGCCAGATAAAAACTTTTTCGAATGTGCACACAGAGATAGTTGGTGAGGGAGAGTACGAGAGAGAGAGAGAGATAAAGAGAGTGGGGAAAAATCGAAGCAAAGCAAATGAAACGAAACGAAACGAAAACCGAAACCAAAAATCGATAAGAATAACAGACACGATTTTCCAGCTAACATTCGGCTAGAGTTCATATCTAAATACTCTGACATAGTTTGATAAGAAATGCATCAGACAACGAATTGAGCAATTGAAGTGAACACTCATTTGATTGTTCTACTTTTAGTCAAATGGATTAAAATTTGACTGATGATTAAATAAGAAAATCTAATAAATATATTACTTAAGGGTCGAAAACTCCAGCTTTAACTATATTACTTTTTTATTTTAAAACAATTTTTCAAATATTGAAACTGTCTTTAAACTGTTGTAATTTATTTACAATACAATTATTATATGATTTAAATATTATTTATTGTTCTTTATACCACAAATCTTTATTACATAAAATTACCCAACAATGTCTGCACTTTATTTAGATTTCCGAATGTCAAACTGAGTTATGGGCATGCTGTGAAGTCTCAAGTCTGGAATTTTTTTCCGATTCGCAAACATTACGAAAAGGTTGAGCTAACTGTCAAAGCTCTAATGCAAAGCACTTGAATAGAATTGAAATACCTTTGGTGGATTGCAAAACTGATGACAATTTCATAACGCTTTTCGTAGATGGAAATTGCCAGCACTTTGCAGAGGCGCAGACAGTTGTCAAAAGTGTGTGTGTGTGTAGGTTGCCGGAAAGGATGAAGAAGGACAAAGGAAGCAAGAGGGAAAGGGGCAAATGCGGGGGTTACTGGTATGTCATTTTGCCAATAAATGGAATGCCAGTGACTTTGCAGTCGAACATTCTCTTCCTGAAGTTTTGCTGCTTTTTTTTTTTTTTTTGTACTTCCATTACGTTTGACAGACGGTGAGAGGTACGTGTTTAGTTATAGACTGCGACTCTGGAGATGGAAGAGTGTTGCAGCTCAAGTGACAGAGGCAGAGACAGAGACAGATACTTAGATAGAGGAAGAGACTTCGATTGAGATTGATAAAAAAGTTGGAGATAGAGAAAGGTAGGCCACTTTAAATGGATGTGATAAACGCACAGTGGGCTCTGTCTTATCAATAGAGGAAATATCACATCAAGTGTTCTGGCCATAAAACACAACAGCATGGTGGTGGACCTTATACAAGGATGTGAAGGACTGACTTGTCAGACACTTGAAGCCAGTTCAGATGAGTTCAGTCTTCAATTTTAGCCTCGAGTGCAAATGAGAAAAGATAGCAGACATTTGTGTTGTTGTTGTTGTTGCTGCTTTTTGGGTTTTTGGTTTCTGGGCTTTTGGTATATTTATCATTTGGCACTTGGCTCAAGTGACAAACGAGCCAGAAATTGAAAAATGACTCAAATGGTCAAAAATGTTCCAATATATTTTTGGACTGCCCGCAACTCAATTACAAATTGTAATGTGGCTCTCGACTCAATGAACTTGTCAAGAAGTCACCTTATTTTTTGGGCCACATATCAAACCATTCACAGTTCATCATTAACAATCATTTTGCCGCATTGTCTGTCAGTCCATTTGCTGTGGATGTTAACTGTAAACCTAAGTGGGTACACTGAGAAAAAGTAAAAGGAAAAATTTCTTATAAAAGGGAATAGACTTGGTTTCAAAGATCACTTTAAAAATGACCAAAATGTCTTAAGATTTTCATGTAATTTTTATAGAATTTATAGCTTAAGATTTGTTTAAGTATTCCAGATATTAAAACCACCAATTGGATTATACTTTTAAGTATTTAAGTTACATTTCTATTAGCTTAGCCATAATCGTAAGCCATATTTTGCTGACTTTTGCTGCAATATAAGCTTAATGTCAATTTGGATTCTAAGACTTGTCAGAAAGTGGTTTGAATTAAAGATTTAAGAATTTCCAACAGTGAAACTGTTTCTGTGACTGTATCTATTTTGTGACTGTATCTTTACTGTGTCTGTAGCTGTTGTTGTTGTTGTGTTTGTTGCCCGTATTCGTATCTATGTGTGTCACTTAGTCTCAACTAAATAGCTCTCATATCATGACAGTTGTGTGGTTGATGACGTCAAAAAGCTACCTGGCAAAGTTTGTTCCTCGTCTCACACCAGTTGGACCGACCCCCTGCTGAGTGGCCGTTGGAAGTTGCCTAAAACATTTTTCAGCTCTTTGTTTGCTCCAACTCTCGGTGCTCTTCGTTCACCGTGCACCGTTTTTCCCATTTTCTCTGCATACGAAAGTTTTTCAGAATATTTTCATGTTTGCCTTAGATTTGAGCGTAATTTATGTTTCTATGCCGGGTTCCGTTGGTCTGTTTATCTGTCTGTCTGACTGTCTCTCTTTCCTCTACCTCTACCTCTGTGCCCCCTCTTATACCCTCCCCGAGGGCATTTCACTTTGTCATAGAGTCTGTCACTCTAAGGTTTGTTTAAGCTCATAAATCATATGCACTTTTCATGTCTGGCTTGGGCAATGAAGTTTTGTTTGTTGCCGAGGGTATTGATCAGGCAACTCAGCTAACTTCCAAATTCGTAAATCAGAAAAGGGCTTTGCATAGATTTAATGTCAGCACACACTTGTAAACTAAGACCATTTATAAAATAAAATTATTTTATTATTTCAAATTTTAGGCAGCGCATTTAACAGTCGGCTTGGTTTATCCACTTGAATCTCTTGGTTGGTTCTTGTTTCGACTTTAGATTAAAGTCTCATTTAGCAGGTGTTTTTAAGTCGCCGCTTTTCGTGCCCAGATTACTCACTTTCTTGCCTTTTCTCTCCCCTTTTTAGTGGCTTTTGTGCTCTTTTGAATGCAGCTTGTTTCCCTCTGTTTCTCCGCTTTTCTCTGCTCTACTTTACTCTTCGGGTCTTCAGGTCTTCTGCTCTTCTTCTGCTCCTCATCTTCCAGCTACGTTGACGTATCCTCATTTAGGTTTAGCTTTCTACACGGCTCATTTGCTTATGCTTTAAGTTTGCTGATTAAATGGCCCAGATTGCTTTTGGCTGAAATATCTTGGCTTTGCCTGCTCCAGATCTTAATGAGCAGCTGGACAGGCACCGGGACAGGCATAGGACATGGTTGGACTTCCGCACAGTACAGTATACCGATTAGAAGGAGGCCAAGTCAGGGGACAGTTTTTATGCGACCATGATTAATCTCAACACTTTCCGACCCATTAATTTCAGTGCGCCAGCGAGTGCTTAAATGCCCCAATACTACCCAACCGCCCAATCTCCCACCCCAATAATACAACCCCCTATTCCTCTTGATGGAGTATTCATATAGGGATGACAACCCTGGTACGCACTCAGCATTAAGTTGAGTACTTCTGCTTGGGGACTTTGAGTGCGTGAAATGAAAAGAGGTTTTTATTCTCATCCAACACATTGTTCAGTTGCCAGATTGTAGGACTCGTGGATCAGCTCATCAATGTTGTTTGCCTCTTGTTCGACTGTTGCCTTCGTTCACCTGTTCACTTGCTCACCTGTCGACGGCTTTCACTCATTCGTTTGCCTCTTAATGTGCGCTTTGTGCAATGTGACAACATTGGAGCTGAACATCTGTAGAGTTGAGTGGATTACCCTTCCTGGAGATCCCACTCTTCTGTGTCCACCCCACCCCGTAATGACGATGAGGTGTTAAGGTAACAAACAACAGATGTAGCAAAGGTTTTACTTGTTCATTGCATTGCTTGAACACTCTTTTAATGACCCACAAAGTGCAGAGGGTATGTGCGACTAAGTGGAAAGTTTGTAACACGAGCTGACAAAAGTGTAGAGCTTAAGGAATTGATAGGAACAAGAACAAGAGCGGTGGAAACTTGTAGGAAAAACTACTGTCGAGCCGACTGTAAAAGTCCCTGTACTTATTACAGAGTTCCGGCTAATTGTCTATTTTCCAAGCGATTGAAACTATATAAGTATTGAGATTAGATATTTAATTAGAAATGGGTAGGTTAGTAAGGGTTGATCTAAATTAATAGATTTTTGGACTAGGCAGTATAACGTTTTAAGAGTATACAGCAAGTCGGATACTTCATTGTTACATCCAAACTGCTTTTGACAGTCCATTGAGCCATGTGACCAAAGCGTGTCATAAAATGGCTGAAATATGGCTAGTAACTGGAAGAGGCAAAGCGAAGAAGGAGTAGGAATAGGAATAGGAGTAGAAACAGACGTAGGAACAGGGGGAATGGGTCAGTGAAAAGGGGCTGGTAAAGGGCAGTGGGACGACTCAAGGCTCGTTGCTGTTGGCCCAGAGTTAACATTTTTTTTGGAAAAAGGGGGCGTCGGCATGGCAACACCCTAATCTATTTACAAGCAGTCGTTAAAGGGAGTCCGGGAATTCGACTTGATACGAAGAACGCATTTATTTTCCTATTGCCATTTTTCTTATTCTGTGTTTTTTTTTTTCGTTTGACTGTTTCCTTCAGGATACGAAATTACATTTGTACCTTTAATTTATTGATGTTTGAGTGCGTTTTTGGGGTGTGCCAGGCAAGTGTGGCACATGTGTTTTTATTTTTCTTTTTTTCAGTGAGGGTTGCAAGGGTGCGTGGGGTACAGTCCGGTGGCTAAAAGGTGCAAAAGGTGTATATATACATATATATGTTTGTGTCTGGGTCACCTTGATAGAAGAATACTGAAATACTGGCATACAGGACACGGGTCATAGGACCCTTTGCCGGGGTCAGTTAAAAGGTTCATTTCCCACGTCACGAATGAGGCGTGAAAATTGCCAACTAATAGAATAGGCACAAAACGGGTTGCAACTTTCTTACTTACGTATCCCTCGCCGTTTCCTGCTCCTCTCTAATGACGCATCATATGGAAGCCTTTTGTCGGCACGTGATGGCAGCCAACAGATTTTGGCACCGCAACAAAACAAAAAAAAAAGAAAGTTAAGAAATGAATGGAAGGAAGGAGTTGAAATCATTTGTTTTAGCTGGAAAAGCTTTGCACGTCCATTAATTTACGTTGACTACGGTTCGTTCTAGCCAGAACACGACGAGGTACACTCTTGCAACATTGAAATCCCTGCAACATATTTGGACAAATTTCGTGATGTTCCTTTTGTCTCCACGTCTGCGATCCTTAAGCCCAAGTTTAAGTGCCCATAAATTATAAACTGACTGCAAAATTCGCCATTGCCGTTGGCTCGTTAACTTTGAAAACAAAATCCTCGCTTCAAGTTTGCATTCTTCGTATGCCTTTTGCATATGCCATGCCATGCCCCCTTCAGGGCTAACTGCTGCACAGTCAATCCCGTGCAACAGCAGCAGCGCCATCAAGTGAACTTAATGTCAGGCACCAGACAACAAAGAAGACTCAAGTAGAAAATTTATCATTTGCCTGCAATGAGCCAAAAATTGCATAGAGAAAAGAATGGAAATCTGTGGAAAACTATTTACAAGACAGGGAAATACTCTGTTCTTTTGTTCTTTCTTCCACTATTTGCGCTTGAATTTCTTATAACACTTGCTTTCTTCTATCTGCAAATACAGGGTATAGCAATGAAAGTGAAAAAAGTGTGATAGTGAATGTGACTCTTGTGGCAACAATAAAGAACAAACTGTCTTTGCCAAAACAGAATACGTGTGTGGTTGAAAAATTTGCATTTAAAACTAATGAAAAGTCAGATGAAAAGCTGCGTTTATGTGTTGACTGATTGTGATTAGCTTAAACTTGATTTAGTTAAAGCAAAGCTCAGTTTTATCATTGATTTTACTTTACTTACTAATGTTTTCTCTCTGCTTTAAATATATTATTCCTATATGCATATTATTCTCTTCCTTTAGTTTAAAATTCCAGTTAACTTTGCAAAATAATGTAAAATATTTAAAAATTCTTCTCGAGTTCTCGCATTGTGTTTACGCATAAACATGCTTTGAGCAGGCGACAAACAATTTTCAATTTAAAACTGCACTCACAGCGTTATTCAAAAAAACACTCACCTCACACACAAGCACACCGCACACACTCACACACTCACACACAAACATACACAGACACTCCAGCTCAGACACAGTCGTGGCGAAAAGTCTTTGCCTGGCTTGGCAAATGTCTGTGCACATTTTATGCTAATGTTTTTGCAACAATTTTGTTATGGTTTGCAGGACGAGTTCCGTGAGTTTCCGACAGCAACGTTTGCTCCTTGACTCCTATGGTTACCTTATTGTTGTTGCTGTTGTTGTTGTTTTGCTACACGTTTGTGGGTTTTTGCTTTTGTTTTTGCAATTGGCCGCTGATAATATTTTTGCATGAGAACGCAAACAAAGACAAAGGAATGCGTCAGTGACATTTTCCGCCCTTAGACACCTGGTTTTTCCAACTTCCACACTCAAAGGCAATCAAAAGGGGATCAACTGGTCTACGATTGGTGTGAATCACATATATTTTGGTTTTGATTTTGATATATGAATTGAGTCTGAAATGAAAGTCCTTTAGCTTCTGGTACAATTTTATTGTCTTGAAACATGATTTCCTTATTTATTTTCATTTCCCCCAGAACTTTTCAAAATAACCCTTTCCCTCATTTTTGACTGCTGCGTTTTTCATTTTAGCCGTTTTTTTTCTCTTTCTTTTCTTTTGTTTGGCATAAAACATAAATTTCGTTTGTCGCTGCTTCCGTTCGTTCTTCCCCTTCTACTCCAATTCTTTCTCCATTCTTCATCCTTTCTTGGGTGTGTTTGTTGTATTTTTCTTTGTTTATTGCTGAGCCTGCGGGTGCTGCACAGTTTGACAATCACTGTATGGCCACTCCCTCATTCCTGTCCCTCTTTCCTATTAGAGAACTTTCTACCCAAAAAAGTTTTCCCTCTTTTGCAAATGAGATTTCGTTCAGTTGCCGTGATAAATTGTTGATAGCTTTGAATGTATTTACATTGATGCTTGCGAGGAATGCGTTGCGGAAATAAAGGAACTCCAGCGACTGTTAGGGTCTAGCATACTCCAGATTTGTGTGGGTGTTTCTTGTGGTGTCTGGAATTTGTTTGCTAAGGAAATTTAAAGTTCTCCCCCAGCCAAAGAATTTATTTTGAAGTCTAAGCTAACGATTCCGAACCGTTTTATTCTTTTAATCTTCGAATGCAGTGACCCTAATTCAAAGATTATGCAGCGGAATGTGTGGTGCGGTGAGTTTCGGTATTTGTTTTTAATGTAATCAGTGAGTTCAATAATCATTGAATTTTGACAAAGAAATTAAATGAATTTAATGGGTATTTAAAAAAGAATTTTTTTAAGGAAATTTATTTGAATATTCAAATTTAAGAAAATTTGGAATTACCATGACGAAAATTTAAGCAAAACTTTAGGAAAATTAAAGATACTTTAAATATTTATATATTTTTATGTATTTTTACTTCATTAAAGCATTTTAAAATGAGCAGCAATATAAAATTAATAACAATTTAAATTATTTAATTCAGTTTATATCAATAGAAAACCAAATACTTAAAATAACAATAAAACCTTATTAACCCATTCAAAGCACCAACAAAGAATAGCTGGAAAATAGTATTGTTTGACAGGGCTGACTTTAATAAAATAGAAATAATAAAAAATTTTATTTATAAAGTTTAACGAATGAATGCAAAACAATTAAAATATTTCTGTGCACTGATTGGCGTTATAATATTATCAGATTCTAATTAAATGTTTGGCCACGTTAATTAAATAAGCCAAAAGCGTTCGTAAAAACCAAAATTGAGTGGGACTTAAAACAGTTAAAGTAGTCATAATTACAATAATTATGATAGCAACACTTAAATGCTAATATGAAATGTGAAAAATGTAAATGAATGGCGGTCAGTCGGTGGAAATAATTTGTTAAAATTATGCGCATAGCCAGTAGAAGAGGAACAGCAAAAAAAAAACAACAAAAACGAGATGAAATAGAGGAACACGAACAATGCAGCCTTAAAACAAAATCAACTAAAATCCAATTAAAAGTTAAACACCGCAGCGAGCCAGAAAGTCGAAAAAGAGAGGGAGACAGAGAGATAGATTGGGTGAGTGAAGAGAGAGAGAGAGAGAGAGAGGGCGAGGAAAGAGCTTGAAATGTTGAATTTTATGTGCCTTGTATGGTCAAGTTGAAGGATTGGAAACTGTGGAGGGCAAGAGAGCATATTATAAATAACAGCCAAACACGCAAGCCAGCTTGTGCAAGTTTATTTTCCAGGTAGGGATCTTGGCCACAGCTCCTTTTGGCACATCCTGAACGAGTTAACAGCCCGCTGTTGGCCCAATTGCTTGCGTGCCTAGCTTCAGACCAGGACAACGTACTAAACTTTGAGTCAAGCACACGAACAACAACAACAACAACAACAGCAACAAGAGCATCAAGAAAAACAACAGCAATAACTTTGATTAAGTTTCTATGCCTTTGGCTTTGCTTAAAGTTGCAATGAGCGCTCGAAGACGGCGAATTAACTAACCAAACTTTGTGCAGGCAGCCAAAAGGACTCCAACGTGCTTGGGTTTACTGAGATGTAGACGCTGCAAAGTATGCTACACAAAATTCAACTTCAGGCACGTGCGTCCTTTTTGAATATAGTGGTTTCTGGGGAGGGATGAAGTGGAGTGGGGTAGTTATAGCCCATGCCGCTGGCAGAGGCGCAACAAATTTGTGGTCAGGTGGGCAACACGCCTTTATGATTATTGTCTTAAAATTAATCAATGTGTGCGTGTCCGCAGCGTAAGAAGTTTACAGCCTAATAGATTCTACTGATCTCTCACTCTCCCACCCACTCCCTCACCCTCTCCACCTCTCTCATCTCAACAAAATTAATAGACTTTGAAGATTAGTTGAGAAAGTTTATGCATTCATGCTTCAAATTAATTAGATTACTGGCAATATTCGTGGGCAACAGCAAAACTTGAGCACATTTACGCCCACGGCCTGTTTATTCTTTTCAAAAGCAGAGAAAAGTAGAAAACATAAATTGTACATTTTGCATGGCTAATTTTTTGAAGTATAAATTTTATTATTTGAATTGCTCAAGTTTGTGAATCGCAAACACAGCGTATGTTTCAAAAGATGCCCACAAAGTCAGTCTCCAGAGCTGACGACAAAGCATGTGTTTTAATTTTTCCTTACTTTTTTTTTTTTTTTTGTTTTATTTGAATTTTTCTTTTATTTTCTATTTGACATTATAATGCTTCTGTTGTCGTACAGATTGTTATGACAACTTTACTCTGAAGTTTGTTGCCAAGTCATTGACTTTTTTCTCTTATCGTTGTATAATCATTGGGTTTAAACGTCGCTTATGCAGTAAAATATATGATGAAAGTTTATGTAAGCTATGTTTTTTATGGAGAGTGAATGTAAAAGAAAAATAAGATAAGAAAAGTAATGTAATCATGAATTGAGTATATAGGTAATAGGTGTTTTCTTTGCAAAGTTTGATGATAATTGCTTTTGAAAACCATTAAGCAAAATGTCACTGAAAAAATTTCCCATCAAATATTGTAAGCGAAAAAAAGTCCAAGATATTCATATTCCATTTTTGTGCATTTAAAAATGATTTAAAACTAGAAACTTTAGTTAAATCAAAATAGAGTACAGGGTCTAATAAATCCTTTCCATTGCGCTTTTATGTCTATTTGTCTTCATATCGATTGAAGTCTGATGAAAAATAAACCCCATTTGAACTCGATTCAGACAAAGAAATGTACTAAGTTCAATAACTGCCAATTGACTCACTTGCTTTCACTTTTTGGGCCTCTGTGAAAATGCTCAACTTCAGTTTTCCGGCATGTCAAGTGTCAACCGCCATTTTATATAATTTTAAATAGAAAATGAAAAATAGAAGGAAACGAAAAATTGAAATGGGGAAACGAATTGAACAGCATTTTTCAGCTGTCAGCAGTTTAAGCTGATGCCAACAACGGACCCAAGTAGCAAAACATGAACTCTGACCCCCGTCGCCCCGCCAAAAAGTTGCTGCTTAAGCCACGCCTTTTTTTGTGGCGGTTCATTTGGCAGCATCGTCAATAATACGTACATAAGTATACAATGTTCTATTAGGGGAAGCATTTTGAGGACACTGAGGGGGTGACAGAAGGAGGGGTTGGGGAAGGGGGAGGGGCAGTTTGGTAGCTGCTTTTTATGTCGATTTCATAAAGTTTTTTGATTTAGCGCTCTGTATCGGCTGGGGTCATAAATTGTAACCATTGGCTTTCTAATGGCAAACGGAAGTGTCCTCTGGGTTCAACATTTTCCCAGGCATTAGCCTGGTCATTATTACAATACCCTGTACTTGTCAAGCCAGCAACGTGCGGTATAGTGTGCTGTGCAGCCAGCAGCAGTAATTCGCTTACCAAAGACGGGCTGTAGGTTAAAGCCAAGTCGAAGACAGTCCTTTTGATAAAGTACTTTCTTTATGACTCAATTTTTTCAATCAAGAATTTATTAACAATAAATTCCTGTTGTTGATTACACATTAACAGGGTATACCCTAGTTGTTACCCAGTTAGTCTCTATTGTCTTTTCTATTGTATTGTGTTTACTGCTCTTATTATGATGCCATTTTTGACACTCGATAAAGTCAATAAACAAAATGGACAAAACATTATATATGTGGGCTGCTATAGTCCGCCATTTATTGGTAGGCGGTGAACTGTGTGTGCACGGGCATGGGCGTGGCTGATGTTGATCGTTTTAATTGGCACCATCGTTTGGGTCTTTAACCTTATAGTATTTGATTACACTTTACAGTGCGGAATTTTATTCTTGTTTGATTTCCAATAAATTCGTCATTTAATATTTTCTCTTTTTCATCATTTATTTGCAGCGGTCTGTTGAATTGCATCTATGTGGATGGTAAGCTTTGACTTTCATGATTATTTAATGTTTTTAAATGGAAAAATTGAAAACTGCTAATTGCCAATGAAATTCAATTAACCGACAAGTTGAAAAATTTTAATTGAGTAGGAAAAAGGATGTTGGTATTTAAGAAAATTGCTAACTGAATGTGTCAGCTTTTTTTATTCACATAAAATTTAAATTTAAATTAATTTGTATATAGAATGACTTTTTTGACTTATGAGTTTAATTGAAATCATTGAAGAGAATTGAAAATATCATATTTTAAAATTAAGTTAGCGGTTAGCGGTCTAGTTTTCTAACTACATCTTTTTCAGTACTATTTTTTATAAGTTGGATATGTTGATGTTTTATTTAGAAGCAAAGAAGCTTTTAAAACGAATCACAACCGCAAAAGTGACAATAAAAAGAGCATAAAATGTGCAAAGTCTGAAAAGGCAACAAAATGGCTGCCAGCGCCATTTTTAAATCCGATTCTGTTAGTGACTCGCTTTTTATATATATAAGTGTGTGTGTTTGTGTGTGTGTGTTAGTGTTTTTTTTTGTGTGTTTGTTTCTGTTTTAGTTGGTGTGGCCCATTTTAAATGCAGTTTGTTGAACTTTCGCTCTGCAATTTGTATTACTAATGCTAAAAGCAAACAAAAGCGAGTCATGAACCAGGACAGGGCAGGAGAGTGAATTGAGAGGTATAGGGGCGTTACGTGGGGGCAGCAATGCTTGCAGCGAGCCAATGAGTCGAATGATTTGGCCAATTGAAATGCTGCAACAGCAATAGTTGCCTCCAGATGCTAGCAATAATTCACTTTCGGATAGCTAAGCTAAGCGAGTTAGTTCCAAGGGAAGAGGAGGGAGAGGAAGAAGGGGACAGGGATAGACTGGGCAGAAGAGTGAGAACAACATGAAAAAGTAAGCGAGGAGTTTTGTGCTAAAGGACCTGCAGCTAAGGATTAAATATGCAGTCCAAGTCCGAGTTCCGGAAGCGGCTGAGTCACAGCGGCAGCAGCTGGATGGAAGCTTAAACTTCTAGTTGAATACATGATGTCAGCAGCAACAACAACAACTACTACAATAGCTATGACAACAGCAACAAAAAGAAAAAGCAACAACAATAAGTATATGGAAGAGCTTGACTGAAAATGCGTTCATGTGTAAAAATTTGCCATTGTTTTTGTATTTTGGCCGTAAACAAAGCGGCGAACCAAACGGAGCACAAGAAAAACTCCAGCATTTTCTACTACTACTTCTTCTTCCTGCTGTTAAAAACTAGGCGAAAAGGTAAAAATGTTCCATAAAGTGAAAAGAAACAAGTGAAATGCCTCAACACTTGGCGAACACACACACACAGACACACACACTCACTCTCTCTATGGCAGATCCTTTCAGTTTTTTACCAAAGAACCAACTGAAGTGCTATTGCATTTCCTTCAAGTTTACTACATGTACATGTGTGTGTGTTTGTGTGAGAGAGTGTGTTTTTGTATGTGGCAGTTAACACAAAGACAGTCGCAAAAAGTTTCAGAGAAATGTAGTCGAGAATGTAGCACAACTAAGTGAAAATGTTGCAAATGAAATTGTTGCATTCAAAGAACGCTCAAATAATCTTATAAAAATGGATTTTATGTTAACCTAAAATCTTATTGGTTCTTTTATTTGTTAAACTAAAGACTTGTTCTTAAATATTTGCCCTGAAATCAGGTTTAAGTTACTCAACCTTTATGCAACCTGTGTCTGTACATAAAGATTCAATGTAGTTATTTTATTCAGCTTGAACTAATCCATAAATGATTACTAAGTTAAGTAAATAAAATGTAAACTAATGGATTTAATTTAAAGAATTTAATTTGACGATTGAATGCAATTTGGTAAAAGTATTTCTTGAGTTTTCCGGTTAAAGTTGGTTTCCTCAATTTCAATTTACAACCTAAAGTTTTGTAATGCTCAGCTAGGCGTTGCATAGGGCCATGGACAGGGATGGGGCTCAAAGGGCATTACAATGTTTGGGGCAACAGGCGACGACAACAAGTCATAAAATACGCAGCAAAAACAAGCTGAACAGTGGGATGCTTGACAGTGGGACAGCTTTAAACAGCTTGTGTGTGAGTGTGTGTGTGTGTGTGTGTGTGAGCGGGTGGGGGAGGGGGACAGACAGAAATTGGTACAGTTGAGTGCGCAAAATGCCCACAAAATGGTTGACGTCTTTCTATATATTTCACGTAGTTGTCGTTGTTGTTGTTGTGGTTATTTTGTTGCTCGTTTCCGGTTTCATGTGGCATGTGTCACCATGCAGCAAAAGGCAGCCAAAATCTTCACACTACCATTTTATGGTATGGTATGTGTATGGATAGAAAAGAAAATGCTTTTGCTTACAATGGAAATGCATTTTCACAAATTCCATTTATTTGTGTTAAATGAAAATCCTTGCATAGCCAAACCAGCTACCAGCTACCAGTTACAACAATACCAACCATTAATAATACAAAACGCTTGCACAAATTGAGCATTGCAAAGTTTTTCCTCGTGTTCAGCGAGCATAAAAACTGGCCTATAAATTATTAGCCCCGAAAAATGTTTGTACACTTTTCGCAGCGCACTCTATAAATTGGCCATAAAAGTGGGACAAAATGAAGACTGCGAGGAATGCTGGGCCCAACTGCTAGGCACAACAAAATTAAGCCGAACTACAAAGTGAACTGAAAACGATATACAAAAATATGAAAATTCCACAATAAATTGAGTTATGGATTACTTTTGGCCAAAAGAACGTAATAAAAGATACTTTGTACGCTAAAAAAAGTGCATATGCTTTATTAAATTCTTTATAAACTATTGTGTATCAATGATTTTAAAAGTATTTATTACAGTGAGCCACATTGAACTGATTCTATGCCACATAAATTCAAATTAAAGTAGAAAAATTTAAGGAAAATTTAAATTTTGTTTGAATTTTAACACTAAGTTGAGAGCGGTGTGATAATAAAAGTAGTTATGGTAATCATTTTATTATAAAGGGCTTAATTATACCTTGATTATTAAGTAAAATTGTTTTTTTTTATACTATCTAAACACAAGTTAAATGAAACTCAAACTCAGTAGTAACTCAGGCTTAAATAGAAGACATGGAAACATTACCGACTTTAATAATGTGGGCAGTAATTTGGTACATGTGCTAAATAAATTAATTGCAAGATGTAATTTTTCTTCAGTTTGCAAGCCTAAATAAATAAATGGAAATAATAAATAAACATTAAGTCGACTGTTTATGTTGGGCTCTCCAAACACCCATTGAAAACTGAGCAGTAGGGTATAATAGGGACATATAGGTAGTATAAACATTTAATTTGTTGCCTTTAATGTCTTAACTTAAAACTAAAGGGTATCTTTAGTCAGCAAAGAAATCGTTTAAAGTATTAAAAAAGTAATTCAAATAATTTATAAACTTATTTTTATAAATTCACATGTAGATATATATTTTTTTAGCCTTTTTTTTCGTACCCTGGCGTGACTGGGAAATACAGTGAGTGCGAGCAGTGAACTGTTTATTTAAACCCTTCTCCAAAATATTCCCCACTGCTTCTTGCTATACCTGCCATTAAATTTAATAGAAGCATTTGTTGTTGTTGTTGTTGATTGTTTGACTTTCATTTGCCTAAACTGTTTGCTTGGCATTTTCCATTTTCTATTTTCCATTTGTCTGATTAATTGCCAATCATAAATCACTACAATGATTTTTACCCTTCTTACTGCTGCTGACAGTAGAGATTTTGGTTGAATACTCTATGAAATGTATAACATGGAAAGGAGGATGTGCTGGAATTTTTTTAAAATATATATTTTATTTATTTATATATAGATATCCGGATGTCAAATATATTTTATTTCATTTTTTTGAAGTCTTGTTTCTTTTGCAATAACATTTTGTTTCCGAGAGAGTCTTAAAGAGTATTTATGCTTCAATATGCTAAGTGTTTCCCATTTCTCTCTCTCTCTCTCTCTCTCTCTCTCTTGATTTCCAGTGGATTTGTCTGATCGATATAAACGAATTTGTAGATTAACTTTTAGATTTAACCTTTTTGGTCTTTTTATTTTATTTGAATATCGTCTTGCGATTTCCATTATGCTGCTCGATTGCTTGGTTGCTTTGCTGCTCTGTTGCTCTGATGCCGCTCCATATGGCAGCGAATAAATATTTTATATATGTGTATATATATATATATATAATATGTATATATGTGCATGTGCGAGTATATGCTGAACTCAATATGGCGGCTGTCGTGTCGCCATTTTGCCATTCGCCATATTTCATTTCCGCTTGTCGTTTGCTTTTGTTTGTTTGTTGTTGCTACTACTACAAAACTCAATTATTTATGCATGTCACGTCATTTTCGGCTAACCAGCAGCTACAACAACAACAACAACAATTGAGTTGGGTAAAAAGAAAATTTTTTTTGCGCAGAAATTCAAATGTCACTGGCAAAGCTTGACGACAACTTTTCTTATATATATTTTTGGCCAACAAATTTTTGCAGCTGCTCTAATGCATAGTAGGCGTGGCAGCTAGGTAGGTGCTGCTTAGTAGATTGCGCCTATATGTATTTTACATGCACATGTGTGTGTGTGTGAGTGTGTGATGTATGAGTAATGCCTTTTTGTTAGATTTATGACATGAGTCGCAGATTCTGTAAGCGTAGTCAGACTGTCCAGTTTTCTGGAGTTCTTGCCCCACGTGCCACACGTTAAAGGCAATTGAATTGTAATTTTCGCATATGACATTTTCATTTTGATTTCCCGGAGCCATTTTTCATTCCTTTAAGCGGCCATTTTAAGGGCTTTCCTTGTTGTTGGCCACGTCAAAAAGTTATTACTTAATTAAAGTTGCAAGTTGTGGCAGCTGTTGGTCAATTTGCCAGTCAGTCTGTCAGTTGAGCATCAATCAACTTATTTTGTTTGCTCTCATCTCTATAAGCCTCTTTTGAAGCTTGTTTGCATTAAGTATACGCCACATAGACCGCTTTATATACACAGACATAGATTTAATTTTATTCAGTTGGTAATCAAATTTAATAAAAATTTGTTATCAAATTAAATCCACTCACTGATAAACAAGAACAAAAATAAAATTTTAATATTAAATAAAAGAGCGAAAACAAAAAAAATGAAATCCGAGCGGCGTTGACTTCAATGAAGCGTTAAATTGAATTGTTGTCGCTGTTGTAGCCGCATTTATTGCTGGTTTTGTTGTTGTTTGTTATTGTTGTTGTTGTTATTGTTGCTATTTTGCCCCGCGGCCCCCTCACCCAATTACAGTCCGCAGTCTACAGTCTATCTAGTGAATGTTATTACATTATTTGCAATTTGCCAAACAGTTGAAGATGCCAGCGAGAGAGGTTCGTTTTATGGCCATGCAAATGGAACGAGCTCCCCTCGGGGTTTAACCATAACTGGCAATGTGATGGGGATGGGGATGGGGACTTTGGGTAGTCGGGGCTACAGTGTATATACAGGGTATATATGCATTGTAATCAAGTCATAAATTGTTCAATGCGTCGGACCGGAACTTAAACAGCGTTCAACCCGTTGCCTAACAACAAAATGGAGCTACTTTTAGACAGCACGTGCCTTACTTACACACAAACACACACACCCATTCATACACATACTATATACACTGGTGCAGCCTATAGATTTATCGCAGGACAGTATCCTTTGCTTTGCCTTTCAATAAGAAGGGATTAAGTTTTAAAGTAAACTACAAACGACAAGATTTTCTCTCCTTCTGCTGCTCTACGTGTGTGTGGGTGCCTATATGTGTGTGCGTGTGTGTGTGTGTGTGTGGGTCCCAAAAGCCAATAAAAAGCTCAGATCGCATATCTATGTTGGCAGGGCTCTTAACCTACCCGCTAACCGCCCACTTTTCCCCTTTCGCCACAGCTGTGGACCGTGCGTTCTGGCGATAAGTGTTATATTCAACTGCCAGCTGTGATTCTCTAAAAAAGTTTCATGTTACCAAAAAGAAAGCATTTCTCTCGTCTCCCCTTTTATGCCATTCAGTTTCTGCCTCCTCCATAAACTGCGTCGTTTTTTTTCGTCTTCTTATTACTTTGGCTCGTTGTGGAGTGTGTGTGTGGGTGTGGGTGTGAGTGTTTTTCTGTTATAAATTTACTTATCACAAAGGACCGTCGATAAGAAGGTAAAATTTGTCTGCCTTAAACTGTTGCAGTTTGAGCACTTTTCGCTTAAGCACTGCCAAATACCCTGTACACCACTTTGGGTTAAATAGGGCATTTATTTTAGCTCACAGCGTGCCTTTATACTCCCTTACAGGGTATTTATATGGAGCATGCTGATTCCCATGAACTTTTAACTTCAAACAAAAAACTTGCCACGACATTCAATGAACAAAATTTGAGTTTTTTTTTGGGTTTTCTTTTCTTCGTATTTGTTATGGTTGAAGGCAAATTATGTGCAACATGCGGAGGCATGCCACATGCCATATGCCAAATGCCATATGCCACATGCCGCATGGTTCATGACTCATTCACTTCATACTAACGTTAGCGGCACTTAACTTTCGCACTTTGAAAGATGTTTGTTGAGTTTAAGCTTTAGCCTCATATAATTTTCATAAGGCCACGAAATTTTCTCAAACGTTGCCTCAAGTGGCGGTGGCCAACGAAGCGAGAACTCTGACAAAGAGAGCTAGGGAGAGAGAGAGAGAGAGAGAGAGAGTGAGGAGAAGTCTTTCATAATGCCATATTCAACCTCAAGTGAATCAAGTGGATTTGTTTTAGCCTTTCTGAATTTCTTCATTTGGAGTACATTATAAGCAGCATAATTTGATTGAACAACTTGAAGCGAAATAAGTGGAAGTTACATACGAAAGTGATTTATTCATTTTGTTTATGAAAAGTACATAAGTGACGCTATTTATGGAGTAAAAGGAAAACCTAGGAAAAGTAAATTTCCTGGAAATTTTGTAGTGCTGAAAGTACATAAAAATGTTGTGTAATTAAAAGTGCAAAATAATTTGTACTCTGCTTTCTAATTATTTCTCCCAAAAGGTTTAGATTCTATAAAGCTAAAAAATATTAGTTTAAGTTTAGTTATGTAAAAGTTTTGTATTAAAATATTCTAAATAAATTAATCTTTTTTTATAGTTAACTCTCTAGGTTCATTACTTATTAGAAATAATGTTTTATTTTAAAAACTAAATTTTAAAAATACTTTTACTTTTAATTCTTTCGCTCTTCTGTTTAAATCGCTCTGTGAGCTTCTGAGCAGCCAGCTCTCTCTCATTCTCCTTTTAAACAAATATCTACTTCTCTATCTCCCTCTTTATTTAATATACGATTTGAAAAAATATGGAAAAGTTTGAAACCTAATGAGAAGTAATTATGCGAACAATATTTTTGTGGCAATGAATGGGACAAACTTTCTTCAGTTGCTAAGAAAATTTATGTAAAACTAATTTCAAGACTTGGTCGTTTCTTTTTTATACTTTTCTTTTGTTTTTCTCCCTTTTTTTAAAACATTTTTTTTTTGTTGTTGTCGTTTTAGTTGGGCTTTGGTGTTGTGCTCTTCTAGAATTTCAATTAAACTTTGCGTCACTTTGTCGTTTCGCGCATCTCCGACAGCGCCAGCTGTCAACGCGACCAGTCGAGAGTCGTCTAATGGAGCTGCCTGGTCTGATGGGTCTGTATGGGTGCTGTGTGGTGCTGATATAGTGCGAGGTGGAGCAGGGTGGTTCCACAACTTGGGTGTGTCACTGTCAACATTTGTTGAACACAAAATTTCAGTTTAGCATTTTACGCTTGACGCGCTGCCTAATGGTTGAATTGGCAGCAAGAGAAAAGGAGAAAGCAAACGAGAGAAAAGGGCATAGAGAGAGAGAGAGAGAGAGACAAGGAGAGAGATGGAGCGAAAAGGGCAGCAAAGTAAAGGGAGTGTAACAGGAATTGGCTACAAGCTACAGCTACCAAATGAATAATGCATTTTTATCCACAATTTAGCCAAGCTAAAGTTTTACCTTGGCGACTGACTCCTTTTGAATGCAACACGGTAGAAGCTTGAGTCAATCCTCCATCTTCTATTCGACAACTTAATTACGGACGGAGCTCGGCAATAGTGGGAAACCGTGTAAAATGGCTTCTTGGTTTGTGCCAGTTTTTAATGCAAATTGTCAATAGTTTTTCTTTACCTTGTCTTGGCGGGAAATTTTTACATATTACAGTTTTTTTCTTTGCCATATCTGGCCGTGTTCTTTCGCTTGTTGGCCAAGTTAAAAGCCAAACAACTTCATTCATATGCATAAACTGCAATCAAAAACTTTTTCCTATGATGCGACTTTTCTGTATGCGAAAGTATTTTCAATTTTTAATAATCGTGGCTTATAGCCGATGTATGTGTGTGTGTGTGAGGCTGTGTGTGTTTGCCTTACTCAACCAGCCAACCAGTCAACGAACCAAACCGTCAACCAACTCAGTTCAGCTCAGCTCAGGCATTGCCAATAAAAAGTGCTTGGGAAAAAGGCAGAAAGCGAATTCTAAAGTAGATAAACGATAGAGATGCCGTTGATGGAGCTTCTGCATGTAAGTGTATAAAGATTGAGTATGATAAAGTTAAGGAGGAGGCAGATATAGAAAAGGGGCGGTCAGTCGATTGAAAGAACGAGAGAGAGAGAGAGAGAGAGAGAGGTAGCGAATGGAATAAGTATGTTGTGCAGCAACAAAAATTTTATGAGATTTCTTTTATGCATGCATTTTTATCTATCGATGCAGAAAGTTTTTACGTATTGGATGCTCTATTTTGGGCAAATTGATAGATCGTTTTTAGAAGACAAGACTTAAGCATTACTAAAAGAACAAAATTTAATTGTTTTAGTTTTCTTTTCAATCGTTCAGCATTTGTTTAATCTATAAAATAGTTTCTTATGCTTATTTTCTGTCTCCTTAGCCTTAACTCTTCAAATTTGAGAGCATCAATAATTCGGCTTTGGGTTATTTTCCATAGTTTGACTTCATCGTAAAGTTTCTCTGCCATTTGGCTTGGTTTCCAGCGTTCATCCATTGAGTTTTATGCAAATATGCGCAAATGTGTTCATTGCTTGAAAGTTTATGACACTGCCATCCACATTTTGCCCCGACCCCTTCCCACAAACCCCATCAAACCCCACTCCATACGATATCCTTTCACTTCCTTGGAATGTTCGTGTCATAATCTTTGACAACTATCGGCATTCATGTGGTAAGGCATGTAACCCGAGTTTCCTTTGCCATTTGATTTGTTAACTGGACGAGTGCAACATCTGCTAAATGTGTGCGCTCACTTGCAACTCCTTTATTCAACGTTTATTTGCTCAGCATCAGCTGCAAGTTGTTCAATTTTCTCTGACCCAGACAACAACAATAGGAATAACAGCAACATCATTATCGTCATCATCATTATAATCTTTACTGTTTGCTCACATCAAATGCGAACAGTAGCAGCAGTTTGGCCGTTGTGAGCACACTAAGAGAACTGACCTAGCTTACTGAACTAGTCGATATATCCTTCAAAATTACATCTACTGCATAAGTTCTGGAAATGGAACTTTTTAAAATTTAAATTACCAGAAATAGTCCGTTTTATAAAGCTTTTCCCTTTTCTTTACTTACCTTTAGAAACGGTTAAAGAACTCTATGTACAATTTTTTACAGTGTATGTAGCAAAAAAGGATTTATGAGTCGACTGCTACTGTTGTCTTTGCTGTCATTGCTACAGTTGCTTTATTGTTTGTTGGTTTTCTGCTCGCATTTCATTTTATGATTTTTGCCTCACTTTTTTCACTTCTTCCTCAGTTTTTTTTTTATATTTTTTTCTTTTTCATTGCGGTGCGCAGAAAGTTTTCCCGACATTAAGTGAAATTGAAAACTGCTGTCTACTTTTGTCTCGTCTCAATTTCTGACATGTGCAATTTTTAATAGTCACACTCTTCTTTGTGTTCTTCATTCTTTCTTTTTATCTAACTCTCTACATAGTTTGTCTGTTATTTGACTTATTTTGCGGTCCTATCTTAGCTTTTGACTTTAATAACTTAGGTTTGATTGATGCAGGATCTTTCTCATCTTTGTTACCTTTTCAAGCCACAAAATGCTGCATAATTGACATTGTCGTACAAATTACAAATTTTCATTTCAATCGTTTTGCTGCCACTTGTTCATTTTGAAACTTGTTATGCATATTTGAAAACATTTCAATTTTCCTTGTACATATTGCATATAAAATTTGAATTTCAATTTGGTTGTAACACAACAATCTTATTGTTGCTATTGTTATTATTGTTGTTGTAGGTTGTTATTGTGCAGACATGCTCTAAATAATTCAGGGCTTATTGAGGGCTTTGTGGCAAGTAGTTGTTGCAGATTTAAACATCTGGTTGCAACTTGAATGGAAACCACAAACTGTTGCAAATCTCCCGTTGACTCTCATCGTTCTGAGGCACAATAGAAAATCAATTAAAATGTTGACAGCGCTCAAAGTCCTTGGGCTTAATGGACCAACGTTTATGAGTCAACAGCATTTTCCCACACATTGCACATACGCCCCATTGCACCGCGTTCGACACACAATTCCATCATAATAACGATGATTATAATGATGATGAACTATAGCGATTGGAGTGTAAACAACATGCCGTTGATTTCAATTGCAATCCAATTTTGCAATCACATAAACAATTAAGTCTGAAATGTTGTGAAAGTATGCGCAATACGATTTGTGCCAAATGAATAGTTTGAATAACATTCTTAAATGTGCTTAAAGTGCTTTTACATTTGAATATTCCCACAAGCTGTTAAAGCCAAATGAGGTTAGTTTCAAGAGTTTTCTGGCTTATGTCCTCGTTTAGTTTGTTTATAAAACTATAAGAGTTTTACTTTCTATGAGTTTTTATTTTCTGTTAACAATATCTGCTTCTCTTTTCTTTAGGGACAAGTTTGTATTGGGTTTGAGTGCTGACATGTCTATGATATTACAGTTAACCTACTATTTCATTGTTGGCATATCAATGCTGTCTAAACAGATCAGAGATTATTCAATAAAATACAATCAAGAGTTACTTCAATTAACTCAGTTTATCTACTCCAGTATTCGATTGATAAACACTTTTGTATATATATATATCTCCTTTATTTGCTTGGCTTTTCATTTTAACTGCCTTGCATGAAATTTTTCACAACATGCTGACTTGTTGTTGTCCATGTGGTTTGGCTGGAAACATTGCTGCTGGCATACAAATGAACAGGAAAGAAAATCCTGGGCATTTTTCGCTCATCCACGAGTCATTGCCAATGCAATTTTCAACGTTCAGCTTCAGGCTACTATGAGAGAGTGAAAGAGAGAAAGAAAGAGTAAGAAAATAGTGGGAGTGAAAGAGAAAGAGAGTAAAGGAAATGGGGAACGATAGGTTCGAGTGGGCAATAGAAGCTCGAGTTCGTTTCGTTTAATTAAAAAACCAATTTGAGCTGTGACTGCTGAAACTGATGGAAGCTGGCGAACACCAAATGATTCACAATAATCAAACAACAACAACAACAAAAACCAACAGAAAAATCAATTTAAAAAAATAATTTAAAAACAACAACGCAACATAAACAAGTGTAAAAGCGAGAAATAATGCTTGAAGAGATAAATAGAGAAGGAAAGTATTTTTACTGGTCCGCTGATCGAAACTCCATGTGTCAGTTGCATTTGAAAGTGTTTTGCCAAGTGCGCAGTTTTTCTGCTTTGAAAAGCAAACCAAAAGGAAAAACGATTTCCTCAGGTACAGGAAGCATTTCCCCTCCCCGGAAAAGTAGGCAACACAATTTGGTCTTGACAAAATGCCGCTTAATGTGGTATGTCCTCAGCCGTTGAAATATATATGTATATATTTAACAGTAAGTGTGTGTGTGCATGTGTCTGGTCACCTGTGCGTGCTTGTGGATACCAAGGGTGGCTGAGTCAAAGGGCAGCCAAAGGTGGCATTTTCATCGATTTTCTTAAGCGGCAAAAAGTTTTGTGCTTCCAAGCTGCAAAACTCATTCATGCAACAACTACACGCAACAACAACAACTACAACAACTGACGACAATTGCACAACAACAACATCAACAAACAACAACAATAACAATAACAACCCCCACCGATTCTTTGGGTGGTTCAGTGGTGCGGTGGTTCCCCAAGTTTGCCTCTCTTCAAAATCTACTCAAAAGCGATAAATTCCCAACGTTTTTACGAGCTTAGCTCGGAATGCCGGCGTATAGAAAAACAACATCAACACTGCCAGAATTCCTATGTGTGCGGCGAATTTACATACACTTGAAAAAAGAATGTGGTATTTTAAGTAAACGTGTGGAACGAGTTAGACCAAGTCGTACGATAAATTCTTTTAGTCGAGACTGAAAATGTATGAAAACTATAGCATACTTCTAGGGGCTTGGTTTCTTTTATTTCTAGCTACAGAATTAGTAGGATCAGCAAAATTGAAATTCTGTCTTTTTTCCCAGTGCACTAGAGCAACCCCAAAAAGGTCAATGTTGGGGGTGGTTTCTCTCTCTTCGATGGTTACTTTCCCTCTCTCTAGATTTGACTCTAACGCAATTTAAGCGCTACAGAATTGCCGGCATTTCAACGCATTGCGCTGTGCGTGCCACCAAATGTTTTTCTATTTTTTGTTTTGGTGGTGGCATGCGGCATGTGGCAACCGGCTGGTGGCTGTTGGCTGTTGGTGTTATCAGTGTTGGTAAATGAATGCAACTGTTTTGATTTGCACCCCCTCAATTTATCTACTCTCGCTGTTTATAAGCTTTATAAATTTCGTATAATTTTTACGTAAATTTGTTTACTAGAAAATAATTGCGTTCATAAATTGAATTCGCATTCATACACAATTTGTTTTATATTTTATGGTTATTATTTAGTTGGCATTAGTATAAATCATTGAAGTGACCCACTTAAAGTGTGCCCCAAATACTTTAACTACCGATTTTAGTTATAGGTTTTACTATTTTTGTTCTTTATTTTTAACATTGTTTGTTAGTTTTGGGCGTCGTGACACGTCTGCGGCTGCTGGGACCAAGCTGAAATTGAAAAACGTCGTCGTTGTCGTCGTACGAGACACGTATTAGCTCGGCACATGTGTAAATCCAATTCAAAACATGCCACGTGCCACACATGCACACACTTGCACACTGCCAATTTCCAGTCTACTGCAGCAATGCAAAAAAATTGCATGTGCTTCGCTTATACCCGTTAGTTGTTAAGGTTAGAGGGTATACGGTAATAGTTGTACCGGTAGGCAGCTGTACGTGGGGCAGATCTAAGAAATGTTTCAAAAATACTGAATAACTTAAGAGATATGAAAATAAAATACTATAATGGTATATAGAAATTAATTAAATTTGATCAGTTTGTTCTTCTAATATCTTTTATTTAAACTAAAACAAACTGATGCCTAAAACTATGCTTTAAATTTTAAAATATCGAATATCTTAACGGATATTTCTTAGTCACTAACTTCATGTTAACTTCGTTTCTTTGCCCATTCTTTTGCAAAATACATTTAACAGGGACTTGTCTTGACTTGACTTGGTGGTGCGCCAGTGGTGGTGCTGCAGTGATCCGGTGGGTGCTGCTTCGACAAAACAAACTTTGCCATTTTAAGGGGTTTGTTTTGTGTTTGATTTTGTGCCCAAAGAGAAAAAAGGAGACCAGTATGAGAATCAGTTGCAGCTGCATTCCTATAGAAATACGTGCAACAAAATGCGGAATGTCGAGTTATGCAAATGAGGGAAATGCTGCATAAGGCAACGAGTGAAATGGCTCTTCTTTGTGAAATAGCCTCAATAAATAAATAAATAAATATAAATATGAATTTATGAAATGAAAATTGACAGCTGCGGTGGTTGGTTGGTTTGTTGGCTTGGTTTGGTTGTGGCTTGTCAGTTGGCAGGCCATCTGTTTGCATGCAACACGCTGTGACCAAAAAGAAAATGGGAAGCATTTGTCTGTTTGCTTTGTTCTTCGCCTGCTTCATTTAACTTCAAAAAAAGGGGGTGGTTGACACTGGAACGAGGTGCAATTGAAGTGAAAGCTATACACACTTGGAAGGGGGGAAAAAATAACGGAATGCCCTTAAAAATTAGCATGAGTGGACTTTCAGACACTTGTGTATGAGTCGAAATGCCAAAGGTAAAATGGGGTAAAGAGCAGCAGTCGGAAGGTGTGGAAAATGGCATGTATGTGGGTGTACAGGAAAGGGGTTTGGGTTAGGAGTGTTGAATATGGAGTGTAGAGCATGGAGTGTGGCGTACAAAGGTCTGGGTATGCCCTCAAAAAACAGCTCAAGTGCCATTTAGCATATTTTGGTGTCTGGTGGCATGTGAAGTGGCAACGAGCCATAAGCGTGCTGCTGTTGAGTGCTTTGTGCCCAAAGTAGTGCGGTTAAAAGGGGGCGTGGTTGCAGCTGGAACTACTACTACTGCTACTGCTGCTGGTACTGCAATGGTGGAGTAGTGGCTTTTAAAGTTAAAGTTGAGAACTGCTGTTAAACAGATAATGAAAATGGCAAGGAACTAAAGTTAAAAGACACCGACAAGAAGGCGTGACTGCATAGCATTCTCTATGGGGTAAAATAACTAAGAGAAATAGCTGGAAAATAGACAGAGGAACGATTTAAAGAAAGGTAGATAAGGACATACTTTAAGACTAAACAGCTAAAAATCAATGCAAGGAAAGAAAGAGGAGATAATGATTAACAAATTAAATAGTTGTAAAAGTTACTGCTTTTCTTTTAATGCGCTTTAGTTAACTTAAAGTGCATATACCCTCTTGCAACTACATTTCAAGGTATGAAAAGCGCATTTTAATTTCACGCCTTAAGTCGCAAAGGATACGCAGCAGACGCATGCCAATGACACACACGCACACACCCCCACTCTCTACCTCACACACACGTGCACACTAACACAGGAGCAGTCATAAAGTGGCTGTTTCATTTGCGTAAAAGTCGTGCGAACGCGACAAATTGCCCCAAGGTGGGGCAAAAGGAAGGAGAAAGTAAGAAGAAGATCTCTGGCAAACTGTCTCTGACTTAAAACAAAGCAAATGCCCCAAGGGGGATAAATGTGATGAGGGATGCAGAGCAGCAAGACTGGGAAGTGGAGAGAAATGTTAGCATCTGCATTTATGACTTTTGTGGCAAGCTAATCTGATGCTGGGCATGTCAAGACAAGCAAGACAGTCAGCCAGCCAGCCAGGCAACACCCCTCAGAGAATGTCACAGAACGAAGAAGACGAGAGGAAGAGGACTAAGGATGAATGCCACATGGCCAAACGGCATGTTCGGGCTTAAGCGAAGACCAAAGCGAGCTAAAGGAAGACAAACAAACATGTTAAGATTGTAATTAACATAAAATTAATATCAACATGTAAAAGGAAGTCCTGGGAATCGCAGTACAGGGAATATGGCTTGAGAAACAGGGATGCCAGGACAGTGGACTCTTTGCCGAGAACCGAGTAAAGACTCTACAATTATCTACCAGTACATCTGAGACTTGGATACTACAATGTTTGCTTCCTTTTCACTTCTGTGCATCTGGGCTTAGTCTAAGTAGTGACAAGACAGTCGATTTTCGGCTCTCTTGTGTGTTATTTGACAAAACAAATAAGCTGTTGCATCTTCTTGGCTTGTTGATATTTACCTTCAGGTAGACTACATAAAGTTATGTAACTTTCCTGTATACTTGTTTGGAACATTACGTCCCGACATTATATATGAAAAAGATAAAAAAAGAACAAGTGGAAAAGTCTGAATTTAATCTGCATTTATTGAAATTAATACATTTTATACATAAATAATTCCCAGAACCCCATTATTTAATTGTCTATTGTTTTTATTTGAGATATAATTATATTTATATATTTCATTAATTTATGCTGACTTCATACACTTTAAGCTTAAAATCTAATCGGCATTTATGCCATTTTTTTTGTATATGTATAGAAAAAGTTGTTAGTGTCTTGAGTTTTCCATAAAATCGCCAGTCGACAGCTAAAGATGAGAACTGAGAAATTATTTTTTGATTAACTTTACTTTACATTCACAAAATTCTTACCGTTTTCTGTTTGTGTTTTTAGGCAATTGTTCAGATTTTTCTTGAAAAGGTTTTACAAAGAATTTTGGAGTGTTTAAAACAGTTAGTTAGTTAGTTTTCAAATGAAACAAATGGGTTGAGTAGCAGGGCGCTTGAACTTTTTCAATGAAAAGAAAATTCGTAGCCTACTTGAATCACCGAATTTGCATTGTTTCTATTGTAAATCTACTGCATTCTAAACTCTGTATATTTGGAAAATACCCTTAAATGCAGAGTGTGTCATAATCGATATGAAACCAATGTCCACTCAAGTAACATTTGATTAAAATTGCACAAGTCCCCTTATGGAATAATTGTCCTTCGCTTGCCAAATCCAAATCCAGTTATTACCAATTAAGTGAACTTAATGGATTACAACACAATGCAAATTTGTGAGTGTTGTCCGTTTTTTAAATTTTTAATTACACGTGTAACAACAAATTGTTGTAATTTTTTGTGAAAGCTGCCGCAACTCTCATTGGGAATTGGGGCTGATGTTTGTCGAACAAAACGCAACATTTTGTAAAAAAAAAAAAAAAAAAACCAGGCGTTAGTGGCAGACTCATAAATGTAAACGGCTTTGCGGTTGGCGTTCCCGTTGCCTTGCAACAAATCCTGGCCAGAACACGCACTCCATGTTGCACACACACACACACACATACACATGTATACATATATAGAAAGTCGTACCTGACGCTGCCATTAGCGTTATCCGTCTATGGACTATAATTATGCATGTTGCATGCGGCTCAAAGGCGCAACGCATAAAACACGGCAAGTAGACAAAGGTAAAGGGAACAGCAGACAATTTCTGGCACATAGTAAATTTGTGTATGCGTATAACACCGCAGGGATGCAATTTCCTTGTTTGGCGGCTTAATTACGCAACTACAACAAATTGGTATCCTGGTATACGAGAGGTAGCAACGCCAGCTATCAATTGATTTATAACCATAATTTGAAATTTCATTTTATTCAAGTTACACTTTATGCTTACATTTTAATTACTTGTATTTGTTGTTACTTTTTTTTTTATTTATCTGTGTTTCATGTGTAAATATTATCCGTGTACAGTTAAAACTCAAATTGGTAGGCAGCAAACTAATAAATGAAAAATTATATAGTTATTTAACAGTTAATTGTATAAAATATAAATATGCTTTTACCACATTCATAGTATTAATATATCAAATAAATTTGTGAAACTTGTTTCCAGTACAAATAGCAACAAATTTTGAGCTCATGAGGGGAGAGCAGATTTTTAAAAAGTGAGTTTTGTGGGTTTTGGGTTAGGAAGTATACAAAATTTTTTATTGAAACATAATTCCTGGCCTACATTTTTGACAAAATATGAATAAAATTGATTTAATTTTTCCCATTATGAAACAAAATATATAGCATACTTTTTGGGGCTCTTATTAAACATTATTTGAATTTTTGTAATTTAATAACATTCTACTTCCATTTCTCATTGCAGCTATAATCAAACATATCGACAAGCAATCTGCATTATATAGAAAAAACTATATATTGTGGTTGAAACATGCGTCAGCAATCAACAAACGCTGAACGCTATAATGAGGCATATCGGCGAGCAAATACTATCGCTAATAACAATAACAAAACAAACAACAATAATAATATCAACAACAAGAACTGGAATGAACATCACTTAAGCAAATAGAAAATCAACGCGCAAAATCAATACAAAATCAATAGAAATAGCTGTGAAATTTACTGTCAACATTTGTTGCCAGTAGGAAGTGGAAAGTGGGAAGTGGAAAGCGAAGACAACAAAAGCGTGATAAACGACAAACAGAGCCAACAAGATAAATAAACTTCATTTCAAATGGGTGGCAAGAATGGCAATGGAGGAGTTGGTGGTGGAGGCAGTGGCGGTGGTGGTGGCGGTGGAGGCGGTGGTAGTCTTAACTCTTCCATCTGCAACTCGGTGCTAACAAATGCAACCACAGCCAGTAACAGTCTTAGCCAACAACAGCAGCAGCTGCAGGCCAAGTATATCAAGTCGAAACGACATCAGAGCCGGTATAACAATCTACAGAATCCTGGTCACGATTCCAGCAGCTATCTGCATCTTAATTCCCTCTGGTCGATATGGTATGGAGTGTTGCTCACACTCTTCCAAGGCTATTTGGCCATGCATGGCGCTTATAGGTTCCTTGGTAAGTTTAAATATAAATTTAAGAATTTTAAATTGAAATTTATTCATATTTAGAATTGAATGTGGAAATAGCAATGCAGTCATAGAAGAAAATATTGAAATCCAGTAAACTTTTAAAGTATTAGGTTCTCTTATTAGTTTGTTAAACTCTATATAGCTGAATACTTTTATAATAAGTTTATAATTTTTGTATTAATCTCTTAGTAAACTCTCTTTCTTATAAGCCAAGTAACAGCTTCTTGTCTGTTTGCTGTAAATTAACATTAAATGTTAACCGTCCACTAGTGATAACACAAACAGCGTGCTCTTAGGCTTAACAGCTGCTAATTGCCTTAAAATTTCTGTTTCTATTAACATTTCTATAAAGTTATAAGCAACTTATGCCAGTCACTCAAAACCTGTCTGTAATTTACTAAAGCCTTTAATATTTACTTACAGCACTCATGCCTTATACAATATTAATTAGAGCCAGTAGTTTGTATTTAATTTCATCTCTGTTTATATCCCTACTTACAGGCTGCTCTCTAATACCCTGGAAAATTGAGCCCGTTGCTGAACTAAATCTGCAGATTGTACTCTCTGGCGTTGTGTTCATACTGTTGCCCGTATTCTTCACATCGGCTGTATTTAAGGTAAGTGCAATCATCCACATTTGACTGAGGACTTAACTCAATTTGGGAATCATATGAAATTAACTGTGTGGTTTGTTCGTTCGTTCACTCTGGCTATGAAACAGACGTGCTCGATAATTTAATTTTGTTTGTTGTTGTTGTTGTTATTGTTGCATTCTCTTGGGCTGCTGTTGTGATGCTGTGATGTCTTGCCATATATTCTTTGTTTGTATAAAAACTATTTTTAGTGGCATTATTTTCGTTATTAAATTTATTTGCAAAAAACAAACACTGCCATACGCTTGTCGCTGTCCTGTTCGTTGGACAGCAGCTCCTACTCTACAAGCTTCAGACTGCAGTTGCGCCACAAAATGGCTGCCAAACACTCACACACACACACATACAGACACGCATACATATTAACAGACAATTGCGTTGGTTATCCTTTCACACACATGCAGTCGTTGTCTGTGTCTCTGTGTATGTGTGTGTGTGAACGTTGCTCGTTGCCGTTCGTGTCTCTGCTTTTATCAGCATAATAAATGCAATTATGGCTTTTCCATACACTAGTTCTCTCTCAGTCTGTCTCTCTTTGTTTCTATCTTTCTCGTTTTGTCTCTGCTGCCTGTATGGCTTTTTATTTATTGTCCATTTGAAGTGCAAGGCAGACGTTGGCGCTGGCAAAAACTCGATAGAAAAACACAATAACTTGCAAACTGCTTCCAATACCCTGTAACCAACAATAGGCACACATGTGAGCAATGTACACCAAAAAAATTAATTGGAATTTGTATCAGTCATCTGTATATTTTTAAAACACGTATAAAATTCTTGTTTTTAGTGCTTAAATTTTAAATGAATTAGTTATTGAAATCAGAATTAATATGTTTTTCATTAAAATGTATGAATGTAAACTCAAATTGATTACGTAGCATCTGCGAGTCGTTTGCTATGCAGAAAATGAACTCCCATTTGCACTCAATGGACACTCAGTGTAAAAGCCACTTAAAGTGGCCGTTGGCAACTGCAGGGATACTTCTACATACGGAAGTGTCCTTTTCTGTCACTTGGGGGTGCTGTGTGCTTGTCTGGATACGCTCTTTGCCTGTGGGTTATCACAAATAATTGGCTTGTTTTTAGCCAAAACTAACGTAAAACAAAAAAAAATAAACGAGTAAAATACAAAAAGTGCTAAACTTATTGAGCATGACAAAACGTTGGGCAACAAGTTTGACTCACAATATGGTGAACATAGAACGACAATGCTGACCAAATGGCAATCAAAATTCGCCTATCAGTCACTGCACAGCAGACCAAAAGGATTCAGTTGGGAGTTGAGGGAGGAATGGAGGAGCAGAGGCAGTTGTTCATCATATGGCGACCACTTAATAAAGGCCAATTCATTGACTGACTTTTCTCGTCTGGTTTGAACTGAACTCGATTCATTTTTGAAGCGATTCGAGTCAATTCACATAACGTTGTCCAACATTGGCCATTGACGCGTGGCTATCAGTGCAATGGCAGCAAAACAGACACTCTCCTTCTCACTCTCTCTCTCTCTGTCTTTCTGCCTTCTTTATTGCCAATTATTTGGACCGTTCATAGTTTTTGTGTAGTTTTTGAGTTTATATTTCGCACAGTTGAGTTTCTGTTATGCTTTGATATGGCTTCAAAGCCATACAGACTATGCCAGCATAATCAAGAATTATCCAAATAGGACTTGAGTTGCTACTTCAATCTATACATACATAAGTGTTCAATTTGATTCATTTTCTGTAGTTATGGTAAAGTGCAGTTGACTGCTTTTAATATACATAAATTTATCAGAATTTGTGGGAATGATTTAGAAAAATACCTTACAAATAATCAAATCTGCAATTATGAAGACACTGTTAAATTGGCTTGACTATAGAAACTTTATAAACTATTTGCTAATCTGCACAGCTATAGATTAGTAGCAAAGCACTATAGACAACATATAATTCTAGAGTTGGTAGCGTTTTTGGAATGGCTCTATTGAAAGCACGCATATCCAGATACTTTTTATAGTCCAGTGAGGAGTTAGCCTTTTTGATCCATTCGATGAAGTATGATATATTTGTATAGACACCAGGGAAAAAGATTCTGCCACAGTCAATGCCCCAGGATATAATACCAGTTAATTGTCCTGCACAGACCAAGGGACCACCGGAATCTCCTTTGCAGGCATCAACGCCGCCTCTTAAGTATCCAGCACAAATCTGAGATCTTGGTAAATTCACATAGATGAAGGAACACAAACGTTGATCTTGAATCGGTACAATCGCCTGTTGTAATTCACGATTTACATTTCCCCAACCGCTAATTTGGCAAAAAGTTCCCGCAGGCATTGCCAGCGAAGTTGGAGATAATGGGCGAATGACTTTATGATTGTAGGGTATAAAACTATTTAGCAGCACCAATGCAATATCGTTCTCCAGTGTGTAAGGATGATAACGCTCATGACCAATAATCTCCTGTACCAGATACACCTCGCTAAAGCGATTCAGAGAATGTATACGACTACTGCCAGCGACTACAATATAATTCTCTGGCCCTCTATATACTGGTGGATATGTTGCATTCCTAAATAGAAGAAAACGAATATGTTTTTTGTAGGATTAAATAGATTAAGGGTATATATTAACCTACTCAGCAAAACAATGCGCAGCCGAGCAAATTACACGCTGTGATATCACCGATCCGCTGCATAAGTGACCTGAACCGAATTCCACTTCCTCATAAATTCGTACTCGGATAGAGACCTGAAAGGGCACTACTTCTATGCTTATTGGATATCCACCCACGATCTTAGCATGTGTTTCAATGGCATCTGTCAAGTGATTGTGTATTTATTTTATTGTTTCAAATAAGTCACATACTAACCGGTTTTATCAACTACAATGTAGAACAGCAGCACAACCATCAGCATTTGGCAATTGTACATAGCTTTATTCTCACTGATTCACTGCACGCCTGTCCCTCTGACCCTTTGACCCTCTGCCGCGATATGTTAATTATTAGCAACATTGAACTTAATATTGTATTTAAGGAAAATGCTTAATTAGTAAATTAAAACTAAATAATTTTGACAACAAATTCATTGCGTTTTAAATTTAAATAGTATTTAAAGATAACATTTAAATTTATTTCATAAAATTATTTTTGTAATTTATAGAATATATAAAGAACAGGAAGGAAAAGTACAGTCGAGCACACCCGAAATTTTTTTTTTATATACATGTTTTATATGACTTTAAGATATCTCTTCGTTTGGCTGAGTTACGATCAGTCAAAGTTGGAAACTTGTCAATTTTAAATATTGAACTCTGTGGATGACATATCTGAGGACTTTGGCATCCAATCTTCGATTGTTATACCTTCCTGAGCTTGGGAGGAATAGTGCTACCGATTGGCATCAAAATATTGAATAATGAAATTTTGTCAATTTTTGATAAAAATTCAAAGGTCAAGTGACATCATGAAATTTGACAAAATGGGTTCGATTTTGAGAATTTTAGATTTTGATTGCGATTAATTCTGCTAGTTGTCCAGAGTATAAAAAGGTATGACTTTTTAAGATATCTCTTTGTTTGGCTGAGTTATGATCAGTCAAAGTTGGGAAAATTGTCAATTTTGTGTATTGAACTGTGGACGGACATGGCTATATCGACTCGTTTCATACTATACTTAAACTGTAATAATACAATCAGTAATTTAATGCAAACTCAACATATTTGATTATTTCTTAAATCTTTTTAAAGTTTATTAAATAATAAGTGTTTAATAATACTTATTGTAGATAGTTGTTCTTTATTCTTACTTTAACTCGAATTGTGTTAATCGTCAAAAGACTTTTATTGCGTTAATAAAGTCTTAATGTGAATTAAGCTAATTGCAACATTTGACGCATTCAAAAGGAACTCAGTGAAAACTTTTAGCTCCCTATGAACTCTTAGCTCGTAAGAGAATTTTCCCAGAGATAAACTTAATTTTTTATTATTTTGCTGTTGGAATTAAACTAAAAGCCACAACAACCGCACACCACATGCACATCGTAATAATCAAGTGGGTCGCTGATTTTGGCAGATCTAACAGACCTTCGTGTCTTTATATATATACACCATATATGTATGTGGTGTATATAAAAGCGGTGAAGTGCCTCTGGCAGTGGGTGCACATGCTCGAGAGCACCAACTGCTCTAGATGCTGCCACTGTTTGCTCCTGTTGTTCCCACTATTCCTCTACCTACTATTTTTTCCTCCTGCTTTCCCTCCTTTCCTTTTCCTTCTTTTCGCTGGCCACAGAAGCTACACTTTAGTTCATTCGCTAGAGGGCTGACAACCGCGAAATGTCGGCACGTTTAAATGTATTATCTCGCTGGCTAAATGGGTGTGTATATTTTCCCTCTCGCTTGCACCTATACACACTACTCAAATGCATGACTGTGCATGTCGGTGCGTGTGTGAGCATGCACTTCAAATGCGTTACGCTTTTTGCAAATTGCAATCATTGTTGTAGTTTCACAAACGTAACGAAATGAAACTAAAAGCTTCAATAGTAAAATGTATACGTGTACAAATACCCTGTAAAACAGGTAGCTAAGAAATGTTTTTTCTCGACAATTTGATCAATAATCCAAGACTGGTTTACTTTTGTATATACTTAAAGTTTCAACTTACTTTACAGGGTATTCAGCAGCCGATCTAGTTTGAGAGCGAAACGCTTGCATATTCGAGTTTCAATCTCTATTTGTCTCAGCGTTTCCATGAAGTCTGCTTGTTTTTAATTTAAAAGCCCAACAGCGCACATTTATTTATATGGTGCACGTGATTTTTATGTTCACTTTTCCAACACCCAAACACCACACACACACACACACACATATATAGAATATATATAATACTTGGAATCTACACGCTGCATAAATAAATATTTCATTTTGCCATTTGTCACGTGCATTTTTTATGCGCGAACGCGTCGTATACGCGATATTCGCATAACCATCAAAAATGAAAAATGCAAACTCAAATCACCCGCAATACATTTGGTTTGTAGTAAACGCTGCAGTTGAATTCATATTTTATTTTGTGACTATTTTTTTTTGATAAAAAAATTATTTTTGTTTATTGTTTTATGTATTTTGTTTTATTAATAATTGCACATACGCTTTGACGGGATTTTGCATTCCAACTGAAAAGCGTGCCACAAAGAGACAATTGTTATGCTCTGGGATTTTGATTTTAGTATATTTTTTTTCAACTGCTTTGTTGTCGGTTTGCCCTAAAAGGCTTTAATTTGATTTATATTTGGCCAAATTTATGCATTATTCATAAACATAGTACAGCAATTGAAATAAAGTGAAGGGGAAAGTGGCTTAGAGTTAAGTCCTTAAAACAGTTTTGAAATTTATTTACGCGGCTATACAAATATATGTTGGATATCATAGTGTGATATTTTATCTAAAAGAACAACATAGAGTGGAATATAATAAATAAATGGAGTCCCAGTTCGACAAGTACAATAAAGTTCGTTTAAATATCTGCAGACTATGAAGAATACTTTCCTTTAAATGTTTCATAAGCACAATATCATCTAAGTGCTATTGACCTTTTTGGTTGTACTCGACAGCTTATGAATATTTGCTGCAGTTTGAGTGCAATAACTTTTTCGAACTTGCACCAAATGTGAGCATTGCATATGTGGCAAGTTATTGTAATCTCACATTTCTATGCTTGACAGGTTGGCAACTTGGCAAACGATGGCATCAAATTGGCAACGGGAGCCAAGGAGCGACGCTGCACTCTGGCACCGCATGATGGACTTGAGGAGGAGGCACGAGGTGGCACTCTTAGGGCATTGTGGACACATGGAGGACCGACTGCAGCATTCGTGCATATCCTTATAGCGCTATGTTTACTCTTGCCGCGACTTTTGCTCGAGGCGCGCATCATTGAGAATGGCTTGTTGCCCAAAGGTGAGTGTAATTAAGTGGTATGTTTGCTTGTGTGTGTGTGTGTGTGTGTAAAACACTGACAATGTTAAATTGGCGACTGTCAGCAGCAACGACTGCAGAAAAGTATGCTATAAAAAATTTGCGAGCACCGGAAGAGACCCCAACTCCATTTTATTTTTTTATGCTCGCTGACATTTTGGTAGCTCTGATTTTCCTTTTTTCGTTGTTTCCGTTCTTCTCGATTTTATTGCATTTAAATTTTCCGCTTCCGCGAGACACTTTGTTGCCCATACGCCACGTGGTCCATTGTCAGTCACCGAATGCGTAGCGAACGTAGTGCCAACTATTAAGTGCCACAGCCAAACTCAATGGCTTATAATTCGATTGGTGCTGCAATCAATTTGCCATTTGTGGCCATTGTGCATTTTAATACAATTATTTCGAGGCTGGAGAAATAATGAAATTTCATTGCTTTTAACTGGCTGAGAGCATAATTGGTTGCCAGACAATAGTAATCAGAAATGTGATGTGATTGAGTGTCATTTCTGGTGTCATTTACATATTTCACTGTCACATAAAACTGTTTGGCCAAAATGTTAAAGGCGTTTAATATCAAGCAACGTTTTGCAAAGTAAACTTAGGGGAATATTTAGTTACCTTGTGAAATGCTTAAAACATTGAGTGTCTTCAAAGCAATTGCAATCGCTGGGGAAATCTGTTGGCAAAAACATATGCATGAGTTGCTTGCTCTTGATGTTGCTACCAGCGGCAAACAAAAACAAACCCAAACATGGCCAATATGGCCGCACACAGTCTGGCTAACAACCACAGAAGTAAACACGCGCACACACAGGTTGACACACAGCGACGACTACCACGACTACGACACGCCCATTAAGGGCAGCAATAAGCCATGTTATTAACAGCGCGCAGAGCGGGGCTGGATATATAACCAGGCAACCAACGAACCGAGCCAAAACTGTGCAAATGTTGGCTCAATGAACAGCAGCAAGAACAACAGGACACAGGCCTCTGTTTGCCCACATCTCGGTGTGTATCTGTGTGTGTGTGCTTTTGTGTATACATGTGTACAGTTGGGCCACAGTGCTCGGTTGATGCTACTCGTAGCACAGTAAACTAATGCCACAGTAAATGATTAAAACAAAGAATCACAAAAAAAGAGTATACAAACAGTCATAGAAAACGAGCAGGCAAAAAGTTATTTAGTTTCCAAGTTGAGAGCCTGAAAAGTGCTCCAACAATTCTTCAAAAAACAAACGAAGCATATGTTGAATGGCCTATCATTAGTTAACGAAAAAAATGTAAACCAAACTAAAATGTATGAAACAAATGCTCTAAAGAATTGATTCCGAGTTTAATTAGATACACAGAATAGATTTCTTTCAAGGATTTGTGATTCCAAATAAATGGTAAATTGATCAGCTAACTAGTTTAAGCTAAAACACCCTTTGTTGAATTTAAAAAAATCAGAATCATTCAAGTATTCGAGAAACAACTTGAATTTCGATAGAGGATTTTAAATTCACCGTTCAACACAATAACAAATGAATAAATTTATAAGGAAAAGAAGCTTCTTTTAGTAGCAATCAATTTATGATACGGTTTTCAACTACTTATTTTATGTGACCTGCCAATATTTGCAGTCACTCGCGAAATGTGTCTCTGCTGGCAAAATGAGCTGCATTCGACATAAGCCCAATGACAAGGGAATAAGAGGATATCAGCGCTGTGCGGCAAGCGAATCAAAATTAACTACATTTAAAGCGAGTCGTGGTCGAAGTCAGAGTATGGGTTGGAGTTGGAGTTGGAGTCGTGTGCCAATCCCAGTTGCAAACTACGTTCACATTGCTGACAGACTTTGTGGCTGGTCATACCGTATGGCGGGTTTATTGAACCGGTCAGCACAGCAAACGGCACACAGATTGCAAAAAAAGAAAAAAAATGGAAAGGAATGAAGGAAAATAAAGAAGGGAGAAGGAAAATATATAGAGCGGAGAGGACAAAGCCGTCAGCGAAGTGGCATCGAGTTGTGGGAGTAAATTAAAAATGTGGCAGCCGTTCGCATTGGCCTCATAAAAACCACGACGAGCAGAGCTTCAGTTCCCTTTTTTTGCTTTTGCTTTTTAAATCCATGGTGACCCCCAATGCAACTCGGCATTCCATGTGATATTTCAATTAATTTCGATTTCTTTTGTTTTGGTTTATTTGTTTTTGTTTTTTGTATTTCATTTTTCCATTTTTTTTGCACTCACCACTCGTGGCTATAAAGTTAGCTGTCCACTCTGTTGCTCGTCATCCCTTTGTGATTGTCCCGCCTGTCGTTGGCAGAATTGTTTGCGGTCTTTGGCTTTAAATCCATGTTGGGGAAAATTGTTTTCGCGCAACTTGTTGGCTGCTGTTGCTGCCTGAAATTAGAAAATCATTGGCACAAATAAAATGTGCAACGCTGTAAAGCCAAAGTCTTAACACAGCTTGCATCTGGCTGTGGCATGAAATGGACTCTCAGGACAAGTAAGCAGCAGTAGATTGGTCAAGCTAAGTGCAATGCCTTGTCGCGACGGCTTTGGCCATTTTAACGCTCGACTGCATTGCAGCTCCGGGTCCAGGTCCAGGTCCAGCGCCATGCCCCTTTCTTCCCACTTACCTCCCTGCTGCAATTTGTCAACTTGCGTCTTGACACTCTTAAAGTTACCTCTAAGCTGGAGCAGTAAGCCAACTTGAAGTTTGCAATCCGGCATTGTTAGTTGTATATTATAATATTCTTGCCGTAATTACAAAACTTTATCGTCTGATTGACAAATATATAAGTATTATGGACTAAAAATGAATGCTTACAATTTTTTTTATTATAATTTATTTTTAACTTTTGCATTAGCATAAAATAAAATTGGATAAAGAAATGCCAGGCAATTAGGCAACGCAGCGTTAAGTCGTAAAAAAATACTTTCGCAAAAGTTGCCACAAAAGTCGCATAAAAATGATATTAAAAAGAAGAAAGTCGGTCTAAAGATTGCAGTGCAGAAGTGGAGCGTGGACTGAAGGGCTACTTATCAGAGCCAGAAAAGGCATTACATTTCATTATTTAATTAAATTATGACCGTATTCGAATGGCTTGCGGCGAGTTTTAAAATAACGTTTTCGTTATGGAAAGCATCTGCAGAAAAAAACTGTTTAAAGACGTTTGTAATTTAAGCTTAAATTAAAGTTAAACCTTACAAAAATTAAAGGTGCTTTTCAGTCAAAATTTAAAGTTCGAATAAAAGTTATTATTAATAATTAAATATTTCAAGGCAACATATTGCGTATACGTAATGCTGCTATGTAAAAGAAATTATTAATCGCCAGTTAATATTTAATTAGTAGTCAAAGTGGAACAGATATTACATTTTTTAGGTATTTATTTCCAAGATATAATTAATTTAATGTGCAAGTAAGCACTAAAAAAATATTAAATACATTTACTACCCATCGTCTCAACAGTAACTGATGGACAACCCATTGAGTATTTAATTAAAAGATGAGTAAAAATCAGCACAAGCGACAAATTTATGGTTAAAATCACTTATACGCCGTGTTGGGCTCATAAATAATTAATGCAGACGTTACGAAAACAAATGAAAATTGCGATAGCATGAGGGTCTCTTATGCGCCATATTGAGCGCATAAAAGGCTGCTAAACAGGCGCACTCAAATTACAGAGGAAGTTGGAGACTGGGAATGGGAGTGGGAGTGAACGTGCAAGAAGAAGAGCTAGCTGGACGTGGGCCGGAAGTGGACCAAGATGTTGTGGCCAGAACATGGCCTGGCCAAGGCATGAAACTTATCATTATTCATGCTAAAGACTTAACGAGTACGCGAGTCTGAGAGCCAACTAAGAAGAAGGGGGAGAACAGGCGAACAGGCGAACGACGAGCATCCTTGCCGAGCTTATCAGCGACAGGGCAACTATTACGGAGACAGAACAGTACAGGACAGGACAGGGCAGGGCAGTTAAGGAAGGTGGGGAGATTGGGCGTTTCTTTGCCTTAGGATTTTCGCATTTTCATTACTTTGCCTTCATCCAGCGCAGTGTTTCTTGGTGTTATTGTCATTGCCATAATCGAGAAAGCGATGAGACCAGAGAGGAAAGAGAATACGGGTATATGTACAGCACAGTGGTATGAAGACGACTTTGCCGTTGGGTTAATCTGCAGATTTTCGGTGTTGTCAGTTTTACGAGCCACTTGCCGTTTGCCAACAACGACATATTATTATGGCAGCCATTGTTGTAATCCCCAAGCAATCCCCAAACTGAAGGCCCAATCTTCTAACTCCTCCATCCAACCGACACCACATCAGTTCGCTTCCATTGTCTTTAATATTTGTTCGACAATTTTCATCTTTTATTTCCGAGCTCTACTTCCTTTTGCCACCCGCTGGGCATTTATTCGGCAGTTCTTTGTGCTTTTTCTGCTCTTAAAGCAACTCTCGCCTAATAAATAATTTTATGAAAGTGTTAACTTGGCAAATGTTCGTGTCGCCCGCAACTCAAGTTATTAACTGGGCCAACGAAAGTGAACAGTGTTAGTGGCTAAATCCATAGAACAAACTAATTAGCTAAGCATTATAATTTAGCCAAGCTGTGGCATTAATCAGCCTAAACAAACAACGGAACAGGCAATATTTGACAGCTTTTAATTAATAGATTTCATAAAGTATTAATAGTTTATGGAAGTATAGACAATTTATGTATCTTTTGTTGTAATAGCTTTTGGAAATAGTTAAAAGGAAGCGAAAATCAAATCGATAGCAGTTATATAAATGGGCTTAATGACAGCAAAAGATTAAAATAAATTTACCAACAAACATAACTTTAAACTGAGTATAGATTTATTGAATTTTTGACTTTTGGCATTACTCTTAAGCCGATCAAAAGTTTTAAAAGAATTTTTTCAGAGGAATTTAATGAAGGATAAACTTCCTACATTTATCAACTCGATATTAATCAGTTGCGATTTAAATAATCGAAATGAATATGCAATCATTTGTTTTTATTGCTTGGCAACACGTTTCATTAATCCGTGTTCATTTGCATTGGCATCGGATGAGCGTTAAATTAATATTCATTTGACTCTTGCCCCAAAAAAATACACTGAAACAAATTTTCGCTTAAGCTGCAGAGAAATATTTTTGTAGAGCATTACATCCATAAAGATGAGCAGCTAAAGCCAAAGGTTTTACCACTGACCGCCCATTGTGTGAGTGGTCTTTTGGGCGAGAATCGTTTAATGAAACATAAAATCCACAACATATGCTGTAAATGTGCGCTTAATTAGCCCAACGGGGCTTTTGCACGTAGTATTAGCCAAGTGCTTAGTGTTCATCTTGTAGCAGCCCAAATGTAGGCAACACTTTTTGTGGCCAACAAAATGGCGTCGTAAAGCACATAGAATCAACTGGGCGGAGCTGAATAGGTACCTTTAAGCAATGGAACCACTTGAGTTGGAGTGTTTCGACATACCAAATACCCTGTAAGAAACAAGGAGTTTTTGAGTTACGTTTCTATGATGTATGTTGATTATTAATCATTCGACAGGCAAATGTTTGAATTAGACAGATTGGATAGAAAATTGCATTTGGAAAAGATTGAGGGCACCTAGTCTTATTAGTATAATTGTTGCCTTAATTATGATTGATTAAAAAATACCCTATTAGCTGCTTATAAAGTGTTTTAAGCTTAAGTAAGTTTAACCATGATTAAACAAAATTGTAATACATGTTTAGCTCAAATTATACAACTCTTTTGACATCTACAGGGTGTAAAAAGGCAGGCATCTGGAGTTAACGCCCCATTTAATTAACAATAGCTGAAAGCATATTGGAATTTCAAGCTGTTTCTGTCTTTCAATGCCTATAAATGCTCATTATCTTCCTCATATTTATTTAAGGCAGTGTGTATGTGTTGTTAAGTGTGCGTGTGTGTGATTATTTTGTGTGTGTGTGTGTGTAGTGTGCTTGAGTGATTTGTCCGGAACAAAGTCGTTTTACATGTAATCCCTTATCGTGTGCTTCAATATTATTGAGCAGTTCAAAGCAATTTGATTTGTTGCCAGCAACTCAGGCATACCAAGAATAGAAGACGATGCTTCGTCTAATTATACGCACATTTCTCTTACCGAGTCTCCCCATCTCATCTCTCTCTCTCTCTCTCTCTCTCTCTCTCTTCCTCTCTTATGTCTCTTTCTCTTCTTCTTCTTCTCTTTGTCTCTTTCAATCGTTCAATATCTGTTAACTTGTCTATTGCAGAGCAAGTTTGGGCCACAGAATTGGACTTTGTTGTTATCAATAGACGCAATTTGATGGCCATGTCGGTGGTGGGTACAACACCGCCATATCAGAAGCAGGAGCGACAACCACAGCATCCGCGAAACGTAACCTCAAACAGTTTGGAGCATGATGAGGATGACTACAACTACAACTACAACGATACGATGTTCACAGCAATACGAGGCACTAACAACAACGGCATCAATAATAATTTGTTCCAGCTGACACGTGATAAGGATGGCACTAATGGCAGAAAGGCGGCCAAGACGACGGTAACAACAACTAAGTCGGCAGCAGGAACAACAACAACAAAAACAACAACAACTACTATGGGTGCCATGGGCAAGACAAGATACTTTGAAGTGCCCGATTTAATTAATCGAGATATTGATGACGACGACAACGACAATGAAGAGGACGAGAATGAGAATGAGGAGCAGGATGAGTTAGAGAGACATGAACTCGAAGAGGCAGCAATCGATGACATTGATGATGCCAATAATGATGATAATAATAATGATGCTGGTGGTGCTGTTGTTGCTACTGGCAAGCATAAGGGCACTATTATAATGCCAGACTTTGAGGCCAGCAATGAGTTTGTGGGCAAAGCAACAACAGTAATTTCTAAATTGGGTGCAGAAAATTGGCAAAAACTGGGCACATTGGACAAGGCTGCAAGCAAGACAACAACAACCATTGCCACAAGCAGTAGCAGTACAACACAAACAACAACTACGACAACAACAACAACTGAGGCAACAACAACAGCAGCAGCAACAACTGCGACTACAACAACAGTAATTCCAACTGGCGGGAAACAGCTAACACATCATCATCACAAAAGCAATCGCAAGCATCACAGCAAACACCACCACAAGCAGCGACAGCAACAGCAGCAACAACAACCGCGTCGTCATCATGTTGCCTCACATGAGCAAGCAATATTAGAGAACTATAACAATCAGGAGGAGACCACAACTCGGGATAGCAGCATACATCGTGTACGCACTGAGGTGTTGCCCGAAATTATAATACCCTCGACTCCAGTGTCTAGTAATTCCAAGATTATTGCCATAAAGCCAAAGACACAGAAGCGTCGCATACACAAACGTTCAGCACCCAAATCTGGCGTAGAAATCGAACCGGAGTATTTACTGAGCTCGAGTGAATTCATTGCCAAATCGAGTCAAGAACAACAACAACATCAGCAACAACAGCAGGGGACAATGAGAGTGAAGATCTTGATATTGATTTGGATGATGCAGATTTTCAAGCACTTCCGGCAGTCACACCAGCAACCGGAAGTTCAGGCAGTAGCAACAACAACAACAATCCGGAATTTGTGCGTCTCGATGGATTTGCCGGCATGTTGCAACTTTTCTTTGGCATCGACAAACCAATTGATGTGACCATTTTTGCTCAACCACCGAGTGCTGAGTTTGTGAATCTCTTGTGCGCTTTGCTCGTTTGGTCCGTACGTTATCCGGCCGTATTTTGGAACACTTCCAAATCCTTTGCCTGTGTGTTTAGCCTACAGATGATCGTTGCCGCTCTGGACATTGTGCTCGGCTATGTGGGTGTCTCCAATCTCTACAAGCTACAAATCTATGCAGAGATTATGCCAGTTCATCAGCCAGGACTCATACTGAATGCTACTGTGTCTTTGGCACTTTATTTGCTGGCCACTGCTTTGGTTTTGGCCTCCTCTATGGTCATGTATCTGTATGGACATGGCAGATTGGCCACGCGCATGAGAGATCGTTCCATAATCACCTTGAAGGCCAGTCAAAGTTGGATTTATTTTGCACACTGCGCATCTTTGTGCTTTGTGCTGGCATTGGCGGTGGTCAAGGCACCGCTGCTGAACGATCTGAGTGCCACCTATAAGAACAATCTACATTGTCCTACCATTTTGGCAGGTAAGTTTCATTATTTGTATTTTGAAGCTGTATTAGGATGGGGAAATAGGAAGAAATTTGGCTTACAAAGTTATGCAGAAATGATTGATTTTAAAACATTTTAGTTAACTACTTATCAAGCAGTCGATAAAACAATTAAAATCTATTTTAAAATATAATATAAAACGCAACAAATTGTTTCTCAAACTTAAACATACAAAATTAGAAAGTGATTTTTCAAAATTGCCAATGAAAACACAATTTTTAGAGATAAGGCAACCAACTCTTTGGTTAATTTCGTAACAAAGTCTTAACTGATTAAACCAAACAATAGGCTTAAGGGAGAGCAACAGGCTTTCCGAGTGAGTTAGGAGCTGTGTGGGGGAATTGGCCCTTAAGCCATGTCATAACACCTTAAACCTTGTCCGCAGTCGTTTCATAAGCCAATTAGCGCCTTTGTTCTTAATTGACATTGGCTGCGTATCAAATGGCCAAGAGGTTCAATCGAGACTTGCGGACTTGGCTTTGACTCAATTAACATGTCTTATGTTTCTGCGAATCGTTTAATCATCTTTCCCTCTTTCTCTTCCCTCTTTCTCTTCCCTCTTTCGCTATCTTTCATTCCTTACTGCCTACCCGACTCATCAGCGCTCGTTGGCGTCACACATCTGTTGCTGTGGATTGTCGTCTGGCTGTGTTTGAGCATCAAGCGGCGGTGGCACTTTAAGTTGCCACCACTGGATCATACTTATGGTGGTTTGTTGAACAAGGCCAGTGCACAGCCATTGCTGATGTCCAGTGGCCAGCGGACTGGCAGTAATTCGAGCAGCGGTGGCAACTCTACCAGCACAACGGTCAATGGCACTGACAACTCTAAACCGGATATGATGAGCACGGCCCCCAGCACCGAATTGGGTGGCATGGGCATGGTGGCACAGGAGGATATCTATTGGCCAAAGCTAACGCCCAGTTCGCCAAAGCTGAAGGTCACCTTCAACGAAGTTACGAGTACGTCTGATGATGTCCTACTAATTGGTGACCAAGAACAAACTGATGGCAAGCGGTAAAAAATCGTTTTTTAGTTACAAAACAAAATAAAAAAACTTCGAAAAAAAAGTATTTAAAAGTTAATTGCCAAAATGGCAGCAAGGCAGCGACCGTTGTCCGTTCAAATACTTACAAAACTATCTGCAACCTGCATAATTACACGTACTTAGTTTAGTTTCATTTCGTTTCTCATGCACTACCACCCACCATAAAAAAACACACCCACTGAAAACAAATTACAGAAACACAGTAAGGGTATTCCCGATAGTTGGATGAATTGCTTAAAGTTTTGTAACTTTTTCGACTTTTGTCGGTTTTTAATAAACTAAAAAAAAATATTTTCTTAAACTTAAACTTAAACTAAAATTATATATAGTAAAGAATAGTAATTTTATAAGATTTCCTATATTATTATTAAACAAAGTCCATACTTCTTAAATAAATAGTTAATTTCCTATACAAAACTTATCCAAATTTCTGTTTAGCAAAATTCTGATATAAATTAGACAACTCTTTTTAAAGTTGTTCCTTCAACTCCTTCAAATAAATTGTTCCCACGTTTACCTACTAATTAAGCAATTCATCTTCCACTATTTTTTTTGTTAAACAAAAATAATTATTTTTTCTAGAGTTCATCTGAAGTTAACAGTAATCAGTTTTCTATGTTGTGTTGTTTCTATTGCACGTTTCGTTTACGTTTATCATTTTTCTTTTGAGTTTCCGGTCCGCACATTTTCATTAATTACTGCCCAACACTGTACGCTCATTAACTTTTACACCGTGTTATCCAACACCATCGCCAAAGCACCGTTTATTCATCAGTTTGTCATCAGTTTTTGTTGTACCTTATATATTTTTTTTTAAATTTGGTTTTGGTAACGAAAATAACAGTTAGAATTAACACACTCACTAAAAGAAAAAAATAACGAAAAAAAAGAGAAAATAAAAATGATCAAAGTAATTAAAGAAAGGAAACTATTTTTGTTCCGCTTGTCGCCTGTTTTATTGAAAATAATTAAACAGATTTTTAAATAGAAATGTTTTTTACATTTTTTTGTTCAATTTATTTTCTTTTATGAGTAATTTTTATTTGTTTGTTTTCGATTAAAACTAGACGTGAATTTTTAGACTTAGTTTAACTACTAACTCTAACTAATTGAATGTGTATCAAAAATTTTAACTAAATCGAAAACTTTAACAATAATTAATTGCACAATTTTGTGTTGTTGTTCATTTATTGTTGTTGTCGTTGTTGGTTGATTGTTTAACTAGTGATTTGAACTAACTAAAAAACTAACCAACGGAGCAACACAAGGTCAAGTCAACTCATGTGGGTATTCAGTACACAACAGGAAATCAGACCAACAATTTTATTTAATATATTTTATTTCTTTTTTAAATCTTTTTGCCATCCCTAAACCTCTATGTATGGTAAATAGCCATACGGGCCGTGGAACCTCGCTATGTTTTGCCAGTTCTGCGGGGGAAATTGACGACGGCGAGTACGCGACATTAAGGGCAGCAACCGCCGGAGCCGTTGTTGGCATCACCATGGGTAGCATGAAGACCACCATTACAGTTGGCAATGGCAGCATTAACGGACTGCTGCATTTAACTGAATATGATGAACTGCCATCACCGCCACCAGCAAACCATCAACAACAACAACAGCAGCAGCAGCAGCAGCAACAACATGCTCATGACTATGCAAATCTGAGTGGTTTGGGTGGCATTAGTGATGATAATATCTCTGAGGAGGGTAAATTGTTGGCATGTGTACGCGATGATAGCATCACGTATGCATCCACACGCGATCTGGAGCCACCGCAGCAGGCAACACCACCGCCGCCACCACCGCCATTGCCAATGAAAGGTGCACCCATGCCACAGCCGCCCCTTGTGCCACAACAACCGCATGCCAGCTATGGACGCGCTCCCCAGGCCATGCCCGAGATCATGCAAATTTCACCCGAACATCACAAGTCGCCACAACAGCAGCAGCAACAACAACAACAGGCACAGCACCACCAACAGGCAGTGCAGCATCCACTGCAGCAGCATTCCTACACACACACACATCCGCTTCAGCATCATCTAGTCAGTCCATTGGCTCCTGTGACGGTCGCCGTGCACACCAACGAGGCACATGTAAGTAGCTGAAGGGTTCCTGAAGGGGTAGAAGTGGGAGAAAGGCTTAAATGTTGGCACAGAGAAGTTGGAGCAGAAGGTGATGTAGGGGGAGTAGTAGGGGGAGATGTAGAGGGAGCAATCGGAGGAGAAGTAGGAGGAGCAGTAGGAGCAGAAGTAGGGGTAGCAGCAGACCGAGCTGGAATTTTGCAATTGCGTTTTGAATCTTTGCTGTGTAAATATGTATAATAAGCACTGCAACCAATAGCTCATACACACAAACACACACACACACACACAAACACACACCCATACACTCAGACATACCTTCACTGAGGTTGTGCTAATCACAGCACACTTTGGTTACACGCAATTTGAATAGTTTCTAATTAATTGTGTCTGTTAAACATAATAAGCAACAAATCAAAAATTAATTTGTTCAATTTAAAATTTATTTAACTAATTTCCATTTCAATCAAGCAACGCATAAATTGCTAAACGAATTAAATTTCCATTTATTCCTTTGCCCTGTTTTTCTGCTCCTTCTGGAGGCATTTGTCTGAAATTGCTGTTCCCATTGACAGCAAATACTCTTTTTTTCAATGTTACTTTGTCAGGTAATTGCAGTTTTTCACACGTTTTGAAATGTATCACAAGACGCATTAATCAATCTAGTGTTGCCAGCTTGTTTCCTAGCCATAAATCTATGGCTATTTATAAGTCTGGTAACCTTGGTGTGCAACAACTGTACCAATTCGCGTTGCCAACTGCTTAAATGCAATCAATTGGTATTTGAAATTGAACCAAACTAATGTTAGGGTATTTGCGATTTGGGTTTTGTGGCATTTCGGATTATAACGTTGGTTAGATTGATACGTCGGCGACCCGTGTGGGGTGGGCTGGGCTGGGTAAGGGGGCGTGTCGTGTCACGCCCGCGGCTGCAGTGCGGCCAACCATGAGATTTATGTTTGCTGTTATGAGACAGCATAAATCAGTGGCAAGCCCAATGCCAGGGACGAATACGCACACATGTACGGACATGCACACGCATGTCTGATGGATGGTCGAGTGGAGTGACAGGAATAACAGGACATACGCCTGATACGATATAATTTCATTTTCACTTTGCAGGCGCCGTACTGAAGCTGACATTAAACGACATTTTCCACCTCACATTTCCAGTGCCCACTTCTCTTTTCCACACACCCACACCCACACACACACATACACATACATGTATTCCCAAATCCACTCTATGCTCCATCTTTCTCTGTCTCGCTCACACTGTGTCTGTTCTGCTCTATTATCCTTGTTATCCATCAGATCGCCTCCAGCTCCACTCCCCGCTGTCTACGTCGCGCTGATTCGGGTGTGCCAAATGAGGCGCTAACGCCACGCAGTGACACCAATTCGATCACGGAGAGCACCAACACCACATCACCACCGGAGCGTGCTCCGTCTGAGTCATCGAGCGGTGTGCATTCGGGTGAAGAGCGTGAACTGGAGGTTGTCATCCGGCCGCGGGTTAACTGCAAAGCTCCGCCACGCCCACCACAACCGCCCATACAGGAGGAGCCCTACGGTCGTTGCACAAACATGCGCATGTCCAGCTTCAACGCCGACCCCGCGGCCAATGCCAATGCCAATGCCAGTGTCATCAATAGTGCTACGCTCCCCATGCAACGCAGTGCACCAGAGCAGAAATTCGACTATACGGCCCATTGTAGCACCATGCCACTGCCGGTGGGCTGCCACAGCCAGCAGCTCGCCAGTGGTAACAATGGTGGCTATGCTTCCACCTCCGCCATGACCAGCTCAATGGTTGCACCACCGCCACCGTCACAGGTTTCCAGCTTCAAGACACCCAGCATGCACTATGCGAATGCTGCAGTTGCTCTGGGATCCAATGCTGCAACACATGCACCACACACCACATTGCCCAACGGCGTGCGCTATTCCAATCCCCACTTTCTGCGCCGCCTTCCCCATGTGAGTAAAGCAGCCGAGTCACCATATGGACACCTGGGCTATGGTGCTGCCCATCATGCCTTTAGTAAGCTGCCACATGAGACGCATCCGACCATACCCGAGGATCGGGATTCAGCCAACTATTCCATGGCCTCGGATCAGGATTGTGGGCTCTATGTGACGGCACAGCTGCACTAAACTATGAAGCCCAGCGCAGTATCATTCTTTATATAAAATAATTTAGTCATCTATATTAAGGGGTATTACACACAGTAGTCTGTGTGTGTCTGCATAGATCTGGTCTATGTCTATATCTTTAATCCTAAGTGTATAGAAGCCTCAAATCTTAAATCTTCCATATTCACAGCACAATTCAGTTGGCATCAGCTGCGATTACTCAACTTTTAAAAGATTTATAATTTCAACAAATGTTCAAAATTTATAAAACTCCAAAAATTGCACTTTCTTTGTAATCAAAGCTGATTCGTAACCAAAGCCCAAGTTATAGTATTATTTGCCGATCTAAAGAAATAAAACTAGCATATATACATCTAAGCATGTAGCACAAGTTTTAGTTAATAAGGCGATATATATATAAATATATAACTATACGATCTACAAATCTATGCATACTATATATACAACTATATATATTTATACACAATGTGTAAGATAATAAATGTTTATCATATCATTTAAAAGTATATGATAAATTACAATATCTATATATAAATGTACTTAAACTATGCGTAATACTTAAAATTAAAACTATACCATAACTTTATGTACTAACTAACTTCTTATCGAGTAATCACAGACAATTTGTTCGAATCCCAAAACAAAATATGATGCATACGAATTTAAGCAGCAATTATATGGTTTTTTTCATAGAATTGTAAAGTGAATATGAAATGAAAATTAGTAATTTCAACAATGACAGATAACCCCAGTATATATAGTATATCCATATATAGTACTATATAGTAAGCATTAGCAACGCTTCAGCTAGTCGTCGTAGAGTTACGATTAATTAACTAAGCTTCAGCACATGTACTATTATTTTAATGATCTGGTCTATAAAATGTTTAAGATTAATGTAAAATGTAATGTAACAAAGCGACAATATGAAAATATCAAATGTATGATAAATGACAAACTAACTGAACATTGTATGAAATTAGCTAATATTAATATAATATATACTTATATATCATCTGGAATACATATACTTACAGACAACTCACGGACTCTACAAAAAAAAAAAACACTTCCCATACATATCTCCCTAATGAAATTTAAGACGATTCCAATAAAGTTATTCAACTCGCTTTTAGAATGAAAAATTAAAATAAAATCTAAAGCACGCAATCTAATATTTATAAATAAAAAAGAACTTAAACTTAATTATAATTCCTATACTAAATCACTCGCACAGTCAACACTTTTATTGAAGATTTTAAAATAATTATTTTGATTTTTGTTATAAAGACTGATTAGTATTATGATACCAGAAGCAGCTCCAATAGCACAGCACTTACTCCCAATTAAAACCGCACATCATTTCATAAATTCTATGCATTATATGATTCTAGATGAAGTTAGGCCATATAACATAAAAGTATGATTAATTTAATAATATTTAACATTGGTTCCTTTAAGAAACGCACTAAAGCTTAACATAAAGCGTTAGACAAGATAATTAAGCCACACTTTTGTAACATAATTTCGATTCAATTTAAGATTAACGATATATAAATATATCTAATATGAATACTAAGTATGTCCCCCAATAATATGACATTTACATATATGTGTGTAATTGTCTTAACACGGTCATATCCATTATAAGTCTAACTAACCAAGTGACGAGTACATATATTGTAAATGATTGTAAGAGAAGAATGCCGCCAATGATCCCGAGATGACACACGGTATATGCATCTATAAGTATATTTAAATAAATACGAGTATATTTATTATAACACATTAATAAGCAAATGTCAAATCTTAAATGTTTGAATTATTTATAATGGTTTATCAATGGTAAATAAAGAAATACCACCGCTTTATGTGAAACCCCAAAAATAAAATGAGTTTAAATTTATTCGGGGGTTGTTTAGTGATCATAGAAAGATATAGACTTAAGGCCCATTTCATTGAGATCTTGGAGATTGAAGCAGGGTGATAAGATTCTCTTTAATATATAGTATAGTATTTAGAATCCAATCCTTATTGGATGTACATCTTGGCGCCCAAATGAAAAGAGTTAAGAGTCTACTTGAAAATAAACCCATAAATTAGCTATAAATGTTAAAAATTCCCCACTTTAAATAAAAACTCTTGGTTTTGTTTTATTAGAAAACAATTTTAATGAATATTTTTCTTTTATGTTGTTATTTAAATGTTGGTTTTTATTAAATTTGTAGTTTACACAATTTTAAGGTCTGTGTTCTGCAATATTTTTAATGCCGTTCTTCTGCAAATTTCATTTCATTTCATTTTTTGTTTAATAATATAATTACATAATTTCTCTTTTGGATTTTTTTTTTTTTTTGTTTTTGTTTTTTTATTTAACATATTTATTTTCACAGTTTATTGTCGTTTCTCGACCTTCGATTTCTGTCGAGATATTAAAATACAATATATTCGAAGCGTATTTCACGCAGCCGTTTGCTTTTTGGTATTTTTTTGGTTTTTACTTTTACTTTTTGTTCTGTTATTATTATTTTCTTGTTCAACATTTTGCAATAAATGATATATCTTTTTGTCTGTTGTGTATTTAAATTGTTTTTTTGTCAGTTTGAACTTAGTAAATAACATTTTTTGGTTTTTCTTTTGTTCTTTTGTCTCTTTTGAAATAACTTGTCGTAATATATCTTGTGTTTCTTTAACATTTCTATATGTGTGTATCTTTTTTTTGTGTGTGTGTGTGTGATTTGAATTCTAATTAGAGAGAGAGATGTACGACTATGAAATGCATAATGCAATGGAAATGCTCTTAACCAGAAATTCGTCACATTTTCAGAAACTTCCTTTAGCATGGACCGTAGAAAATAAATTAATTTTTTTAAAATAATAACTATTGGGAGTTCAAACATCCATTGATCGGAGTATAATGTTTTATAGAAATTATATAATTTAATTTTTATCACATTGGACTTTTGGTAAGAGCATTTCAATGTCGGCTTGTGCCATCATTTTTATTGAAATTGCATCGCTTTTTACTTTTATTGTTGCTGATTAATATTAGCATTTAAATGTTTCATAGAAGAGCAATTTAAATGAAAAAAATATTGAATTTTATTTTAGAAAAGTTTTGGTTGTATGAGAAATGTTAAGAGAGAGCAGAGTTTCAAAGTCTGATTATTATAATAAGTATTGTATGTATGTATGTGTGTGCCTCGTATTCGTATCCGTATCCATATCATGTGTTTGTGTCTGTGTGTGAGTGTGTGTCTCTAGATATCGTCTATATGTGTCGTATAATTAATTGCTGGAAACCTCGCTGATAGTATTGAAGTTCTTAAAGCGCGTCTTAATCTGGATTTTACTCTAGTTCTTTCTTTTGGCAACATTTCGAATGCATTTTCCAGTTCCTCTAAAGTTTAATTCTTCTGTTTTTTGGCATTCGTTACGTATATATTGTGTTTTATTTAGGAAACTTGGGTGGATATCCTTTATCCTTATCCATATTTCTATCTGAATGTATGCAAAAAGCTGATGAATGGACGGACAGGTTAAAATTAATATAGTTAGCAGTGAAGGAGAACAATGTATCGATTAAGTATAAGATCCGTTTAGGAACAATGCATGTAATTATATATAATATATATTAAATTAACTGCTCCCATCTAAGTATTTACTTATGTGTAGATCTCTCGCTGGCATATGATATGTTTTACTTAAAGTGAACCATTTTCGAAATGCATTACAAAATGTTGCTATCCAAAAAAGAACCCGATCTATGCGCCAAATTACCATAATGTTTTTGGAATACATTTCTATATACGAGAGTAAGTATTAAGTATATTTTTTTGTTATTTGTTTCAAACTCTGCAAATAAATAGTCTATAAGCCTAAGAAGTTGCATGTCTTTGTATTTGATTTTTATTTTGTTTTTTTTTTTTTTGTGTTTCATTAGCAAGCAGGTAACATTTTTACAGCTCACACTATTAACTTGAAGGTACTTGATGCGTTTATCGAGTTATCTGATTTATGCAGAAGATATACGAATATGAAAGTATGTAAGAGAGTGGGTGTGTGTGTGTGTGTGTGTATCTGTGTGTATTCATATGTTTGTAGAAGCGAGAGCGTGTTGTGCATCTAATGCTTTTTGGATAACAAAGATGGGCACGAAGATATTTTCATGACACGATGTGCTCGACTCAACACGTTATCAAAATAAATCTATCGATATTGAAAATATATATATATCGATAGCAAAAGTCATGTGTGCGTCTTTCAAATATCATGTCCTTGCGAAAATATATCGGCACGTGCCCATCTCTAATCTAATCTTTTGCACAATTCTCCAAAAACTTGAACATTTTGGGGTTACTGTCAAGTTTTTGCAGATGTGCAGACTTCAAAAAGCGAAACAAAAAATATATATATTTATATGTATATAATATATGTATTTGTATAATTGCTAAGTTTAACAAATTTTTAACTTTCTATGGTTATGTGTAGGTGTAGGTGTATGCGTTTTTTAATGGTTCTATGTACAGCTTATTTTGTGTCCTGTCCCAATGAATGTTTGACTTGTGTGTGTGTGTGGTGTGTGTGTGTATTTGTGTGGTATACTAAATTAAATTAGTTCAATCTGTCCCGCTTGATAAATATTTCGAGGATTAATAGTACATATCTCATTTTCAGTTACTTTATGATTAACTTTAAGTTTAATTTTAAGTATATCGTAAGTTAGGCTTATTTAAGTGTTAGTGGTTCTTTGCTTGCTTAAATTTTAAATATGTATATATATGTATATGTATGTGTATACATATATTGTATATAGTATATATCTATATATGTATGTATATATACTCGTAAACATGTTGCCTCTTGAAAATCCATAACTTTAATTTATTGATTTAAATTTAGCTATATTAAACAACTTTGCATTTTTTATAATCCCTTTCGAATCTACTTTCTTAATTTTGTTCAACATTTCTTAGCATTAAGTTTTTTTTTCTCTATCTTCTCGACATTAGCACTTTTAAATCTTATATATTGGTTGTAGTTTGTTTTTTATTTTCTTTTTCTTTTTTAGTATTTTTATCTTTTTTTTTTTTGGTTTATCAATAATAGTTAATAATAATTATAATAATCATAATAATCGTATTACGAAAATAATAGTGATCTTAGGTGTGTAATAAAAATTCATTCAAATATGCATCAATTTACAAGTTTCATTTCTCCAAATTTTTTATCAATTTTGTTTTTTCTTTTAGACATACACATATATATCTATGTGTAAATATATATATCTATATATTTCTTTTCTATCTTGAATTCAATTTATCATTTCTGCCTCTGCTTGTTTACTCGGTTTGGTTTTAAATGCATTTGTTCTCATGACTTACAAAATTAGCTAGATTCTTATACTTTTATGGAAATCTCCCGGTCGTAGAATACCAAAAAAAAAAACGTATTGTAAATATATATATTTATATATTGGACAAAGATTAGGCCAGCAACGTGCCGATTCAGTATCGGACTTATCCAATATCCATCGTCCCGGTAGCTTCCATATGCATATATCCTGCAGGCTGACCTTGGTCCTTTGCTATTTGGCTGCCTGGCTGGCAGCTCTTTGCAAGGGTTACTGTAAAATTTCGATAGATTACATTAAGTGACAGTTTATCGATAAATTCGATTAATTAGCTAACAAGCAAATTAGTTTGTTAGTAGAGTGTGTGTTTTGGTTTTTAGTTTGTATATATGGAATTGTTATTGTTTTGCATTTAAAATTAGTTATCAAAATGGCAAAATGGCATTAACTAGCGGGATATACAGAAAGCTGCTTAAATGGCATTAAAATCGAATAAAAGTTTATTAATTATAAGGTTAATTGTAAATTTTTGTGCACTTACAATTCAGTTCGTTTTGTTACAATATTTGCATTTTGTGGGCGAGTTAGTATTTATTGTTTAGTATTTTTTGTGCTTGGTGCGTTTTAAAGTGTTTTCACTGTTGTTGGATAGTGTTATTCACCCTGCTCCTCCATAATTGATTCACCGGCCCAAACAATCGGACGACCCTAAACCCATATTTGAAAACAGATATATATATATATCAATTTTTGAACTAATTTATGATCGACTCTAACCTATATAAAATGATGATTATAATCTAGTACAGGTATATTCAGCTAGCCGATATTTGCCATTTTCAATGTAATTCATGTTGACTTTGTGTATTTATTTAATTGGGAATATTTGATTCAATATATTGGGATTTAAATGGCTTATTAGTGTTAGAAAAAGGTCGAAATAAGCGAATCGCATTTGTATTATATGTAAAAAAAATGATAAAGTTTTTTAAGTTACGATACTACACATGCAAAATACTAGAGAAATATGTGGTATTTGTTTTTGGTATTATTGTATTTTGTTCAGGTAGTTGGGGATAGAGAAACATACCTATATGAGTATTGTACGAGTCTATTAAAAACTACGTTGAAGTTGTATGCTATGCCAAAAACGTAACGGTAACGGTGATTTTAGGTGACTTGCGATAGGTATTTTAATAATATTTTGTTTTCAGCAGTATTTGTTGTGTATTTTTTTTTTTATATAATTTTTAATTTAAATTTTCGTTTTATTAACATTACATAATGCAAATTTTGTGGTTGCTGCCTCGGATTAAGGTTGTTATGTAGTATTAAAATGTGTGTCTTTATGGTTATACCAAGCGGATTCATTTACAGGTGTATTTATGTCTAACTGTGTGTGCTTTTGGTATTTAATTTCTTATGATCTGTTTTTGACTAAATTATAAAAATTAAATGCAAAAAATGTATGCAATCTATATTGTTGTTGTTGTTTGATTTATCTGAATGCATTTGTTATTATAAACTTGTTATTGTTGATTTAATTGTGTTTGTACAGATGATTTTAGTGACTGTCTAAGCTACCAAGATTTTGCTATTTTAATAATTATTTTTTTTTTGGTATTTTTATTGTAAGTACGATACATAATAATATTACTGAATACCGAACAAAATGTTTGCTACATAAATGTATGTAAGTACAAGTAAGTTATACGTAGTATAAATGTGCATGTGTTTTTGCTGTTGTTGTTTGACTTTGATTTTAATCAATTTTCATGTCGATCTCATTGCATAGTTTTAGTATATTTTGTACGTTTTTTTTGTTTTTTTTTTTTTGAGTTTTGAAAGTTTTGATTTGGTTAAGTTTTTAGTTGAGAGTTTTTTAGAGTTTGAGTGAGTCGAGTGAGGCTATTGATGAGCGCCTAGAGCCTAAACCTATATTAGTGGGACAACTGACCAGTGAGGTGGTGCCAAAGAGCTTGTACCAGCCGATAACGATATTCGATAGATTTAGATCGTCAAGCATTATCTGTGCCACGCCCATAAACACTTTCTTTTCGATGCGGCCATAATCACCCCAAACAGTCACCTGAAAAATGAAGAATTTCAGATAAGTCGCAAATTAATCGATTAATCGAGCCTATCATAGGGAAGGTTAAGTTCTTACTTGAAGTACACAACCGTTGTACGGCTGCTTGAATACCAATTGCTGTTGATAAAGCGGATCCAAAGTTCGTCTAGCTGTCGACGTCTTCATCTTGTCAATGCATCTCTTTCCCGATACCAGATAAACCTTCACATATGGCGCGGGCAGCATTTTAGACGAGGGCTTTTGCTGCATTATAGTCAGAGAAATAATTTTAAGATTCCACTTAATTTATAGACATGTATGTAAGACAAACCGTTAGGCCCCTGGCACGTATAACCTCCACCTCGAGAAATCCCTTCTGATGGCACAGCGATAGCTGTATGTCCCCCAGGGAGGGAGCACCGAGCACCTGACGACCCACCAATTGACCCGGTCCTAAGCCATCCACAAACTCATTAAGGGCTCCATCATTGCGCAGTGAAGGCGAAAATCTACAGTTTATTGTGTTTGATGGTTTTTGGTTGAAATTTTACAATATTTTAGTAAAGTTTCGAGTCAAGATTATAACTTTTTTTTCTTACACAGAATTAGTAGAAAATGTACAAAAAAAAAAAAAAAAAAAAAAACAATATATTTGTAGATTTTATTGAGAAAGAAAGAAATCTTATAGTCTGGCCCCATTGTGGAAGTCATTCAATGGAGTAGCTCAATAATACCAGAATGATTCGTTAAATTGGAACCAGGCTATTATACACAGGGAGTTGTAGAAAGACAGTTAAATTGTTGTTAGTAGTTTTTGTGGCTTGTTTTGGTTTTGGTTTTGGTTCTGGTTTCACGACTGCTTCTGTGGATGGGTATGGTTAGTGTCGGTGGTGGTGGCTGTTGAGAATGTATTGATAGAGTGGTGCACAGCAGAATTATTGGACAGCATGCAGGTGTATGTGTGTGTGTGTGTGTGTGTGAAAGTTTTTTATTCTTTTAATATAATTTTTTTGTTTTAGCTTTAACAGCTTCGAATCAACTTTAAAGCCAATAGAAATCGGTAAAGTTTATAGTCTTTTGCCGATAGTTGTACGAGATTGTTTTTGGGCATATATATATGTATGTACATCCCATTGTCGGATAGTTTCGGATAAGTGGTACATCCAAGGTGCCGTAGTTTGAAGTTCTAGGTGCCTAAAGGTCTATAATTTAGCTTAAGTATTGTTTTTCTTAAATTTGTTTTTGGTTTTTTTTATATACACATCAAATATAGTTGGAAAGACTTGATATATACACACACATGTATTTATAGAAATCATACAAATAAAAGAAAAGTTTATAACTAAATCATAATTAGTTTTGTACAATTTGAATAATACAGAAAGAGAGAGACACAAAGAAGTTAAGTGGAAACTTGAATAGAACGCAAATAACATCAAAAAATATAAATATAATTAATTTAGTTATACGAAAATGCAGACTGGCTCAACGATATCAAGGCGCACACAGATACGTAGATAAACAAGAAAGAGATGCCGGCAAAGAAGGACACAAAGAGTTAACAAACGTGTTGAAAGAGACACAGAAAATGAGAAAGAGAGAGAGAGAGAGATGGAAAGAGAGTTAGAGACAGAGATAGAGTTGTGTTTAAGGCAGGAGCGCTTTATGCAAGAGATATAGAGGATACAGACAGAGCGATATATATAGCAAGTTATGGAATTGGTACTTGGAAAGAGTGAGAGAGAGAGAGAGAAAGAGATAGAGACAGAGAGATTCAGAGGCAAAGAGAGTTCGCATGTCTTAGTATATTAATTTATGTGATATTTTTGGTTTGTAGACTTTTTGGTTTTATTTAAATTTTTTGTTTTTTTTTTTTTTTTGGTAGTATGTATCCAGAAACTTACGATGAACCCTCGGAGCTAGAGATTGAATGTATGCTGCCCGCACTGTAACGGGTTACCGCTGGCACCGGCGGCACCTCCACAGATCGCTGGATGCTGCCAGCGGAGCCGCGCGACTGCCGTTGATAATATGGATGTGGTGGAGGTAGTGTGATATGATGGTGACTAGTGGAGGAAGCACTTGCGCTCGAGCTGCCTGAATACTGTGCCTGATATTGGTCTGTCAAGAATATGATATACATATACATAGTACAATACGAATAATATACACAATGCGAGATATTCAAAACTCAAACTCAAAAGAAATCAATCATGAATTAAATCAGCGCCAACAAAATATGTTTCTCGATTGTTTCTTGTGATAATTTTTTGTGATATTTTATTCACGAGCGAAGTGGAGCGAAGTATGCGACGCTGGCTTTGGATTGTTCCGATATTTGTTCTCGACGCTTGGGGGCTCTGGGAATAAGACCCTCAACTGATACAGAAATTATAGGCACAGATAGTGAAACGAACCCAAGGTATAAAATTAAATTATACTGAAGAATTTCAAACCATAACTGTGATTATTAGTTAAGAGAATACGTATAAAAGTCTCAAAAAAGATTAAATTAAAATTATAATTATAAGTACATTAAGTTAAACTTGATATATGCACTGAGACCCGTTTTCTCATCATACTTTTCAATTAGTTTACTACGTATTTTTTTCAGTGCTGTCATATGTACAGAAAGGTGGCAACGCCGCACATTTTTAGCATGTACAAAGATGGCTAAGCGACCGTTAGATTTAAATTTAAAGTGCATGAGAAAACAGACCTGTTTTAGTTGACTGATAAATACAGTTTTGTTACCAGTTGTACTTTCCATTGATTGTGTGTACTTATCGAATATTTCTTGGTTTCAATTTTGATCAACTTTTCAGTTAACTTCGATTTGATCGTTGCCAATTTTTGAGAGATGAATGTTGTGACCCTGTTGTTTGTTGTGTATGAGTTGTTAATTGTTGCTGAATTGTTTGTTACTGAGTTGTTTAGTGTTTGATTAACTGTAACTTTTTTTTTGTTTTTGTTTTTGGCTTTCTTTGACAGAGCTCCCTGTATATACATATATGATAATATCAAATTGTATCGCAAAAAACAGAAAACTTGTTGTAAATAGATGATAAACATTAGTTTATTTTGTTCATTTGTGGACAAAGAGTGTTAGAGAGAGACAGAGAGAGAGAGTAAGAGCGAGAGGGAGACAGAGACCAAGTTTCAGATCGCTGGCATGCAAAAGTTCACAAGGATCAAGTTGTCGTTAACGGTAACGATATTTTGATCGTTATCGATCGCATCGCTTGGCTTGATTAGTGTGGCATAATGCTTGCATTTGTGTGTGTGTGTTGTAAAATTCCTTTAAAAACAAATACAGGGGATTAAACCAAGGCAATGTTGCAAAAGTCTTACCGCATAACTGCAAATAATGTATTTTATGGTATAAAATGTATTTCTTTATTTATATTTATGTATTTTTTTTTTATTTAAAAGCTTAGCTTTGCTTAAAAGGCTGTAACTAAGTAGAAGTTGTAGTAGTAGTTTTAGTATGTCTGGCACAAGTATATTGCAAATTGATGTTGTTATAAGTAGGTATTAAACTCAATGCATGCAAATCGAACAATGTTCTAGATTATAATAATGTGTTAATTATGTTTTATTGATATTATTGGATAAAAGTATTGTTTTAAATTGGATGGAAATCAATATAAGAGTAGTAGTATTTAGTAGTAGTATTAAGTTCATAATTAAATGGCATTAACAATAGTAATATTAAAGAAACGAGTGGCATTTTGTTTTTGGGGTTAATTGTTATAAACAAATGTCTCTACGAAAGTATAAAATGCATTACGGATTGAGTTTGTTGTTATTGTGGTTGTTTGGATGCTCAACACGCTGCACAATAGTGAGCGTCAACAGTATGCGGCCACACACACAATTCGAAAGCTTTGCGTTGTCCGGCATTTGCCTAGCAAGGAAAAGCTTTCATTTTCCATTTCCCTTTCACAAACAACTGCGGTACAGGCAAAGCTTTCGCGGTGCGTATGACGCCCAGTTTATTACATTTTTTTTTTTTTTTGGGCCAAAAGAATTCCTTTTTTATAAGCCTAAAAATACGTATCGACTTTGGATTGTTTATTGGTTGGTTTGGTTGTTTACTTGGTTATTTGGTTGGTTGGGTGGTAGGGTGGTTGTTTAATTGATTGATTGATTGATTGATTGATAGATAGGTAGCGCTTGTGGGTAAACTCAAAATCAATTAAAATCAAGAGAGGGAATTTTTTCGCCTTAAGCTGCGGCGCCAGAGCGAGCTTTTGCCAAAAGTTATTGCGTTAAAGCTCGTCAAAATCAAACAGAGAAAAGAGAGAGAGAGAGAGAGGAAGAGAGAGAGAGTATGTAAAAAGTAAAGCGCGAGAGAGCGAGAAAAAGAGCGCGCGCGCATGTGTTTTTTGCAAATTGAAAAGCTCTTAAAACTAAAAGTCCTGTTTTTGTACGGTGTATTTCTTGTTGTCTAACTAATGTTTATCATCATCATCATAATTATCTTCATCATAATCATATGATTATCATTATAAGCATTTGCTTTGTTTTCTTGGAAAAGGCAACCAAAGGAAAAATCAAATTGAGAACGCAAAATCAAAAGTCAAATCAGAAAAACTCAAAATTAATTTATATTATAGCATAGCATTTAGTTGAATAGACATAATTGTTTCACAGAGTGTGAAATAGTTATAGATAAATTGATAGATAGATAGACAGAGAGAGAGAGAGATAGAGAGAGCGAGAGAGAGAGAGAAAGTGGCATAGAGATAGAGACAGAGTAAGTTGGACTTGTGCGCACCTTTCCCCACCAGCGCCATCGCCGAAAAACTGTTCAACTGGGTCCGCCTCCGAGGACGAGCCACGGGAGAGGCCACCGCCTGCTCCTCCGCCCGAGCGTAGCTCCCTCGTGATATCACCAGGCAGCACCTCTTCGCTGCGATGCACCGTGAACGAGTTCTTACCCTTCTTTCCAAAGCCCATACGTCTTTTACGACCTTTTGAGTATGGCATTTTAATAGTATTTTTTTTTTGTTTTTTTTTGATTTTGTTTTGTTTAGTTTTTTTTTATGATACCAAATCATAGTTTTGTTAGTAAGGTTAGCATATATGATTTAATGTATTAGTGTTAGAAAACGCAAAAGACTTTAGCATTACGATACAAATGAATGTGTGTGTGTGTGTGTGTCTGGTGTGTGTGTGAGAAAGTTTGTTTGTATGTAAGAAACAAAAGAAGTTCGACTAGCGTATAAATCGAATCACTAGAATGTGGAGCTTTAAATGCTTTCAAAATATCTGATGTTTTTGATATATTATATATATATTGAGTATCTCATATTTCATGATGGTCAACAAGGCAACTGAACGAGAACTTTTAAGAAACGAACGGCATACAAAAGAATGCTAACAAAATGTTCATACCTGTTGCCGAGAGTTGTGAGGTTGAATTGGATTTCTTGCCCATTCCACTGCCACCTTTGGGTGATCGTTCCTGATCCACATTGCCGCACTTTTTTCGATCAGTTGTGGTGTCTGAAAGGCTGCCATCTTAGAAATTGAGAGAAAAAGAGATATATATTTTTAAAAGTTCAAGTTAGTTTCCTTAGCAACTGCTATCCTTACACTTTTTTATTGGAATATACCTAAATCTAACTACGAATTCGAGAATCGTCGGATTTGCTTTAAAAGCTGATTCCTAAACATTTTTCTGTATTATGATAAAATCCTAACTAACTCACATATTTCGTACACGGTGCAAATAGTTGGATAATTCTTATCATATAATTTCCATAGGACTAGTCGATCAGTGATTAGTATGAAAAGCTTGGTGGGTGTTTAGCTATCTTAACCAAACTTCTATAGTTCCTACAAGATATGGTATAACAAAGAGACCTATTTTATATAGTTTTGGCTTGTAAAATCGACTGAAAATCAGTACCGACTATATATGTTAAAACTAGATCTTTATAGATACATAAAGTTAAAACTTTATTAAGTCTTTTGGTAAGACTCGATTAACTATGGTATCTAGGCTCTTATAAGAGCAATCAGTAAATCAGCTTACCTCCTTGTCATATACATATATATATATATATATATATATATATATATTTATTTGCTTAACTCACATTTAAATATACTTAATGATTATTTTATAACTTACCAGCTTTCTCCTCGGCTTCGACACCGCCGTCGGTTGACTTGGCACCGCCTGGTTCATTGGTGCCGTTCTTGTCCTTGTCGTACTCGCTGAAATCGTCGTCGAGCATGGCATCGATAGCATCCCAATCGATAACATCGAGCGGAGCATCCGCATCCGCATTAGCATCGTTGTTGTTCGTTGTTGTTGTTGCGTTTGGTTCATTCGTTTTGTTTGTTGTTGTGTTTGTGGCAGTTGTTGTAGCAGTCGTTGCCGTTGTTGATGTTGTTGTTGTAGTCGTTGTTGTTGTTGTTGCCGCAGCATTCGTTGCATTCGACGATGTGTTTGTTGTTGTTGTTGTATTTGTAATGAGATTTGTGCATGTATTTGGTGGTGGTTGTTGTAGTTGTTGTTGTTGTTGTTGTGATGTAGCGTCAAGGGTCAAGTTGTTGGCGTCGTTTGTTGTTGTTGTTGTTGTTGTTGCAGTATTGTGTGTTGATGATGGGGCACGTTTATTGGGTGATGCGACACCATGATGTTGTTGTGGGGGATTTGCAAAAGAGGAAGAAGAAGCATTATTAGCATTATTACCATCGACGACGATATTACCAGCAGCGGCAGCAGATGTTGCACCACCGCTCCCACTACTAGATTTCGTCAGTTGTTCCGATGCCGATGCCATCAATCCGTTGATGGCGATGTCTTCTTTCCCTTTTTGCCTAACTGATTGTTGTTGTTGTTGTTGATGTTGTTGTTGTTGTTGGTTATTGTTGTTGTGACTATTGCTAACACTACTCGCTGCGTGGCTATTGTTGTGGGTGGTGGTGTTGTTGTTGTTACTGTTATTGTAGTAATTTTGATTGTTGTTGTTCTGGTTGTTATTGTTGTTATGTATACTGTTCTGTGCCCCGCCCCCAACACCGCCTCCTACTCCTCCGAATCCTCCTCCTCCTACCCCCGCCCACACCCATGCCCACTTCCATAGGCGAAAAGTTGTGAGCATTTTGCGCACTCGGCGGATGAGGTAAATTCCTCCTACGCTTCATATATGGAGCCGGAGGACCGCAAAGCTTCTGCTGACTGGTTCGCTGTAGGTCGAGGGACATGTGATTGCGTGCATCAAGACCCCGGCGATGGGGACCTCGGAAAAGGGAGGGGGCAACGCCGCGTCGGGTCCAGCCCACGTCCGAGTCGTAGGTTATGGTCACGATCTTGTCGTCGGTAACCAGGAAATGCGAATGACTCAGTGGATTCACTGCATCCACATTGGCACCCATGTAAGACTGTCGTATGTTCGTCTCGGAGCCATAACGCCGCGAGCTGGGCAGTTGGCCCTCAGGCGTGTCACTGGGATACGCCAGGGCCATCTCATAAGGCATCACCTCATCCTCATAGCGTATGCGTCGTCGGCCCCAGCTCTTGGTGTGCAGATCATCATAGTCCAGAGACCGCGACTGTCCCTCGTGGAACAGCCGACGTCGTTCCAGTTTCGGCTTCTTTAGAATGGACGTGGGCTGAGCCCGTGCCGAGGCCTCGGCAATAGGTACGGCCGAGACAAGGGCATCCTCGCTTAGTTGACGCGAGAGTCGCAGCACGGATTGGGTGGGCAGCGAGGGTGGTGCCACCAGTTGTGCTTGGTTGCGACGATGGGCTGTCGGTGTCGGCGTATGGACATGATAGGTTGGCACCACCCCCAAATTCAGCTGCGGCCCTGTTAGCCCGCCCAGGAAATGCTGATCCACGCATTCACCGCACATGGCCGGATCCAAGGTGGGCAACGAGGGCTCCGAGCTGCTCGGCTGGTACATGGACAACGAGGGACGTCGCAGTAACTGCTCGGCGCTGAAGGGATAGGCGGGTATGGCGGAAATGGGTTGATGCTGTGGATGTGGATGGGCATCGGCCAGGCAGCAGGGATCGCCACAGGCTCCGATGGCCAGTCCAGGTGTGGCCAGGGCGGTGTTGGTGGATATCACCACGGGTTGGCTGCCGTTCTGGCAGTGGCTGCAGCTCTTGTCCAGCTGATCACGCACATAGCCCACGTAGGAGCTGGGCGATGAGGACACCGTGTGCGCATGGGCGTGATCGTGGGCGGGCTGGCTGGTGTTGTGGAGATGGTGGCTGTGGTGGTTGTTGTGGTGTTGGTTGTGGCTGTGGTTGGTTGAGCTGCGAAAGAGATTCATGACGGGCGTGGTAATGCGCTTAAATTGCTCAAAGCTGGGCAGCGGCAGCGGCATCGCATAGGCGTGATTCAGATTGTGGGCGTTCGCATGAGTGGTTGCGGTGGTGGGGGCGAGCTGGCGTCCGTTGTGTAGTTGTTGTTGTTGTTGTAGGTGGTGGCGTCGTTGTTGTTGATAAATGTCTGGCAACGCCGGCATGAATGTTGTTGTGTTGGGCAAATGAGACGATGGCGAATAGTAGACGCAATGCGGGTGTAAATGTGGTTCATGTATCAGTGGGTCAAGTGACAGCGGTCGTTGGCTCTCCTCCGCAATGAGAGCTGGCTCCACAAAGAACTGTTCGACCAGTTCACCGCTATTTGTATCTGTTACCAGCACATGCTGTGTGGGTATTGTCAGTGTTGTGGTCGCTGCTGTACCACTTGGACCCACTAGCGCTGTGTTTGGTGGTGAATCGGCGGCTGCTTGAGCCGCCAATTGTTGCAACTGTTCCAGTTGCTCGAGCAGCAGCAGCTGCTGTGTGCCATTAGCGGACAGATAATCGCAATCATCCACCTCGATGGTGTTCGCTCGGTGGTGCTCCATAGGATAGACCTTTAGGCCGGTGACAGGACCACCCACAGCACTTCCCAGCAAACTGCTGGGTGCTCCACCAAAAAGGTTGCGCCAGTTTCGTGGAAAACTAACAATTATTTTTCATTGCCAGCGGGGATGGCGTTGGTGGCGGTGGTTTGGGGCAAAGGGTTCGTGTATTTGATTGGTGTAAAGTGGTGTGGTTAAGAGTGTGGTGACATTTCGCAGATGCACATGCAGGGATAACATGCGGCAGTTAACGCAAAGTGGTGGGTTTTCAATGTGGAGGTTTTAGTATTGGGTGTGTGGTATTTAATGTGGTGATTGTGGTATTGGGTGTGTGACATAACGAACGATCGTTGACAAATGCAAGCGATGGTTTGCGTCCGGGGTCGGCGAGTGTATTTGTTATTGTTGGCATTTTGTTAATGTGGTAAGTTAGTTTCACATGTGGTGAGAGAGAAAGATAGAGAGAGTGTGTGTGTTTGTGTATGGTGAAGAGCACGCAAGAGAAGCAGTGAACACAAAAGAGAGATCGCGCGTCGTTTTTTACCGTTTGATATATAATTGTTATTGTTTCGTTGGTTTCGATAAAACGCAAAAAGTAAATGCAAAAAAGAAACTTTATGTTTTTTTTGTTTTATTTTGGATTGCCTTTGCTTTCATATACGCTTTGTGTGACTGTGTGTGTGTGTCTGTGAGTGAGTGTTGGTGTATGTGTGTGCTAAGTATCGGAATATTTATAAGGATAGAGCAAGAGCAAAATCGACAGCGAGAGAGAAGAGAAAGAGCGAAAGAAGGGGTGGGGGGAGTAAGCGCGCTCTTGTTGATTTCAGAGCCTAATTCAACGGGAAAATTTTGGAATTTATAGCTACTACTCGGAAGTTAAAGTAAAAAATTGAGATGTGTATCCAATTCTATGTTGTGTAGCCCAGAACGTATGTATGTATGTAATTTCAGCAGAATTTCGAACAGCTTTGTTTTTTTGGCATGGCTTTGGCTTTGGCTTTGGCTTTGAACTAGTACGAAGCGGACGCGGGTGCAGCACGAGGCGCCGAGTCCGTATCCTCGACCTACACTCACCTGAGTCCGCGCGAGGTACGCGGTCTTTCCGATTGCGTTGAGAAGGCGCTGGACGTCACACTGACCACAGACTCCATGTCTGAATCCCCGAATTCGCCCATGAAATCCTTGTCCGGCGACAGCGAATGCCGTGGCCTCATCCTCGTATCCATCGACTGTAGATCACTGTCCGATAAACCCGTATAGTGTCGTTCCCAGCCACCCATTCCGGTGCTACGATATGTGGCCTGATGATGCGGTTGCCGTGTTCGATGTCGACCAAATCGACCGCCCGAAGCCAGACGCTCGTCAAAGTCTTGACCCAGTCGTTCGCGCAACATGGCGCTGCGCGAAGTTTGTGGCACCTAAGAATAGAATTGGTAAAAATAATTAAGGGGAGTTGGGGGTAATTACAACTATAGGAACTATTGGGTTTCAGATATGGTTTTTAGCTTCAGAATTTATAAGGAAAGTGCTTATTTCATACACTGATTCCTTTCTTCCTTGCCAATACGATTTCCACTTATTTAAGTCTCTTAGTTACCTGTGGCAGTTGACGCTTTTTGGGCGACCCCGTGGGCGTGGCAGTCGCTGATCGGGATTGGAAACGATGCTGTTGAGTCGCTTGTGCCGCCGCCGCTCCTGCAGCGCCTCCGCCGTAGCCAGCGGTATTGGGTGAGCCGTGAATTGGAAGCACTGGATAGTCAATGTAGCGATCGTCGGGGGGCGAGAGAGAACCTCGACGTGGACTGCTGCTCCTGTAGCCGTAGCCAGGACCCGAATGTCCTGCACCACTTCCCGAACCACTGTGGTAATTGTCACTTGGGGCTGCCGAATGGCTGCGTTGGCTCAGGCTCATGCCTCCGGGTCCAATGGAAGCGCCAACACCATTACCACCCCCTCGCCTATAATAGCCCGTGGCAGATGCCTGCGGGGCGAAGAGAATGATTTATAATTTAGTGGGCGTGCCAAAGAGACAAAGAGGGAAATTTCAAATTTGCTCTGGCATTTTATAAGCCGTATCCAGAGAAAGTTCCGTAGAGCTTACGTTCTAAGGCATATTTGTGAGAGTGGAGTGGTTCTGAGTTTCATTCAAGTTAATTAGAGTGTGTGTTTAGTTTAGTTTAGTTTGATTAACTATTACTGCAAACTTCTACTGGAACACGGATAATAATGAGTAAGTTTAGGTATTAATTACAAGTCAAGGCATACTTAGCAAGAGTTTAATACAGTTTCGTAACAAAATCAAGTTAACAACATGATAGCCACGCCCCAATCAGTTGAGAACATATGTATCTCATGATCATATTTCATTAACTGATCAAAGCGTTGCTACTCATCTTAATTAGTTAGTACAAGTTTGTTTTAGTAGATAATTAATTGAGTTGGGTTAAAAGAGATTAGCAAAAGTTATAAATTGAATTGAAAGTGCAGTTTAATTTGGCAGTGGGCCTAGCTAAGTTAACTGGGATAAATGTGATTAGAGCTAATAGCAAGATGAATTAAAAATAGAATGCAAGATTTTCAAATGAGATTCTGATGAAGGAAGTTTAAAAGGACTTTAAATCGTGATTCAATATCATCTTCCCAACTTGATAGTTGTAAAAACAAAAGAAATAGACTTTTATATAAGTTCACTGTAGTGAATTTCTACATAGAGTTGAAGATAATTGACTTATTGGTAAGTAGTTATCCCCTGATCATTTAAAATATATTCTTTTAGTTTAGTTAAAATTTTTTAAGCCGTTTCCTCACTATTCTTTTAGTGTCTTTTGAGTTTAGAACTTATTGATTTGTGTTTACATACTTGTTGTTCTGTTTCTGTTCTGATTTTGGAGTGTTACGTTAATTTATCATAGGTGCAAACCTGATTGTGATAACTTTGTCCAATGCCAGATACAGTGCGATAATCTCGGGCCACCATTCCGGCCACCCTTTTACGGCCCTGGGGTGACATATCACGTCTGGAGCGACGCTCGTTTAGATCGAGCTGAATTATGTAAGTTTTTTCATTCGGGGGTTTTGTAGGAGTTGGGTATATATATAGGAATTATTTTGGTTTTATCCAGCACATAATCAATGACAAGTGGGTGGGGTTGGGAAGTATATATATATATTTACATATATATGTGTTAATATTAAGAAGGAAAGAGAAAGAGAGAGCAAGAGGAGAAGACAAAAGAAATGTACATATATGATCAAAATGAGAGAAAATAAATTAAATTGTGTATTAACATGAGCTCATGTTAACCCTTACATTGCATTTGTGTGAGTGTGAGAATATTCTCATATATATATATATATGAGAAACAGATTAACTACAGTTTAATTTGGTGTGTTTCTTTGGCTGTTTTATGGTTATAGTATTCGACTCAAATTATAAAAAATTATAATGCAAATTGACAACATTTCTACACACTTAAAGCTATAGAAATAAGCATGAGATAGCATCTGGGTGGGTTGGCCAAGGCAATAATCATGCAAAAGCTAGCTTAAAGCTTAGATAAGTACTGAAGTGTATATAAAATATATAGAACATAGACGACGATAGTGCAGTTTATAAGGTTTTATGTTCATTTTTTAGATTGATTGATTTCAATAGGTATTTAATTTAAAATTCAGACAGTTTATTGCCTGTCATTTCTTTTCATTTAAAAAAAAAAAATAGTATGTGTTCTCAAGTTTTAAAAGTATACACTGAAACTTAACCTAAGTCATTTTGCTTATAGGACTTAAATTATTATTATTTTGATCTTAAATGCAAATATTATTATTAATAGCTGAAACTGATGATGCTTAAGAAAAACAGAGAGAAAGATAGAGAAGACAGCATCGTAAAATGCTTCGCGTTGTTATTGTAGGATTAGTAGTTAGTTAGTTAGTATTTTTTTTTTGTTCCCATTGCTTTAGTAACGAGTTTTAGTAGAGCGTAGATAGTTTTGAGAGTTCAGAGTTAGAGAGTGAAAAATTTAACACACGCACAACGAAACAACGACACCAATTAGTTCATAAATATTGGTAAAAATCAAAATTAATCATTAAACAATAATTACTTTATACATTTGTTTAATCTGTTTGCATATGAGGTGCATAAAATATGTACACTGAATGGTGTTTTTTTTTTATGGTCCGATGTGACTTGTACGGATTTCGAATTTTGGATTTCTCCTGCATGCAAAGTAACTGACAGGAACAGCAATGAAGTCTTTAGGGAAGATGTTATGAAAGCGAGCATTTAATTTGATAACGGGGCGTATGCGTGATTTGTGCATATGAAGGTTGATACAGCAATTGCTGCCTAAGGATGCTCTCGATTGTGATTTGGAAGACACACAGATTTCAAAGAATAAAAATGCACACGCACAATAAGAGAATTCAGAGAAACATAAAATTGACAATAAAACAGGGAAATAAATAATTGTTCGTTGTCAGTCATAATTTCAATATATTTGCGAAGCAACTTGAGATCTTCCATGATTTTTTTGTAATCTATAGTTTTAATTAGTTTGTTAAAGTTGGCGAATTTCTAAATTCTGAGCTAAGATTTATTTTTTATCTTTATCAACGTTATTTACTAAAACAAAACGGTTTTTTTTATATTCGAACTATTAAATAACGGAGATGCGTTTGAAAAATATTTATAGGTAAATTCTATTGAATCCTATTTAGCTTATAAAGTAACTCATTTAATTAAGTCAATTTTTTTGACATCCTAAAAGTATGCTATCGTTTTTAATAAAAAGGAACTGAAAAGACGTGTCGTGTAAAGATTCTCTTAGTTGACTCCGCAAATATACAAAAAATAAACACAGTTCTGTTTTAGAACAGAATAAAGGTGTGTTGGTGTTTGTGTGTGTGTGTGTATCTGTTTTCGAATTATGTGAATGTGTGACATTGTTGAAGTGCCGTTGAAAGTGGCAAGTTGCTTTTGTCTGTCTGTGTATCTGCCTGTCTCTGTGTGTATATATATGTGTGTGTGACCCTTATGTGTCCTCTTGTTGCTGTCAGTTCTTTGTATATGTGTGTTGGTGTGGGTCGTAAGTAAGTACATACATATATATTAAAGAAGTATGTACATAAATAGTATATTTTAATAAAATTTGTTGTTCTTGAGGCTCTCTCAATTTATGTGTAGTTGTTGTTGTTGTTGTTTGTAGTTGTTTGTTGTAGTTGTTGTTGTTACCTCAAGCAGCGGCGGACTGGTGGAGCTGCCCATGGATGATATGCTGGCCCCAGGTGTCATTCCATCGATGTCGCATTCGGATGTTGTATCCGAATCGCTTAGACGCGACAATGTGCTCGGCGGTGATAAATGATCTGTCGGTGTCAGTATCAGGCCGTCTACATCGCTGCCCTCGTCACGTAACTGTTCATCGTTGTTGTTGTTGTTGTTGTTGTCATAAATTTTGCGTGGATATGTTTTTATTTTTTGTTATGGAACAGAACGGAACGGAACGGCGCAAGCGAGCAAGTGTTGTTGTTGTTGTTGTTTTATTGTTGTGTGTTTGTTATTGTTGTTTTTATTTTGGTGTTTGATGTTTGGTGGTTATTATTGTGGGTGCACGACAAAAACAAAATAGATATGACAATGCTTAGTTAATAATTTTGTTCAATTTTGGACAGCTGCGGGGGGAAACATTACGTCTAAAATACCGTAAAGCACAAAATCATAAAAACCAACCAAAACTTGAATTTTTACTATTTTTTCTGCATTTAAATTATTTCAGTTTTGTGTTAAGTTTTTCGCTCAACAAACAAACCTCAAACTTTGCATCATTGTTACTTAAATTCTTCCCATTTCTTTTTTTTAACACGTTTACCAACACCAACACTTAGTTAAAAACGAAACGCAACGAAATGCAAACATAAAACTCATAAAATGAAATACAAATGGAAAAGAAACCCAAATGATAAACGGAAGTGAAACGAAAACGTTTTGAGTTCCCCGAGAAGACATACGAGATGGGAGGTGTCCTGATGCGGCTGCAGCTGATACCATTCGGCCTCATCGTCGAGTATATGATGGGCCAGATCAATGACCACTTCACCGATAAAGTCGTTGGCTCCATAGCGTACATAATCCCAGAGCGTCACCTGCACAAAGTAAGCACAAATTATGCAAAGTGTGGAACTTAAGTAGTGGAAACTGGGACGCACCTCCAGCAGTCGACCATTGAGATCACAGCGACGCAGACCCGAGTACAGAAAGGTCTGACCCCAGCGCGGTTCACAGGTAGTGCCAACAGTTTTCGTTCGTCTCTTGGACTTGTGACTGCGATCGGGCAGAAGGAACACCTGTAATAGTATGATCTATAGATTAGATTCTTTCCAGTTGATAGTTGATTGAGTTAGAACTTACTTTTGCATAGGGATTGCGCCCGGCGCCGCTTTGGCGTAGCGACAGGCCCGTGGCGCATACCAGCGTGACTATCAATTGCAGGGTATTCTGATCGTAGCCCAGTTTTAACTGTAGCCTACCCTCGATGGGTATCGGCTGTGTCGTTATGCCCATGCCATGATGCGGCACATGCGAGTGACTGTGCGGATGCGTATGCGAATGCGGATGCGAATGTCCATGCGGATGCGTGTGCGATGGCGGTGATGGAGCTGCCGGATGGCAATGATGGTGATGGCCCGCCGTCGTTGTGCCGTGCAGGCCGCCCGCGGCGACAGCAGCTGCGGCTTGTAATGTGGCACTGCTGTTGCTGCTGCTGCCGCTACCGCTGCCGCTGCTGCTGTGTCCGCTGTGACTGCTGTGACCGCTGTGGTTCGCTCCCAAACGCTGCTGTGTGGCGCCCGATGTGGCAACGCCACGATGTCGCAGTCCGTTACCCGAGCCACTGATATGTAGATCCGGTGAACCCGGCGATGTGATCAATACGCTTGGCTTATCCCTATGTAGTTCGAGGGCTTCAACTGCAGGTGCTACGCGTGGGCAAGAGAGGTAGGGAGGAAGAGATTTACAGGTGAATTAATATACTTAGTTTTATTTAAGTGGAGTTTGTAGAGTAAGTTTAGTTGTTCACTTTGTGGTGTATTAAAACTTGAGAAAACTAATTGTGTTTATTTGTTAATACTAAAGTCTGTGCCTATCTTTGGTATTTATTTAAAATTCTTAAAAACTTTTAAGAATGGTAAGTTGTCTCAAGATAAAATCTATAACTTATTTTCAGTTTTTAGTGGTTACGTGTCAATACTTCTGAGGTCAACACTTTGCGAATTAATTTTCCATGGCTAAATTTTTGGAATAATGATTAATTTTTTGTTTTTTTTTTTTTAGATTTTTTAAGTAATATTTTAATAACTATCAGATAACCAAATATGTTTTTTTTTGGCTTGAAAATATTTTCTAATAATGATCAGAAGTCCTAAGACATAAAAGTATTTGTTTTAGTTTTTGGTCTTTAGTATCTAGAATTGTGATTTTTGTTCTACAAATTTATGAAACAAACTTTGAAATACTCTAATAGTTAATTGTTTATTGTAATTTTGTGAATTTCATTTTCGTACTCTACGAGCACAACAACAAAGTTTGGGAAAAGACTCAACGACGATGCAATAATTTATAACGGCGAAAGTGTTTTGTCGTAAATATAAGTAATATATTATATAATAATATATAATAATAATTGTGTAAATTAAATTGTTTTCTTCCGTAGCTAAATGGGATTATGAAATATAAATTACTCACTTCAAATATGCTCATAATTAGTTTAGAAAATTATTTGAATTATTTGAGGAAAATTTGTTTGAATCAGTGAGTAGAATATACACAAGTTCCTAAAAGTAAACACTACTATATTTCCTGAATTCAAAATTATTTCATTTTACTGGACATGTTTTAGTATATTTAGTTGACCTAACTAACTTAGACATACACCGTTAGTCGCAGCTCTATATGAAATGATAGCAGTGAGCAATAGTTCCGGGTCTGATCAAAGCTTTAGCTTGATAATTTAACGTAACTACGCTTTCACACACATACACACATACACACATCCACACACACACTCAAAGCATACATATAGCCTTGGCATAGAGTTTACCCGCCCTCACCTTTGCGTTGGAGATACCGCCCACCGCTGCTGACCACCGCACTGCCAGCCATACTGCTGGCGAGTGCACTATGGGGGAAATTGGCAGAGGAGCGACGGGTGACACTACTTCCGGATCCGGAGCAGGCGCTGCTGGGGCTGACGTTGCTGCTGCTGCCGCCGCTATCGATGCTGCTGCTGGCGTTGCCAGTGGGCAGCAACAGCGAACGACAAACAATTAACTCCACTTGGGCATCCAGTCGACTCTCGTCTATAATGTCGTAGACTTCATCTGAAGTTTTGTTGTGCAGACTGTGTCCATTCCACTCGATGATCTCGTCGCCTGCAGCGTTGAAACCATCGTTTGTGTGTGTGAGTGTTTGTGTGTGTGGTGAGTTTGTGTGATGAGTGTGTGGTGAGAGAAAGAGATAAAGACAGAGAAAGAAAAATGATTTCTGATAATGATGAATTAGTGAGAAGGTGTACGCTTCTTTACCTGGTCGTATGCAGCCCTCGAGATCAGCCACCGAACCGCGTTTCACCTTCTCCACAATGGCGCCACATGGTCCTCCATGGATGCCAATTGGCTGACCGCCGTTCACCTTTAAGCCTAATATATCTTCCCCATCATAGTATTTACGTAATATCATGTGACCAATCATGCGAGTATTATCCGCGGATGTTTGCCAATTCCCCGGATTCTATAGATACATGTATGGGTGTGTACACGTAACGGTGATTGTGTTTAGGTGGATTTTTTTATAGGTGGTATTACAGGTGGTTTTACAGGTGGTTTGGTTTGGTGGTTGATTTGAAGTGGTTGTGGTTGTGGTTGGATGGATATTTTAGTTGAGGGTGTCGGGTGAGAGATCGTGGATGTCAATTTTGCATAGAATTTGATTTTGATTTTGATTTTTTTTGGATTTGATTTGGTATTTGTTGCGGAATGTCGATGAGATCGTATGCAGGAAGTAAAATGGTTTATAGTTTTAGATCTGAACCATACAACAGTCTTAAAATTAGTTAATCTTAAACTAGTTATTTTATGCTAGTCAAATTCAATAAACAATTAAAAAACAACAATTGAAAATCATATTTGAAAAAACATTTTGTACAATTAGTTTACATTCGTTTTTTTAGAGTTTTCTTATTGCTTAACAACTAGAAATAGTTTCTACCAAGTTCTTTTGTTAAGATAGACTGTAGATAGAATAGTTATCATTCACATTTTCATTGAGTTTTAGTATTTGACCTACTTTGAGAACACACACGTTTCAGTTGAAAATGAAAAATAATCAAAAATTTCATGTCCATATCGAAATTCGGAAATGCTTTTAGTGTTGGAAAACGGTACAATTTTTGACAACATTTATAAATCATGCGGTAAAAGGCGTGCGTTTTGTGGGGTTTTTTTTTCTGGGTTAGTAGCGTTAGTTAGTTAGATTACACAGAGATCTGGAACTGGATTGGGATCTGGGACTAAGCTGGTGCGCTATGGAAGGGTTATTCTTCATGCAAAATCTAGCGGGAAATCTGTAAACATGCGATGTTCAACGAGTTTGTTAAGTTTTCGATCTGTAAAATGTTTGGGATTCTTGGCCTTTGGTTCGATATCGCTAAAGAGAACTAATTGGGCGATATATAGATATATATTTATAGTACAGTTAAGTTTATGAATGGGTTGAATTTTTTGGTTTACAAGTGACAAGAACAACAAACAGAGAGTAAGAGAGAAAGATAAGAAAAATATATATAAGAGAGACAGTGAGAGAGAGAGAGAGAAACAGAGAGACAGTAAGAGAGACTGCTAATTGCTGTACAGTTATACAGACAGACAGACAGACAGATAACGGGGGGTGGGTTAATCCTGGAACACACTCAGACTCTACACAGACACAATGCAATCGGGATAAAGATCAAATCACACAATGATTTTTTTTGGGATACATTTTGGAGCCAGTTTTGGATGCCGTTACACACTGGATGCTGGTGCATTGTGTACCTTGGGGCCATCGCCACGATTGGAGTCCTCGCTGCTGGTGAATGTACTGCTCGTATCGATGCCCGAGTCCTTGGTAGCCGAGTCTTGGCTGCCCTGACGCTCGGCATCCCAGCGGGACCAGTCTCCGTCGTGGGGCTGTGCCAGCTTGGCGCTGGTCAGCAACGTTGCTGTGCCCACATCCACAGCCGTTGATGGCAGTATGGTAGTCACCGGTGGCAATGTACCACCGGTGGTGCCACCAGCTTGTGGCACCAGCAACAATTCATCATCGTGGGCATCGAATCGTACTGTCTTCTTTATTCTACGCTCTGTGAAACGACGTGAATCCTGTGCTGCCGACGAGGAGGATGTACTGCCAGCGGGCTCATCCCAGTAGGCAGCCTCTGTGGAGCTTAGAGAGCTGCTGCCACCACCGCCACTGCCACCGCCAGTGCCGAGCAGGCCGCGCTCTCGGCTCAGGCTGCTCCTGGTGCCATCAGCTGTACTGGCTGACATGGCACCACGATCATAGGCAATGCCTGCGCCCGCTCCGATAACAATCTGCGGCTTGCTCTGGCCCTGACCCTGACCCTGGCTCAGACTCAGACTCTGGCTATGACTCTGTGGATAGTAGCTGCTGCTGGTGCTGCTGCTGCTGCTGCCTCCGCAACCGCTGGCCGCGGCCAAGGGCGGTGCACGACGGTAGGCGCCAGCACCAACACCAGCACCACCACCAGCAACACCTGTACCAGAACCTGCACCCTGAACCCGCTCCAAATTGTCGCTCGTGATTACTCCGATTGAGCGTATTGCGCTGCTGTACGTCCAATCGGGCCGTTCTTGTCAGCGGGTATTGCTCCAGGCGTTCACGATGCTGCAGTTGCAGCTCGTAACGATCCCGTTGGTCCGCTGAGGCGTATAGCCGCTGATTTGTGTGTCCCAGCAGACGGAAGTCACTCGACCCGTAGGAACCACCAACGGTTAGCAGATCACGTTCGTTGAGACTACGCTGCTGGCGCCATGGATCCGTTCGCACCTGTAGACGGCCGCCTGTAGATGTAGGATGTACTAGTAATGGTATTGGCATATACTCATCGCTAATCGATTAGGGGATGTATTTTTTGTATAGATTTTTTTGGGGCGGGTGGAGTAAAAGAAGGGAACTTGGACACTAGTTACACATTTGAAGGGGGAACACTTTCTCAATTGCTCGTATGCATACTTTTAGCACTCGCTGTCTGGTGGCTGCTGCTTGACTGACATTAGTTTGTTGTCCTTTTAAGGATATTTTCGGCGAGAATGTTAAGAGGTGCGTTTAAGTATTGGAAACATAATGTTATAATGTTCATATTCTTGTTTGTTGTTTTCTTTTTTGTTTCGAAATCAAAAATTTATATATTTTATTTAAATAAATACGTATGAATATTAGACTTAGATGGGCGAGAACTATTTTCAGCAAGTACCAAAGAAGCAGGATATAATTTTTTATTTAATCTTTTAAATTTTTAGGTAAAAAAGCAATTTCCTTTTAATATTTCAAGTATTTATTAGAGACTTTCCAATTTTCTTCTAAGGCAGCTGCTGAAAACAAGAGCTCAGAGAACTCAGAGTAAATGCTTTTGATACAGTTGTGTTTCAGATGTATGTTATGTATATGTATATGTAAGCTATTGATAAATATTTATTATAGTAAGTAGACCTACGATTGAGAGAGCTGTAGAGAGTGCCAAGATTACAGAGCATTGTGTGAAGACATTTGAACTAAGGCCTCAGACCTAACAAGCTTTCAATCAGGGTATCAATCAAAGGTGCTGGGAATATTTTAATGGTTAAAACATGCCAGATAAAGGCAGTTGTTCAATCTGGATTGTTGTGCCTGGGGCGGGCGTGGAAAGGACTTTGGAATTATATTATCAAATGTATCGAAATACTGAAATACTTATCTGTTGTGGCTAAAAGATTTAAGCTTAAGAATATCATATATTTTTGGGTTGTTGTTGGCTACATTATGGAGTTGGTCCTGAAAGATAACTACTTGCTCGCTTAGGCGAGGGGAAGTTGGTGTGTGTGTGTGTGTGTGTGTGTGTGTGTATTTGGTGGAGGTGTGTAAGAAACTTTTTGTTGTGTGTTGAAGTAAGAGGAAAACAGCGTTACGATATCCATGCAAATTCATCACGTAGTTCATTTCTTGTTTATCATTTTGTCATTTAAAATTTACATTTACAAGTATAAGTATAAGAAATAAAATTAGGTAAGTAAAAGAATTAAAGATAATTAACGAAAGATGGGGGGAAAACACAGCGCAGCGAGCGAATTTGTGTGTGTGTGAGGAGGGAAGAGTGAGGTATCCAAAAAACGTGGTGTGGTGTGTGAATGGGGATATTAAAGTAGAACAGAAAACACATCATAACAAAGAACTCCCCCTTCTCCCAGGGAGCACACACACACACACAAAGCTGTACACATAAAGAGACACACACACACACACTCACATACAGACAAACATCGAAAGGAAATAATGCAAGGAACAAGGATTAAAAATCTATTGAGTGTAGACACACTGGCAGTAAGTGCTTAAAACAAAGGAAATTTAAGTAAGGATTAAAGAGACGACATTAATTAATTGTACATTCCATTTAAGTGGCTTTCTTTTCATAAATCATAAGGAAAGGATAACATTTAAAAAGGACACACGCATTAAAAATATAAAATCTTTTTTTTTTATTTTACTTTTTTGTTGTTTTTTTTTTCATTTGTTTTTTTTTTGTTTATATTATATTGCTTACATTTGCATGAATCTGTAGATCGCCGGGCGAGAGATTTGTTTGGCCGCCAAAATTACCTGCTGTGGTTGTTGTTGTATTTATTTTGAATTTTAAAACAGTTATTTTTATATTTAAATTTTTTTTTTTTTTTTTTTTTTGAAAATTTGCAAAATATTTTGTGGCGGGCATTTTGAGTGGGCAATTTTAGAGTTTTGTTTTTGGTTTTGGGTATTACAAATAGAAAAGAGAGAGTGAAAAGAAACATACAATATTTAAATATAGAATAATATAAACAATAATGAGTGGTGAATTTTATTACGTATACGTAGACTCAACTTCAAAGAGTAGCAAATAGACTTAAGTAGCTTAAAGCTTAGCTTAACTTTATGGTGATATCTATAATTACTTAAGCAGTATATCTATTAATCTATAATTAGTAACAAAGTAGTTTTGTTTTTTGTGTAATTAAGCATTTAGTTTATAGACTTTTTGTTGTTACCAAATTGTTTCTACAATTTAATTTGTTTGTTCTACAAGCAATGTGAATGTCTTTGGCAACGCATTGCGCTCATTTCTTTAAACTTGTAAACTTGACACACAATCGCACACAAACACACACACGCACACAGACACACACACACACACACACACACACACACGTTCGGTGTTGTTATACATTTGTTTAGTTGTCCTACTATTGTGGGCCATACCCCTGGCACACTTTCCTTTGACTTTGGTCACGATATAAAACGTTTATTGTGCCCGTAACGACAACGACAACGACGCAGAAACAACAACAAAATCTAAATATATATATATGTAAAAAATTACATAAAAACAGCAACGACAACAACACTAACAACCACATTTTAGTGTAAACAAAAGAACTTGGAAAAACAAAACAAAGCAAAAACTTAAGTAAATTACACAGTTCTACACTAGAAGGCTTTTGGTTTGGCTGCTTTCGTCACTAGTGTGACATATGGTTAGGAATAACAAATGTGTCTTGAATATTTTTTAAGAAATTTAAATTTTTTTCAATTTTAAGCCTAGTAAAGTATATACTTTATTGTATAATTTAAAAACTGTATCAAATCTGTTGTTATTGCGTTTATTACTTAAATTACAGGGTACAAAATTATATAACTTATTGGTTATCTAAAATACTACAAAAGTAGCATCAGTTTTCTAAGGAGTATAGAAAAGATTTGAAAATTAAGTTTACATTTCTGAAAGTTTTAAGTAAATACTTCAATTCTGTAAAACCAAATGAAGTTTTGTAGCGCAGTGTTGGTTTTGAGCCAAATGCTGAAACGCACGCACAATTGCAGCAGGTGGTGGAGGCAGCTGAATAAGAGGGGAACAAAGACAGAGAGCGCGAGTGAGAGTGAGAGAGAGAGAAAGGGAAATGATGGCCAAGACGAAACAGGCAAAGAAAGGCGCAAAAGAAGGCAAAAATCAATAAAGTGTACAAAAACACGGACTGTCGGTCGTTTAGTCGTTTTAGCCTGCCCTTTGTTAAACGTGAGTTTGCTTGTGTGTATGTGGTTGTGTGTGTGTGTGTGTGTGGTTGTGTGTGCCAAGCTATGCACAATCAACGCACAACAACAACAAAAAAAAAAAACAAAAAAATGCTAAAATCAAACAAACTTTGGCTTAGTTTGTGTTTGTTTGTTTCTGTGTGTGGTTGTGCAAGTGTGAGTGTGTGTGTGCGTTTGTGTGTGTGAGTGCCACACTTGCTTCCTGTTTTATATTTTTGTCCATAAATTCTAGCCAGTTTGCCTGACAGTTGGCAGCAGTACGAGCTTAAGGGTCAAAGGGGAACGAGGAAGTGCGCGCGGGATGGAGCACGGTGGAAAAGGGAGGGGAAGGGGAAGGAAGAGGGGGGAGTGGCAGCATTTGGGGCGTTGTTGGTGAGGTGTTTGGGCATTGCGGCTGGCAAAAGCACAGCAGGCGAGAACAGCTTGTTCTATTTTTAAACCAGCAAGCGACACACACACTCACACACACGCACATACACACACACACGCACATACTTATGCAGAGAAAGACGCAGGCGCATAAATAGCACAAACAAACAAACAACAACAAAAACACGGAGACATACGCACCAAAATGCGTTAGTGTTGTTGTTGTTGTTTTGCTGCTGTTCTCGTCCCTTTTGGCTGTCCAGCCTCAATGTTCGCATTAATGTTACTTATACACACAGTTGCACATGCACGAGTACACCTACGCCTACGCCTACGCCTACGCATACTCATACACACACACACACACACACACACACACACACACACAGCGACAAATATGTTGGTCAACATTTTAATTAAATTTGTCTCGTTCTCACGACTGCATTTGTCCACATTTTAAAATAGGCCGCAAGTCACACACACACCCACACACACACTTACACACACACACACTTACACACACACACACCCCACGTGTGTGAGCGTGTTTATTTATTTACTTATTTATAGACTGGTCGACATATGCGACGTGTTACGCGGTTACACGGTGCGATTGACATTTGGCCATTTTGTCATTTGCTTATTTGTCTATTGATTTCGCTTTATTCATGAATTAAAAACTTTTTGCAACCCTTTTTTGCACTAAGCGAAATGCAAATACGCACAACAACAGTCCAACAAGGCACACAAAAGTACACACACACACACACACACACATTGAAGTACACAAACAGACTCTTTTTTGTTAACATAGTTGTGGGCAGCAGATGATGGCAAATGATGCGCTATGCAGGGGCTAAATGTAGTTACCGAAGCTGCTTTTGATTCCTACCGAAACCCTTTCCCCTTCCCCATGTTCCCTATTTGCCATTGTAGAGTGTTTTTGTATATTAGATACATGACATGTGCTTGTTCATGATTAGCGGTCATACAGGCAATCGGAGCGCTGAAAAGTATGCTACAAAAATGTATTTTTAAATGATGAATTCAAGCGGAAAATTATCGGACATAAAGTGCAAGAAAGAAGAGGACTAAAAATACAGTTTATAGAGCTTTAAGTTAACTGTAAATTATTAATATTTATACAGAACTTGAATTCGTCTTTTAACTATACACTTAGATTTAAAAATGTATTTATTTAAGTACAGAAGTTCAGCTTGTTTAATAAGAAGTCTTATCAATGTCCTTAGATTCTAATAGAATAAAGATATAAATATATAAAATTACTTTCCTATCTTTGAAAATTCACTCTGCAATGGCTTAAAAAGCTTTCGGCTAACCGAAATTGTTTCTACCCCTTACTTATTCCGTACAGTGTATGTCTAAGCGGTTTTTTGGCAGCAATTTCATTTTTTTTTTCGTGTTGTTTCTTTTATTTTTTGTTTTCTGGCAGTTTTAGGCTTTTTTTGGCAAATGCCTGCAGTTTTTTGTTGCTACTTTGAAAGCGATTTAACTTTGTTCTCGTTTTGTATTTTTCCTTTTGATTGTGTTGTGTGCTAATCTATTTGCATTTTGCATTTTTGCTTGAATTCTCTTTGTTGTTGTTTAGGATTTTTGTTTTTTAGCAATCTAAGCATTTGTGTTGTACGTTGTAAGTATGTGTTGTAATTGCTCTCTTGTTGTTTTTGTTATTATTATTATCTTTTATTTTTTTTGTGTGTGAAAGGCTAGTTTACTAGCTGCTATTGCTGCTGTTCAAGCACTAAATCAAACACCCACTCACCTTATTGTTGATTATTTTTAGATATTTAGCTTAAAGTTTATTTGAATTTTTTGGAATTTTTAATTGTTGTAGAGTTGAATTAAGATTTCTGATAAGATCACTTTACTTTCGATATTATTTATTCTTGGATTATCACTTTTTTTTGCTGATGTTTGAGTTTTCTAAATTTTGAGCACAAATTGTGGGGGTTAAAACACGCACACTCATGAAAATTTGTATTATTTGCTTTGATTATTTTCAAAAAATAAAAGTATTTTAACAAAAATTATACATATAGGACCACAAATTTGGATATATCTTTTGAAATTGGCTTCAATATGCGTCAATATGGAAAGCAGCTAGTAGGCATTAAGCGTCAAAAGTTTTATTTTAAAGCTTTAACTTCCAGATTTGTATATATAGTACTCAGAATAATATTTCTTCTGCGGTTTTTACCCACGCAAGAAAATTACTCTGGCAGGCTTTTCATACGAGAGTGTGTGTGTGTATGTGTGAGTGTGTGTGTGTGTGTGTGGGCGGCAAGTATGTAAAAGCGTCCAATGGGCGCCACAATTTGCGCAGTTTTGAGCTGGCCAAAAATTTGATTTATGTTACAATTCGATTAAATTTGTTGCCCGATTTGCACTTGGCTTGGTGTGAACTATATAAAAACAAGTTGGCAGCGCCTGCCGCAAAAAAAACCGAAGACAGCTGTTACCTTTCTTTGCTGTTTTTATACCCGTTACTCGTAGAGTAAAAGGGTATATTGTATTCGTTGCAATGTATGTAACAGGGAGAAGGAGACATGGCAGACCCCATAAAGTATATATATTCTTGATCAGCATGACAAGCCGAGTCGATATAGCCATGTCCGTCTGTCCGTCTGTCCGTCTGTCCGTCTGTCCGTCCGTCCGTCCGTCCGTCTGTCCGTCTGTCCGTCTGTGTGAACAAAAGGATCTCAGAGACTATAAGAGCTAGAAAGGCCCGAGTGGTCGCAAACGAAAGATAAAATGCCCAAGCAGTACAAGTTTGCTTTTGTTTTTTGACACGCCCACTTTAGGGCGTTCTATGTGCATACAAAGGTAAAAACAGGTAAAAATAGCATGTTTTAGTATAGAAAACTTTTTTGTTAGTAATGCTATCTAAACCAAATTGACACAGAAAGTACACGTCTAGCGATTACGTATACTGACCAAGTTTGATCCAAATCGGACAACTATATCATATAGCTCCCATAGGGACAATCGGTCAAAAATACGCTCCAAATATGAATTTATATGAATAACTTTTGCGTTGGCCAACCAATCGAAGTGAAACTTACACAGAATATATCTGTCAATAATATAAACATATTGACTAAGTTTGATCCAAATCGGACAACTATATCATATAGCTCCCATAGGGACAATCGGTCAAAAATACGCTCCAAATATGAATTTATATGAATAACTTTTGCGTTGGCCAACCAATCGAAGTGAAACTTACACAGAATATATCTGTCAATAATATAAACATATTGACTAAGTTTCATCCAAATCGGACGACTATATCGTATAGCTCCCATAGGGACGATCGGTCAAAAATACGCTGTAAATATGATTTTGTATGAAAATTTTCTGCGTTTCTCAAGTCATCTGAATTAAAATCAATAGGGTCGATTACCTAACCGATTGTACTATTATTAATATTATTAATAATAATATATTATATTGTTAATAATATAATTAAACTGAGTAACGGGTATCCTAAAGTCGCGAGGCGACTATAGCATTCTTTCTTGTTTTTTTTTGATCTCATTTCAATTCTTTTTTAAGGACGCGTTTTAATTCTTGAAGCACTTGATTAGATACGGCTTTTCACACATTTGCCGACAGATTTATAGAAGCATTTGAAATTTGGGCTAGAATTTGATGACACACATAAAACGATGTTTTTTTATTGGGTTTATTTTTTTTTGCAATTGATTGAAACTAAACAATTATTACTCAACAATAACTTTTTTTTTAGCTTTTACCAACTGTTCTTGATGTGTGTGTTTTTTTGTTGTTTTTCTTTGTTGTAGCAAACACGCACAGTTTTAACCTTCTGAAGGCATATTTAATGACATTTTATTGTTTGTCCTTCAGCGGAGTAGGAGAAGGATTCACTTATTTAATATTCAATAGCAATTACGAGTTATTTAACCGCCGCGACTTTATGCGATTTGTTTCCGCGCACACATACATTTTCCTATAATTGTTTTGTACTTTTTGTTGCTCGTGTTTTTCATTCATTTCTTTTGCACAATTTCACTTCAAGGTTGTTGTTTCAGCTGCTTCAACCTTAGCCTTAAATTCAGCCACACTCTAGATTTTTTTTCGTTATTTTCCCACTTTCGATTTCTCACAATGGTTTTCCGCGTCTTTTCACTTCCACTTCGATTGCAGAGCCACAATATTTTTACACAATTTTCATTATAGATTTATTAATAACAATATTTATTTGTTGTTTTTTAGGAGTTTTTTGCGACACGTGCGAGGAGACAATGTGTGGAAATCGCACAGCAACGAATGTTTGGTCGCCTTTAAAGTTCATCGAAAACTAATTTCGTTTCGATTTCATAAAAAACCTCAATGGAATTTTGCTTTACGTTTTCGCTTTCCTTTGGCGCCTACCCTAAGTGTTTGTTGTTCATATTGTTGTTGTTGTTGTTGCTGCTGCTGCTGCTGCTAGTAGCCTACAACACATTTCCAATAACAATGTTACAAGTTCGCCCACTGTTGTTATTGCTGTAAAAGCACTTTCCCATGACGCTTCCAGTGCACAACTAAAAATAAAGTTAAGCGTGGCCAAAGCTGACTGCGAAGCCGACGACAGCAGAGACTGCGACTGCGACTGCGACTGCTACTGAGGCAGAGACAGAAACACAACGCTGACTGCGATAACATTGACAGCTGCTGCCTTATGTTAGGGTCAGCGGGTTGAGCCTTGGCCAGGGGTTTGCTGCACTGGGACACTGTCTGTGTATGTGTATGTGTGTGTGTGTGTTTTTGGCGATGTGTGTTTGCGTGTGTGTTTGAATTTTTGCTGCTGCCGTTTCCACCTCCAAGGCGAGTGGCAAAATCAACGTGTTTGTCTTTGCTTTCCAGTAGGGTAGCAACCTCAGCACACAAACCTAAGCCTCAACAGCTCCCCCCTCCACCCACCTCTTCACTACCTTCTCTTCTTCCTTCTTCTCTTTCTTCTTCGTCGTTCCCCCCATCCAACGAGTAAGCGTAGGCGCGCGCGTGTTGGATGCTTGACTAACTGTTCTGTCTAACTGGATTGCAAGTGCATTAGTTCTTGTTTTTGCTGTTGTTGTTGCTGTTGCTGTTGTTGTTGTTAGCGAATTCGTAGTAAAGAGCATGACGCTGCACGATACGAAATGCACTGAATGAAATGACGTCGCTTCAATAAAGTGTGGGGGAAAGAGAAAGAAGCGAATGCGAATCGTGATGCGTAATGAAAAATTCGAAACAGTAAGTAATCTGATCTGTGCGTAGGAATACCACGAATGCATTTGAATGGCGTCATCACTATTGTGAGCAGAATGAAACGTCTCTATTATGTTTCATTCAAAACTATTTAAGCATGTTTATTAAAGGCCAATCAGAACTGATTCTGGAAGTCTTGTATATTATATATGATTAAGATAAATAAAATTTAATCGAGTTATAATCATTCTTTTTGCTGCAGTAAAATTAACATTTATATACATACATTTCTGTAAAGTATTACTATATTATATAAGAAATATAAATTTATTATATTTGATAAGAATTGCTCACTGATCGAAAGACAAGTACAGAGCAATACTTGAGAACTGTATGATTGTATCTGTATGATTAAAGTTTCTTAGATTTAGTCTTCATATGTGTTAGAAAATTTGATTGAATTCCCAAAGTTGTTAACTTAAAATGTTAATTCTGCTGGTGGTTGAATTTCGTAAGTACGACTAACCTTAGTCAACAATAAAGGAGTTGATCTATTAATCTTCTGCTGGAATAAATGTATTTCAAAATGGCTGACAACCCTTAAAAAATCCTTTTGCCTCATGTCAAAAGCGGTAGTTCATGTAACTCCAAAGGAGATACAATTCCAAAGATACAATTTGAGGCTTGAATCAAATAAATTTGACATTACGCGCGCTCTGCAATATCATCAGCTGCTACGAAAGCCATGCTACACTCTCACGCCAAGAGAGCGAGAGAGAGTGAGAGAGGCAGAGGGAAGGGAAAGAGAGTGAGTGAGAGAGAGGGAGGCAGAGAGCCAAGAGTAGGAAGATGAGCAGGCGCATGCGTGCTCCATTCCAGTTGTGTTTTTGTGTGGGAACCTTCCAGTATTGTGACTATGGGAAAATTCCAACGCATGACGTCTGGCGCTGACTTTGAAGCGTCTATTGTGAACTGCTGTGTTGCGTGTTGAATTGTCTTACTGTGCTGTGGTGAGTTCGAAGACGCGTGGCTTCACATGGTGAATGCCGAAGGTGCACGTCAGTGCAGGTGCACCGGCTGTGTTCAAGTCATGTTACAACAAGTTCACAGGCAGCAAAGGGGAGTGGGAGATAGGCAGTTTATAAGTGGTGGGTGTAAAGGCGGTTAGGAGGGTTGGGTGGTGCTATCAGCTGAGGTAGCGCTGCCAGAGTTTGGCCAAACTTGCAGGCTGCTTATCGACGTTGTCGGGTAGACCGAAAACTTTGCGACTAATTTTGATGCCACAGTTTCTTGCAGCTGGCCGTGGCAAGAACAACAAGAACAGGAACAACTAAATGCAACTCGCACTTGCCTCTTTTTGGGGGCCAAAGTTGAAATCGATAATTATTATATGAAACAGAGACAGAGCGAGTGTGAAGGGGCAGGTGGAGGAGGTGGTAAGTCCACGGGGGCTGTGGCAAGTGCAACATGCTTGCCAGAAACTTTCTGCACGCTAATGTGCTGCAATAAAAAGAAAAGAATTTAAATCACCAGTCGCCATGTTGCATGCGCCTTGTAATAGGCGCAGTCAAGCCAAAATGCTGTGGCAAGAAGTAAGCAAAGGGACGCGGGGAAGGGCGGTAGGGCCGTAGTGCTGCCTCTTATTGAGGCTTGCAACCAAGTGCCGACAAGAAACTTTCTAATTAGGATAATAAATTTGCCAGGCAAACGCACTTGACAGTGTCGCCGTTGTCGTCGTTGTCGCTCAGCAAAACATGCTGCAAGCAGAAGTAGCAGTAGCAGTAGCAGAAGCAGCAGGAAGCCATGCCCCTTACCTTCCACAGTTGCTCAAGTTGCCACCAAAATGTTTGATATCTTGCGGTCTTGCTGCCAAAAAGGAAAAAGCCTTTGCCCATTGCCGTTGTCGTTGCGTTTGGAAAATGTGTTTTCGGGTCAGCTGTGTAGCCTCTTCACTCCCCACTCCCCACTCCCCTTTCTCTTCTGCTTCTTGTTCCTACTTCTTGTGTTGCTGCCCGTTTTAACTACCTTCGTTCCTCTTCAAATTGCTGCCCGCTGCTGCATATAATTTATGCTGATTGCATTTAACTGCCAGCCTAAAAGTATGCAACGTCCAAAAAGTGCGCACTTGTCGCGGTTCTTTTGCCTGCTGACCCCTAGTCCCCCATCCCCCGGCCACTCTACCACCACCCCCGACATCCTACTACTTCCTCTGCTGCAGTCAACAATTCATTTTTATTTTATTTCGTTTATGTTGCTATTGCGGTTGCTGCCACGGCTGTTGTTGAAAGTCAAGTGGCCTCAAGATAAGCGCCTCGAAATGTTTCCCTTGCATACAGAATACAGAATACATATATATCTCCCTAGATATGTGTGTGTGTATGTGTGTGCTCTGAGGTTTTTCTTTCTATTTTTGTAAATGCGGTGCATGCAACTTGCGTTTTCCTTTGTGGCTCACTAAAGCATTTGAAAACTTTTTTCTTTTTCATGCACTTTGCCAAACAATTTTCACAGTGAAAAATTGTGTGCAAATTTAAGACTTCCTTTTATTTTTGGCCAACTGCTTGCAGATTACGCTTGCAAAGGAGGTCAGCGAATGTGGCTATTTTCGCTACGTAAATTACCTTTTCGATCCAAGAGAAAATAGCTCCAAACTTACACAAAACTTACTCTACATATGTGTGTATGTATGAGTGTTTCTACTTGGTAACTGACTACAATTACAGCTAACTTAGTTTTAGAACTAGTTTTATATACATATATTAACACAGGTGTGTTCCGAAAAACAATATAGCAAAAATGTATATAAAATATATAAATTAAAATGAATTTTATATTATTGATTAAATTTTGCTAGATTGCATTTCTGAACACACCGCTTACTTTCTAAGAATGATTGCTTAGTTTATATGAACAGCAAAAAGAGAAAATATAAATACATAAAAAATTATATTAAATATATATAAAATATAATTTAAATGCGAGAAAGTTGATGAGAAACGTTGCTTAAAAAACATTTATAAATTTTGTTAGTGGAAAGCCAAAAAGATCTGAAGGAAAAGACAACGCACCAATGATAGACAGCAGTGTGTTTCTTTTTGGAAAAGTTTGCTATTATTTTATTTTCTTATTGAAAATGACAATTTTGAATTTAATTTTGTTTTTTTTTTTTTTTTGAGCGAGCGAGTCAAAAGAGAGAGAGTTTTGAGAGTATGTGTGAGACAGAGAGACAGAGCGAGACAGAAACAATTAAGAGTTTTATTAAAATAGAAAAGAATTTGAAATCGGCATTTTTGCTGGACACTTAGAGCAATAAATTGAAAGCGAAGGAGTACACACAAAGAGAGATATAGAGAGAGATAGATAGAGGTAAAGTTAAAGAGAGATAGAGGAAGTTTAGTGTCACAGCAAATAGAACGCATATGCGGTCAACACTTAGAGAAGAGAGAGAGAGAGACAACGAGATAGAGAGCGAGAGACAGTGCGAGAATTGGAGAAAACGAATCAACTCACCATCGTAATCGGAACCAGCACTTATAGTAGTGCCTCCACCAAGTTGCGCCTGCGCCTGCGCTGCCATCATTTGACTCTGGAATTCCTCCTCGGAGCTGCTAAAGGATCGCTGCTGCTGCGACGCATACTGAGCTCCCGCCAAGGCACGACGTTGTTGCTGCTGCTGCTGTTGCTGATTGTAGGATGTGGCATCCATGGCATGGCCACCGCTAATGGTCAGATTACGTGTCAATGGCGGTGGCTTCTGATAACCACCGCCCATTTGGCCCTGATTACCCATCGATGAGGGTGGTTGATGGATCTGTGCATGAGTTGCTTGTCCCTGATACGCTTGTTGCTGTGGCAGTCGTTGTGCCTGCTGCTGCTGCTGCTGCTGGTGTTGTGCATGTTGTTGCTGACGTTGTTGTTGTTGCTGATGCTGTGGATGCTGCTGATGATTTTGCTGATGTTGTTGTTGTTGTTGTCGTGCAGCGTATTGTTGTTGCTGCTGCTGTTGCTGTTGCTGATGTTGCTGAGGCATGTGGTGCTGTTGTTGTTGTGGTTGTTGGTGCTGTTGCTGCGGTTGCACCTGGCTGGGATGCGCCAGATGTGGATGTTGTCGCATCAGTCCATCCAATTCGCCCTGCAGACAAAATAATTAAATATTTTGTTAATATTATTATTGTTTTATGGTGATTAGTTGAAGAAATTTGTATGTTCGTCGATAAAAATTTCCCAATTTTCCTTCAATTTGCTCACCTGATAATAGCGTGGATCATCCTCCGGATAGGCGCCTGATCTCTGTTGATGTGCTTGTTGCCCATATCCCTGTTGTTGCTGCTGTTGTTGGTACTGCTGCGCCTGCTGTGGATTCATGGGCTGCATGCGTTGTCGTTGCTGCTGTTGTTGCTGCTGTAGCTGCTGCTGCTGGCCAGGACTCATAGCATCCATACCGCTGTCCGAGATGGAGAGTCTGCGGTTCGTGGGTTGCTCCTGCTGCGAGTACTGGCGACGCAACATGCTCCCCGCCCGCTGCATAGGCAGATTCTCCTTCTCGGCAGCACTGCGAGTACGCTCCAGCTTGGGCCGCTTATCCGTGGTGTCATGTGGATCCACAATGGCCTGCTGAGAGATGTCCTGTAAGCAGAAAGGAGTTGATTGAATGCTGTAGAGATGCATGCTGGGAGTTCTGGGACTTACGCTGCTGCCATCGGGCTCAATGCGTCGGATGAAACCATCTTGTTGCACCGCCGTCTTGTTGATCCACTGGCCCGTTTTAGACAACAGTTCCTGCTTCTTGCGGCACAGTATGCACACCCAAATGACCTGCAAAAAAACAAGACAAAATATCGAAGGAGACTTAATAAAATTGCTGCTGCTGTCAAGTTTTGCTAGAAATTGTTGGTTAGGTATAAGGGAGTGTGCTGAGATGGGGAAGAACATAGAATCAGGCTGCTCTGTGGGGCAGTGTCAACATTTATCTGGCCACAAACATTGAGCGGGGACATCACATATACTATACTTCGCTGGAGTCTGCAGTTTCACAGAACTGGGGACTGGAACTAGATTGGGTAGGAACTAGTATCACCCTAGGAACACTCGGGATCCATATTGTAGGCTACACATGTCGTTCATATTTCGTGCTTTTCATTCCGGAAACAGAATGCCAAATTGAAATTCCATTACACGTTACTTTTACTTGTTACCCAAAACAACAAAAATTTGTTAAAGTTTTCCATCCTTTTCCTATGCTTTCCAATACCACTGTGAATCTATCTTTATGTCTATGCATGTGTTTGTGCATGTGCATGAGCATTTGTGTGTATATGTGTATGTGTATGTATATGTGTGACATCTTGGCAACGCTTCAACGAAACGTTTGGCAACGTGGCCAGCAAATGATAAGCCCAGGCAAAAGCCAAGCCCTGTCACGGCTCACTGAGTAAAATAAAAATTGAAAAAAACCAAAAAAAAAAAAAACGGAAAACGAAAGAAAAAATTGTGGAATAAAAAAGAGTGTAATTGAAATGCAATGCTATGTGAAATGTGAAATGGTGTGCCAAATGGCAAATTCTACACTGAATGGAGCTTTCTGCCCCTCTCCTTATTTCCAAGATGATTGCAGCCAGAATTGGACTTGAAGGTATATCGGGTTGAAAATCATTTGGGGGTCACTCTTAAAAGCAGAAACTCACTAACTACGCTGATGAATGAGGAATATTTTATAGAAATTAGCGCAAACTAAAATGTTCGCCTAGAAAATCTGCAGATTTAAATATTTAAATCAATAATTCTGGCATTAAAAACTACAATTCTGTTTATTCTGTTCAAGTAGATAATAAAACTAATATGAATTGTTATTAAATATTTTGCTAAAAGTCAAATTTATTATTCTCTAAATTTTTTAAATGCTTAAACTAAAACTACTCCCCATTATTTCCCATTGCTTCAAATTTTGAACACACAAATTTAACCCACTACTTTAATATATATCTAAGAACTAAAAAATTCCCCTTTAAGCTCTTGCCAGAAAGCTGCTTAAATGTAACCCATTTAAAAACTATTTATTGCGCTCAACAAATTCGCTGTTTGTCTCTAGAATTAAATGGCCAATAAATATTGACTACTATTAAAATATAGCTCGAGTTTGCAGAGACAGCCAACAAATGTCAATTATTTATGCGTATTGCACGCAGTTGGGACATCTCTTTTCTTTTTAGAAGCCAAAAACTGTGGGTAAAAGTTACGCTGGCCAACGGGGCGTATGAGTGATGGCGCTGCTTGAAACAAGGCGAATGGGACATCGAACACGACAACGACAACGAGAACGACAACGAATACGCATACGAAGACAGCGTGAGTGTGACGCCAGAAAAGCTGGCGACAGAGTGTCATCCAATTTATCAATGACTGGAAAATGAGCAGAAATTCACTTGAGTTTTGTGGTGTTGCTCAGCCATTTTGCCGGCTTCACGCGTTTTGTCGAGTGACAGGCGCGTCTAATGGCACTTGAAAATTGCCAACTGGAAAATGTGTCAGCCTGTCACACTGTCAGCTCAGTTGCACACACTCACCAACACACACACACACACTTAATGTACCTTGTTAGGAGGGGAGGAGTTGGGAGGAGTGGAAACTGAATGTCTTACTTACCTTGTTGCTACGCAGAGTTACTTTGCCACCACAACGAGCGCAGCAGCGTATGTTGCAATAATGGCAAATGTGGCCAACGCCATCGGCAAACTTGGTCTTAAGGCATATGTGACAGGTGGCATCCAGTTCAACGCCGGCCTTCTTCTGCTGCTCAGAACGCTGTCTGATTTGCATCTCCAGGGTGACAACTTCGTCCTGCTTGCGACTGCAGCGGAGACAGCGAGCGGTAAAGAGCAAATAAACAGAAAATTAATAGAAGTTTTCACTGTCGTTATCGATCTTAAAACACTACATAACATTGTATATATCCATGCTTAAGATCAATGGTTAAATTAATAAAATTCAGTATTATTGATTAAAGTGATCATTTTATTAGAAAGCGAAAAATCGTTAGAAACTCACCGCATTATCTCATTCTGTTGCTCCTCCTCCTGCTTCTGCCGCATGAGCACATTCTCGATTTGCATGCGCTCGTGCGGCGTGAGGTGCGATAAATCGGGCATCTCATCCATGGTTAGTGAAGCTCAGCTTAACCGAAACAACTGCAACTGTAATTCGAACTGGAACTGGAACTTGAACTGGAACTGAATGTGTTTTATGTATCGCTTGCTTTGCACATTTGTAATTTATTAACTTTTTTGCGGCACTAATTCGATTTTCTCCTCTAAGTTTATAAATTTATTTAATTTTTAGTTATAAGAATTTATTTGTTTATTTTGTTTATTTATTTATATATTTTGTATGAGAAATTTAAAGCTTCTGTATTTTTAATAATTTACTTTTGAATGCAATTAGGCAATATTTATAAATATAATAATTTAGTTATGTATTTATATTAATTGTATTATTATTTTAATTAATATTATTTGGATTATTATTAAACCATTCTGATAGAAAATCACAGAGCAAATTTCTAAATTTTACTTTATTTTTGTATTTTTTTTTGGTATTAAAGAACTTTATTAGATTTCGGTTTCTTGGTTGATCTTTTTAGACTTTTGGAAATTCGTTGAAACTTTTTTATGGATCAGTTCGCAGTTTCCTCACGTTTTACACTTGATTTTGCTAGTGTGCGTGTGTGTGTGCGTGTCTTTATGTATGTGTGTTTGTGTGGTGTTAAAGTGTGGGTGTGTGTATGTGTGTGTTGCACTTTGACCTTAAGAAGGTCGTTCGCCTTCCGTTTATTGTTGTTTCTATTTATGTCGCTTTCATATTAAAAGCAAAATTATTGTAAATCTTTGAACTTCGCCTCGATTCTGTTTCTGTTTCATTTTTGCAGCGCTCTAAAACGCTGTCTGGCTTTGGTTGTTGTTATTTGTTTTGCTATTTGGTTCTGTTGGTTTTGTTGTTGATGCCCGATCCGTTTTGAAGCCATTTTTATCAAGCGATTTGAAGCATCCGCTATTTTTGTATAAGAATTTCACAAGTCAGCACTGCGAAAAGATGGAGAGAAACGGAAAATTTAATAAATTTAAAGATTAATTAGTTAAATTTCAAATAACTAAATTGTATATTACAATAATTACATATACTATGCACAGTTTTGGTCTAAAATGCATAATTTAATTGCAGCCTAAAAGTAGGCAACACTTTTTGCATTTCCAGTTTAATTAAAACTCAAATGGTAAATTTGAAAATATATAAACAACTTTGTGCCCCCAAAACGGAAATGAGAATTTTAACGAGACTATGCAAATGGCCAAAAGGGCATGACAAGGGGCGGGGAGGTCTACAAGAATGCAAACATGTGTAAATGTATTTATGGTCATCAACGTGCTGAGGCAAACAACAACAACAGCAACAGCAACAAGCCACAAGAGGAAGCAGCATAATGCGAGCCCTGTGGGATAAATGAAGGAAAAGGGCAACAGTGCCCGGAACAGGTGGGTAACAGCTGGGCTGAGAGGGGGGATAAGGGGTTAAAGGGCTTGCGAGCTGTTTGTTGGTTGCGGTTGACCCGGTGACGCACGTATAAAATGCAAAAATATACACGAGGTCATTACATAAATACACACAAGACATACACACATCCACATGAATGCAACCAGAGGGTGAGAAGCGGAATGAGGCGGGGCTGCTATTAATGTTGACAAACTTGTGCATTGTGGGGCGCTGCAATGTAAAATGCAAGCGGAAGCAAGCACTTCACGCAGAGTGCAAAGAAACAGAGTGAAAGAGAGAGAGGGAAAGAGCGAGAGAGGGAAAGAGAGAGAGATAAAGGCAAAAGGAGGCAAATGTAACTGCAGGATAAGGAAACTGCAGCAAGAGGCTTTCATGCGCCTTATTTCCGATGCACACACACACACAAACACACTCACACCAACATAAACACACGTGTGTGTGTGCTCTCCCCATGTGCAGATTGAAATGCGGCTTTTGCACTTCAGAATTAACTTATTCCACAGCAAGGCAGGCATAAAGCCGCATCGGCGTTGAAACGAAAAGCCATTAGGCAATTTATGTGTGTGTCACAAGAGTTCCGGAGCAAGATTCAACTTTGAGCAGCTCAAGACATAAATATAAACTTGTATCAATAGAATGTCGACCTGCGCTGCATTGCTCAAAGTATTTTAAAGGGTTAATGCAGCTGGATTTTTTGTGGTCAAAAAGGGTTAAGATATAAAGAGGCTTGAAAGAAGTACTTTTATGACTTTATTAGAATCTATTAAGCTAAAGATTAAGTTTTCATTGTTACAACAATTTCTAGGACATAGAGTCCTTAGCACATTAGTCTAGATTTTCATAAGAAAAATGAATACAATATTTATGTAAGCTATTCTGAAAATTGTTTCTTTGTCTAATGATGCGATTTAATTAGAAAAACAGATAGATAGATAATAGAAGTTCGTTGGAAATGCATTTGTTTCTTCTTCGAAAGTATGTCATATTGTTGAGAGAAGTAATATATTTTCAGAAATATACAACAAAATACCAACTTTTGACTTCTAAGTAAAAATACTTAAAGAAATTTTAGTTGTTCAGCTCAGAGTTGAGTCTTAGCTTAAGACCAGTCTCAGACAGACGTAAAAATAAAATCATAAATATTTACGCTTCTTATTCTTTTGCTTAACATAACAGCGAGTGTTTGAAGAGGGAGGTGAGAGGTCAGAGGAGACATTGTTGGTTCTTTGGCCCCCCCAAAGATGTCTCGAGATAAAATCTAGGGTGTTTATGGCCTGCTTTGAGCTCATGTCGTTGGCAGCTCTGCTGCCTTGGCTCATGAATTGATAATGCAGCAAATGCAGCAGATACAACATCAGCAACAGCAGCAGCACCAACAGTACCAGAAGCAACAATGGGAGCAACTAGAGCAATAACAACAATAGTGACATATATATGCATATATCCATGCAAAATTGATGGCTGCACTGGGAGCTATGTAGGGCTTATGTGACTACTTTATGTGCCCAGAACGAAGCGAAGGATCTGTCGTTTAATGTCCAAAAGGATGTTGCATGTTACAGACTCAAGACTATCAGGAGTATTTCCTTCAGATTTGTCAAAACAATTGAAAATTCGTTGTTAAAGAGGAACTCGAACTGAAAACTCAAAAACTTTAGTATGCACGGGCTTAACAATGCATAGAGTGGCTGTGGGGAAGAGAGAAAAAGGCGAGAGAGGTCAGGCGTGGGAGGGAAGCGAGAAAAGAGGAGAGAAAGTTGTGATGCAGTAACAACTGAGAGTTGCTTTAACTATTCACCACACTACGCGCACACAGAAAGCTGACAAGAGAGAAAGAGAGCGAGTAAATAGAGCGACAAGACAAGGGAAGTAAACTGCAGAGAATTTCCCTGTATTCCCATTTAGAGCGTGTGTGTTTTTCCCCTCAACAAAGTAGAGCAAAACCCAACTCAAAGCAAACAAAATATATGAAAATAAAAACGAAGAAACGGAAAACATAAGCATAAACCCCAAAGCGACCGCCAAGCAAACTTAAAAAAGGAACAAGGATAAATTATAACAATAACGAAAAGTGCAGAATGCATCAACTCAGTAGTGGTACCAGTGGCAGCAGCTATGGGCCAAGAGGTCAGCAGTAAGCCAGGCCCTTACTTATTTTATTAACCAAGGTTATTGCACATAACGTATACGCCGGATATAACATAGAAAATCCATACGTAACTGTCTGATAAATGTTAAAGTTCAATTGTTTTACTTTTTCTCTGTAATCGTCACTTTCAATTAGCAACTCAGAAGTCAAACAACAACAGTGGGAGCTTGAGGAATTGTTGTTCAAATTGTATTGAATTATTCTGCCATTTTATTCAGGTTGAATAGATAACAAGCAGAAGAAGAAGAAGACGAAGCAGAGTACTGAGAAACAAGAGACACAAAAGGTCAAAATGCAAAAGCTTTTCATTCGTTTACTGAAATACATAAATAAGTCCATTTCAATTACAATTTCCATTTAATAAGTTTATGAGTTGAGAGCATTTTTAGATATTTCACAGAAAACCAGAAAACAACTTTCTTGAAATCCAGTGATTATTGTTCAACAATAGGAATTCATAATTGTGCTAATTTCTTATTATTTCAACTAAAAACTAAAAACTTATTAGTGGGCTGAAACTATTTCTATGGTCTGCTAAAAACAATAGCATTTAGTCTAAGTCAGCAAAGGGAATTGTTAATGCTTACAGTTGTCCTTCTAGACATTTAGTCATGAAATTAGTGCATTTATTATTGATTTGCAAGAAAATTTGCTCAATACACATACATATCTTATAATTTTGTTAATTTTCATAGAGACGGTTAACCAGTCTAGGAGCTACATGATACCTAGATCTGTAAATGCTAAAAATTAATATCAATTCAGAATTTTTATAAAACTAAACCCTTTTTTCTTTGTATGCATTCAACTTTTATCATATTAAATTACTTGAAAGGGTATTTTAAAGCTGTGCACTTAGACTTTATTTTTAGACAATGCACACTGAATGTCAAAGTGCAAACAACAGTTATTTTCAGTTACTCAAAAGTTGTTTAGTTACCAAGCTGCTTACTGCGTTTTTTTTTTTTTTGTAGCTTATTCTACGCTGGGGTCATTAATCAGCCTCAGTTGTATCTAACTGTCAACGCAAAGTGCTAATTTTTTATTTTCTTTTTTGTGTTTCATAGGCTGCTGGTGACGTCACAAAGCGTCATCGCCCGATGCTATCGCAAATTTATACAGATACATTTCATGGCGTCATTTGAACGGCAACGGGTGCAATGCACTCATTTGATGGCAGTGTTTTTTTTTTTTTTTTTGTGTGGTGTGTGTGTGTGTGTGTACTTTCTTGGCACACACAGCTTAAAAGAAAACGTGGCCAAGTTGCTTTCGCCGTTGCCGTTGCCGTTGCTGTTGTGGCTGCAAAAAGCCAAAAGCCAAAACTATAAAAGAGCCAATGACTTGGCTATTTTTTAAGCTATTGTTGTAGTTGTAATTGTTGTTGTCGTTAGTCTACCAAAGCAAGTTCTGTTGAACTCCGAGTTGCCTCTGTTGTAGCTCTTTGCGTGCATATAATTATAATTTTTCATTTTCTGACCCCAAAAAGTAGGCAACACTTTTTGTACTCGCCCCAGGCAACATTTGCTTAGTGAATGCAAGTTATTTATTGCTGTTTAGTGATACCTCTGGTCACACTACATCAAGCACACGAGGCAAGCAGCACAAAGGTATGTATGAATGTTGAAACAAATAATAGAAAACTGTGGCAAATTCAGTATTTCTTGTTTTTTGTGCAAGTTCTGCAATTGTGTGCACAATTTCCATGCAATTAACTGAAAACAAATGCGAGAACAATGCACTGCAAAAAAAATAATATATACAGGACATGTCGATTGCCAAGAATTGACTACAAGCGGGGAAAGGCAGCGTGGGAAACGCTTTCAAAGTTGGCTAACTGAATGGATAGAGAGAGAGAAAGAGAGAGAGAGAGAGAGCAGAGTGAAAGCAGAAAAAGAAATGAACTAAAATTGTCAGCTGGTATTGTAAATGTTGTGTATAATGTCAGAAAGCAAACGATGACATGAGAACACAAAAAGCAATTTTATGCACCCATTGAACCCAACAGCAGCAACAACAACCACAACAACAACAGCAACAATAAAGATGTCGTGGGCGTTGTATAGCCCCTCAATAATTTTAACAAGCTTCGCCCACATACACTCTTTCATACACACACACACACAAACAGAGACAGTGACAAAGCAGAGCAGCCACATTGATGTTGCCAGCTTATTGGGTTGCGGGGAATTGCTTTTCTATTACTCATACGCCGCGTGTGCATTGTCAAACATTTATGACGTCCATGGCCGTCGTCGTTGTGTCCTTTTCACAAAGGTTCCCATCGCGTGTCGTCATCATTGTCATTTGTCAGGGCAACCGACATCACAGCACTCAATTACTAACCCTTTATACCCTGTATGTTTCAAATCAAACAAATAATTTTCTCATTTGTTCGATTAGTACGTGGACTATTAATCTTGAAAACTTTGTTTTTAAATTATGACATAAAATTTCATTTTGTTAGTAAGTTTGTTTTCAGTGGTTAAATATAGTTCTCATAAATAAGAGAACATTTAACTAATTTCATTGCCTTATTGCCTATTACTTGCACTTTTTTGTAGGGCATTCATAGTTCAGTATGTTACTAAGTTTTTACTGTAGTCATTGCTGATGTTGTTTTGCCCCGTGACGTTTGCCATTTTGAGTTGACAGCGCAGTAAACTAGCAGTAAAATCGATTCAATGGCTGCCTGTTGCTACTGGCTTTGTCATGTTGTTGTTGCTGCTCTTGTTCTTGTTGTTGTTGCTCTTTACTTTTGCTTAACAAGTTTACCTTTTAATTAAATTTGCCACCCATTAATGTAGCACTGTCCTCGCTTTATTTCAGCAGCACAGTGCCTCATTATTGGCCAGCAAACAGCAGCAACAACAACCACAGCAATGATATTCAAGCCAGTTTGCCGATTGCTTTTCTTGTTTTTGTGGCAATCTCTTGGCCATTGTTCGCATTGTGCTGCTGCTGTTTGTGCTCATTGTTGTTGCTGTTGTTGTTGCTTTTGTTTTTATCTGTTTGCTTTTGCTTTCTTTTCTGTAAGATAGTATCCTATTTAGTCGCATCATTTCAAAGATAAGTTCACAAGTCAAAGCTGATAAAACAATGTAAATAGTTTACTTATTGATATCCTCGATAATAGACAAAAACTGTACGACTTGTCGCTCATAAATAAAATTAATATTCACTACTAAAAAAAGTCCTGATTCAACCAAATTTATGAGTTCATTTCTGTCTCTTATTAAAATTATGCTCAGTTTCTCCCAATTTATTTAACATTATATATTGTTATTAATATGCCTGATTTTAAATTTAAATTTAATTTTAAATACAACAAAATGTTTTCAACTTATAATGCTCATTAATTTGAATACTTACATATATTCATGGTGTAATTTTGTTATAAGTAAACGGCGTTGTTTTTTCATTCGTTGTTTCAATTTGTATTTTTGTTTGCAATAGAAAATTAAGTTTTATTTTGTATTAGTTACTTGTATTTCATTTGTTGTAGAGCTTTTTTACACAATGCACATTTATTTTAGTTAGAAAAGCAAAGCTGCATGTAAGTAAACGAAGATATAATTAAAAATTTGTTGTATTATAAATAAATTTAGAAATATTTGTTTGAATTTACGTAGCACTTGAAATTTTTGCACTAAAATTGTTCACAACTTGTTATTAATTAACTTGTTAATTAATTTAATTTATTTATTTATATATTTATTTTATTGCTCGCACTTTATTCGCAATCGTTTCGTTTCGTGGCTGGTGAACTTCAAGCTGCGTTTGCTGTCTGAGACGCAAACTGAAGAGCTCTAAAGTAATTATGTTTGCAAATACTGGGAATTGATTCTCAGAATACTGGGTAATTTAATGTATTTGGTTGTAGATGTGATAGTACTTTAACAGGATAATAAAACTGGCAGCTGTGGTAGCTGCGGTGAAAGACGACAACTCTCGATGCACTCGCATTGTTCGGCATTGCTCATACGCACTGTGTGTCCATTGTGTCTAGCTGCAACTTGTTGTAGCTTACAAAGCAATTTGCCATTAGACGTCAGTGCGGCCTGTGTGTGTGTGTGTGTGTAAGTGTTATGTGTGTGTGTGTGTGTGGGGCAGAGAGCTGCCAACTTTCTTTTGTGCGCTTTGGCAGTTAATAGTTAACATTTGCGTTTGTTTTGCGAGAGTTGCGCATTGTTTTTTTTGGGTCTATGCTCTTGGGAGCTTCTCTTGTCGTTGTTGTTGTTGTTGTGAGTGTGTGGTGAACTTATCACAGTGTGTAAGTGAGTGACTACTCACGCACACTCACACGCACACGCACACGCACACGCACATACATATATTTATACACACACTCGAACACACACTCTCACATAATTGTTTCACTGGTTTAATTTACTTCTGCACTAATGTTGTTAATTATTTTAAGTGAATTTCAAACCGTTTAAATGTTTTTTTTATCATTTTCTACTGCCCTCTGTATGTTTCTATGTTTATTAATTTAGTTTTTGTTTTTGGTTAGCATATTAAATGCGTTTATCCTGCATTTTTAAACGGCGCTGCGACGAGGCACGACGAGATCACGGCCACAAAAAACGACGACAATGTTATGGGGAGTTCGCTGCCTTTGGGTTGGGTTTTCTTCTATTTTTTTCTTTTTTCATTTTTTTTATGAATTTTTATTTTTTTTTTTTGTTGGAGGTGGTGGGGAAGCGGGCAGGTGGGGGGCTGTTTGGTTGGGGGTGGCGTGGGGTTGTGTGTACAGAAAAACACGAAACGTAGCAAAAAAAAAAGAAGATATATATATTTGTATATATGTTTTTGTGTGTATATATGGAAAAGCGCAATGAAAAATTAATTTTGCCTTACTTTGAGTACACACTATTGTTGTTGTTGTTGTTGTTGTTGCTTGTTTTGGGTTGTTGTTATTATTTTTATTAGCTTAAATCACAATTAGTTTGCACTTATACATGTGTTTGTGTGTGTCTGTTTCTCTGTGTGAGTGTGTGTTTCATATATACACATGTTTTATGTTGCCCGTGGGTATGTATATGTGTGCGTGTGCGTGAGAGTGTATGTGTGTATATCTATAAGGCTGTGCGCCTTTATGTACATTCCATATGCGCAATTTGCTACGTTCAAATTTCCTTTTTGTTTTTCTTTTGTTTGTTTTTCAGCTATTGTTAGTACTATTATTATTTTTATTATTATTATTATTATTGATGTTGTTGTTGTTGTTGCTGTTGCTGTTGTTGTTGTTGTTGCTGTTGTGGTTGCTGTTCTGTTGTTGTACAATGCGCGCAACGATTGCTGCTGCTGCTGCTGCTACTGCTGCTGTTGCCTGCTGTTGCTGCTGCTGCTGCGACTACAACAACGACGACGACGGCAACGACATCACGACACGACAACGACTAAAACTGAAACTGAAACTGAAGCCAACAGACGTCTGAGCTTTCAAGTGTCGAGGTAAACGGGAAAACGGGCCACCCACGAGTGTGAGCGACGCTCTCTGTGAATGAAAGATAGAGCGAGAAGGCAATAGCGAATAGAAGGAAAGAAAGAGAGAGAGAGAGAAAGCGAAGAAGAGAGAAGAAACATTTGCTGCCATTGTCGTCAGCGCTCCTGCTTTGTCTTCCCGCTCTCTTTTACCCTATATTTCGCACTCTCTCTCTCTCTCTGTGGTGAATAGTCCAAGGGAGTTATTAACCATACCAGTGGTGGGTGAAGGAGTAGGTGGTTAGGGGGTGTTAGGTAAGGGAATGGGAACGTGGGGAGTTTAGTTAGTGCTGCTGGCCATTAAGACTGCCTTTTCATATTTCATGTGCAATTTTAACACCTACTACAAACTAAATGCGTTAATAAATGTGTGTGTGTATGTATGTGTGAGTGACTTTCTCTCTCTCATTATCCCTATCTATCTTCCCTTTCAGTCATTCTCTGTCTACTCTCTCTCTCTCTCTCACACGTCACTCTTTTCTCGCATTCTCTCTCACTTTCTCTCACTGTCGCATGTTGCCAAACATTAACATCAAAGTTGATGTTGCATATTCATAAAATTCAAGTGTATATTATGCCATGTTGTTGTTGTTGCTGTTGTTATTATTATTACTCATGTTGTTGTCGTTGTTGTTGCTGTTGTTGTTATTTTGCCGCATTGACTGTTTGCTGGTTCCTGTTCCTGTTCCCATGCTTGTTATTGCTTATGTTTTTGTGGTTTTACTGCAAATTGTTTTCAAAATCGCTTTCTGCAGCATTTCGCCAACAAAGTGTACTTATATTTTGAAAATTTTGAGTTTTAGTAATTTAAATGTGATTGGCTTGAAGTTGGCTAAAAGGTGAACTTTAGTAATATGAAATTAGATAATAGCCTTTCTTGATTAAATGATTTAATTTAAATCTGTTTAAATACGTTCAGTTGGGAACATCTTTACATGATTGACATTCAACCATTTAAAGCACAAACCTGCAGAATATATTCATAAAGTAAGTTATTTATTTCGTTCGCCTCCCATTCTGTTGGGTCCATTTATCAATGGGGAACGAGATTTATTCTAAAATTGGATCATTTTCTGTTTTCTTTTTATATATTTTTTTGGTAGCATAAAAATGCGACAGCAAAAATAATCTCAGCACGTGCACATAAAAATATTGCAGCATACTTTTTGGGATTGTCCGAAAATAGAAGAAAACATAAGTAAAAAAGCAGAGCAAAACAGATGATAAATAGGAGCAGTGAGTAAGTATTCGTTACTCACTGCATATTCAAAATTACTTAACTGTTGTTATTGTTGTTGTTGCTGTTGTTGTTGTCGTTGTCGGTTTTATCTGCCTGCTTATCACCCAGCTATCATGTGATTTAGCGAAAATTGTCATGCGGCGTTAGCACCAGAGAATCTACAGTCCCTACCCTCACCCCTCCTGCGCGTGTGTGTGTGTGTGCGGGTGTGTGTGTAAGGAGACTTTAACATTTGCTGATGAAACTTTTTGGCCGGCTCACGTGCAACATCTTCGGGGCAGGCCGAGCAGTGAGCATTGAGATTCTCATGTCCTAAAAGCCGACGGATCCTGCGGGTGTCCTTTTGCGACTCGTACGCAGCTCACTTTGCCAGCGGGCCACTAAATTCATCTTAAGCATAAACAGTGTATGTGTGTTTGTGTGAGTGTGTATGCGTATACACGCGACTGACGTCATTGAGCTTTTTATTGATTTTCATTTTACCGAAAAATGTTTGTGCTAGGACCAAGCGGCAGCAACAACAACCAGCAGCCCAAAGTGGGAGGCCAACAGATGTCAGAGGAGCCTCAATTAAAGCACAGGAGAGGGGAATTCTAGGCTAAGGGCTGGGGGTGGCGTACTCCGAAGGCAAACGGATGCTGAGGACTAATGGAAGAATCCAAAGAGTCGCACAAAGGAAGGAGACCAATCGTGTATCATATTATTATACTTATTAAGATGATGCTTTTAACTGTGTCAAATTACAATAATAGAAGGAGTAATTATTTTAGTTAACTATTTTTGATGAATTTTAAATATTTTATTTGTATTTAATTATAATTTTTATATTATTTCAACTTAAATTGATTTGTCAACCAATTAAAAACTTATTATATGTTTGTATAAACTTTATTTAATTTATTATTTATGAAAAACGTATTTATGATACAAATTTCACTCATCATTAATATTTTATGCTTTACATTTTATATCTTAACTTATATCTGAAGCATAAATTTACCTTGAAATAAAATAAAAGAATTTTGTTTTGTTTGTTTTTGAACCAACTAGAATTTTATGCGTTTTTTTTTCTGCCTGGCGGATTCATATAAATTCTATTAACCAAAAAATAAATCAAACTATTTATTACTTAAGTAATTGGTTTGTGACATCGCTTTGACTGTTTGCAGAAGCTGCCGCCATTAAAAGCAACGTTAGCATCGACAGCAACCAATAAGCATACCTAGCGCCATCTATTGGTAGTTTCCGCACTAAAGCGCCTGCGCTGAGCTTAACAAAGCAGAGAGTCATGGGAGATAGCGCGAGAGAAAGATTGCAATAGCAAATGTCAAACCGTGATGCGAAGCAGCGTGGAATGGAAAACGAAAAGAGCGTAAAATAAACAGTTAAAGCAACCCCAAAGAACGCAAACTCCCCACCTCCTGTAGAAGCCCCCTCTCTGCCAAAAAGAGGCAGCCACCCCACACAAATGCTGAAGTAATATGCTAAAGAAATGCTTCAAGTAGTATATCTCAAAAGTGATGCTTCCCTATCAATGCCTCCATTTCGGTCTGCTCCCAAGGATACTCTTGAGTAAAGGAAAGGCGGTGGAGGAGGGGGAAAACAGTCAACCCCAAAGCATGAAACTCAGAGATCAAAAGCATATATTGTAACGTCGTTCTGGATTCTCTCTCATTTTTGGCTGCTGTGCGCGCAGCAGGCAATCTCAACGAGACGGGGGCGAAAAATCTCTAATAAGGATTCATGAAAAATTCATGGCCTGGCATCGCTGGTAACGTCCAGCAGCTCGTGAGTAAACGACAACACTTTGACTCTGCCACACGGAGCGAACAGCAGTGAAAAGCGAAACACACAATCGACTGGCTTCTTTTAATTGTGCAATAAATCGTAGCAACGAAAATTCTTGTCACTGAGAATGAAAAAATTCCAATAACAGCGCGAGTGAAAAAATTACAAATATTCTTAACGAATAATCGCTACAATAATAAACAAAAGTTACGCAGGAAAAGCCGCAAATTACTATTTGCCACGATTGTATAATTTGTGGGCGGGCGGCCAACGGCAGCGGCCAGAAGAAAAACAAAAGCAGCAGCAAAAGGATTGCGAATTTTTCAAAAAGCGAAGAAAAAGCGAGAAGAAGCAGAGAAAAGTGCAGAAAGCACTTGAGAAAAGCAAGCGAATTAAGAGCAGCGCCTAAAAGCAGACTTTAAAGTGCGTTTGTTGTTATGTATTTTCGGTTTTTTCGGTAAATTACGTTGTATGAAGCGAATGTACGCACAAAGCAGAATTGCGAAAACTAAGGCACAAAAGGAATCTCAACGAAAAATCGCCGCCATCGCCATCGCCGTCGCCGCTGCCGTTGCCGCCTGAAAGCCACTGAGCGCGCGCGTTTGTGTGTGTGTAAGAGAGAGGCGGAGAGAGTTGGATAGAGGGGAAGAACACGAGAGAAAGAGGAAGTGAAGGAAAAGGTGTGGAGCATTACTGCGAAGGCTCAAAAAGAGAGAGAGAGTGAGAGCGAGCACAGCAAAGAGAACCATTTGTGGAACTTGTGTGGAACGTAATCGAATTCAAGAACAAAACATGAAAAGCTAAAATGTGAATTACGAACAAACTAAAACGAAACTAACAAAAATTTAATTGAATAAAACTTTTAAACTTTAACTGAAGCAACGCATATCATGTAGAAGGCCTAAAAGTAAACTTAAACAACTTTTATGAAGCGCTTAATTAATTAATAACCAAAGCAAAAACAAATTAGTATTAATGCTGTAGTCTAAGTAATAAATCGTGCTAATTATCGCATACATATCAGTACTCTTGCAAAGGGTCAACGTAGCGTTATTATCAATTAATATACATAATTATAACTGAATAATTATTCAATTATAACCAATTATACAACATAAATTATAAGTTGAAGGCAACTTTTGTTAGCAATTTTACATACATATAAAATATTATTAAATATAATATATACAAACACTATAATTATTAACAAAATATCACTAAACATATCAAACAAAGTGAGCTAATAATTCATCAGCAAACATATCAAACATATCAGTAGAAAGCAATATAATATTCTACTCGTAACTCCAAAGTTGTTTACTTTATAAAGAATTCAAATCGTGGACCAAAACCGTCTCATAACAACACAAACCGTTTTTAAACTTGGATTAAAGGACACACAACTCGAGACGAAGTCTGTACTAAAGTCAAGGTAAGCTATAGCATCAAATTATTAATTATATAAACTAATTTAGGAAGACAACAATACTCAAACTCTTTAATTAAAAGTTAAATAAATTAAAAATATTTTTACTAAATATAAATTTATTCGTTTAGTAGTAGAGACATTTTTCTGTTAAAAGTACTATAAATTTAATCAGTACTAACATAACAATATATAAAACCTGGATCAGATTTATATATCTATATTTCTACTCATAACCAATTCAGTCATAATTGGTCAACTTGGTCAAGTTTTAAATTTAGTAGCTAATGATCATTGAGTAATCCGATTGATGTGGACAATTTGAGGTTATTATTGGAGCCATTAAACGCAGTTGTTCAATTCGTATCGCAAGGATTTCTAATCATAATGAGCATGTAGAATGAACTCAGGCAATTTTGTGGGCGGCACGCCTAAAAGTATGCAAGTAAAATGGGGGAAATAAAATCAATAAAACCAGCAAGTATGTGTGTGCGTGTCGCCGAAGGTGTATGCCTTTTTGTGCGTGTGTGAGTGTGTGTATTTGTTGCGTGTGTTACAGCTAGAAAAGGTAACGCACGCACACACACACACACACAACACACGAGTGTTGTCATAGCGGGCTGGCAGTTGGAGAGGGGAGGAAGGGCAGGAAAGAGCAAGGAAAACTCGCGACGTTGGTGCTATTAAAATTTTCATTTTTATGATTATCGCCAGTGAAAATCCGTTACAACTGTGCGAGTTCACACGACGAGCAGCGAGGACGAAAAGCAGAAACAGGATCATCAACATAGTTAGAGTCAGAGCCAGAGCCAAAGGCTGCTACGTGTGTGTGAGTGTATGAGTGTGTGTGTTGCCAATGTTTAACTTTGGCCATAAAATTACATTTAATTTTCAATTACTGCGTTTGGCATTTGACGAGCCCCCGCCACGCCCACAGCAACACACACACAAACACAACGTTTACACAAAGACGACCTAATTTCAAAAACAGGCAACAACAAAGAAAAGTGGCAAAATTTCACAGGTGACTGCAACAACTACAAAGCAAGGGGGGAAAATAGAAGAGAGTAGAAGAAGAGAATGAGTGAGAGGGAGTGAGAGTGAGTGGGAGAAAGGGGGGGAGAGAGGAAGAAAAGTGTGAGAACTGAACCATTAAATATTTTAGCATAATGCTGACAAATTGTTCTTACTTTTCAGCTATTAGCAGATACTCTGTAAGCCACGCTTTAAAGCCAAATTGCAGCAACAGCAGCTGCTTCAATTTGCAGCAGCATCAAAAATTTACAACATTTCGTTGTTACCAATGCCTTCTTCCAACGCCACGGGCTGTGGCATAATCTACTTTCAGACGAAACGCAACTAAATTGCCCGACAGCAGTAGCACAGGCAGTAGGAGAAGCAGCAGCAGCAGCTGCGTTGACTTTCTAGCAAAGTTTCCCACTCCTTCCCCCCTCGAAACCCCCAACACTTTAGTTGCCTGCTTGTCTCTGGCTCTTTGGGCTCTTACTCTCGTTTTGGCCAGACCACTTTTGGCCCCGTCATGTTTTTATGTTGCATATTTTCAGGTGTCTTCTAATGACTGCAAAAAATGCACTTTGGCCAACGCAAGCAAGTTTTCCAAGCCACTTAGTGGGTGTTGTCGGGAAGGGAGTAAGGAACGGCTGAGGGGCAGGGTAGGAGGTGCTGCTAATTTCCCACGTACTCACATTTTCATGCAAATTGTTTTTGTTGCCCACTTTCAAAGTAGCGCGTACACATTTTTTGTTGCTTTTGGATTTTCCTTTTCCTTTGTACTGCAGCAGAGTTTGTACTGAAATTACTGCGGAATTCCGCACGCTTTTCTTCTATGATGTCATCAAAATATATGCTGAAACCTGTTTAAGTGTTCCACAACTTAAATGGAAATGTTGCCACTTAAAACCAAAAGATATGGCAACGCAGATTTTTAAACAACAGACATTTAAGCAAACTATTAAACTATAAATAATAAAACTTAAAGTGAACGATTAAAAATTATACAATCCTTAACAGATAAAAGTTTTATGTGTAATATAAATTTATAGATTAAGAATTTAATATTTATTTTGAGCACAGTTTGACTGACTACATATTGAGCTACAAATTTTAATTATAAAGTGCAAGTTTTGGGCACTTAACTGTATATTTAAAATACTCCTGTATTTAGTTATAGTAGCTCTTTAGGTGCCTTAAATTATCAAGACAAATTTAGAGTCGTTAAACTGTAGATTGCATATAAAATGATGACAAGAAATTAAATATTTAAATGAAATTGAAGCCCATGTGTGTTTTAAATAGTACACTGTCCGAATTCACATATAAATATTATATATATTTGGGGGTTAGAGTAAGAAATAACTGATACCTGAATCCTTTATTTATACTCGTAGCCCACACCCCATCACTTCCCCTTTATCCCTCTTCACTCTACACTTCTGCCCCTTTCCAGGTTTCTTGGTTTGCTTTGTGAAGCCCTACAGCTGTCCATTGCATGATTATCATTCCCACTCTTGAATCTCATTCTCTGTTCCTCCTTCTACTCCCCGAACATCTGTTCATATGCAAAGTTTTCAAAACCTTTTTTGTTAAAATGGGGGGTTACGGGGTTATTTATTAAAAATTAACCTAAATGCGAAAATTAAAAATTGTTTCAAAGTTTGGGAAACTGAACAGCTTGGGTCTCCATATGTCGATTGCTGTTGGTTGGTGGAAATTAACAACAAGGAAGGCACCGAATGACTGGACGTCAGGAAGACTGTATATGATAGGAGTGTCAATCAGTTGACGTTGTGTCAGTTTGTCCGTCAGTCAATCAATTTGCTTGCATATGTAGTTTGTATAGATGTCATTTGATAAATATTTAATACTGCGGTCCTTCGGCTTCGGCTTCGGCTCAGAATATAAGAATATCTGGATATATATACACTCAAATGTACATATATGTATATTAGTTAGACCACCTCATGTGCGGTATATAAAAACGCACACGCGGCGTATGAGAAACGCGGCTTTACCATCAGTAAGTGACAATTATTTTGGGGTAGGTGTCTGTCAGTCTGTCTGTCCGCCTGTCTGCCCGTCTGTCAGTCCCTCTGTCTGTCTGTCTTTCTGTGCCTCTGTCTTTGCATGCGACAGCAAAGAAAAGAGACTGAAAAATTTACCTTGCTCGCTTCCAAGTTGACATTAAGTGTAATTTTTTGTTGGCAGCAAACATTTCATGAATTAAAAATGAGTGTGTGTGTGTGTGTGTGTGTGAGAGAGAGTGTGCCAGAGTGTGTGTGTGTGCGTTTGGGTGTGTAGTTTATGGGGGTGACTCTGGCGGAAAGTGCGTTCTCGCTGCGTGCGCTGTCGCCGCTGGCAGTTAGTCATGCTCTTGCCACTTGCCACTTGCCTCATTCGAACGGAAAAATGAAATGTTATACTACGTCATTGTCACACAGGTCGCTGAGTAGGCGTGGCCAACGCCCAAACACACAGAAGTATAGGCCTGTTAGGCATTTGGGGTCTGTCGCCATTCGCCATGTCATCTAATGTAATGAAGCGCACAGACAGCAATACAGAGGGAGATACAGAGAGAAAGAGAGATAGAGACCAAGAGAGGGAGTGGAAAGAGAGAGAGAGACGTGTTTAGACACGCTGCGTTTTACTTTTATTACGAAACACATTTTGTATGCCAACAAGGTTTGCTTTCTTATGCTTATCCGCTGGATGGGCATATATTTTTCATATGTCAGTTGAGCAGCTCAAATCGCAAGGCATTTAAATTATTGCCTTGGGGTCGACAGAGAGAGGGATATAGGGAGAGAGAGAGAGAGACAGAAAGAACGAGGGAAAGCCAGTGAGTGGCATGAAGCTAATGCTAATTGAATTTGTCAAAAAAAGAAACGAAAGAAAATCCCTAAAAAAAAAAGTAAAGAAAATTCAGCAACAGGCAGCTGAAATCTGTTCTCTCTTCTACTTCTTGCGACATAAGCCATCAGTTAGTTAATCAACTTTAAGCATTACCCTTTTGAAGTCAGGACATAAAAAATTTATAGTGCACTTTAAAAATGTAATAAAAGTGAAGCTGATGCGTGCGAGATATTATAATAATATCGTTAAAGCGTGTTTTTATTCTGGCAAAAGGACACTCAAAAGTGTCGTCTTTGATTTCACAGCTTATATCCTTTTATAGTTTTTATCAGACATCTAAATGCCTTAACCGTAGCTGCAATTGGGGAACAGGAATTGAACAGCCAAGGTGTTTTCACAAACTGAATTTCCCTCAGCTCAGCTTTACGCTTTTACAATATTCCCATCTCAATTCGCATTCGAAATTCAGCAGCAAAGTCCTGTGCATTTTTCTATTGCTCCCCAGTGTTGCAATCCTGTCATTTTCTTTCCTTTTCTTTTTCCCTTTTTGTGTGTTTCGGTTCCTGTTTGCATTCAATTTGATATTGACTGATTTGTAATTTAAGATAAGCAAATGGAGCGTTGCAGTCGCACAGTTAGAGCAGAGTAGGGTGAGAGAGAGGGAGAAAAGGGTCACACAAGTGTGAGAGAGATAGCAAACACAGCAACGAAAAGTAGCGCAAATGTTTTGTCAATATTTGCCAGACAGTTGTGGCAGCAAACGAAGCCAGAGGAGGGAGCAGAGCAGCACTGAGTGGTGGTAGGAGGGGGAAATGTAACTGCGTCAAGGTGAGCAAAATTGTGCTTTAAGTTAATAACAGAAACAAAATACAGATTCAGGGCAATGAGTAAATATAAATACAGATATTTGTATTGATTTGAAGGCAGCTAGGCTTTATATACTGGGCAGATTCTTTATAAATGAATTTTGTTATAGTTTTAGTTATATTTATTATTGATTAAACTTTTTGTGTACAGAAAAGATTTAAAAATGCAATTGAATCGCTTTTAGTGCCACTAAGACAGTCTTTGTTTCAACGGTGGTCTCTGGACTCTAGAGTTAGATAGAATTGTTTCTCTGTCTCAATCGCTGATTGATTTGATTGTCCATTGAATTACTGAAATGCGCATTCTCCGCCGGAAGCTGTACCCGCAGTTCCGGCTTTAACTGCGGTGGGTCTCACAGTCTATTTCATTTGGGAATACAGATTCGTTTACATTGTGTGTTGGTTAAGCTGAAGTTGGCGCATTGCATGCGATTTTAATGAGATTAGCGTGGCGTTAAGTGGCCAGGCTTCCTTCTCTTTCATTTTTGCTTTGATTTTCTTTCTCCTTTCCACTCAAGTGTGTAGACTGCATTGTTGAGACTGTAGCAACAAAAAATAAAAGAAAGAAATATGTGTGTCAAGTTGACATTTTGACTAATTTCAACATAAAAGCAGCGCCACAAAAAATAAATAACAATAAAATGCGGCTGTGGCAGAAAACCTAGCGCACAAAAGTGTGCTACAGTTCTTACAAGGAAATCCCCATACATATGCACACACACAGACGCACACGCGCACATAATGCAGGCGCTGCACTATGGGAATTTAAAGCATTCTTTCGAATTGAAGATAGATAAATCCAACTCTTTATGGCAAAGTTTTACATTAATAACTAATTAAATGTATCTGTAGACAGCCGTTTTAAAACATAAGAACGTATAGATAATGACATCTATACTTAGTGAGTATTAGTAATCAAATACTCTTGTAAATATACGATATTTAACGACTTCTAAAGCTATTAATTAATTCCACAAAACTGGAGAAAATCACCACAGTGCACTGTGGCTTATGCGCATATTGTGCAACTTTTTGTAGCATACTTCGAGGCGCATGTTAAAAAGCTGTCGCAAACATCAGCTTTTCTTACTTAACTACATGTATGTCTGTATACAAGAGAGAGGGAGAGGAGAGTCTGTGTGTGTGTGTGTGGGAGTGTGTAGATTTTACTGCGTCACATTTTACGGCGTTAACCCAAATTAGCTCTTAACATAAAACTCATTTGCAATTGGGTTTCTTCTGGGCCACATTCCAACAACTTTAACTATAAACCTAGCCACAAATCCCAACCAAATACCAACCCAAAACTCAAAGCCAACTTCGGCACTCAACCCTTGTTAATATGCTGTTAGATAGGACAACGCTTGTTTGCACTATAGCTTAGTTGGAGCGGGCATTAATCAAATGATTTTTTGATTATCATGCAAGTGAATTAATTATGTTTGGGACAAGTTAAACACCGCCCAACAAGTCATACAGCCGTACAGGAAAGCAGCCTTAAGTAACTCACACCAATCGCAGCTAGAAATTACTGGCAATATATTTTTATTGATGACTGTAGCGGTATCTCTTTTTCACCATCTTTGCCCTTGGGTTCATTGACTGAAAGGTTAAAGTTGAGGCTCCATTGTTTGTATTTTTAATGCCGGAGTTAAATTTACTTTTGACGTAATTCATCGCTCGCTTTGCTCCATTCGACTCCACAGTTTGTTCACCTCCCTCCCACTCCCACTCTGCACCACATTGCATCACTTTGCACCACTTTTGGCCCCGCACTATTACCACAGAGCACGCATCTGGCACTTCCTAACAAAACCCCCGACTTAAGGCTGATGTTATATAATTATTATTATGGTTCTTTATGACTATTTCAACGCTTGTTTTTCCTGTTGTTGTTATTACATCGCTTCGTTATGGCCTGGCTGTGAGTAGAGCCAGTAATGCCACAAAAGCAATAGCTTAGCATTCAGATCGAAGATATATTGTATTTCCATTGCCAGACACACATTTAATTACTTATAAACCAATGACACTGGCTTAAAACTGTGCCAGGGATTAATCGTGCTTTGCATGAAAGGGAAAATCGATTTGAAAGTGGAGCTAAAAAAGCTTTTAAGCACTGCAGGTTGAAGTAAAAGCTTTAGCGTTAATGATTGTAAAGGATATTTGAATTTTATGATTTAAAATATAGAAGATACAATTTAATCCAAAACGTGTTATTTAACTGAAATTTAAAGATGTTTTTTGAACATAGAACTATAAAAATATCTGGATTATTAAACCTCCATTAACTTAAGCTATTTTTTAAAAGCTTTAAGATTAAATAACTCACAAAACAAAGTGACAAATTCTGTTGTTATTCAATGTAATTCAATGTCATTGGTTCATAATCAATAAGGGTATAAAAAGTTCCACGTGAAAGAGGCAAATTGCTTACCTTTCATTTTATTTTTATGTAAATTATCGACCGCATTTTGTTCGGCAGGTTGAAAGGGGTGAGGGGAGCAAAGAAGGGCGGAAGGACGAATGGAGGAAAGAAGGGGGTTGGTGCTGTCACGCAGGCGACGTCGCCGTCGTCGTCGTTTGTTGCCAGCGCCTGCCTTTTGGGGCGGTAAGTGGTTAATTCTACTTGTCCGCTGGCCATTTGTGGGCCCTGAGCAGAGAGTTGGCCAACAGGCTGGTTACAAGGATACACATATATTCTCATGCGTGCCATTACCTTGCAGGACATGCGACTCTCCCTCTCTCTCTCTCTCTCTCTGTCTCTCTCTTTCTCTTTGCCGACTAAAGAAGTGGGTAAATGTATCTGTATCTGTATCTGTATCTGTCTGTGCGGTCACGTATTCATTATCATTATCTTAATGAAGCGTTATGTAAGGTGCATTATAATTATGGATTTTTTTTCTTTCATTTTTTCCACCCTAATGAAGAGTCCTTAGTGCTGGGCACCTTAATGCCTATAGTGGCATCGAGTCAATAAAATAAGAGTCATTAAATGGATATTACGTGGGACACTTGAGTAACACTGATTCACTTTCAATGCCCAATCCCAATCCCTGTCCCAAAATCCATCCTTTTGCGTTATCCTTCTTTCTGCCGCTTCGATGTGTCTTCCATTAAGTCAATAAAGTGTCAGGATATTACTTAAAAAAAGGAATTTCCCTGGACAGGCTTACGAAATGTGCACAATTTAAATTATGTGAGCTTGTAAAATATTCGAGCATCCTGACATTTGAGGATACTTCTATGTGAGTGTGTGTGTCTGGCTGTGTGTCTGTGTGTGTGTGTGTGACCATGTGCATATCCTTGTGAACAGATTTTGCCAGCGCATTTGGTGAACAATTAAAATAAAATATTTATACGCATTGGCAACTTGCACAGGACATGCAAAATGTTTGACAAGCCTGACACAAATAACAACAACACACACACACACACACACACTACACACACAACATGTTTTTATAACTCGTATATGAATAACATATATTTCTGTTGTTGAGTGCATTTCGGTATTCCATTTAAATTTTTAATAATTTTCAAAATTGATGAGTGACAGACAGTCGGACAGAGGGACAGACGGTTGGACAGACGGTCGGCCAGTTAGCAAGTTGAACAAAGAACGCACAGAGAAAGAGACAGACAGAGATATAGAAGGACTTCCCAGAAGGACAACTTGAATTCATTGAAAGACTGAACTGGACTTTGGCAAGCTTTTCATTTGATTTATTATGTCGTTTTTTCCTTGCTCATAAATTCTTTTTTATAAGTTTGTCTGCCAGAGACTCGCAAACAATAATGTTATGGTTAAACCTGACAGAATGTTTGCGTACTAGAAGAGTGAGAGACTGAAAGATACCCTCTAGTTTAGTATGGTGAAGTATAGGAAAGCTGCAAAATAAATATAAAATAAAATTTGAAATGCTAAAATTTTATGATGTTTACTTTTTAAAGAATAAACAAAGTTTCGAAATATTATTTAAACAAAAATGTGCACAAATAAATTTAGTATACCCACTCTCCCAGCCATTTCTTAGCATTCATTTAAAGGGTATTAAAAATGTATGTTTTGGCTTTTCAATGGACAATTCAAGTTTGCATTGATGTTGGTCTGTCGAATTCAATTCCGTAAATTTCCTCTTATTGTTAGAATTCTAAATACGACAAATAATTTATAGCACAAGGACATGCGCAGACACACACACACACACACACACAAACACACACTCCCTCCCCTGCCACTTATACTAAAACTTCCCTGTCAGCAACTTCCGTTATACGCTTTTGTCAATTTAAAGTTATGCCGGATTCCATGAGGTAAGCAGAGAAAAGTTGAAGCCAGGGGTGGAGCTAAAGGAGAAGGGACATTGAGAGGGAGAGCTGTCGCTAACAGATCCTGGCAACTGGTAACTGGCTCAGATGTCAATCAAAGTTTTGTCAGCGACAAGTTTCGCCTGAGAGATCCTTTAAGTGCCGGAAAATGGCAAACGGGTTGAGCAACAACGGAAGAGCTCTAATCGCTCCAATCTCTCCAAACCGGACCAGTTGGTCTAATGGTTTTATGGAAATTCCCATGGCGTTACATCGATTGTAGTTGCCTAATCAAAATTCAATTCGATTGGAAAAACGCTTAAACTGAATTTGATTTGCAATCGACTTGAAGTTGAAGGTCCTGCAACAGACAGAGACAGAGACACAGGTCAGAGAGAAGTGTTTCAGTTCTGTTTGGACTGACTTTGTCTGTTTGTCTATTGAAATTTATGCAATTAGCTCGATTAACAGGTTTCGGCACAGTTTCGACCCCAAGTTTCAACCCTCAATCGAGGGAATTTGCATAGTCGGAAAAGCAAAGGACCTTCAATTAGATCGATATGCGTGCTCGGTCTCTCTCTCTCTCTCTCTCTGTCTCTCTCTCTCTCTGTCTCTCTTTGACCTCCACGCTGTCACTCCCTCCCTTTCTTGCTTTTCAGTCATCATAATCAAGTCAATTGTGTTCATTGTGACCATTAATATAATTAAATCTATTAGTAGAGTAATTATTTTAAAGCAACTTGTGGGCGGAGTGTCATGTTCATGGCGTTTTGTTGTTTGTTGGCATGACAACAAGCGCTAACGATTTTTTGTTAGCCTGTCCAAAACAAGCGCTTAAACGACCGACTGTGACTGTGACGAGGGCTAGCTCGTTGCTAGCACGAAGCAGTCTTGGCTAGGACACGCAAAAAATTCCTCAACATTGCTAGGATACGCGTCGTTGGCCTTTGTTAACGTGGCCAAAACAACAAACACGCGTTGCCCTGCCACGACAGTTGGCAATTGAACGCAGTGGCAAATGGCAGCAGTGTGGCTAGTGTTATGTAAACTATAAAACTAAAACTACTAAACCCAAGCTAACACAAAAAAGAAAAAAAAAATACCAGTTAAATACCGCTTTTTAAATACCAACAACAAGATGGTGACGTAATGCTACTCTGCCGCGAAAGAGAGAGAGAGAGAGCGAGCGAGCGAGTGAGTGAGAGAAGTGTAACGATGACTATGGCAACAATGTCCTTGGGCCAAAAGATATACAAAATCAAAAATTATACGCAGAAATTTTGCCATCAACTGGCCCAAAGATTGCGCAAGGATGCGCATCTAGCTGCACGATTTGACTAAGTGAAAACCCAACAAAAATCCAACAAGCAAATAAAATAAGAAAAAAACACAAAACGAGCAAAAGTAAATTTTTCGACAAATTTCATAAAACATTCAGAAGCTGAGCAAAAAAAAAAAGAGAAGTACAAAAATTAGGTAAATAACATTTGCATTTCCGTGGAAGGAAGTGAAATATAAAAAAAAGAAGTAAGAGAAATACATGTACGCAGTAGGAATGTAAAAGAAATAAGATACAAGCAAGAAAGATTGAGGGAGAAACGAACAAACGAACGACATTTTGTGTGGCTGGTACAACGCGGCGTATACGTGGCTTATTGACGCGTCGCTTGGCAACGCGCGTCGCGGGGCCCAAACAAACACGCGGAGCGTAAGTACGATAACGAGTACGAGTACTCGTACGAATATACTCGCATTCGTATTCGTTCCCATACTTGTACTCGTAGTCGTATCATATAATTATAGACAGGCCCCAGGATAACTGGCTACTATAGCATGTACATAGTATATGACTTAAAGGTAGATGCCTGTTCCCTTCCCTACCCTACCCCTTCCCTACCCTACCCTACCCTACCCTACCCTACCCTACCCTACCCTACCCTACCCTACTCCTACAATACTCTACTGTTTGCTGTGTTTGGCAACACTTTACTCGATTTGTTTAATCGATTTTTACTACCAGGCACCGACTGGGATTGAGGGGCTATCGGGTAGAAGAGGCTTCAAATTGCCTTTATTATAGATAAATATGGGCGATTGAGTGCTACACGCAACTTCCACTTACTGCCAACGCTCAAACGATAGAGCTAGAGAAAAACGAGAAAGAGTGAAAGAGAGAGGGAGAGCTAGAGAGGAGCGCAGCGAAGCGTCATAAACCATGCGCCGCTGGCTGTCAGATTTATAGGTGCCACGACTCTCGACTATTAATAATGCTACACGAAAAATATTATAATAATAATAATAATAAAAGTTATAAAAACAAAGCAGAGACCAACTACAAATTAACATAATTGCTTCAATCCTCTGCCTCACCTCGTTTAATGCCTTTTCCCCCTTATCCCCCTTTTCCTTCTTTCCCTCTTTTCCCCCTTCGCATTTTTCTACTCTTTTTTCATTCAGTTGGAGCTCATCATAACGCGCTTACGGTACTTGCGAAAAGTTTTCTCTCATTTTTCAACAGTTAGAAACTTTAAGAACTTGTCGAGTTTAATAAAATTAAAATGCGAAAAAAAGAAAAATTAACAAAACTTTAACGAACTCCTTTTACACTATTTGTATACAAAAACTGCTCATTAGTTTTGGTATAAGAAAAGCAATAGAACAATAAGGAAAACTAGTGATTATTGAACTGAAGTACAGAAAATGTCCATGGAAAATCCAAAAATTTATAACCTTATTTGAAGTACTTTAAATTTAACATTAAATTTTATTATTTCTGTGCTTCCATTTCGATGGAAAACAATGATTACTGATTTGATCATTAGATTTTTTATAGTCTGCAGCAGTAAATATTTTTGGGAATTAAAATTGGGGAAAATTATTGAATGTAAAAATAGAAATTATGATTTTATGGGAACTCAATTTTATATATTCGTAATGAAAAATTTCAAAATTAGTTTGATGATATTTTTTGGACAGCAAAGTAATGTGAACTTTCCATAAAGTTTATATATATAAGAACTCATTTAATTCCTGGTTTAAACTAACATACTTAACTTGTAGTTATTTCTAAAAGAATTTTCTTTTTAATTTCACAAAATTTATTTTGAAAATATCTACTAATTTCAGATATATTTTTGGGATAACATAATATCTTTTATTTAAGATTTTAAGGCGCAATGTTTTCCCATTAATTTTTCTAAACAAATTTTGATTTCAACTAAACTAAATAAAAGTATAGAAATGTTGCTAATATGTAGACTAAACCTATTCTATTATTACCAACTACCAACACTGTGTTGCAAGCACTCTATGTCAGTGCATATAGACCACTTCACAGAGGGTATAAAAACAGGGCAGCGGAACGCAATGTGAGTGCTGAGTTGAGTTTTATTCCTTTGTTTAGTTTATTTCTAGTACGTCCATTTACAGCTGGACACAGTTGATGTTGTTGTTGTTGTTGTTTCTGCAGTAATTGTTGTTGTTATTTTTGCTGGAGAAAAGTGCAAAAATATATATTTTGCTTCTTTTCTGGTCTTCATGGTCTGTCAATTAACACGCCTTTTGCATTTATTCAATACAAATCGAGTGCACTGAGTGGCAAATAGCTTTGGGAAGGAAGCAGAGGAGAGGGAATGTGGAAAGCACACCTGTATATAAAATTAGTTTTTTAAGAATGCTCAGACTGCTCTCTTTCCCGCTCTCTCATACACTCTCTCTCTCCCACTCTCGGCTTTTAAAGGACTGAACTTACTGCAGTTCATTACACAGTGAAAATCCTTGAGATGCGTCCAGCGAATAGACATTTTCATAAAAGTAAACGAAAAATAGTAAAAAGAAAGCGAGAAGTGGGATTGGAGGACTTTAGCATGCCCTGTAGTGAACAGTTTGCTAATAGGGGCTTACTTACAGGGTCTAAACTTTTAGAAAACCTTTAAAAAGTCTTTAACAATTGTTGTAATTGCTCTTATCTTCTTTGTAGACTTAATAACAGTTCCTTATTTCTAACTGTGATCGCTAAGACATCATACCCCAAAGTAATTGCTTATTTCCAGGGTATCGAAACTGAAAAATGACTGCAAGAAAGGTTGCACAGACGGCAGCACAGGTTGCGGGATTTTTCGTATTTAAAACACAGCAAATGGAAAGCTTCCAAGCTTTATGTGTGCGAGTGTTGTGTATGTGTGTGTGTGTGCCGTGTGTGTGTGGCTTAAAGTGCTTTAGCCGGGCCTAAAAGACTCAGCTTCGCTGCCAGGCAACGTTTGTCGAAATTGCAGCGCACAAAAACGGCACGTAGACTTCTTTAGTTATAGAGTGCTGTAGGTGTGTGTGTTTCTGAGTGTGTGTGTATGTGTGTGCACACATGCAGAAGTAGACATGCTATAGAGCTGCACATATATGCATATAAATCGAGTGTACAGAAGCAACTAACCAGGCAAAAGTCTATGTCGCTCTCACAATGTGATGAGAATTTTATGTAAGGCGAATGGAAAGCGGTGTAAAGGGGTCGTGCAGGGGGAGGAGAGGGGAGGTTAGTGAGTTCAGAAGGCTTAAACAAGCTGGCAGCTATTAGCCAGACGACTGCCAACAGAACAGTACACACAGAAGAAAAGCAAAGGAATGAAAAGAAAAGAAAAGTTCTGGATGATATTGTATAAGGATAGGCACAAACTGAGCACTAGAAACAACAGAAGAGAACAGAAGAGAGGAGAATAGAAGAGAACAGTGGAGAAAGAGGGGAACAGAGGAGAACAGAACAGAAGCTGCTGCAATTTCCTTTCAACAGCCAAAGGGAAAACCAAATGCGAAGATACAAAATACAGAATACAAAATACGATATATAACTTATAAAAGTGTGCAAGTGTGTGTGTGTGTGTGTACAAATAATACACATACACAGGCCCCGTTTCGCGTTTTCAGAGACACTACTAGACTACTACTCTAGATTTCGTGACTTCTGCCTGAAGACTTCAATTTGTAGCATACACACACACACACACACACACATGTCTGTCTGTCTGTTCTTCCCTCTGTCTGTCTGTCTGTGTGTCTGTGTGCCACGTGCAATCAGCGTGGAGTTCGACTTGGAGTGCCTAGCAAACTACTGAAGCGGCGAGGCACAGTGGGACAAGTGCTAAAGAAAAGTAACTAAAGTATGCTAAACATGTTTCTACTATAACTGTATTTTGTGCTATGTGCTATAAAGCAAACAAACTAGAATATATTATAATTTGTTGCTTATGCTACACAAATTTTAACTAAAAACTTTAGTCATACTAAATTTTTATTAAAGTCACGGACTTTTGTAAAAGTATAAACTAAAATAATAACAATAATCTTATCTATTTATCTTATCTAATAACACTTATCTATCTTTTGAAGGCTCAAAAATATAAATATATTTATCTTGACTAGTTAACTATTTACATGGCCTAATAAAACTTCCTTAAAAATTTGTTAAACCTAATTAATTAAAAGCTAAAACAAAAGTACTAGAACTTGCCGTATTTCTGTATTCAATAGCTTAATATAAGAATGCTGCTTTGTGTTTTTAATATGCACTCTAATTAATAATAAAACATAATTGGTAACAACAACTTTTAATGTATGCTCGACACACTGTGCAATGTTGCCTAGGCAATCCTGGCAACAGAATGCCGCTGACAGACAGCCAGCCAACAGGGCCTTGAGTGTGAGATAGAGAGAGAGAGAGAGAAGAAGAGGGATAGATATAGAGCTCCCGGAATTGGGTAGCCAAACAAATTGGGTCAAAGTTCAAATGTGATAAAAATCGACATGAAAATGCAGCAGAAGCTGGAGCAGGGACAGAGTAGTAGGGACAGGAATCACCCTAAGGCTAGAGCATCAGTTGAAGTGGTTTTGGCTCCATGCCTGACTGCCTGACTGGCTGACTGCCTGTGGATGCCTAGATACCAAAAGGAAGCCTTTTTATTGCTTACCAAAACTTAAACATTTCCATTTTAATTGACAGCCTGTCGATGATGTTGGCTCAAAGCTCCAATGCTGTCCAGCACTCCAAGTTTATTGTGACTATGCACCCGAAATATTGCTGCAAATTATGGGAATTTTCCACTTTTCCTTCTACACCACTACTATAGCATCCACTTGCTCTTCCTTTCGCTCTTCCTCTTCCTCTTTCTCTTCTACTCTCCCAACACCAAAGCCCATCTTCAGCTGGGTGCCATGTATGATTGAAGCAAAGCTTTGCGCCTCAAGTGGAGCAAAAAACACTTGAGAAACGAGCTTCAAATGGCCAAAAGGATTCAATTGCTTAGCAGCTACTGATTTTGCTCTTATAAATTCAAAATGATAGAAAAAGTGAGAGAGATTTGAAATAATGAAAGTGTACTTTGGAAGCATTCTTTGAACACATATCAGTTTATAAACTAGTTAATAGTTAATTAAATGACTAGCTTAGAAGTTGTTTAGTTAATAACTAAGCTAGATTTCGGAATACCCTTTGGAATACTTTTTGTGTAGTTTAAAAATGTATTTTCATTGATTAAAATGAATTTTATTGATCCCGAAGCATCCTAGTAATAATTTGTAATATAATTTAATAAAAATCAACACAAATTATGTAAATTTAGACAAGAAACTGACATTCTAAAGAAACCCATGAAAAGTTTGTTGATTTTCCTTAGATGAAAACTTTTTATTAGGAGAGCTATAATTTTATAATTAATAACAAATACAATTTCTGATATTATTTTTAGAATTCTAAACTCCAAATACAATTTAATATTGATCATATTTATTGTATACAACTTTTTGTACATAAAGTCAGAAAGTTCTCTGCTGCTTTCTCTATACTTTAGTTCCGTGGAAAGTTTTCATTTTCCACTTTTTCACATACTGATTTAATTTTATATTTATCGAAACAGTTTTTAAATTGTTTGATATTATGTGTACGTTGTTGTTATTTTCACTCCACTGCCATAAGAATCAATTGGCAACGATAACTTTGGATCTGCTACGAGATTCAGTACAATCCGGGGACTTCAGAGAACCAATTTTCACATGTTGTTTTTGTTATTTTAGTTGTTGTTTTTTGTTTGTTGTTGTTGTTTTTTTGTTTGCTGCTTGTTTGCTGCTGGTTTTGCTGGTATTTTTTTTGTTGTAGTTTACATTTTGTACATTGCCAACGATGTGCGACAAAATTGGCTTAGAAAATTGAGCCTGCACTTCAACAAAAGCAGCACTAGCAACACTACGAACGCTAGCAACACTAGCAACAATGCCAACACACACACACAAACAATTGCTGCGGGGCTTAGAGTGGGGATCAGGGCGAGGGGAGGGACTCCCAACGGTGGTCATGCTTTAAAATGCAACTCTGTGTATGGCACTATGGCGGATTTCATTAAAGATTTAACAACATATGGTAAATTTCCACAGAGTAGTGTAACAAAGTAGTAGCAAATTAAAGACTAGCAGATACCCTAGCAAACATTAAGGTTATATAAATAATATTTTAAGCTATAGATTAGACAATATTATAGATTATATATAGAAAAGTTAAACTATAAGCCAAAATTTAGAGTTGTTAAAGTTTTCTACAGCTACAGGGTATGTAAAGAGACCAACAAATGTGGTTTTAAAGGCCAAATGACCAAGTGTAAAAATGACATTGTTTTCTTTTTTTTTGGGTGAGGAACAGGGAGGTGTTCAGAGAGGGCTACTCGAGGTAGTACTAAGGTAGTCAATCCATGGAGTCTGCTCTCCCATTCAGTTGGGGGCTCTTTGCTGTGGCGATGTAATAAAATTAGTTACTGTTGCTGTTGTTTGGGCCGGGAAAAGCGAGGCGTTTGGGCCTTTGCATAAATGCAGTTGGCAGCAGTAGCAGCAGCAGTAGCAGCAGAGTAGCAGCAAAGGAATTTAGGAGTGCCAAAACAGAATTTACAACAATGCAGCAAAGGGAGGCGAACCCAAAACAAGTTAAGGCATTGTTAGCTGAACCTGAGTTTGAGTTTGAGGTTTTAGTTTTGGGATTTCGCTCAGTGTGGAGCAGAGACAGCAGCAACAGAGCAGCAACAAGCGCATGAAATGAGCTTTGTGGTTCACTCTAGTGCCTGTGGCATGAAACGCAAATTGATTTGGTGCCGGTGGGTCAAATGTGGTGCCATTGCCGCTAATTGCCAAAGTAATTTAGCAGCAAAGTCAGGAATGTCCTGCCAACTGCAATTAGATGTCCAGTAAGAAGGACTAAAACTAACCAAAATATCAGAGCAACTAAATGCACTTGAAATAAAAACTAAATAGAAGTTTAAGAAAGGAGCTCAAGTAACCCAGTTAAAAGTATTATTCTCAGTGTAACTCCCAAATACATACAAAATTAATCAAATGGGTTTTAGGGCAGCAGGAATGCAGTGAAAATCAAAGATAAATTGAATTGAATTGAACTGAATTCAATTGAATTGCAAGCAGAGCATTTTGCAATTGCATTGAAATAAAACTAAGTGAAAGAAATTCAACTGCATTCGGTTCAAACCTGGGGCCATCACAGAGTCCTACACAGTCCCCTCTAAAAAAAAAAAGAGGTCGAGACTTGAGACTCGAGACTTGAGACACTAAAATCGAGAATTGAGAATCGCTGCAGCTGCTGCCGATGGAAATGCATCAATTTGAAGGAATTGCAATCAAGTGCTAAGTTCTACTCAAGTTCTGTTCAATCAAGGATTTAGCTCTAAGACTAAAGCTTAATATTTATCTCAAACAATTTTCAACTTAAATTTTTTCTCTATTTTTATCTGTTTGCAGACTTTGACTTTGACAGAGCAGAAAAAAGGCGCAGAAATACTTCAACTTGGCTAGGTGAGTAATAAGTTTTGATCAAATTTGGAGGACAATTTCATGGCATACAAAATATAATAATAGAGAAATTAAGGGAAAATACTAATGGAAACTAGAGAGCATTTTCCAATTTCAAAGAAATTTTTATGGATTTTACCTGAGCTCTTTCTGAGCACATTTCCACAAACTAAACTATAAATCGTTTAATTTATGCCTCTTAGTCTTGGTATTAAACAGTTTATTGATTGATATCATATATTTGACATGTTTAAAGTTTAGCTAAACAAACGGAATATGTCTGTTAACTGTAATCATAACTTGGAGGCTAAATCGAGTGTTCAATTAACTTAATCACTTTTAAGTAAAAGCCAAAACAAATACAAATTAATTTGCATTGAATGGCGAATCGCGTATCGCGTACGGCGTACGGCGAATGGCGATGTAATTAAGCGCAGCGGTTTTGCAGTTTTGATATTTTAATCTCATATGCAAATGTTGAGGAAATCATAAATTACATAAACAAGTGTCAGGCGACAGTGATTTGGTAGGGGGTAGGGGGAGGGGGGGGGCCTTTGGGGCATTGGAGATAGAGAAGTGGTTATCAGATTGGGTTGGAAAACCGCAATTGAAATGACCAAATGACCAGCTCAAAGACAGACAGCGAGAGTGACTGAATGAATAAGTGAATAAGTGAATAAATGATGCACTTGACAAGCGGCATTATTTCAATTGCTGACAATTAACCATTAAGTGAATACTCGGAGCACATTTAGCTTTTAGCCATTAAGTGTGTGGGCTTAGAGGCCTGTCAATGGCTCAACGGCTCTTGCCCCGAAAGGCTAAGAAGCAACTGCTTAACTTGATGGTGGGATTAGAGACAGCTTCGAGCTTGGTCCAAACCGAAAACCAAAACCAGAATCAAAGCCCCAAAACCAAAGCCAAAGCCTTCTCAACTGCAGCTGGTCAGAGGCCAACACATTGTAGCAGTTGTGCCCCTGTGGCGAAGTTGCCACAAATTGTTGCACGTTTCATGGACTGACCACTCAACTGTACTGCAATTCAACTGCAACTCCAGTTGCCCCCTGGCGCTGATCCACTTTCTGGCCACAGAACGGGACCATGAATCAGCGAGTGGTACCCAAAAGTGCGTTGTTTCAACCAAACACACATGGAATGATTTATCCTCCAAATCAGCTGCATCGGGGGGTGTGTGAGGAGTAGCTGTAATGTATTGGGGCAGGGGCATGGTTTAGTCTTAATTTCATGTGCTGGCAAAACAGCGTATTAACTGGCTAACACTGTGAGCCATATTAAGTGATTGGCTTAAAGTCACACTGTGTTTAGAGTCTGAGATAAAATGGAAGAGGAGTATGAAAAGGGTAACAGAGGTGCTTAAAATGAAGGAGCTGTCTGAAAAAGTATAGTAACTTATTATAGAAGTGTTCAAATATAGGTCTACAGAAATGTAAGTCTAAAACTTTGGAAGAATTCGACTTTAGATTTGATTTATGTGGAGTTTCTAAAGAGGTTTAGGGATTTTAAAGGAACTTATATACCATTATAGTATATTGAAAGCTGAAAAGTGTTTAAGAATGTGTAGAAACACAAGCAAGAGCAGCTAAAGTAAAGAGATACTTTAAAGATCATTGAAGGATCATTCTGTTTAAGGATGCTACCTGTGTTAGAAGCACATTACTTTTTAGAACTTAAGCTGGTAAACAAGAACTAGTAGAGTGAAAGCTCTACTCGCGGATAGCTCCCTCAGGCGGACAGCTTCCTTAGCCGAACGAATTTTACAGTCCCAAGAGCATGATTTTTATACAAAATCCGTTTCCTTGGCCGGACATCTCCCCTTCAGAAGAGAACTATATATATACATATATCTACTATGCTCCGATCTGAGCTGCGACCCTACTTAATGATAAGACTAGAACCCAATTTAACTTTAGGCCCATTTTAAAAGCAATTAAGAGGGAGGGAGTAAGATTGAGAGGGCGAGAGAGAGTAAGAGACAGCGTGTGGAAGGAGGGAATCCCTAAAGTGAATGAGTGTGTCAATCAAACTCAGTACGCTAAAATACACCGTCCATTTTGACCAGTTCCACGCTTCTACCCACAACCCTAAAGCCGTTAACCGTTAAAAGATAGTCCATATCGATGGTCAAAGTCCTTCCACCTTCCACGATTACGTCATTCAAAAAAAATGAGAACGAAATACAGGAAGAAAAAGGTAAATATGAAGCGAAATGTCTACTCTGACTGACAGTTGTCAGTTCTCGCTCTACGCTCTACGTTCTACGCTCTTCGCTGTTTGCTTCTCCCCGCTCCCCGCTCACCTTGCTCCTCCCACCTCTCTTCGCCCCTTTTCTAGAGTTCTCAGTAAAATTATATAGTAATTGTGTATATAATGTACTGGTACATTATGTGGCATACTGTTCGCTTAGCAAACTATATAGATATGAGACTGAATGTTTAGAAAAGTGGTTGGTTCGTTGCGCCGCTGGTGGTTCGGTGCCTCGTTGGTTCGGTGGCTCAGCCAAGTGAGACGCCTTTTTTTTTTTCCAACCGCTTGTTGTCTGAGCCGCCCGCCAACTCAGGTGTGACAAATAATTACACATACCTGTCCATATATATGTATGTATGTGTGTGTGTGTGTGTATATGTAAGTGTAGCCTTTTGTCTGTGTATGCGTGTCAAAAGTATAAAGCCAAAGCGCGCACAAAATGCGCAAAGAGACAGCAACAACAACAACAACAACAACAGCAACAACAACTGACATCAGCAGAGTGGTGAGGGGAAGTACAGTGGTATGGGTACAGTGGGGTGCTTTGCTGCGACAGCAAGCAAAAGTTCATTAAAAGCCGCACAATACCAAAAGGTTGTTGTCGTCAACCGTTGTCGTTTCTTTGCTAGCGACACTTTTCTGACTCATTAACGTAAGTAATTTTTTTTTTAAACATTTATAAATTTTCACCACAATTTTCTTTTTAAATTCGATTTTAGTTGAATTTTTATAACAGTCGCAAATAGCGTAATTAAATTCAACTACTTTAAGCATTACGTAATTCAAATGTTTATTATTTATTTAAATACAAAATGAGTTTTTAATTACAACAGCTTTGAGCTGGAAAATAAATTAGTTTTTTAATAAAAGGAAAACAAAAATTAGTTTTGATAACGAAGCAAACTACTTGTTTACTTGATGAATCTTTGTGGTATCAAATGGATTAAAGCAGCCTAGAAACTATAACAATTGCAAAGTTTCTCAACTTACTATAAAACTTTCTTAAAAGTTGTAAAAAATACTTATAGACTTTGGAAAAGTATTTACACAGTTTAAAGTCCCCTAGAATAATTCCAGCACAGCGCAATGTTAACTAACAGCGAAATTGACACTGTTAAGCTTTAACTTTAGCAGTTAAAGGCAAGCGAAGTAAACTGTTAAGTTAACAGCACTCTGTTAAGGCAGACTTAATTTAATGTTATGCGATTCAACTTAAAGTAATTTAATGTATTTTGAATATTTTGTCGATCAATTAAAGTTTTAAGCCACATTTAAAATTCTTATTGCATTTTTCGTTTGCCTCAATTGTGTTCAACGTATTTTTAATGTTGTTATTCGTTGTTATTGTTATTATTGTTGGTGTTCTTGTTGTTGTTGCTGTTGTTGCCCTTTTTATCAATGCACTTTTAACGCTGTTGTAATTCCGTTGATTGCTTTTGCTCCCTGTTGTTGTCGTTGTAGCTGCTGCTGTTGTTGTTGTTGCTGCTGTTGTTGTTGCTGCTGTTGTCGTTGCCATCGTTGAGTAAATCACAATAAAGCTATTAAGAACGGAAACGGAAGCATTCGCCGCTGCGCACGCATTGAAGCATAGCCGTCGCATCGCCAGTCAATCTGCCACGCCTCCACCCTGACCAGCTGGCCAACCCCCATTGCCCCGTTGCCCCTCTGCAGCCCTACCCTGCCTCTGCCTCTACCTCTGGTAACCCTGTCTTATTGTTTATTGCATTATCGTTGATGCAACTTCTGCATTATTCATTCGATTTGACCATATTTTAGAGTCACAACTCGCAGAATCTTCTTCTTCCTCTACTTCTATATCATCTACTTCCACTTCTTCTTTATCTTCTTCCTCATCCGATCCAGACAAACGGTCAAAGTGCATTGAACGTTGTTCGACAGCGGCACAACAAAAAGTGGAGAAAGGTGGAAGGAGAGAAGCGCTGGAAATTTGAAATAAGAATTCGCCAAGCAGAACTCATAACTCTTCTCTCTCTCTCTCTCTCCCTCTCTCTCTGTCTCTCCCTTCGTGTCTCTCTTGTTTCGACAATTGTTGTTAGCTAATAATTTCTTAATCTTCCATGCATAATGCATTTCTATGATTGTTTATATGGTCATTGTCTGCGATATATGCAGCCAGGCACAGTGGTACACAGTCTGTGAAAATGTGCGGAAAATAAAATGTTTATAAAATAAAGTATATTTAGTCAAGAAGTTATTTATTTGGCCAAGGTCAACAGAAGAACTATATTTTATAATCGGAAACATTATTATAAGAATTTTTAGACTGATTTAAAAAATAAATAAATAATTTGTTAACTAAACAATCGTTAAGTCATAAACATAATAGAGTGCTGTAAAAAACTCCAAAACTTCTTAGTTAAAACTGGTTGAAATCTTTTATTGAGTAGTATTTTAAATATATTGATTAGATTTGAGAATCAAAAAAAATTTTAAAAATATTAAAACCTCAAATATTAAAACTTTAAAGTATAATGATATAAGTTCAAGCAAAAATGTCTTAATTTTGTTAACAGAATGTTTTTTAATAAACTTTAAAGCTCTAAGTCTTAAAAATATCTAAAGTATCTAACAAAAGAAATGGTTCAATCTCAATTGTAACCACTGTGCAAAGTAACTTTGGGACAGAAGATAAAGTTGGTAACTCACAACCGGCAACTGGCAACTGGAGAATGGCAAGTGGCAAGTGGCAAGCTCATGGCGAGTAAGTGCCGCAATGACTGGACTGACTGGTCGGAATTTGAGTTGGCTCTTGGCTTTTGGGCCTGGTCGGTAGTGGGTCTAGACAGCAGACTGCAGACTGCTGACTGTAGTTTGGGGACTCGGACATGGCTTAGAGAGGCGTGTGGCATTGTCATTGTTTAGTGGCATTTACGAGTGCAATTGCAATTGCTTGAAATTGAATTGCTTTAGACTGGTTTTTTTCCCAGTGCATTCACCTTGTCCAAAATACAGAAAAAAACGAAACAACCCTTAAAAAGAAAAGGTAAAAATGGAAGAAAAAAACACACCTGACTTTGTGCCGTTCACTTGCATATTTCATTATGAGCAGTTGGCCAAGGGGAAGGACAAAGAACAGGGCCAGTATGAAGTTGGCTTAAACTGAGCAGCTGCTGCCAAAACATTAACACATGTCTTGTGTCTTTGGGCCAACAGAAGTTGGTACCTGAAGTGGATGCTATTGTGGATGGTAATGTTTGAAGCGTGCCTACTTTCTCCCTCTCCTGCCCCTGCCCCTACTCCTGACCCCTTTTCATGTTTAGTTTTCCATAATTGTTTCGGGTTTGTTTTTGACTTGTAAACAATGCGTCTTTCTCCCTCTTCCCCTCTCTATCCCTTGCGCTCTAGCTATCTCTGTCTATCGCTATGACTTTGATTAGGCCATGCAAATGTGAGCCAATAAAGTTAGCCAAGTTATGACTGCAAATCACGTCAACGGGGCAAACGACACGTGGCGACCTACAATGCAATACAATCCCCGACCCTTTGCCCTCTCCCCCTTACCACCCCCACCCCTTTAATATAGTCATAGTTTTTTATTTTTGCCAAAATTTCCATAGTAATTGCGGCCTGACATGAAACAACAAACAATTGCAACAACAAGGCCAAAATAAAAGCTGAAGAAGAAAAGCAATTTTCCATTTTCCTTCTTCAATTTTTTTTTTGTTTGAGCCAAAGAAATGCCAAATATTTGGGGTAACTCGTCAGTTGCCGACAGTTGGTAACAAAAGCACTGTACTCCATTCCCCTTTTTAACCCCCCTACGATCTCCCCACCCCTCCCCCGTTAGCTACTAAACGGTTTGCTTATTATGCGCCAACAAAATGTAAGAAAACTGTTCAAAGTTATGAATAAATAAATATTGTAAATGGCAAATCGTGACTGGCTGTCATTGTGTTACCTCTAAGCAGCCCCCTGCGCCCCCCGGGTCCACCCCCTTTTAGCCCTCTCACGCATGTCAGTCCAAGGATAAACGTTTGGGGTGGGCGTGAAGGGGTAGGGGGAGGTGTGGGAGGAGCATGTCATCACTCATGACATGCAAATTGCATTTGCTCATCATTTATTCGCTTGTTTGATCAATTTTTATGACAAATTATCTGCACATAACCTCACAAACGATACGAACTTCAAATAGTTCCGGAAATTGAAAATTGCCTAACTGCTAAAAACATTCTCAGTTGATTGGCCAGCTTCCTCTCTCCCTAGTCCCTCTCTCTTCCTCCTCCTCTATCTCTGTCTCTCTCCCTTCCTTCTCTCTTCCCACTCGCAGGACTTTATCTTCAGTCGAGTGTTAAGTGCGCCACTTCCTTTTGGCCAACTAATGAACGTAACTGAACTGCAACTCAGCCCACAATCCACAGAGCTACAGTCCACTACAGCCCACAACCCACAAAAAGTTCAAGTTGCAAAAATACCAAAGTTATGAAAGTTATGCGACTAAAAGATACGCTATAATTGTAGTTTGAAGAGTAGAATTAATAGAGTTAAGAGCATAGAAAGGCTAGGTAATTACTAAACTAGTATTGTTAGTAAACTATAAGCTACATATACCCCTTTAAGAGCAAGTTTACAGGGTATCCATAACTAAAGTTAACTTTCAGTTATTCGTGTGGAATTCAGAGACTTCGCATTGAGTCTCTGAACACTCGAACTCACATGTAAGCCAAGTGACTGAAGTTTCAAGTGTTGTTTAGTGTTGTTAGTGTTGTTACTGTTACTGTTACTTGTACTCTTGTCAGCAGAGCCTGTCTAGCGACACTTGCTGCCTCTACGTGGAGAGTTTCAGTTTCGTATCGAGTTTGACACATTTGCTGGCATTCCTGTCTGCCGGTTGTGAGGGGGTTTGCGGTGTGTTAAGAGGTTAGGTTTAGTTAGTGTTACATAATCCAAACTGTGCCAAGTCAAGTGAATAGCTAAAAATGGCAAATGATTTGCTAACAATTCATGTAGCAACTGTTTTTAGCTTCTCAGTCTTTGCGTGGGTACTTGTACCAGTTTGAGGAGCGCGTGATTTATTGTCGGTGTGCCCATTTTGCAATGGGATTCACACACAGGACACTCCAAGCAGACACTAAAGCAGCAGAATTCGCTTTCAACCTGAAGTTGTCCAATTGTTCCAGTTTCTTCTGTCGTTTGAAATGTACCGCAGCGCGTGCTGTGAGCGCTATGAGTATAAATGTACCGCACAGTGGGCTAGCGTCTGTACTCTTAGTTAGACACAATCCACAAGAGTGCAGCTAGCGTGCGCTCTCTTAGCATCCACAATAAACGCACTCTTACGCTCTTGCGCTCTCTGTCTCTCGCTCGCTGTGGCATGCGAACTGCGAAACCAAAACAAATGTGATGAAAAGGCTGAACAAGCCGATGTCGGGATCCCGGTGTGCCGATGGTGCCTGTATGCCGATATTACGATACGGCGAAACGACAATAAGCCGATGTAGCATTGTTGTTGTGCACGAAGCATTTACCGCTACGCTTCGCTGAGTGCACGAAGCCAGAGAGCGAATGGCACAAGAGCGTCGACACGCGACGACTGTTCGCTAGCAACCAGTCGTTGTTTGTGCCGCCAAACGCCAACAGACCGTTAACAGCGAGAGCATAACAGCGCTGTTAGCGCTTAACAGAACGAAACAGCGTGAGCGAGAGCAGTACCAAACGACTGAGCGAACGAAAGCGAAGAGAGCCGAAGTGCTTTAACACGACGTCGTAGTCTGAGTTAAGTTCAGACCGCCAGAGTTTTTTGGTTCGGGCCATTCAGTATTCAGTCTAATGTCAGAAACGCAGTTAGCTGCTCGTCGTGCGCAAGTTTCAAACAGAAATCAACTAAAAGGCACAGCTAATAACTAACTATTACTGAAGGCAACACATCAACAATATCAACTATAACAAGCATTGTTAGTTCAAACTTGAGGCATTATAAATCAAAACACTCACACACACACACAGTTTTGGCAATCTCAACTTTAACAATTTCTAATAAATCAAATAATATCAAAATAAACAACAACAATAACTATAGCGATTGCAACAACTGAAAACAACTGAAATTGTAAAGCGGAAACCGTTTCCAATTAGTTCGTGTAATAAGCGCAAAAGATATTCAACTCGATTTGTATCTCAACATTTTAATTGCAACGAACAAAGCAAAATAAATTGTTAAAAAAAAAAGAAAAATTCAAAATAAAAAAAAAAGACAAAAATATTTAATTAAGGTGTGCAACAACAATAAGGTCTCAGCACATACAGTAAATATAAATATAAATATATAAACATATAAAATTACCGATCGTTTGGCACTGTGAAAAGTGCTTTCAGTGCTAGCTACTTTATTGTATCTATCAGATACAAAATGAGTCACGACTAAAGTTCAACAACAAAAGAAACTAAAGTTAAGACCTAGAAATTGGGTTAAATGGAAAGCAGTATTCAATAAAAAATAAATAAAAATAAAAACATACAACCCGTAAAACGGGTCAAAAATTAATTGCAAAGTCTGCGAAATGAAAAAAAAAAAATAATAAAACTAAATAAATATTTATTTATGCAAATAACGATAAACGAATGGTCAAACAATCGAACAAAAAACCAATAAGAATAATTTACAGCTCAAATGAAGTTGTAGAACAGCAAGAAAAAAGAATGGCTTAAAAATTCTATGTGGAATTCCCTGAAGACAGGCTTTTTTCTTGCCGAAGATTCTCTCATGGAATTCTGCAAATCGTCTTATATAAGCAGAATTTGAATTTTTGATGGGAAGACAGTTAAAAGATACTACAGGGAGTTTAAAAAATCAAACTTTAATCGAATTTTAAAAAATAGATTCAATGTATCTCTGAGGAATTCTTCTCATCAAATACAGTTGGAAACCAACTCACAAGTTGATTAACTAAAGTGCAGATACTTTTTGCCGTACCTCACGTATCTGAACATGGAGTTTTCTCCCAGTAATTCCTATAAATTCCCGCACGTTGCACTTGAATGTGGTTCTTCCTCTGCCGCTTCCTCTTCCCTTTCCTCTTGCTCTTGTTCTCCTTCTCTTTCTTGCTGTTGTTTCTTTTTGGTGGCACCGCCAATCTTTTAAGTTATGCCACAAATCTTACACGTGAACCGCAAACATTTTGCCATTACGACGACGACTGCAGCTGCAGTCGCAAATTGAAATTTTCTTGCCGTGAAGTTTAAGGGCCAAAACATGGTAGCTAAACATGGCTAACAGCAGTAGAAGTCTAGTCTAGCCGTAGTTATTTTTATTTGAAGCTGAAAGCTTTTAATTGCGTGTCAAAACGGCAAATCGGTCTTATAAATTGGCAAGGTTTTCAGCTACTGCTCGTGTACCCCTCGCAGTAGCAGCACTTAGTCCTTCATGTGTGGGGCTTCATTAAAAGTGCTCGCAATTAGCTGCAAATTGAATTATGGATGCGTTTCATTTTCCTTCGTTTCGTTTTCCCGCAAAACTATTTCATTTTCATTTTGGCCAACTTTTTTCGTTCGCCTGGTCCCAGATCAGAGTGAGTGGTAGTAGACGAAGGAGAAGTACGAGGGAGGAGCAGTAGAATATGGCAAACTTTTTGTGACACAGGAATTGAAGTTGTACACAATGTGGAAGTGGTTGTTGCTTCTTGTTGTATGGCTTTATTTATTTTAGCCAAGTTCAACTGCCAAGTTGCCGGTTGTTGTTGCTTGTTGGTTGTTTCAGCCATCCATCCATTTCCATCAGCATTTCCATTTCCATTCCTATCTCCATTTCCATTTCCATTTTCATGTGCATGTTTATTCCCGTTTCTGTTTTGCGCTAAACTTTTGCCTTTTGGACTGGTTCCATGGACTTTAGTTAACTTGGCCCTGTCTCTGTCTCTGTCGCTAACTCTGAGTTTGTTCTTTGGGTCTCTGACTTACCTTACTTTACGATTATTTCCGCTGAAGCGTTGCGCACTGCCGACTGCCACTTACTTTGAACTTTTCTGCGGCTGACCCTTGCCCCCAGTCCCCAGTCCCCCTGGCCCCTCAGCCCCTCAGTCACTCCCCTTTTCCCTCTTTTCCATAGCCAGCAAGCCCTTTTCCCCTTTTTGCTTTTTAGGCGTGTGAAAGCCGTTGACTTGGCCAACTAAAACGCCATATGGGTCCAAAAAACTTCGGGTGCTACGACTGCTAGAGTCTAAAAAACTAAGTGCTGTTAGTTAAGGCTTTCCCAGTTTCCCGGTTTCCCGGATTCCCACACCCGCAAATTGCTCGCATTGCTGGCAAATTGTATCAAAGAGCAACAGAGACGGCAGAGAAAGAGATAGAGAGAGAGGGAGAGAGAGAGAAAGAGGGAGATGGTAACCGGTTTCGGCTTCTTGCAGAGCGCAGCATAAATCAGTCTTTGTCTTTTGTGTGTGTGTTTTTTTGACCACAACTAGTACTACTAACTGGTTTATTTGTTTATAGCCAAGTATGCAAGCCTTGGTTCCGCTACAAACCCATTCCCAATACCAATTTCAATCCCAATTTCAATCCAAATACCAATCTTAAGTGTCGCTGCATTAAATCTCTCGAGATCAGCGCCCACATCCAAGTCGAGTTATTGATGGCACCACCCAGAAAGCGAGTATTGAGATTTAAGCACAGTTATTAATAAAAATATTTCTACACACACCTTAATAACACTCTAATCTGTGTGTGTGTGTGTGTGTTTGTGTGTGTGCTTTCAGTGTGATACCAACAAAATCTGTGCAGAAATAACCCAAATAATCCAAATCCATTGAAAACCAAAAATATTCAAAAGTGGGCGCTGCAAAACAATTTTGAAACAACAATAACAACAACAACAATTTCAATTACAGTGCAGCTGAAAAGTAATACGCCACACCAAAACAACAACAATAATAAAAAACCAGTTCAAAAAGTGACAGGCAAAAAGCAAAACCAAAATCATAACAATTTCAAAAATAAATACATAAATCTATAAAAAATAGAGGAAATTTTTAAACCGATTAAAAAGTTTTATTAAAAAAGTGCAACATAAAAGAAGAAAATTGTGAAAATATTTCTCGGAAAACGCATTCCTGACGAAATCCCCTCAACGAAACTATTAAAATGGTAAATAATTGTATTTAAATTCACCCTTTTTCCCAACACTTTTATCTAAATAGTTTGTACTTGACCCACTTATTGTGCATAATAGGCATCGGGAGCACTACGAGAACTGCAAACAAATCGTAGACAGAGAGGGAGAGGGAAAGGGAGAGATAGAGGAAGAACTCCTAAGAACTTATCAGAAATAAACAACGATTCTCACAAAGCTTTCATTATATAAGGTTTTATGACGACGCGTCGTCGTGACGATAAAAAAATGTACAGAAAAAAAAAAAAACATTAAACTTAAAGTCAAGTCTAAGAACTGCAAAATAATTATGTTACAATCAGTTTAAAAATGCTTTAAACTATTATGAGTCAGTGTAGTTTTGAGAAAGGCTTTAGTTGGGAGATACAACTTGGAATTTATAGGTTTGTTATGAAACCTCGGACTTAGAAATTATCAAAAAAGTACTAAAATTCTCGAGATTGGTCTAAATTTATAATAATAAATCAAGGAAACTAACTAATACAATAAAATTCTAAAAGGATAATATTTGATTAATAAAACTTAAAGTTTATATAGATTTATTTGTTAATTTTATTAAGTTAGATATAATATAGAATATTAAATCTAAAAGGGCAATACAGATTTCAGAGAGTACTAGCAGCTAATAAGGCCTTTAACTCTATACGTTTTACAGTTAAATTATAAGTTTATATAGATAAATTATGCCATACTGATGAAACAATTTAAAATTTGCTTCAAATAATGTAAATTTGTTAAAAAATATTGCGAACAATGCTCTCTTCCGATAAGCAACAGAGATATCGTATATAGAATAGTCTGGAATTTCTAAGCGGAACAACTTTGTTGAGTTGTAAAAAATAGAAGAAAAATAAATAAAAAACAATGTTCAATTTTGGTGTTTGGGTCATGGCAAATGATAGATAAACTTAACAACATGTGCAATGCGAACAATTCAATTAAAAGCGCGTGATAAGAAAGACACAACGAAAGAAAGGGAGGAGGAGAGAGAGAGAGACAGAGAGAGCGAGTGAGAGAATGGGGTATAACTGTTATGTAGAAAAGACTTTGCGTATTCTTATCTTAAGTCACTTTGTGGTGCTACCTCATGGAGTCAACAGACAGCAAAGTCATTAAAAATATTTATCAATAAAATTTATAAATAAAATAAAGATATTTACAGAGTATTAACAATAATTTTCGGTGATTGCATTTCATGAAATCAGTGAGAGGCGACACTTTAAAGATACCGTTGCCAGTTAACAGTTCGATAAAGTTATCTTAGTTGAGTTTATTAATCGGTAGGTAATTACTCTACCCCCTGCAGGGTTTATAGAGTCGTTCTCACCCGACACTTGAGCTGCTATCTTTGAGTGGCGACTACTTGTGGTCGTAAAGTCAGTGAGTTCCGTTTGTGACGTAGGCAAAAGTCGCTTAGTCGCGTACTTTGGTCACCCTATAAAAATGCAGGGGAGTGAGTGGGTACATAATACAAAGGTATGTAAGTGCAGATACCCTGTAAACGCTAGAACACCACTTTGGAGTAACTATAAAGACTTTATAGTAGACGGGTTAACTTTATATTAGCTACCCTACAGGGTATATTTGCATGTCTAAAGCAGGCATAGAGACTGAGAGAGAGAGAGAGAGAGAGAGAGAGAGTGCATGCAAAAAGTTGAGTACAAAGCGGAACAAAAAACGGCAGAAAAACAAAAAAAAAAACTTGCACAGAAAATAGTTTTTAATTATCGATGTCAATTAAAATGAACTGTACCCAGTCGCTGTTTGTGTTTGGCTTTATATAAGACTGCTGCTTTATGCACAGCGACTACAAAAACACACACACACACACACACACACACACTGCCTCTCACACACACACACACTCATATGTGTGGAGAGCAAGTAAAACAATGAGCTTGAAGCATAGTAACGAGAAGCAGCGGAACTTTGGGCAAAGTCACAGCTCGAGCTCTCAAGGGGGCGTGCTGGGGGATCAGGGGGATCAGAGAGTGCCCACCACACACCCCTTGGCTCCACACTGAATGGAATGCCAAAGTGAGCAACGCCAGCAATTTAGCCAGAGACACAAAAACACACATATATAGATACAGCTACAGACACTGTCTGAGATACAGATACAGTTACTAATACTTTTAGAGATGCAGATACGAGTGTTGTAGACCTGCGGCTTTTGATCGATGCTTTGAGTTATGAATGAGGCAAGCAGCTGTTGGGCCTGAAAGGGGTAGGGGAGTGGCAGGGGGGGGCGTGCAGAGGGTGTCAAAGCTGCAACTGGACAACCAAATGTTGTCTCCCTATTTTCCCCTAAAAGGCCTCTTATCTCCCTCTCACTCTCTCTCTCCCCGTCTCTCACTCTGTGCGCTAACGAGGTTTGCTTACAATATCGATAAAATATCTTTTTTTTTCAGACAGTTAAGGGGGCGGGGGCGGGGCTTTTGGGGCAGACAGATAACATGAGCCGGCAGTCGTATGAATATTTCATATTTTATTTGTTTTATGATGACAGCAAAACGAAAAACAGAGAGATATACTTATATGCCTGTTAGACAGAGATAAACAACTATTTGTATCTGTATCTGTATCAATAACTACCCTGAGTATGCCTATCTGTGTGTGTGTGTGTGTGTGTGTGTGTGTGAGTATTTTTGTTTGTTTGCTGTTGATTGTGCATACATAACTAAAAAGCGGAAATATTACCAATAAATATGAGATATATACAGTTACTTACGTATGTATCTACCAGCTGTAGCTGTAACTGTAGCTTGCAATTGTATCTGTATCTAAATGCGAGCATTGATATGCATATACATATATGTATGTATAAGAAACAGAACCCCCGTCCCTCTGCCCCTCCCACTCCCCCACTTAGCTTAGCAAATCATAAATTGTAACTTGCCGTAAGTGCTCGAGATACCCTGTAATGTCGGAATACTGTAGAGGGGGATACCAAACTACACTTGCTTGCTACTGGGTATCTCTTAGGCCAGACTACCCATTTAGCTTCATCTTTTTTACTGCTGTTAGTCAAAGACAATTGAAGTTCTCTTTTGAGTTCGCAATTCTAATTGAATTAAAGACAATTACAGTGCAACAAATAGTGTATACTATACTCACTTTCACACACACACACACACACACACACTCTCATACCCAATATACACACACACTCACACAGAACATAAACAAAAATCAATCATCAATAAAATCTAATTGAATTTGTGCGCTGTTGTTGCCACGATCAGTCTGAGAATTAGAAGCGATACAGAGGGAGGGGTAAAGAGGCGTGTGAAAGAGCGATAGAGAGACAGAGAGATAGAAAGAGACAGGGAGAGTCACCATCATAATTTGTGTGAAAGAGTCAATGATCATTAGTTGGCCAGGAATGCGTGGCAAATGATAGCATGTGGGTCATTTAAGACTAGATTCAAGTCGACCCAAACCAGGAGCAGCAAACAAGCAGAAAGAGAAGGCAGTTCAAAGGGCATAGGCCAAGGGGGTGGGTCAGCAGAGGGGCAGAACGCAGCGTGCGGGCTGTTGTAACAATTATCACAACATCTAAATGGTTTTCGGAAATGTTATTTGAACTTTTTTTGTTGCTGTTTAAATAGTTCGAAAGCGACAAAACTGTGACGATATTAAGGTTCGAAAAGTGATTGTACAGGGGTGGGGTGGGGTGGGGTTAAGGGAGGGAGGAGAGGCATGGGAGTCGTCGGAGGAGCAGAGATTGTAGTAAAATTCAACTTGGCAAACTTTTCACTCCGAGTTTGCTCGCAATGTGCAAATGGCAAATAAATGTAATTAAAATTTAAAACTTTTCAACAGATTTGACTCTATTGAAATTAAGTTTATACTTTAGTTATATATATTTAATAACTGAATATTATGTGCCATAAAGAGACTTAAATTTAGACATGAAGAACTGAATTTGTTTTAAGTAAACTATTTTGGTTTCTAGAACTAAAAAAACTTACTCTTAAAATGCTTTCTGGTCACTGTAAATGAAGTTATATTCATGACTCGAAAACTGTCTGAAAGAACTAGTTCAGTTCTTCTCCGCTGTTCACAATTTTTGCCCCCTTCAGGTGAGCCACGTTTAATGGTTTTAGCGGCTGCACAGGTGTGTCAATGACTTGCCAAGGGATCGTGGATAATGAAAACGAAATGCAACCAAAGGGACCAGAAGCAGTCACCAGGGCAAAGGCAATGGCAATGTCGGCAATGAGTGCTGAATAATTTTCACTTCCGACACGAAAAAACACAGAAAACATGACAAAAACACAGTCCCAAAGACAACAGCTGGACAGCAACAACAACAACAACAACAACGGAATAATGATAACAACAACAAGAAAGAAGAAAGAGAAGGAACTAAGAGCGGAGAACTGAGAACTGAGAATGGAGAATGGAGATCTGGGAATGATGACGAGGTCAAGCTAAAAACTATTAAAAGCGAACCAAGCTGCTCCCATGTGTATCTGTGTGTGACCATTTCTCACTACTGTATGTGTGTGTGTGTGTGTGTAGTTTTAATCAAACCGCCGACAGAGTTTACTTTTGCGCCTTTTTTAAGGTGCGGTTCAGTGCCCTTTGGTGGCCATAAAACAAACTGTGGGCCAAGTGGATAAAAGAAGGCAGGAAACGCCATCAGCTGTCGCTTAAAGGCCAGGAGGCTTGAGGCTCGTTAGAGGCCAACAGAGCTCTGAATTTCGTTGTTGACTTGGCCAAAGTGAGCGAGGGTTGCAACTAGCGTTTCGTTTTTCTATTATATTTTATGAGGGTTGGGCAGTAAATTACACAAACAAATGGTGGGGTGGGTGTGCGTGTGTGTGAGTGTGTGTGTATGCTGCACGCAAGCCACAAATGAACATGCAACATATATATTATATATATACACTCACATATATGTATCTAAGTTATGTACCAACTTCATGCTGGGGGCAATAAATTACCAAATTTAGAGATTCTTTTTAGCACTTTTCAAGTTAGTCACTTTTGGTCAGTTTCCTGTCAAATTTACAGCTTATGCAGTTGCATAAACTACTGCAATTAAATAAATTGGATTTGTATCTTATGGATACATTTTTGAACAATTTATCAAACGGCTTAACCCCAATAAAAACAAACAAATTAATAAACTATGCAAATGTATCTTTAAGCTACATTCATCTGCAGCCAAAGACAGTTTATCAAAAAAAAATAAAAACTTTGACTAATTGTGGGGGAAATGTTGTCTCCCCTTTAGCTTTAAATTGGCTATATGAATATTGCCCAATTCTCAGCCGAACAACGAGACAAGAAACAACAAGAAAATTACACAATATTTACGGCTAAATGCGAAATGTGAGACGAGGAGCTCTACAAGTGCACAACACAGATACAGATACAGATACAAATACAACACCAAATACAACAGACACAGATACAGGCAAAAGCTTCAAACAACAGTTTCAGTTACAGTTACAGTTGTTGTTACGGATATAGATATAGATACTTTCGACTGCCAAAAGATACTTACGTGAAGCGCATGACGCAAACGTCATTACAATGGCAAACAGCGTCAGAAATGTAGACAAAGGGCGAGGGGAGATTGAAGAGTTTTAGCTTTAGCATACGTAAACTGAAAGCGATTCCATGTGGCATGTTGCACGTTGCACGTTGCACGTTTGTGTTGCATGTTGCCAAGTTGCAACTCGGTTGAGTTCAGTTCAGTTGAGTTCAGTCAAAGACAATGGCAAAATCAACGCAAACAGCGAAAAGATGTGAACAGCAGTTCGACGTGTCTGTCAATCAGTCAATCAGTCAGTCAGTCAGTCAATCAGGCAAACTAAGCTGCCTTTAGAGATGGCAATCAATGGCGATATTGTACACGATGAATCATAACTCGATTTATAGTAAATGATGTCGGGCAAAAGTTAAATCTATTTAGTTTTTAATTACATCATTTGATTTTTATGAGTCATTAACAATATATAATACTTCTAATTATTCAGTTTAATATTTCCATTACATTATCTCTGTAAATATGTAAATACATGATTCTAATTACTCAGTGACTGCAAATATTAATTTTAAATTCAGATTTCGTGCTCTGACAAAATAAGTTTGTATTAACAACTGATTTATTTCATGAACTATATAGAATGTTCAGAACTATATAGAATTTATTATTTAAACTTAACTTTATTTAGCTCTTTTCGTGATTTATGCGTCTCATCACTAGTTTTATGGGTGTGAATTGAAGTGAGTCTTTTGTTTTAAACACTCTTTTCTTTCCTTTTTTTCCCTTTTTTTCTTATTTTGAACTACTCACTTAGGAAACTCTCTCTCTCTCAGCATATAATAAAAACTATTTATATCGTGCACATCTCCACTTGCTTTCGATTTGTTTACATACATCATCGAATTCCACATATTTCGTCTCATCATCATTGAGTATTGTTATTACGAGTGTGTTGTGTGTGTTGTTCAAGACTTTCATTCAAATTAAATTTTTTGTGTTTAAGAAATAGTTTGCGTGCTGATTTCATTTGAATTAAAATTTATATAAATTTACTTAGAAGTGTAATCATATATCTTTGGGGTCTTGAGTCAAGAATTTGCCAAAGTTGAAAGAGTTGAGTTTGAGAGAATTGCAGATTTCGTGCTTTTATCGTGTTTATATCAGTTTTAGTTTTGAATACTACACACCTTATTACTCATTAGTTTTCGTGCCTTCCTCGTGTCACGTGCTCAGCTCTATGCATTGCCGATATGCATTCAGTTTGCCATTGACTTCCAGCCATGTCATCATGCCAACTCATTCCAACTCATCATCGGCAACATGAGTTTATAACACACACACACAAGCATACATATAGTTTTAAGTGTGTGTAGTTGTATTTTTTATAGTTGTTGTTGCTGTTGTTGCTGTTGTTGTTGTTGTTCGACTGTTAGTTGAAGATTATTACAAAGTGAGTGACAGCGTTGCCGGCAAAGCATTTGTTTGCCTACCAGCAACATCTGAAGACATTGCCCTGGGGCCAAAAACTGGAGACGAAAACGAAGACGATGAAGATGAAGAAGAAGAAGAAGGGGAAAAGGAAGAGGAAGAGGAGAAAGAAGTAGCAACAACAGACAGAGTTACTGATGGAACTGGTAATGGAGCTGGAGTTGATGAAGTTAAACGTTTAAGCGTTTGGCATATATTTCTGCTTAGGTTGACGTCTTTTTGGGGTCTAAACTGAGCTTGCAACACTCTTCTTCTTCTTCTTTGTCTGTTTCTTCTTGGCCATCAACAGCTGGCTTGCATATTTTCTTTAATATTGAAGTGGGTATCCATGGGATACACTTTGAAGTTCCAAGTGGTGCTGTGGCGCGATGCTGTGGTGGTGCGGTGGTGCTGCTGCTGCTGCTGACATTGCCTTGAGGGTGGTGTGCGAAATGCAAACAGTTGCAAATCGGTTGAGCAATTGAAACACGTTCAAGTTGAAAGTAAAACGACGTCACAGTCGACACAATTAACTGAGAAAAACAACAACAAACAGGCACTAACGACTAGTAGATACTCTGTAAAGAGTTAAGTAGTTAAAGTACCTATAAGAAAGTATTGTAGTTATGTATGTTAAGTAGAGCTTTAAGATAGATTTGATTGCATAACATAGAAAGCATACCCTTCTTAAGCAACTTTTACAGGGTATTAAAAACAAAGGCAAAATGTGTAACTAAATAAATAGATTTTGCGCTATTGCTGGGAATTGAAATGAGCTCGCACCTGTTGACGTCGTCTTTTGTGTAAATTTGCGCAACTGTTGCCAGCCCTGAAATACCCCATCCCTCCGCTGACTTCCTACCTCTCTGCGTGCTCTCTTTACTCCCGACACTCCCATTTGCCATTAATTTTTTTTTAACAACAAAAGTGGCAGTTAAAGAGTCACAGTTCCATAAGCTCGTTCTGCGATATCTGCTTACACTCTAGAGAGGAGTGGAGTAGAGCTGGGGGAGGGGAGGAGCAGCACTGCTCAATTGGGAAAGTCAAAGTTGCGCATCGACTTGGACACTTGATTCCACAGTTCATTAGCCAGCGCTCACCAAGAGATCTCTGCAGATTCCACTGACACTTTCCATTTCTTTATTGTCTAATCACCGCTAACAGTGGAGTGCAGTGCGGTAACGACAACAAGGGGGGTAGGTAGGGGGAGAGGGGGCGGGGGTAATTAAGCAGCTTTGCATAAATCTAACAAATTGATCAAACTGCGACTTAATGATAAAACTGGTCACACTGTGTGGCCCCCTCGAAAAAGATAGTAGAAAACAAAGATGTTCAAGTAAAAATAAAAAAAAAAGATTAAGTTTTTTTTGAAATGAAGAATTCTTCAAGTCAGTGTCTTCACGTTGATTCTTAAGCCCTCGGGTTCTGAGCAGAAACTTGTTTAACTAGTTTAACGACGATGTCACTCATAAGGCTTAAAGCCCAAGAGTCACATTCAGTCTACGAGCTACGATCTTGGCCAAGAAGTTCACACAACTTCCGTTGAACTCGGAGTTTTTTTTTTTTGCACAAAGAATTCTATAAATGAAAAAGTTGGAAAAAATATATAAAGATATTTATATTTTATCAAAGAGAATAAATTGTATTTCCCAGCATTGTATAATAAATATATTTTTGTTTTAAATTTTAAACTTTAAAACATTTATAAACTAACTTATCCAAATTTTTCATTTTTAATGATGAAAGTTTTGCTTTCTTTGAGAAATTTTGTTCATAAAACTTTAATTGTTATTAAAATATACAATTTATAATAATTTCGAGTAATTAACTAATATATTTTGTAGATTGTTTCAATTTTTCTATATCCGAGTTGCCAACGATTAATCAAAATGCCTTTAATCATTTGTTTGGCAACACATTTGTTGATACTACTTTTGATGCAACTGTTGATAGGTTTTACCTATAAAGCAGAGCGAGACAGCGTGTAAGGGCGAGGTAGACTGATAGACAAAGGGAGAGAGAGAGAGAGAGAGAGAGAGAGAGAGAGAGAGAGAGAGAGAGAGAGAGGGACCTTCATTGTGGGCGTCTAACAAATTGTCTTTGGCCTTTTTTGGCATGGGCGTGGGCACGCCTACAGATTGTGCTACACTTGCTGTGATAGTTGCTGCTATTGTTGCTGTTCTTGTTGTTGTTGTTGTTACTGCTGCTGTTGTTGGCGTGTTCCAATTCCCAAACACAGCTGCAATTTTTTGTGTGGCAAACAATTTCATGGCTTAGACTTGACTTTTCTTCCACTTCAGCTCCTCCTCCTCCTCCTTCTCCTCATCCTCCTGCTTCTTCTACTTTTGCGAATTTTAGTTGCATTGTTTTATGTTGGCCAGATTCTCATGTCTTTTCTCTCTCTCTCTCTCTCTCTCTCTCTCTCTCTCTCTCTCTCTTTCCCACTTTAGCCCAAGTGGTTGTTAGTCCGCCACTTTGTCTATGTCGGCGAAAGTCTCGTTGAGCAATTGATGAACATGTTAAGTGCAGGGTGCGAGGGTTGCTTTTGGGGTTTGCTTTGCTTTGAGTTTGGTTTGGGAATTCGTTTCTGGAGCGCAATTTCTTATATTTTTTTGGAGGGAAACCCACACAAGACAAGAGGGTTTGGGAGCAAGGGGCAAGTCTTTAAGTGTTTGTTGTGCCTGTGTGCGGGTGTGTGCGGGTGTCCGTGTATATGTGAGTGCGTGTGCCGGGCTAGAAGTCAATTACTTATGGCAAGGCTTTGTTCAAGTGGCTGTGAGATGAGCCAGCAGGAAGTGGAAACTGGAGCACATGCCGCTTAAAGCTATCCACTAATTCATACATAGATGCCATCTCCCAAAAATATAGAAAGTCTGGTATATACATATATATAGTCTATATAACTGGTATAAATCGTATAGACTTGATATCATTATACATGAAATGTCCCAGCTAATTGTGGTTCTGCCTGTTGTCTTTTGCCTGCTGCCTGTTGCCTGCTGCCTGTTTCCTGCCTGCTGTTAGCCAAATTCATATATTAATTAAACGCTAAATTTAACAGAAAGCCAATTATGCTAATCAGCTAATGCCAGTGCGAGAGCAGTACAGATAAGCTTACCTACAAACCCACACACACGCAAACACACACATACATACATACGCATTCATTTACACACACAAATAACACTCCATTGTACCTTAGAGCTAGCCTGTGCAAAGGCTGTAACGTTACACTGAGAGAAAAATAATTAAAATACAAATCTTACCGTTAAAAAAAATAAATTAAAAGCAAAATTATTTTAGTAGTACAAATTAAATAGTTTAGTTAATGCAACTATGAAGATTTTAGTTTTAAGAGTTTAAAAAATTTATAGAAAATAATAAAATATTTTTTAAAAACTGTCCAATGAATAATATTAACAAGTCTATAACACCCTAAGCATCGCATTAAATTGTAAACTTGTCTCCCTTTTGATTTCACTTCAAATTGAAGTTTTTGAAAATTCTGTAATTAGATTTGCTGTATCATTACGTATTTTGTGCAGTGTAGGCTTCGTCTAGAGTCGCCATCGTCATTTTGATTGCCAATAAGCCACAAACGCACCCAGGGCGAGCATTAGGTAAGCTCCTGTCCTCGATCTCCCCTCTGCCCCTCCTCCAACGTTTCCCCTTACCTTCCTTAAGCCTAGCAGTTCCACCTTTTTGCCACACCCACTCCTGCCTCCCACTCGCTTTCCGTTGTTGATTTTATTTACTGTTTCGAATTTTGTGGATAGCTTCAAATTTCATTTTAACTGCAATTACAAATTAAATCAAGCCCTGGGAAACACACACCAGGAACAGAAATTACTTGACTGATATGATTGGCTTTAAATGCAGAGGTAGCATTACTTTTAGGGCGTACTGTCGATGGATTGATACAACTTGGAGGCGACATTGAAGTTGTTGTTAAACTGTTTGCTGTAATGATTTTCAAGATTTTAACGTTTGAAATTAAAGTAAGTTACTCTAGAGGTTTTTATTTACTCTCTCTCTCTCTCTCTCCTTCTCTCTTCTTCCCTCTCCTTCTCTCTCATTCTCTCTTTTAAATTCTCTGTGAATTTCTCAGTAATTTACTTGATTTTTGTATGAAATATTTGTGGCTTTTGCCAGCTGTTTACACTCACCTACACTCGAGGTTCTAAGCGTGCCGACAACAATTTGCCGAAATTTTTTGTTGTTCTACCTGTCGTCACCTGTGCAGCATGAAAGCAGCTGTTTATCTTGCGTCATAAGTGGAAGTAGGGGAAAGGGAAGTGGAAAAGGGAGTGGGAAAGGAAAAGGCGACGGCGTCTCTGGAATCTTGGCATTAAATCAAAACCACTTCCGTACCGACTTGGCCATTGTTTTTTGTAATTGACAACGCACCCTGTTCGTCACACACACACACACACATGTCGTCGGCTTCGGTGGCTCAACAACAAGAACAACAAGAACAACAACAACCACAACCAGTTTGCAAATAGAGTAGCATCGTGGAGAAAGAAGAAGACGTAGACGACGACGACGAAGACTGACGCGTCACTTTGTCGCGCCCAGCTAAAAGCGAAAGGGGAGGAATGATAAAGGCTTGAGTGAGCCAGCATGTAATCTGAGACTTGCAACAACTACCTGCAACCCACACTCCAGACCATATCAGCCCTACCCTTAAGCCCCAACCCCTAAACACACACACCACACACACACGTCTTTAGGCAGCCCATCAAATGGCATGTGTAAATAAAGAAGGAAGAAAAATAAAACATGTAAAAACACAGAACATGAAACAAGGAATAAGGAGTTAGGAATAAGGAACACGAAACATGGCAATAAAAGGACACCGAAAATGGAAAAAGGGTTGTCTTGTAGGTGGGCAGCATATCAGCACAAAAGGGTTGTCTTTTGGTTGTGCGTGTGTGTATGTGTGTGTGTGTTGTGCTAACCATAAGCTAATTGAGGATTCCTTCATGTTACATTGCGCTGCATTTCCCCACTGACAAACACAGACTCAATTGTCAGTGCTTTAACATAATATATATAACTTCTTTATATACATATATATTTTAGTGGGTAGTATTTGTGCTATCTACATATATATATATCTATATTGTTTCTTTGCTCTATGGTCTGTGACTCGTTGTGAAGTATTTGCACATCATTAGCACAGACGACGACTCAACTAACCGAATAAGTGAGCTGGGAGCAGCTGTAGAGCAGTATTTTATGGTTTGGATTATAAACGCTTACAGCACCTTAAATTAGGCACAGTAGTTAGTTAATGGGAGTGGAGAAAGAGAGGGAGAGGGAAAGGTAGAGAGACAGACATAGAGCAAAAGATAGAGAGAAAAAGTGAGAGAGTGATTAACAACAAGATAATAAACAGATGAGCTAAGAAATAAACTAAAAATAATTTATAAGATAAAGATATCACAGAAAAGATATCTGTAACTAAATGGTATAGACAATACAAAGTCGTGGCATAAAGAAAAAATTACTGGGGTTAAATGTATCTCAAACTATGTCACAACTAGTCAATTCGCAGGTTTGCTTAGCATTAATGGAACACTAAGTGTAGGATAGACTTTGTTGTACTAAGTAGTATAATTATGGACATTCAAATAGAAAATTAAATACTAAAATATTAAATATGTTATATCTTTTTTTCACTTTTTAAAATAGTTCCCATTTTTCCCTTTAAGTCTCCATATACTACTAAAACTCTCACTTAGAAATAGGTACTAAATTTTTACTTCAAAAATGAAGACTGACATTTTTTAATGACTAATTTGCTGTATAATAAAAGATTAGTATTTTATAAACAATTAAAATATGTTACAATAAGTTAAGTCCTTAAATTACTTTAGTTTTAAATTATATCTCATATATTATATTTAGTATCTTTAGAGCTCACTTGTATAATTTATGATCTTAACACTTTTATTTTAACATAAATATTCAGTTTAGTGTTTCTAGCTCTGTTAATAGTTATGGCATCCAAATAAAACTCTCTCAAATAGTTAAAACAGCTAATTAAATTACTCACGAATAGGTAGTTATCATATAATTATAGATAAAACTATATACAACTCTTACCAAGACACACTCATGCTTATCTCAACACTATCTAACATATCTGAAGGGTCTAGCAAAGTAAAATTGAATGAATCTAATGTTAGCCAAAGGGTATATAGATACTTTATTGGGAGGGGCAATCTATATCTATCTATCTTTTTGTGTGTGAATGGTTATTGATATACACTTTTGTATACGTGAGATGCCGACTGTATTTTTTTTCTGTGTCTGGTGAAAGGCTTTTTGCCTCTGACTCTACGAAACCTCATGCTGACCATAGAAAATGTATTTTTTTTTTTTTTGTAAACTGTTGTTGTTAAGCAGATTTCGCCTTTCGCCACAACAATCATCCATCAACAAAGTGTAGAGCAACAATTGCCCAGACGAAAAAAAAAAAAATAAATCGGGGCAACGTCCATTTGAGACAATAACAAAAGTGGCCAGAAAGCAATCCATGAACAATCATCATCTACAATATCTTTAAGACTCCTCCCATTTTCCGAGGTCTCTTTGGTCTCCTTTGGTCAAACAAGTGGACTTTCCAAATGTGGAAGGGCGGAGGAAATACTGTTTCCCAGCCTAAGAACCGTTTCCAAACCTTCTAATTTCATTGATAAATCGGTATCTGTGTTTTGTATCTTAGTATCTCTGAAAGTATCTTTCGCTGCAATTGAAATTCAAGTTGAAGATTTATAAATTTGAACGTGTTTTTTCATTGTATTTTCTTTCTTTTCGTTTCAGGTATGTGAATTCAAAAGCACTTCTAACAATCGAGTTATATATCCCATAATGTAAGTAATGGAAGTTTAGTTTCGGAGTGTAAAAGGAAAGCGAGGAAATCTTGGGGGGACTGGATTAGCCTGTTAGCAATTTTCCACCTGCTGTGGGCCAACAACAAATCCCTTTAACGCATCAAAACTTTTGTCTTTGGTCCCAGCCCGAAATCTTTATCTGCATAATGCTGCTTTTCTTTTACTTTTTCCCACTGTTTCAGTGCTTAAGTAAAGCACAGTAATAACAACAAGAACAATAAGAAAAACAATGACAACAACAGCAATAAATCAAACCAAATTTCCCAGTTGGATTTTCATTTTATTGCATTTACTTATTATAATAATTTGCTTTCCTTTTAGTTTCCTTCATTGTTCTTATTGTTGTTGTTGTTGTGTCAGCTGTTGTGTATTGTATTTTGTTGGGCGTTCGTGGGCGTGACAGTCAGCCAGTTTTAATGACTACGCTTAGTTTGTATACCCAATGATCATAAACAGTAATAAAGGGGTATAATACAATTTAGATGGAGTATGTTACCAATTAAGTAATCTGTAGCAAAAGTCAAATATGAATTTACTTAAATATAGTAAGTTTTACGTACTTTAGTTACTAACTTAATCAGAAAATAACCTTTGCTCTCATAAATTCTTTTAAAACACAAGTTTTATACAAAGAGCGAAAGGAAGTGTAACTTACGTGGTATCTGTTAGTCTATCAATCAAAATTGTGAGCATCTGCTTTAGTCTCCAGTTTTAGGGTCTGCACTCCAGCTGTTTTGGGCGACGGCATTCGAGACCAAAACCAAATCCCAAACCGAAATGAGATTGAGACTGAGAATGAGGAAGGCAGAAAACGAGTCTCAGTCTCAACTATTGTTAAGCACTTTGAGCAGAAGTTTGTGCATTTTTTTTTTTGGGTAGATATTAAGATAAAAGCTACCAAGTTTTGAGGGCCCAACTAAGCGAGTAGCCCAGTAGGACAGACACAAGGGACAGATGTTCCAGAGCTGCAGAGATTCCCAGTCAGAAAGAAGCTCAATTGTAAATGCTAATAAAAATATGGTTATTGCGTGAGACTAACTGTAGTTGTGTGTATTAGTGTGTGTGTGTGTGTGTGTGACGTGTTTTAAATCGCTACAACAACAACAATGATTACGACTTTAAAGGCACTTTTTTTTCTGTAGTGTAGTGCAGCGCCGTCAAGTGCGCTTTCCGCAGCTAATTGACATCATACTGAACTCATTCACATTAATTTAATGACATCATCCAGAATGAATGACCGGAGGGGGTCAAACTTGAGTGGTTCGAAGAGAGAGTGGAGGTGCAGAGTGGATAGGGAAAAACAAGAGCAACTGTCGGACACACACACACACACACACACACACACACACACACACACACACACACACACACACACACACACACACACACACACACACACACACACACACACACACACACACACAGAGCACTCAGCACACAGCACACGCACTTTTCGCTTAATTTGAGGCAATTTCCTCAGCCTCCAGAACATGAACATCATCATTACAGTTGTGCTAGATACTCCTACTCGAATTGAGTTGACTTTGACTTAAATTGAGTTGAGTTAACTTGAGATGACTTGAGTTGAGTTGCCTTTTTACAATTGCTCATTTCATTTGAGAAACACTTGTGTGTGAAATCTTCAATTGACTTGAGCTTTATTAACCACAATTTGTGCTCAACTTTGACAGTAATTTAACCTTAAGTCTTCAATTGGCAGCTCAAATTCTTTTCTTTGCCTTTCCCTTTAATATGCTTTGGGCCAAGAAATGTATTCATATTTCCCAAAAGCCTTCTTCTGGCCAACCAAAATTAACAAACATCTTTCACAATTTGACTTCAGTCAGTTTTTTGCATATTTGTGGTTGACAGCAACTGGTGAAATTTTAGTGTGTTTTAAGGAAAATTGTTAAGTAAAAATGAAAATAAATAAAAGCTGGAAAAGTGTAGGCCAAAAAAATTATATATTCCAAATAGAAATTTAGCATAGTTTGAGTAATTTAATAATTCTAAAAAATAAATATTTAAACTTTTCTTTTAAAGACTTTTAAAATTCTTCTTTTTAGAAATTATTTAAAATAGTCTTAACCAAAAAGCTTTCTTAACTTTATGAAAAACTTTCCATTAAAAAACACTCCAAAAAGAGATTTTTTTATACTCTATGCAATTTCTGTTTATTTCTGGTTTAAAGAAATTATTTAATCCTTTAGCAAATCTCTAGAGAAATTCATTTTAACTTTGGCATGTAATAAAATTAAATAAAAGAGATTGGACAGAGCCAACCACAAAGTGCTCAACTGGTAGATAGATTGCTGTTGTTGTTGTTGTTGTTGTTGTAGCTCTAGTTGCTGTTGTTGTTGTTGTTTTTGGGACCTTCTGTTTATGCAAATAATTGAGAGACGAGTTGACAGTTTTCGTTGACTCTGTGATATTGGGATACTGCTCATCTTGTTCATTCATGTCTTGTCAATGAGGTTTTGGGCTTTGCAATTTTAATTGGATTCCCTCTCTCTGTCTCTCTCTCTCCATCTATCACTTTTGAGCAGCTGCAACTGTTAAATAACTAAGAAGCGAGTGTGAGATTTACTGGCCAACTGGGGATTAAGCCAACAAGTAACAAGTAACTTGGCTCAATTGTGACTGAGTTGTTGCCAAAAAGCTTTTCCATGTTGATAGAAAATTAGAATAAAAGAACGAGTTACGACAAATAAAACATTTCCATGAGGTATTACAAGAGATTTAATTGAAAATGAGTGACCTGACCCTTGACACTGAACCTGACCCATGAGCACCTAAAGCGTTAATCCAACCAGTTACTTTCGCATCTCGTTTCTCTCTCCTCCTCTCTCTCTCTCTCTCTGTTTCTCTCATTCTTCGCTCCTAGACTCGTTGTCCAACTTTCCCAAGTCGTTTTGCTTTTGGCCTTTCTCTCTGTTGGCTGCCGCTTTAATTATGCAAAATTAACGTTAATTAATCTCGGTTGGAACAATAACAAAAAAAGTAACTGAGAAATACAAGAAATGAAAAATGAAAAAAATGTATAAAAAACACATTCTAAAAGACGTAAGCTGGCAAAGCTCAAAGGGGGTTTGATAGACGACTAGATATGCTATACTGTAATAGAAAATGGAATACATTTTAAAACTCTTAAATACCTTATTCATCAAAAGTAGTAAAACACTTTTATATCATTAGTTTTAGTATATACTTTACAGACATTAATTTTAAAATTATGTTCATTCATTTGTTCTACTCCCTTAGCACACTTTTTCTAGGGTATAGTAACATATTTGAAAAGTATTTTATAGGCTTTACTGTTGGATAATTTTGATAATTCCCAGTGCGTTGCGTTGAGTTCTAAAATTTGTACAAATTTGCCAGAGATGAAAATTAATTGCGAATGCTAATGGACCGTACTGAATTTAATGGCTCATAGTTATGCCGTCAGAAGGTGACATATTGTCGTATACTATATAGACTATAGACTCATATACTTCTAAATATAATACAGCATAGTTTAGATTGAAAGAGAGAGAGAAAGAAGCAGGGAGAGGGGAGAGCGGGAGTGTGAGAGCAAGAGAGTGCGACTGACACTTACAATATTTGAATTGTTTTCGTTTGACGTTGACGTTGACGTCGACGTTGATGATGATGATTTGTCAATTTTCTGTTCACTCGTCTTGAATATTATTGTTCTATGTGCACATGACATAAATAGCAAAATCAATGTCTAAATCAACCACATTTCAGCAATATATTTATACCTATATATATATGTATATATATCAAACGTGGGATTCACTTGCGGTCTATTACAAATCTGAGTACCGAATACTCAATCTGAGTTGAGGCCCTGGGAAAGCATGCCAAATGCGGCGAAATATACTGTTTAACAAAATCTATATATAGTATATATATAGACCACAAACTAGCTATTGACACGATTGAAGTAGCGCTTTGATTGTGACTCCCCCAAATGCCACGCCTCTTTTACCACTGCCCTCAGTTGCTCCACTGTTCCGCTATCCATTGAACTCAATCAAAATTCGATGGGTCGCAGATTGTTATGATTGCTGTTGCTATTTATAGCCAACTGAAAGCAAGTAGAAAGGGCAAAGAGCAAGCAAGGGTGACTCTAATATACCCTGTAAAAAAAATTTAGGAGTTTTATAGAGCTATAGAAGTAATTGTCACTAAATTAAATGAATGATTAATGAATTTTTTATAAATTAATATTATTAAAAATTATTATTCATAGAAATTATTTGACTACAATCCTTCCACATGTTGTCAACTGAATATACCCTTTGTATTAAATGTTTATAAGATATAAAAACATAACTTAACACTGCATTTTGGTCACCTTTCTCTGAGCAAACACATCGTGCCGCAAAAGACAAAAACTTCAGCTTCATATCGAGCTCAAAACTCAAACTCACTGTTCGTTTGAACTTTTGAACTAGTTTCGCACACAGAGAACTTAAACTCAGACTCAAACTCAAACTCCATTCGAATCTTTCATTCAATCTTCTCATGAGTTTTACATTTTCACATCTTTCTCTCCGTTTTCCTCTCGAACGTTTTGGTTAGATGTCTATTACATTAATGGCACAAATTGCCGTGAGTGAGCACGTCCATTTCAGCTATCTGTTAGATGTATCTGTATCTGTATCTATAACAGTCTATATGTATCTGTATCCATGTATCGCGAATGCATGATTTATGGTGCGCACTCTCGACATGGCAACGGTTATAAGTAAATACAACTATCTATTTTTTTTTATCAGATAAGCAGCTGATAGAGTTATAGATAAAATATCGCGTTTCATGTAATTAACCGCTTTGGATGTTTACAAATTTCATAGCCCAATGTTTAATGGAAAAATTTCGCATTACTGATTAATAGATACAGGATACAATTTGGGTTCAAATGTTCAACGGATATACGGACTCAAGAGATCTTTATAATTACTGATATTACTGCGGATTTATGGATTAATGAATTGCTTGCTAATTGAACTGATTTTGAATTCTAATTAAAAGTAAACTAAGCTACTAGAAGTAATTAATTTGTGCTTTGCTTTTAGTAGTGGATTTCATTAGCTGATTATAAATAAGTTAATTATTATTACTGACGTACTTAAAGTAATTAACATGCCTCCTCTTTAACCCTTTGTAGTTGTACCTAATTCTTTCCGCCTAATTCTTTTGATTAGTATAATAATTACACTAATTTAAAGTGTGACTTCATTACTTAACATTCATAGAGTTCATATTGAGATACAATTTATAGAGCTAACTATAGAAGATAGTATTATTAGTTGGAATTATTTACAGAGTTTTTCATACTTACTGTATTTACATTTAGTTTACTTTAATTTTTTTTAAGCTTAAGTTCCTTTTCCTACTTTTCTACTCCTTTAACAATTTTTATTGCTTTTCATTTTACTGTTTAAATATAAAATTGTTTGGCTTACACACAATGGACTAAATTTTTCCAAGAATAAGCTTCGATTGTTACGAGGAAGTGCATTAGGTAAACGGAAGTGCATTAAATTCGATTGACACTAAGAGCAGCAGCACAGGCAACAGAAGAGGAATAAAAATCACAATGGCAAATATTGAACACAAAGTGAACTGTCATTTATTGATTACATGCTGAGTATTTGAAAGTATCTAATGAAAAAAGAAAAAGGAACTAGCAAAAATAAACATATTTTAAAGTACGTCCATTCGAGATTCGCAAACGATGGAAAGAAAGAAAAGAGTCCAAAGTCAATGGCTGATTGAGCCCAGAATTTTTGTAGCTAGCTGGGAAATTAAATAGAAAGCCCTGTGCGACGCCAAAGACCAGGAAAATGAAGAAAACACTAAGAGATAGACAGAGAGAGAGAGAGACACAGGGAGACAGAAAGAGAGGGAGACTGGGGCTCAACCTACTTACCTAGTCGAGTGTCTGAATGTTTGTGCATTGAATATGCCGTGGATAATAAAACCAGCAGCAGGGCGGTGGAAGGCGACTGGGCGTGGCTTGCTACCCTCGCTGAATGATATGAGCGTGTGTGTGTGTGTGTGTGTGCTACATGGCGTATGATGGATTTATGTTTAAGTTGCGTGCAAGCAACTTAATGGATTTTGTAATTTTCAAAAACTACAAAAAAAAAAAAAAAAAAACGTTCAAACTTAACGGCAAAACCTCGAGGTACTCAAAGGGGGTAAAAACGCGGCAAATAGTCACGTTGCCAGAACTTTGCTATGAAAAGCAAACGTAAACGCAAACGAAAACTATCTTTTAGATACGAGTTACTTTGAGTGCTCGTGCTCGTGCTCATGGCTGTGGCAGTGCTCGTGTTTCTGCTTCTGTAGATGCCACTTGGAAATGGCTTGGCACTCGCACAAATAGAGACCCAGAGCTAAGAGCCAAGAGCTACAGCTACAGCTACAGCCAGAGAATTGGAGCATGGCCAAGTTATAAAAAATGTTTCTTGAGCATAGCATATTAAATATGCGCACATAAGCAAGGCAACCAAAACTGAGTCTTAGTTTCTTAAAGGGAGCAGTAAGAGGAGAGAAAACTGAACGGAGTTGACTGCTGTTTGGTTAAGAAAACAGCAGCAGCCAAAACATTTCCAAACAGAAACATTGAAACAAAACTAAACTATTGGCATAAAGTCGCTGCTTTAATACGCCGCAAAAGTTTCGATTTAGAGGAGCAAGTTTGGGACACAAAAATATTTATTTAACTAAGTTTAGGCTACATTTTTCCAAGGGTTTAATTTGGTACGACAACTATTTTATTTGTATTCTGCCCAAAGAGTAAATTTAATTTAATTTAAAACAAGTTTTTTTCCTAGCCAACTTTAATAAGTAGTAGTAGATACCCCATTCAACTTTAGCTTAACAGGGTATTCGACTGAGCATCTGCTCGAAACAAACTCGGTGTGAAAAAAAGATGGTCTGGCTTATTAAATATTAATTATAATACAAACGCGCAGCAACAATAACAATAATAACAATAACAAGCAACTCAGTCGACAGTCTAGAGTCGACAGTGAAGAGCAACATTTATGGCCAAAACCACTTTAAGTATGGAGCCACTGGGCGGTGGCATCTCCTAGGCAACCGCAGGCAAGAATTTGGACATAGATAAAAAACTGGCTGGGATTCTTATGACTTTGAGTGGTGACAGAGGTCAGGGATAAAGGGAAATACGATCACGTGGGTGGTTACTTACGACAATTGCGTTTATCTGTTGCCATTAGCAATGCTAATTGTGGTTGTTGTTCTCCCCGTTGTTGTTGCAATTGACAATTGACTGAAAAGAGAAAAAAAAAACTTAAAAAAACTGCTGACAAGTGATCCGTAATCTGCGAACCAAAATCATCTTTATTTTTATGGCAGCTGAAAAACTTGTTTACAATTATCATCATTAAGATCATGATGATGATGATGATGATGAGACGTGGGCGTGCATGGATTAGAGTGTATGTTCCCCAGCTGTAGACAAGAGTGTATCTATTACAAAACAGATCTATCTATCTATCTATCTGTCTATGTATCTGCTTAGGTCGCCAGTTGGTTGATTTGCATGAAACGAGAACTGAGACAGAGCTTAAGGCGTGCCACAGACCCAATTTCCCAAATCGTGTGGTAATTATGGACACAGCCACCACCAATTGGCTCTGAAATAGTAAAAAAAATAAAAAACTGAACATGGAAATAGGCATTTGAAGCTTTTACTCTTTTAAAGCCAATACTAAAGTTCACATCGCAAATGGGCAATTGAAAATTGCTTTCGTGAGTTTAAAATTTGCTCCAATTTCTATTTTTGTATTTAAACTCCCAGTTCGTCTATTATTTTTTTAAGGCGTGGCTTTGGGGCTTGCGTTGTATCAACAATAAATCGCATTTGTCATTAATAAAATTACATTTAATTATATTTGTTTTATGCTAGCATCAACAAAAATCGCACCCAACTTCCGTTCAAATGTTTTGTTTAGAAACGTAAAAACCTAAAAAAAGCAGAAAAAAATAGAGAAAAAATAGAAAAACAACAATGCAAAATGGAAGTCGATTTCAGTGAGGAGATTTTGTTGTTCTGAGCTCAGCAAAGCGTGCGGGAAATTCATTAGCAATATTTATGACTAGTTCATGTTGTTGTTGTAGTTGTTGTTGTTATTGTTGTTTTTGCTGCTGTTGTAGTTAAGCTATACTTTAGAAATTTTTACTGAATAATTTCCATGACAGACAACAACTACAATAGCAGCATTATTATTATATTTGTTGTTTCTCCTGTTGTTATTGTTGTTGGTTTCAGAGCTTTTGTTAAAATTTGTAACGCAATTGTTGTTGCTTTTGTTGTATAAGCAAATGTTGTCATAGTTCTTGTTGTTGTTGTTTTTTTCACTGCTGTGCAAATTTCACAATATTCACATACATAACTATAAAATTGGCATAGGAAATTTAAACTAAGAATGTTTAAAAAACTTACTCTAAGTGCAGTAAATATAATGTCCAGAGTGTGTGAATTATAAATAATTATGAGCAAATTTCTTAATGGTTTTTTAGCTCAATTAATTACTCACCCAATGCCATAAATTATAAGTCATTTTTGGTAAGAAAAGATACTCTGTTTTGATAGAAGCAATACTAGTTTCTTTGGCTGATTGACATGTCTAAAGATATTAAGATAGATTTTCTGTAAATGCATTTGTCAAAAAGATTTAGTGGTTTTTAAAGACATTCAAGTGGTTTTCATAGCTTATATGGCAATGAGTTTTAACTTGTTTAAAACAGTTTATATATATAATTTTAAAGTATAACTTTGATATTCAAAGCTATTACGTAGTTCGACCCTTTTATTTATCAAACAAAAGTGTTTAGACCTCGCTTTATTCAACAACATTTGAAATTGAATCTACTGAAAACTCCCCAAAGACCAAACTCCCACGAGTCATCCCTTAGCGGGATTTAAGCTGAAGCACAAAACCCCAAATACAATCGCCATAGTTAATTGTTTAGCCCCGAAATCGATGCCATCTACATACATTTATATATTTTCATAGCACATACATTGTGTATACGCAAAGTTGGCCAATTAATATAAAATTGGCCGCATTTTTGGCCATAAATCCAAAGCACATTTGAATATTGCCTATATTTTGTGGTGTTTTATGTATTTCTATTAATTATAAATCATTTGGGATTAGTAACAGCTGACAACACCCACCGAACTCTTCGAACTCCATGAAAGACCCACAAAAACCCGAAACCATCAAATATCTGATCGATATTAAATTTGAATTATTATTAGCAGGCGTTGTGTGCAATTAACTCAAGTGTTGCCTTTAGTCGCACCCTCTTGTATCTGCCACTAATTTGGTGTGGCATGTTCTTAAATATTACCAAGCTGTTGCTGTTATTATATGTAGGGTATGTAGGGTATGTGGTGTGCTGTAGGGGCGGATAAGGGGCGTGCCCTCTAGCTCTGGCTTCGTTTATTGTCTGCATAATTTGTCATATGTAAAGTGTGGAGATAGCTCGCATCTAAGATACATGACAATGCCATACAGTAGATATAAACACAGCTACATTTATAGAAGGAGCTACAGATACAGATACAGATACAGATACACATATAAAGATACAACACCGACAAGGAGAACGACAACGATGCCGTGTGTCGTCCTCTCGCTGGCGCCATTATAATCCGCATTCATGGCCTTGTTTGAGTATGAGTATGAGCACTTGTATTGTACTCAAATATGTGCATATATTGTACTCGATACTCTCGTTCTTATGATATCTCTCTTAGGGATCTGGGCTTTAGTTATGTGCATATTTTTGTGGAAAACGTTTGTAATACAATTTCGGTTTGTTGTCAGCTCAATTTTCAAGTTGTTTCAACTACACTCATATGTTCTATATGAATGTATGGGTGTATTTCTGTGTGTGTGTGAGTGTATGTGTGATTACTGTATTCGATTTTGTATCCATGTGTATTTTTGGTTCATTTGTTTATTTGCTGGTTTGTTTGCCTTGCGGCTGTATTCAACTGTATTCAGATTCTTTTCTTGACTGTGCATTCGAGTTTCCAGCAGCTGCGACCATCGATTCCTCGTTCTGATAACCGAGAGCAAAAAAGTAGATAGGAAAAACAAGCTAAATACAAATACACAGCAAGAAATTGTCTATGCTCTTAAGCTTTTTACTTTGTTATCTTTTATAGCAAATTCGTTCTTTGTTCGCTTTACTTGATACAAATTTTGTTTGTTTATATACTAAGATAGCAAATAAGTTCAGTTGAATTTTCAGTGGGAATTTGCCTAGATTTAAGTATTGTTGGTATAGTTTAAACAGAAAAATTAGTAATATATCTAAAAAAGAATATATTTTTATTAAAATAAATAATGTGTTTAGCACAGTTTACAAAACTAAATAAAATTATAAATAATACTTATTCAATCCATTGAAATTTCTGCTTAAAAGACTCTGTCAGACTTCGCTTAGATTCTTTAAAACAATAATAAATTGTAATTTGACTTCTTTGTTAATTGATTTACAAAATCTTCGACTCAAATTCAACTTGGTAGACATAAAAGTGTTGAAGTTTCATGACAAATCTCCAATTACTCAGTTCATTCGATGCCTGAAATGAATTGAAATACTCAAATTTCTTTCAGTGTGAGCTTTTGTTTTCTATTGAGTTGTCATCGTATATTTGCTCTTGAATTATGCAGTGTTTTCAGGCGTTTCCCTTTCGACTTTTCCCCCTTCTTTGTGCACTCCGTAAACATTTGCATTATGTAAAATAAATTTACAAGTATATTTTGACAATATTGAAATGTTATTTACATATTTGCACAATAACATTTGCCAGTGAAAGCCGAGCAAATATATAATTTTTAAAGTAGCCAATTATTTGAGTTGTTAAACACTGTTTTTAATACAGTTTTTTTTAATAAGTTTGTTTTTTACATTTTTGTGTTTGCAGGTTAATTGAGTCGCCAACATAGCCAACTATCAGAACCCGAACCTGTTGGGCAGCCATCACCATCTGCTCCACATCGCCGAACCGCAACTGCAACTGCTGCCCGCAGTGACGACGACAGCGACGTTGACGCCGACAACACAGCAACAGCAACAACAACAACAACAACAACCAGCATCCATAGTGCCCAATTTGAGTACGAGCAACACATTCTCACTACAACAACATATACAGCAGCAGCAACAACAGCAGCAACTACAACTACAACAACACCAACAACACCAGCGGACAGTGTTTGAAAAAGCCATCACCATTTCGTCGATTGCGATTAAACGCAGGCCGACGCTGCCGCAAACGCCAGCGAGTGCCCCACAGGTGTTGTCGCCGTCGCCTAAACGCCAGTGCGCCGCCGCCGTTTCGGTGCTGCCCGTGCCAGCAGCAGCAGCAGCAGCAGTTGCCGCACCAGCTGCCCATCTGCAATACGCTAGCTCGCCGGCAGCAGCAGCAGCAGCAGCCGCCGCAGCCGCAGCAGCAGCACTTAAAGGTCATCAGTTGAGCTTTGCCCATCCCACACAGTTTGCGGCTGCCGTTGCCGCCCATCATCAGCAACAACAGCAGCAGCAGCAAGCAGTACAGCAGCAACAACAAGTTGCCTACGCAGTTGCTGCTTCACAACAACAAGTAGCCCACACACAACAGCAACATCATCATCATCAACAACAACAACAGCAGCAACAACAACACCAACAGCAGCAACAACAGCGTTTGGTTCAATTCAATCAAGCGGCAGCAGCCGCTGCATTGCTCAATCAGCATCTACAGCATTCGGCAGTTGCAGCTGCAGCTGTACATCAACAACAGCAGCAGCACGTGGCGGTGCTGCAGCAGCAGACACCTGCCCACTACGGTGGCTATCAGCTGCGCCACGCCCACACAGCGTACGCTCCACAACAGCAACATATTGTGCTGAGCAGTAATAAGCAACATCACCAGATTGTTAGCAGCAGTAGCAACAGCAACAGTAGCACGGCAGCAACAACAACAGTTGCTAGCACACCAACAGCAGCGGCAGCAGTTACTACTGCCCTGAGCGTTGCCACAACAGCACCAACAGCCGTAACTATCAATAGTAGCAGCAGCAGCAGCAACAACAACAGCAGCAACAGCAACACAACCAACAGCAACTCCCCGGGCAGCAGCTCCACGCACGAGTCGCAGTCCCACGAATCCGCATCAATTTCAGCGCCGACAACTCCCTCACCGGCTGGCAGTGTCAGTGCCACAGCCACAGCCACAGGCGCAGCAACAACAACAGTCGTTACCAGCGATAGCAACAACAACACAACAACAACAACACCAACTTCAGCAACAACTACAAACGGCAACAGCAGAGACGCCACCAGCATAATGGAAAATCAGATGGCACTCGCCCCATTGGGACTTTCCCAGAGCATGGACTCTGTGAATACCGCCAGCAATGAAGAAGAGGTGAGTGAGTCACAGCCACAGTTTTTGCTTTCATAGTTGTTCCCTCTCTTATTCTGACTGCAACTTTGCACTTGGCCAAAACAGACAGCTTGGGGATTATGCCAAAAGGAAAAGGCCCTTTGGCAGCACAGAAAAAAGTAAAAGAAAACGGAAAAGCGAGAAAAGCGACGCGCTTTCCAAACAAATCATAATCGATTTACGGCAATACGTTGGCTGAACTAATCCTGGAAACGATCAAGAACTATAATACAGTAGGGAAAAGGGAAAAGGAGGCAAACAATATTTCAGTCTGTTAAAAAACAACGTTAATCTTGCTTTAGTTGAGAGATTTGTGTAGCTTAAAGTAGGTTTAAACGGAAAAAACTCAGCTAAGTTTAGGATTTTAGTTTGATTCTATAACTAGAAATAAACCGGTTAAAACTTTATTTAATCTTATACGATTGTGATGGCATTGATTCAGTCTTTTACTTGCTTTAAGTTATTTAAATGATTTTAATAAGTTAAAAGCTTTAAAACCTCCACAGTGGGACAAAACAGCCATATTTCGGTCTTCTATATATTACCAATATACGAAAGTAAAACCCTGTTTGGTTAATAAAATCAAAGCAAACAGATTCATGGCCGATCTGTCAAGTGCAAGTTTATTTACGGACACTGAGACGAACATCAGTCAAGCAGCCATTGCAGTGCGAGTCCCAATGCCACTTGCCTCATGCCTCATGCCACTTTCCACTTGCCACTTTTCACATTTATGATGTGTGGATGTTGCTGCCGCTGCTGCTACTGCTGCTGCGTTCGCTACATCAACTGGCAGCTCGGGCGTGAGTTTTTTGTGGCTTTTCTTTTGTTTGTTCACCGCTTTTAAATATATATTTTATTTTTGCGAAAATAAAAAGGAATCGCAGTAGAATCAAGCCCCCCTTTCGAGCTGTATGTAGGTGTGGAAAGGGGGAAGGAGGAAGGGGACTAAGGGGTGGCGCTGCAGCCTTCGCTTCTGCTTACTTTTGATTATGCGCCTTGTCTTATGCTACACATATTTCATGCTGCTTCTTGCCTGCTTCCTGTGGAGCAACGACGCGTAATCCAATGGCACGTGTCTAGCACCTTCCCCCAATCCTCCCCCTCCCTCTACAGAGTGCATATGCATGTGTGTGTGTGTGTGTTTGTGTGTGTCTCTCTTTGCTTGTGTCAAGTGCTACGTGGCCTTTCTTTAAGCAGCCAAAGAGAAGTGAACTCAAACTAAACTCAAAGCATTCAGTGCATTCAGTTCTGCTCTACTCTTCTGCATCCCTTTACACAAATGCAAGCGATGCGTTAAATTTGATTTTATCCTTGATGCATAATACTTTTATTTTTCTTGGTCTTCTTCTTCTTCTTCATCCACTTGTTCCGTTTTGTTTTGGCCTCAACCTTTGCCCTGATTATGTTTCTCAAATATTTATGATGCCCGCACGGGATTTGCAGCCACATTTATTTAAAGGCTCAACTCGAAGAATCAGGGACTAGCACACAAATGCATTTTTCAAAGCGCAAACTTTGTCCCACTTTCCCTGTCTGCAAGTCGCTTTCATATATATATATATATATATATATGGATATATATCCCCTCTCAATTTGCACTCATCCCCCAGTTGCTGCTGTGGTAAATTGCATTTAACTTGTGCCCCAAAATGCACATTAAAAATGCATCAATCACGTGCCTCCAGTTTTTGGGTCTGCAGTCGAAATCACCAGAACTGGAGCGAAAGATAAAGATGAGAGTATAAAAATGAATAATATTTGCAGTAAGAATGCAGCATTACTCATCCAACTGTCACTTAAATTAATCAAAGTAAATAACAAAATGGCAGCAGAAATAGTTAAACAAAAATTAAGCAATATAATATGTTAAAGTTGAATTGATCCCTACAGTTATTGCATAAATTATTCCTTAACAATAATTGACGCCTCATCTTTTTCAAATACATTTAATTTATTTAAGAGAGTAATGCCAAAGCTTAAAATAATTAATAATTATTGAGAGCTAAGAGCACCAAATTGGACACAGTTTTATACTCTCTGTTTAATATAGAGATATTTATTATTAGCTAGGGTATCTGCTAGTCGAAATAGCTTGTTGTTGCTGTCAGTTAAAATGAAATCATCCAATAGCTTAAATCTTTGTCGCCACCAATCTCTCTCTCTGTCTATCGTCTCTCTTTATCTTTTCCCTGTTCCTCTCTCTGCCTCTCTTTCCCTTCTTTTCCACTCCCATTATCTGCATCTCTACAACATTCTCTACTTGTATTTATGAATAAGCTTAAGCCTCTTCATGAAATAAGCACTCTTTTTCGCTACATATCTCTCTCCCTCGGTCTGTTCTTTCCCCTTTCTCTTTCCCGCTGCTTAACTGTCAGTCTGTCTGCTGCCTCACGTGTATGTGTGTTGTGTGTGTATGTGTGTGTATCAGTTGATCTGCATAAATTATTGATAAGTCAATTAAAAAAGTATGACAGCGACTGATGGCTGTTAAATATTTAATACGACGGAGCTGCCCTCGAGTATAAATTACTCGCTTGCTGCGGAGGCAGCTGCAGCTCCTGCTCCTGTTCCTGTTTCTGCTCCTTTTTCTGCTCTTTACTACTGCCTGCCACTTGGAATCTGCCACTTGTCACTTGCCTGCATGTGCAGTTTACATTGGCTTCCTTCTGTTTGAACGCTTTCAAGGGGCATGCAACAGCTTTAAGTGACCATCGTCCGAGTCGGTGAGTTTTCCGGGCTTCAGTTTGCAAAGGCCATTGAGCAGTCAAGTGTGTGCAACCTGCCATATAAAAGAGTGTGACACACACATAGAAATATTCTCTGCTATTTACAGCATACACATTTGATTTTATCAAAGCTGCAACAAAGCATTTCCTCACCCTCTCCTCTACTAGGAAAATGCAAGCCGACAAGCTTGTGGCAGCACGTTGTTAACCCCCTTCCCTTCCCTTATCCTCCCTCTCCTGGGTGTCAACCCTTCCCCATGCACCTTGGTAAGCTCCTACACTGCGCACAAATGCGAAAATATAAAATAAACTTAATAAAACTTGTCACAGATGTTAAGCTCACAGTTTCTCCCCTCATCCCTTCTGGCCATTTCGGGCTGTCCGTCGTTGCATTTTAAGCGTTGCGCACAATTAAACTTTTAACTTTTTGCTTGGAGTTTTGGCCAAAAAAGAATTTGCCTTACCTATGGCCCACGCCGCAATCTGTCTGCTTGCCACTCCCCCCTCAGCCCTTCTACGCTCCTTTTACCATCAAAACCCCTTTCTATGTAAACTTTGCAATTTTTGTCATGTGCTCTCGACGGAAATTGCCATGTGCCAAAACGGCGTGCTGTCAAAATGCCTGACTCGCTTGCACTCTTGCTCTCTCTCTCTTCCACTCTCTCTCTCTCTCTCTCTCTCTCTCTCTGTCTTTCTCTAATATTAGTTTCCATACTCTTGCTGTTGTCAGTTGCATTTTTCTTTGTCATTTCCTAGTTAGTTTCAGTTTTCCATTTGGCATGTTCTTGCATGCAAATAAAATAGTGGCTCAGGCATAAAGTTGACTTTTGACCAAACTGACCGCTAGGTGGCGTCTCTGCTTCCTGTCAGTTAAGCAGTAAAAATAAAGCTGGCAATGCCGCTTCCAACAGCAACTGTTGCCGTTGTCACATTTGAGATTGCTGCTGGCAACTCTGTTGCTGTTGCTTCTTTGGCTTGAAATGAGTATTCCGTGTGGAGACAGTGCTTATAAATAAATGCATTGCGACTGGAATTGCTTGGAACTGCTCTTGGAGCTTAGTGGCAGTGGCTTTAGCTGCTTTTCTTCCTTCAGACTCATCGTGTGGCAAATTCAAATCAACATTTTGTTCCTTTGCTCTTTTTGTGGCCAGCACGTTGCATAAAATTGCTGTCCAAAAATTTATTTGTCGTCTTGCCGCACGCTATAACTATAAATAAACAAGCAACGAGTGAGAAGCAAAAGAGAATGAAAAAGAGAAGGAGGAAGGAAGAGAGAAAAGGAGTGAGGGAGACTAGGACAACGAAAAGAGCATACAACTTTTTGGCCAAATGAATAACTAAACAACTTTTGTGTGGCCCCCAAGGGGGATTACAAACACACACACAATCACACACATACACAAACACACTAATACACCCACATGTGTGTGTGTGTGTCCCAACCCGCTCTCTTCTTAACGCTAAGTGAAATGTCAACTTTGAGTATTTTGTTGTTTTTTTTTCCTTTTTCATTTTGTGCTGCTTGAAATGCCAAAGAGTTTTGTGACATGGCTTTTAAAATACTTTTAGACACTTCGATCTGCAGTAAGAGAGTGAGAGAGGGAGGGGGAGAGAGCTAAGCTAGAGTCAAGTTTGCCGCTAAATATCCAATCACTCCCCAAACTCCCCTCGCTTGGCTTCATGTGAAGTGCAGAGCAACCGGAAGTGCTTAAGAAACGTTGAGCGCCATTAACTTGGCCACAAGAATTTGCTCGATTGTGGCGAGCGATAAGCGCCAAAATGGCTATGAGCTGGCCAAAATGAAAGGTGTGTTTCTGGGAGCTAGAGATGACAGCGTGACACTGCAAATTAAATTAGGTATTAAATAAGATATTTAGGTATTTTAAGGTATGATTAGATGCTGCCTCTAAAATTAAGTGTCCAGGAAAGCTCTAAATTCGTGTCACGTTGCCATCACTGAGCCAAAAAGCATTGTCCTTTACTCATTTTTCTCATTGTCTGCACCTTTGCCGACGCCTTATTCAATTTTGCCCAAGACAATTTAGCGTTAAATGAAATTATTAAAAGGTTCCGCCGCAACTTAAAGATGCTATCGAATACAATTTGCGTTAAAACAAAAGTTAATTGGGCCAAGTGTTCGTTCAGAGTGGAAAGTTAAAGTGAGACGGTCTCTGACAGTATGGCAGTGTCAGTGGTTTATCGCCATAAGCTTTAACCTGATCACTCAATGGATGGATGAACCAATGGTTGACCCTTTTGATGAGAATGCAATTTCGAAATGAGCTGAAAGTGATTCAGTTATTCAGCATTGCAGCTGTCGATGATTAAAGTTCAATTAATTAAACAAATGCCATATTGTAATAATATGACCATATTACAGTTGTCTCACTTGTCCCGTAGCCAACATCCCTTCATCCCATTGTCCTTCGTCCTTCGTCCTGTGTGCCGTGTGTCCCTCGATTGCGTGCATTTAACATGCATTAACCGCACGCCGTGTAATGCAATTAAAAATGCAAACTGTGCACATAAATTACACGCTTAAATAATGCAGAAATTAATAAGTTCTGTTTGCTCCGCCTACGGCAGCAACACCTTTACCTCGCTTCCGATTTTGCCACCTGAAAAAAAAAACCCATAACTCTTAATTACCAAAGGGCAGAGTTCAGAGTTCAGAGGTAGAGACTGAAAGAGAGAACAGAATTTTCACAATCACGTCTGAGGTGAAAGTTGAACAAGAAATTGATGCAGCTGCAGGGCTGCATCATTAATTTCCCTTGACCCGGTTTAGCAAATTTCCGCAGCCCTGGAGCACAATTTAGCACCTTTTGCTATTATCCCAGTCTCTCTGATATTTTTTTTTTGTTTCGTTTTGCACTCAGCTCGTCAAATCATCATCATCATCAGCAGCAGCAGCGACCCAGAGGCTGTTGCGCTTCAATTCGGCTCATTAAGTCCCTTTTTTTCAGCAGACTAACACACAGTCCTATTTCACTTTTTTATAGATCATTAGCTGCGTTTATAATCGCTTCTATTTTCATTCGTTTTCTTCCTTTCATTTTTGTTTGGGAATTTTGTTTACAAGTCGCCTTGAATCGACAACATGCGATCGACTTGTAATTAGAATTGGCAATAACGCCACTGTAGTCGGATATTAAAGCTCTGTACTTGAAATTAATGTTATTTTATTGCTTAAAATTTTTAGCTGTACATTACGCATACGCAGCGTGTACCGAAACGGGCGGAAGAATTAATAGCAAATATGTCTGTAAACTGACTTTAAAATTTCTTAAATTACCTTTTGGTGTATAAGCATGAACAAGCGGTCCAACATTTTTGTCAGTTATCCAAAAAATATCTGTTTATGTACCACAAAATATATACATCCATTTAGCACATCTATTAGGAAATAAACTCAAAATCTTAAGAGGAAATCTTTGGTATATAAAGCTGATGTTTGTTTTCTATTTTTCATAGTTTATTCTTATGCACAACTCTTCTCAGTATAAAGCTTTTTATTCAATTCTTTAATAAATTATAATATAGAGTAGCTGTTTATAATTTAATAAAAGTAAAGACGATATTCAATTGAAAGCCTTTGCTTTCCCCTTCAAAACTCTTAGCACATTTATACTTTTTTTTTGCTTATCGCCAATTCAATTTAAGCGCCATCAATTGTATTTCCATAAGCGCACGCTTCCTGCTTCCTGTATCCTGTATCCTGTCCCAGTGTGTACATATGTGTCCAAATCAGCACGCTGGCCTCCTGTCTGTGTTCGGTGTGAACTACGTGCCGAAATTGCCATTAACTGACAATATGCACCCCTCACATTGGTGGTACTCCCCTACTCCGCTCTCCTTCCCTCTCTTCACACCCATTGCTAGACTCACCCTGCAGGATATTGTCACACGCAAACGAAAACGAAATAAAATACAATAAATAGAGCTCGAAAAAAAGAGCAGGCTACGCATAACAACAACAACAACAGCAGAAGCAGCAAAAAGAGAGCAACAAAATACAGAAATTGTTGCTGACACTTGCAACAATTTCCGCTTGGGTCAGTTGTTGATTCCTTTACCATTTACCCCACAACTTACCACTCTCCCTCTTTCTCTTTCCCTGCCACTTCGGAGGCGTCTCGACGCGCCTGTTTGTATGCAATGCGACGTTTGCCGTCTGCTGCCATTTTTGTGATTATTTTAAGCACTCTTGACACTTGCCTTGCCATACCCTGGAAAATATCTAGGGAATGTAAGAGCACAAAAGTTTAAAGTGTATGCATAGATGATTCTGTAAACTGTTAAGTTCATTCATAAACTCTAATATTCAGGTAGTTTCTTGAACATTTTCTGCATTCTTTGTTCTTATAATCCATTTCCTAGAGTATATGCTAATCAAGCATGCTCGACTGAGCTCACCACTTACATTATTACAGCATTGCCAACTTTATGAACGCAAAGTTTCAGTTAGCGATTTGCTATCGCCTTTATTTTAGTCCTTTTTTTTTTGGTTTTTCTTAACTTTTTGTACTTTTTTTTGTGTTGTGTCATCATCGACACGCAAGTCAAACAAATCACCAAACAAACAAGTGTTGGCCAAGGCAGCGGGGACTGTTGGCCGCAAAAAAAAAAAAAGGAAAAAGGTAAACGTTGTTGGCCAACTGAAAAGACACGTTGCTTTTAGCCGTTGCCTAATAAACAAACCAAGTTCCGTGTGTCCCATGTAAACAGGAGATCGTGACCAGGCGAGAAATTTTCCAGGAAGGGAAATTTTCGCAGTTTTCTTTTTGTTACTTTTTTGATATTTTCTTTTTTTGTTTGTTTGCTTTGTGTTCAGTTTGTGGCAGACCACGCCCATTGTTAAATATTTTTGTTGCTTGCGTATTTTTTACGTGGAATAATTGAAGTTTCATTCAAGTTTTTTCTCTTTGTCAACGTTTTTTATTCGGTTTTCTTGTACAAAAAAGTTTTGCGGTCAGAAAAAGGTTAAGTGTAATTAAATATTTATAGTTGACTGGGCTGCTGGGCTGCAGAGGGTAAGGCGGGTGGAGGGGAGGGATATCAATTGGAAATGTATGGCTGTTTTATACCCTCCTACCCCTCATCCCACTCCACCTCATTTGAAATTTAATTTACAGGCTGAGCTAAAATTTGTTTTTTATTTGTTTTCACTTAAATTGTAAATGTTGCGTCAAGAGCAGATGTGATTGAAAGAGAGTAGAGAGAGAGAGGGAGAGAGAAAGGACGAAGAGTAATGTAAGGTACAAAAAAAAGAGGCAGGAATTGTGTTTTATACCCTACACAAAGCCTCAATCAGCCTGCTGCTAATGTGTTGAACATGTTGCCTCATAATGCGTTGACTACACGCGAGGCATGCCACACAGGACGCCCAAGACAAATGACACTGCCACATGCCATACTTTCTTCCTCTCTCTCTCTCTCTCTCTCTCTCTTACTCTCCATCTTATGCTCTGTGACGCAGATTTGTGGCCATTGTTTGGCCATTTGCTGAGCTCTGCTCCATGGAGACGCCTCCATTGAATCTTCTCCACTCCACTCGCACTTTGGTGGCATTCATTAGTTGGGCTCGATGCCCCCAAAGTGTTGCTGTCCATCACAATTAGATGCCTTGTGCGTGTGTGTGCGTGTCTGTTCGTGTGTGTGCATGTGTGTGCGTGTCTCCTACTTTGTTTTTATGTTTACATAGACAATTCGTGCTAGTTTCCCATGTTTGCCTTGGCATTTATACTTTTTATTTGGCAAATGCGTCGCAAATTTGATTTGCAGCGCCTCAGTTGGATCATTAGAAGTTGAATCCAGCAGATCCCCAGGACTCCTATGCGGAATTCAACCGGTTTCAATACCCTGGTTGGCCATTGCACAACAAACTGAATCTCAGTAAACTACTGACTACTGCAGCGAATGTATAACAAATTCCCGCACTTTATCACGAGTAACGAGTGCTCACTTCTATTTTTGTACTCACACTCATGGTAGTTGAAGTCAATCATAAAATATGAAAAATGTACACAAACACACACTCACACACACACACACACTCATATACACCTGTAGTTAGGCTGCAGGCTGCACACAATTCTCACACGAACGCGCAGGCGGCCGCCATTTGAGCGGAAACCGGAAATCAACTTTAGGGCGCCTTTTGTTTATACGATTTTATTTTACCCCCCAAAGCCAAACCATCAACAACAAAAACAAATCGCAGCTGCAGCTTCAACTCGAAACTCATGCCAAAAATATCAGAGCATAACTCTAGGCGGCACAAGGAGGGCGTCAACAGTGGGCGTGTCTCTATATGAACGCAGTTTCAGTTGTGCTCTGCTTTCATATTGCCATCCATATATGTGTATATATATATTTTTTTAGCTACCTCTTGCTGCTTTTATTTGTTTAGCCTCCGATTTCGCGCTTCGCTTGGGGAAGTGCTGCTGCTGTTGCGGGAGAGAGAGAGAGAGAGGGAGAAAGAGGGTTAGAGTGAGGGAGTGAGAGGGCTGTGAGGCGGCGGGAGTTGTGCGCGATGGGAACTTTACATTTTGGCACAACGTTTGATGTTTTATGCAAGCGAAGTCCTCGTTATGAGCAACAGCTTCAATACAAATTTTTCGAATCCATTTTAAAGTTCATTTATTCAGTGAAACTTTAAAAAAAAAACCTATCTGAATATAAAGCTTTAAAGCAATAAGAAATGCTTTCAAATAGAGATCGAAGATAGAGCTAAAATTTAATATATAGCATGATAAATTGTACAGGATTCTAGCAATAAATTGTCAACAAAAGTCATCAGAAGGCTTGAAAGCTTTTCAGAGTAGCTGCTTAGAGTACTAGAGTTTAGAGTACTAGAGATTAGAGCTACAGTTTTAAAGAGTTTTTCAGGGTTGCCCTTAAAATTTCTTAAATATTTACTTTTTACTCCATGTCTTTTAACTTTTAGCGTTCTAGGTACCTTAAGTTCTTCCTTTAAAAAAGCTGTTTCCCGAAATTCAATTTTAAGGCAATAAATAAGCAGCTTTTGTATTAAATTTAAACAATAAATATAGTTGGTAGCTGCTTAAAATTTGTATTCACAGCACTTGTGAGCAGCGTTTCCACTTAAGAATCAGTTGTACGGTCGATCAATGTTTCAAGTGGATGCTGTGCTGTAGTTCTGTTTATTAAAACGCATGTAAATTATACTGAAAAGTGTTTTATAGTTCATTTACCTAGCTAAGTACCTGCTACGGGCAGCAGCAAGAAAGAGAGAGAGAGAGCGAGGGAGAGAAAGAGAGAGCGAGTTGCAACTTTTTTGCTGGTCCACTTGGCAGTTGGTTAATGCTCCTACTACACAAAACACAAAAACTTCCGAGCAACAAACAACAACAACAACCACAACAAAAAAATGGTCAAAAACCATTGAAGCATGATTTTAATGGTGCGCCAAAGGGTTTGCAGTGGGAAAGTGGGGAATACAGGCAGCAGGAGCTGGAGTTGGTGCTGGGGATTGAGGATTGGGGAGCTGGGCGTTTTTTATATCGCCTGCGGAGGGACGAGGGTTTGTGCGCGTTGAGCAATTCATTTAATTTGAGTTGCATGTAAGTTGCCAAAGCGTAGAGTGGGGGCAAGCTGAGGGGTTGAGAGAACGCTTTGGGCTTTAATCGGATTCCGTCGGGGAGCATAAGAACTGAACAACTAAAGAACTGAAGAATTGCTGATTCACCCCACTGTATGGCATTGGCGTCCAAACAATGCGCCTAGGCGTTTCCTCTCGAAAATGCACACTCTTCCTGCCAGTTTTTCCCAGTTTTCCTGCCTTTCTTGCCCACTTTGCGTAAACATAATTTTCTTTTCCGCCTATTTAAGCCACAAAAGGCTCGCCCAAGAATCCAGATTCCAACTCCAACTCCAATGACTCACAGCAAAATAAAATGGTAGAAAGCCGAGCAAAAAGGGAATCGTTGTTTAATTTCAAATTGTGGCATGCATAGGAAACCATTGAGCATTGTGTTGCATTAAAAGAAAAAGAACTTTGAATGGGAAAACATAGGAAAATGTAGGAAAATTCTGCTATTGGTATGCGATTGGCTAGCAGCAATTTAATGCCATAATTGTGTTGGACAGCATGGGTTAAAGCATTTGCCTGTATGGAATTCAAAAAGCTGCTTATTCAGCATTTGTCTGGGCCATAAATAGCAGTTGCTTCAAGCCATAAATCAAGAGGAAATTTTCCCAAACTATAATTGAAATAAACGCAGTTCAATTCAAGTTGCCAAATAGTATGGAAAATATTATAAATATAGACAAATGTAGCTTAGCTTTTAAGCTATTTAACTAATTTTAAATTTAATGCATATTTCTAATTCTGTATTTCTGTTTTCCTTTCATTTCAGGTAAGCAAAGAACATTTATCAGCACACAATTTTCAACTAGTCAAGCAAGTATTTTAGTCATTAAAACTAAATAGAAGCAAACAAAATTCCATTGCATGATAGTTTTAATAGAAAAACTGTGTTCCATTCCCTTGTTCCATTTGGCATTATTGTCATCATCGGGGGCAGAGTGGGAGGAGTATGAAATGATGGCTTCGATATGCGTTGAAGCGGTCAATTTTGTATCGCATTCAGTTGACGTGCATACGCGTAATTATACTCCAAAATGGTGACATGTCGGTGATTCCCCTTTCAGTTCACCATAGAATATTCCCCTATTCCACCATTCGATCTCTTTGCATCATGCATGCAAAATTATCAATTGTGCGAGCAACTAACGAAGGGCGTTGGGGTAAAAAGATAGAAAGAGAGTGGGGAAGAGAGAGAGAGAGGGGGGAGAAACAGCGAGACAGCTTCGTGTGCAATTTGGAAAACTAAATTGTTCTATTGTATTTAAGTTAATTACTCATGCTAATGCTAATTTGCCCTGTTTACGTAGTCATTGTCGACTCAGTTGACAATTGTCATGACTTCCACTAGAATTCAGTATTCCAGCAGTTCACACAGCTCATTTCAACTTGCTGTTATTGTGCTCATTAGCCTGTTTTTACTGTACGTATAGCAGCATCTAAATAACATTAATTTTAATTAAACTTTAGATAGTTTTCTTTATAAAAGGAAACACTTTCATAGTTAGTTTAGAACGCATGAAGAGTTCATTAAATTTCTGCAATTAATTTACTTTTTATTACATTAAACTTTATCTTAATTATATAATTTTCAATCCTAATTGATGTAGGAATTTATTACATTTTCTTAGGTAGCCCAATCTAATTACGTTCCATTGTTTTCCAACACTCAACACCCAGATGTTGTCGTACCCATTTAAAATATTGCAATTCAAGGTTTGTGTGATATATGTACAACAAGTTGAACATTTCCAAAGTCGTAATGAGTCTCATTTCTACCTCTATTAAATTGTCAACCGATTCTTGATGGCTGTGACTTTGTACCCTTAAACTATAGTCATTGTTGCGCACTCCCACACAATACAAGTCCGATGTATACTTTATATACAACATGTATTGTGTGTATATACAGTATACAGGGTCTGGTGTGGGTCTATGTAACCTTCATGGTTCATGACACACGAAAAAAACAGCAGCACCAAATGTCAAAATGTCTAAAGTTGATTGTTATATTTACGACTGTTTTTAATGTTTGACAAATTAGTGGCAAGAAGCATTGCAAACAGAGCGACAACAATTTTAACAGCAACAGCAACAACAACAACAACAATTAACAACAATAGCATAAAAGAGCCGGAAGTTAATGACATTCTGTTGCTAACAACATACTCATGAGACCAAGAAAAATGCTAAAAAGTTGTATATAAAATAATACATATAAAAAATAATAATAATACTCGTCATAATCATAATGAGAACGAGTACATAAAGCGCGGCCCATTTGAATGTGGTTTAGAGCACCCGTGAGTTCTCAAATTACCTAATATTCAGTCAGGGCCTTTAGATCTACTCATAGATATGAGTAAATCACTCCACTGTACTCTCGACTTATGCAACTCGGACTTAACCACAGTTAAAACCTTTCCCATCTCAAGTTACCAATGCGGCAATTGTCATCGTGACGGTACCGCCCACCGCCCATCGTCCACTGTCTCTCAACACTCAACACTCACCGCTTTGCGGTAAACTAAGCTTTAACATTTAATGTGCTCATAAAGTATTGACGTGTTTCGCTTATGGCCAATATGCCCTTTAAACTTGAAAGTCATAAACTTTGGTTCGACTTCTTAGCTGCCAAAAGTTGTAAAATAAAACACTTTCAAAATCAGTAGTGTCAGCAAAGAAAACTATTAAATAAACTGTTTATTGTTGAGACAAAAGTGAGAAAGTTGTCTGTCGAAATATATTTAATATTTACTATTTAATATTCTGCTATCTAAATAGTTTTTTATATTTGATAGACTCTAAAAATCAATGAAAATAGTCGAAGGATTGACTGTTTATTATTGAGACAAGATGAAGAAAGTTCTGCCAAATATATACTTAATATATACTATTTAAAATTCTGCTATTTAAAAGGTATTTTTATTTGAAAGACACTAATAAAGTTAATATAATAGTAGTCGGAGAACTGATCACGTTTATTGAATGCATTATTGACAAGGTTATCGATAACTATTGCATGTTTTTTGTTGACTTTGACATATTCATTGCATTTGACATTGATAAACAAGAAAGAAAAGTACAGTCGAGCACGCCCGACCGTAGAACACTCTCTGCATCATATTCCCGATTATTTAAATAAAATCGGTATCCGAGTATTTCAATTAATAGTACTTGCAATAGAACACATTGAAACAAAAATATCTGTTTGTATGTATGCACATATACATTTGACATTATAAGTATGCATTCACGGGCGGCGCTGTTTCTGTCTCGCTTGCACACATGCATTGACATTGCGTTCAATTATTAACTTTCTTACATGTCTAGCTCTTTTGTTTATTGTCCGATTTATATGTAACTTTCAGGATAGTTTGATATGTTTTGTCTTCAAATGAATTTGAAATTACAATACTGTACGATAAGACCAAATGCCTTAAAATCGGCATTGAAGTTTGAAAATTATTTTATTTCTTGTGTGAAAAGGGGGCGTGGCAGTCCAAAATTTTTAATGACAATGCATTTATGCCGTCTCTATAAATCTCCCTACCAAAATTGGTACTCCTAAGTGCTATAGTAACTGAGATATTCGCCTAAAACATTAATTTTTTCCGAGGTGTGTCTAGTTTTTTGCTCATTGTGGGCGAACGAGGCGTGGCATCGAAAAAAAAAAAGATTCTTGTATTGACTGACTTAATATCGAGTCGATACTGACCAAATTCAAACTTGTAGCTGTTACCATCTCTGAAATCTGTTTGTTCATACGGACGGACAGACGGACAGACGGTCAGACGGACAGACGGTCAGACGGACAGACAGACGGACAGACGGACATGGCTATATCGACTCGGCTTGTGATGCTGATCAAGAATATATATACTTTATGGGGTCTGCCACGCCTCCTTCTGCCTGTTACATACTTTTCACAAACCCAATATACTCTCTCTTGCAGAGAGTATAAATAATAATAACTAGAAACTTACGAACATATTCATTGTTAAACAGACTCAATTGAGCTTATCACGGCAATTAATCGATAAAAACCCATTTTATAACTTAAATTAAGCAAATTAATTTTATGTGTTTAAAATTTCCAGTATTTTGTTTTGCCAAAAACCATTTGAAAGTGGAAATATCTAACTGAATTTTGAATTCCCAACTTGATTTTTCTCTCAATTACATACAAAATGGTCAGCAGCTTTCACCCAAAATGACAATAAAGGGAAAAATAAGCAAAAAGTAAAGAAATGAAATGAAATGAAATGTACACAATATTATTTTATTCGCAGTGTCAGCATTCTGCTGGGAAATGACTGACGCCTCTGATTGCCATGTGTGCCAGTTCCCAAGGTGCTTTTTTGGGATCATCGCGGTTGAAAGATCTCTCGAGAGAGACAATGGAGCATCGCTCATTGTTTGATATTCTGGCAATTGTAATTGAAATTTAACCGACACTTAAATTTTGCCCAAAATGAATTAGAAATTCAACAGAATAATAGTATTCGTTATGGCTATAAACAAATTTCAATTGAACATTTGAGATGAAACCATTTGAATGCAAATGAAATAAATTGCTTATATTAAATAACATGAAACTACCACAAACAGAATGCAAATTGTCGATATATTGCAATTGAAATGAAAGGGATTCTTTGTTTGATTAAAGACCAAATCACCAACAGAAATTCTTATTAAATTTTCAATATTTTTGTTCAATAAATCTAATAACTGTTTCGCATTAAATTCACAATACAAGTCATCAGTTGACTGCCCTTTAGGCTAAGAAACCTATAACTATAAATGGCATCAGCTCTTGACACATCATTATCACCATCACCACATCATCATCATCATCATCATCATTGGTATCTTTTTGAATTCATCATGAGATACAAAATAATTGGCATTAAAATACTTACTCGATTCTTGGCAACACAAGCCAAGGGCCACTTAAAATTCCGCATGTAGTAATTTGATTAAATACATCTACAAGAAATTTCCTCTCAGACGGCATAGTCGGGAGGGAAGTCTATAACAAATATATGCAATTCAATTTAAAGCAAAAAATATTCCATCAAAATTCTTTTGAACTCAAACTTCCGACTACAAAGTTTCTTTTTTACAGAAGTTTTTAATGTTTTGCTTTAAAATCGTCGATTAAGTGTTCAATAGACTTAAAGTTGGAGATAGTCCCATAAATTTGTCTCTCAAAGTGATTTCGATTTGAATAATCTTTGTTTGTGCTATTTTAATAGTTATTACTTCTGTGACTTCCCTCGCTAATGCATTCAACTTGTTGCTATTTGTGCGTTATAATTAAATATTTAATTTCTAGTATAACGATCTTGCTCTTGTGCAGTCCATTGTTGTCTGCCTGTCACTCGCTTAACAAATTACTCTTTGCCGCCAGTCGAGACTCGAGACTCGAGATTTGAGACTCGAGAGATGAGAGATGAGAGATGAGAGACGAGAGTTCAGGCAGATTGCCCAGTTTTGATAAATCTGTGTCGTCTCTCTCTCTCTGTCTCTCTGTCGCTCGTTCCCATTCTCATTCTCTTTTGGTCTGTCTCTTAGACACTTTCATCAAGTTTATCGTGGCAATTTCATCGCATCTGGCTGAATGCCGACTGAATGCATAGTCATAGCAAGCACTACAACTATAGCTTTTTTAGATAAGACGGCAACCAGAGTTGCCAGCGTCTGTTAAACTTAGCTGAAATCAGAAAACCATTTGGCAAATGAGAGTCTCTAAATGGCGGTGGCAGCTGCGGTGTCTGACTTAAAGTCAAACTTAACTTTTTTGGGGGCAGGTAATTTGTCAACACCTCCAAGAGTAGTTCTCTCTCTCTCTCTCTCCCTCTTTCTCTATCTTGCAAAAGTTTTCTTTTTCTTCGGGGTGTGTGTGTGTGTGGATGTGTGTGTGTGTTGCTGCCACAAGCCGCATGCTAATGCTCATTAAAATCAGAGCAGCTGCCCATTCCCGCATCTTGGCTAGATACTTCCTACAACTTTGATGGCAAACTTCTACAACCTTTTGATGTGCAGATAATTTGCTAGCAAATGTGGTTACATCATTAGCGTGTGGCAGGCAGCAAACTCATCCCCGTTAGACTTCTTGTAAAGCCCCCAATCCAACACTCCTGCCCCTGCCACCCATCTTGCCACGCCATGTTGCATTTTTGGTTGTCCTCGCAGGGGACGTAATAAATTTATTAGACTGCCTCAAATGATGCATGAGCAAAGTCCTTATATTGCTGCCCCCTTGTCGCCAACATCTTTTATAAACAAGCAACATAAAACAAAGCAGTAGACTTGCCTCTCTTTCACTCCCTCTCACTCCCTCTCTCTTCTTCTCTCTTTCTCACTCTCCTTTGCTGTCTCACTTCCTTCTCTATATCTATTTATCTTTCAGCCTCTTTGCCCCATTCTTTCAATTTGCCTACAGTTCCTTGAACTTCAGCGTAGACAAATTATTTAGCGTCTCACGATTCTTTTGGCCGCCTGCACACCTGGCCTAAACACGCCCCCTTCTCTCCCTTCACTCTTCCCCTGCCTCAAATATATGTATATATATTAAAACTGACACTTTTAATGAGCTTTGTAATATTAATCTTGGTCGTAGGCATGTGTCGCCACTCATGAAGTTGCTAACTTCATCATTTTTGTGGCATCATTCTATTAACTTGGCCATTTCTAATTACATATGCTTGACGGCAAGTTCTTGTGGCCAACTTGGAAAGCAATTAAATGTTGCACGACTGCCAGATGCCCTTGAGTTACTTTTAATTGAGTTGCAGTCCCTTTCATACCACTTTCCAATTAATCCACTAAATACAGGGTATTAAAATCCTGTTATAAAAAAATAAATATTTGTCACATTTAAATGCAGTTTATGAAAAAGGTCGCGGTGTCTGTCTCGCTGTCTGTGTGGTATTTGCCACTAATGGAAAGTTCGCGTAATTTGTCAGCAGACCATAAAAATTCAACACACACGTACACACACATGCACATTTGTGTGCAGTTAGCAGAAAAATGTTAACTGTTTTGTTGGAAATGGTTTAGGAGGAGTGCTGGGAGGTAAAACTGTATATTTATGTATATTCATGAGTGGCACTTTAGCAACGGGGTTAAAGTTTGTTGCAGGGCCTTGTTGCAACATCCTGACATTGCCACCGCTACAGCTACAGTCACTGCCACTGCCACCGCCACTGCCACCGTTGGTGGTTGCTGGTTTCGGTGTCGGTGTTATGACAGGTAAATGCTTAACTTGATTACATGACTGTGTTATGTGATTATCATCTGGCTGTATGTATTTTTAGACCCAGACCCTGCACTTATTTCAACTCTCATTTCAATGTTAATTAACGTCGTTAAAACGTTTTCGCTATAACTCAAAGTATTTGCATGTGTTGATGTGGCATTTATTCAAATTGTCGACGCATCCGAACTATGATGCGATTATTTTGTGAATTTTCAAATTGATTAATGATTTTGTGCAGCTGGGCAGACATTGAAAAGGGTTGCATTCTCGCTTGGGGCAACACAGCACAGCAGAGCACAGCGCAGCATAGAACAGTTCACAACTAATAATCGCAATGAAAATATTACGTATACGCCACTTGTCAGCGAAGGAGCAAACTGCCAACATAAATATTCATTTCTTAACGCACTCGCACGCTGCTAGCATTTGATGAGTTAGTGTATGTGTGTGTGTGTTTGTGTGTGTATATGTATGTCAGCTATTTTGCCACATTAATGGCCACAAATACATCATGACTTTTCATAAGCGGCTGCCACTTGAGTTCCCATTCCTTCTTTCTTCTCTCTCTCTCTCTCTCTCTCTCTCTCTCTATCCCTCCCTCAGTATTCCCTTCTCTTGCTCATTTTGCTTGCTTACAACTTGTCTTTACCCCACCCAATCAAGGACATCTGCTTAGCTGTCGACTGTCTGCTGCTTCTTAGCAACTTATTCTTCGTCTTCATTTTAGCCCTCTTCAACTATGAGTTGTCATATTTATGTAGCTGCGTTTAAGCCAACTGCTGCTTGATTCTGGCCAAGCTAAATAAACGCTTCAATTTAGACGACAGTATAAATGTCCTTCCAAATGCCAAGTGGATGCCTGGATAATGGCTTAGAAATATATATTGCAGTTCTTTTTTTTGAACGTGGGGTTATTTTGCCAGTTCTACTTGATATTTATACAACGCTTCTTTTTGTTCTGTATCCTAATTAGAGCCAAGTACAACCAGCCAGACTGAGGGCAACGTCAAGATACTTTTACAAATAATTTATTTAATTGCCGAACAAATTGTTAACAGTGAGGAAAAGAGGTTGTAAATAGGGAAGATTTCAAATATATCTCTTAAAATATTTAGTACAAGGAGACACTTATCAAATATAATTATAATGTATTAAATACATTATCATAAATCAAAATTAGCTTCAGATTTATTCATTTAAAGTGAGCTTTAATTAATATTAAGTTTTAATCCATATTATGTAATAACTCTGCTCTGTCTTAAGTTGAATTAGTTCTCGAGCTCAGGTTGCAACACACGAGAGCAGCAGACAGTTTCACTTGCCACACTCAATCACCTGTGCTCTATCATTGTCTAGTTGCAACACACAACTTTTATTGTATGTGTGTGTGCGTGTGTGTATGTGTTTTATTTTACCTGAGCAATTACAACTACAATTTTGTTGGCACAACATGTGTCGAGTGCATTTATTTAATTATTGCAATTTATTTAAGGACACCATAACCGTTATTTAAGCCACGCAATTCCTGAAGCTGCCACTCAAAGTTGTTGCCTCTTATAAAATGTCGCTGGTGACTTATTAAAAGTGTATGCTGGCCTTAAGTGCAAAGGTCGAAGTAACCACGATGAGCTGTATTAAAAAGCAATCAAATGGGAGAAAAGAAAAATTGAGAAAGAGAGAGGGAGAGGGGGAGTAAAAGGGGAAGAAACTGAAGTTCTGAATTTTCATAAATCAAAGTTAAATACGTGGCTATAAAGGATATGTGCAAGGACTCGAACTCAATGCGAATGTGACCAAATTATATGCAAAAGAGAACGGAAAACAGAAAAAGGGGACATGAGAATACTTCCCAGATGTGACATGGATAAAGACCCTTTGAGGGAAGGGAGTTCATGGGGTCAGTGGAATGACCATGAGTTACTGCCAAAGTCACAGACAAAGCTGCAATACAGCATGCTCTGCAGTTTTGTGGTCCTTGAGTGCAATTTTCTATGCGAATTGTGAAAGTACGGTCAACTGCAAGTGGGCGTGGCCGGCCAGAAACCGCACATTATGTTAATGAACAGTTGCTGTTTGTTTGGCTTGCACTTTTTTCTTCTTACCGGCCAGCAGTTAATTACTACAGCTCAGCACAGATTAGCTCACCTGACCCCCTCGATGACCTATTATGCGGCATCTTAATTGAAGCCGCCGTCTAAACTGCTCTGCAAAAACAACATCAACAACAACAACAGCAAGTTTTCCTTTAATTCATATTTTCCTTTTTGCTGGCTGACAAATTGCTAGTGTCAAAACATGCCACGCCCACCAGTGCGGCCCTTTTATGGCATTCCAAAGGAGGGCGAGCAAAAACTGCGGTTTAATTATAAAAATGTTTTCATTTCGTTGCATATTTTTAGGCATATTTAAATATAATTCTCTCTTGGTTGTTGTTGTAGTTTTTTCTCAGCTTCGCTAATTTAATTAATTGCTGAAAAAATCTCATTAAACGAAAGCAAATAAAACTGTTGCAAATTGTTAATTTTAAGTCTGCACCACCATTTGTGGTTCCATTGAGGTGGATCATAATTGTGGTTGCACCGCAGTCGATAAACGTAGCATAAGCTGGACTTATATTCTGTTTAAGCGTGTAAATTACATTGAAAGGGATAATCCCAAATAATCGAAATACTTAAGCCCACATAAATGTTATGAGAATCATATTATCATATGAAATTACTCGTTTTATTGGAATTCTCTGTATGGTTTTATGGCTTTGAATATGAACTGTTGGTTAAAATAAAATCAGACCTATTAGCGTGGCTTAAAAACTCGCTAAGGATTAAAGCACACTTTTTATCTAAAAGTTTTTCATTGAACTATAAAAAGTACAACCACTTTTGAATTTATGTATCCTTTTCAATTTAAAAAGGAAATAGTATAAATAATTTGATGCGATCATTTGGAAAATGTCAGTTGAAAGTTCATTTAAACCATAAACTAATTTAGTTACTAACGCTAATGCAGTCACGACAGTGACAGCAACAACAACAAGAACCACAAACGAAAAAAGGGAAGGTTAAAAATCAATTCAAAATGTTTGCAGCACATTGTTGTTGTTGTTGTTACTTGTTGGTTATTGCTGTTGCCTGTCAACATCAATTTGTTAACAAAATAAGAGACAGGGACAGAAAGAATAGGGGTATGCGAGTGAGGGAGAGATAGATAATTGCGGGGAGGACACTGAAAAAGTTGACTGAAATGAAACTCGTTCTAAATCAAGCACTGAAACCACGTGACACATACAAATCCGTATCCACTTTCATCGAACTGTGAATGGATGGGGATAAAGAGAGTGAAGTTGATTTGGGTATTTAAATTGCGATAGTTTGGGCTGCAGGACACGTGTCCTTGTGCCACAGGACTGCTGTGCAGACATCATTAAATGATTTGACAACGTAAACGGCATGTGTAATTCCAAATACGGCAACCACAGTGGTAACACGATGCGTATGCGTTATATTTGAATAGGTGCAGCTTTGATCGTCTGCTAAACGCTATCGATGACAACAAAGTGCACACAATTGGCGACTTACCTGCTGGAATACCCTACATTGGGTCATGTACACCGCCCCTTTCCCGTCTCTCACCTCCATATCCATTTTCAGTGCCTCTTTTCATCGGACTATCGTTTTTCCCAGCCTATTTGCTCAGCTGTTGCAATGAGTTGAAACTGAAAATTTTCGCATGTCATGCAGTTTTTCAATGTCCCGGCAAAAATGTTGCTTATCTCACGTGCACAGTACAACAATATACACACTGTATACACACACACACCTCTCACAGCAGCTGTTGTAAATGCATTCAAAATGTTTCTCGGCTCATCGTGTTATTAATTCATGCCAAAAAAAGAAGAAAATAAATTAAAAACAACTCGGAAATTGCAATACACATAAACACCAAAGAACAACAGCAAGCCAAAATGGGGTACAAGGCAAATAGTGGGCGTGGCAGCCATCAACGTTGACAATGACGATGACAAACTGAATGAGCACAGAAAATCGTAGTGGAAAAACTCTTTAAAAGCCTCAAAATACAATTGAGCGGAAGTGAAGTTAAGAGCACAAAGAAAAGAAGGCAGCAATAATCGACTTGAAGATACCAATTACTTTTGAAACAAACTTATACCGAAAGGTATCTGCAGATATACTGTAAATTTTAAAACAGACTGAAATCATTTCGAGCAGGAAACCAAAACGGAGATTATGTCACGGATACTAATTTACTGAGCTGCCATAGTCCCTCAAATTACAGAGAATTTTTTATTACCTATCTAGAGGATGTTTCCTGGCACTTAAAGCTCTTTCACCGCCATTGTTTCAAGTGGTCTAATACAGTTGTTGCCACAGTTATCTTTGTCATTTGTTGGCTCTGCCTTTTGGTCGAGCACATTTGACCCTCACTGTATTGTACTGACCACGCCCCTTGTCCACACATTACCTTTGTCATTGGATGTAGCCCATATCTCAGACCGTTAACCACAATCATTGCCGCTTGTGCGCAAACTAATTAGCACATATTTCACGTGGCCCAAACGAAGGGCCAAAAATACTTCCATTCCCCTAAAATCCACTCAAAGCGAAATTTCTTTGCCGCGATTTTCATCTGTAAGTATGTATCTGTGTGTGAGTGTTACTAGTATGGTATATGTGTGTGTGTGTGTGTGTGTGTGTATGAGAGAGCTTGTAGTTCCAATTACAATTGTAATTAGCATTCTTGCTTATTGCTGCTACAATTGTTGCTGTTGTTGCTGCTGCTGTTGTTGCTGTTGTTGCTGTTGCTGCATTGTGTCCGCAATTTAATTTTGATTTGTCCGTTTCGTCTCATTTTGCGTTTTGTAATGGAATTTTTAATGCCACAGTGAATTGCTCGATTGTCTATCTCTTTTTTTTGTTTGTCTCACTTTATTATCTCTTTCCTGTGTTGCATGCTTTGAGATGCTTTATCAGTTTGCGACCAAAACCTATCAACTGTTATCATGCAGGCTCTTAGAGACAGGTAAACAACATTTTTTCTGAGTAACAAACTTGCCCCAAACAAACACTAGACTCATGTACACTGAGCGAAACTGTGCTAATAATATGAGTTATAGGGAAATAAGCTAGAGTTAAGGATTTAAATAAAATAAATGGTATACTTCAAGTGTTAATGACAGTGTAAATAAATAATTTTCTATGAATTTTATTGTCATATTTTAAGTTTAATATATTTTAATCTCTGTAATGTTTTACTGCTCAACTTGAAGCATATTTGTTTGCGCTCAGTGTTGAGTTTCAACTTCAACTTGGACTCATGAAGTTCCCATTCCAATCGTCGTTGCATGCTTGTCAGCCTGTGTCCGTGTGGCAAGTTTAATGAATGGCAGCAAGTCACACACGAGAGCATGTTTGCCAATGTTTTGTCAATGGAGCTGCTTCTTCCGCATTATCGAGGCTCCTTACCTGTTTCCAGGGGCAAGTTTTTACCTTTTCTTTTTGCTTTTTGCTTTTTTACTTTTTATTTTGTAGCGCACTTTTATGTGCTGGTTTTATTACAACGCATAATGAAGTGAATGCTGCACGATATTGACTCCCTCATGGAAGTAGTAGAAGCTCGTCTTTCAACTGCCTTCCTTCAACACCAACTCCCTGTCCTACTCCCTGTTCTACTCCATGTCCTTCTCCTTCTCCTGTCTGCTATCTGGCTGCATTTTTAATTACTTCGAGTTTGGTTGAGGTGCTCCTAGATCCTTTGATGGGAGTAACGCACTGGATAAACAGGAAGCGACTGGCAGCTTAATTAGGAGGAAAAATGTCGTAAGTCAGAAAATGGGAAATGGGAAAATGGGAAAATGTGAAAATGTTGCCACAATCTGTGCGTTAAATTTGTTGCAAATTTTAACACAATTCCATTACTCGCTTCGCAGTATATTAATTAAACGCATTGTATTTAATTATGCTAATCATATTAAAATTGACATAATTATATTAAAATTAATTTTTAAATAAAACTGAAAATGGAAATGGAAATGGGAAGGGAAATGGGAATGGGAATACATGCAACATATTTGTGGCAAGCAAATATTGTTCTGGCTAATTGTGCAACATTTAAATGCATTTTCCTAATACTGAACATAGGCTTGGCAATTGTCAATTAATGGAAATTCATCAGAAAGGTGGGGCAAGTCAATTAACCCACCTCTTACCCCCCTTAACCCCTGTTCCACCCCCCTTTGTCCCATTTGAATTATGTCACGTTTCGCTTCACTGATCGTTCCATTTCACAGTGATTAGCTGTGCGTCACGCGTGTCCAAATGGGGCGTGGCACTTCCATTTGTCATTTACTTCAGGCACTGCTACGCCCCCTTCTGCCCGCCCATTTGGGACTAATTAATGCATTTGGAAAATGACAGCTGAAAATTACCAAAAAAAGAAATAACATTATAACAAAGCTTTTATCGCATGACTAAAATTATTGGAAATTGTTGCAGTTTAATGCAGAGCACACAGGATACTCATTATGATTGTAATATACTACTGTGACCAAAAAATAAGGTGACATTGTATTTATTTTGAAAATTCTTTATTTATTCTTCCAAATCAATTTCATCCCCTTCAAAGTAATCCCCTCCCGACACAATGCACTTCTGCCAACGTTTTTTCCAATTTTCGAAACACTGGTTGTATTCACTTTCCGGGATGGCCTTCAGTTCCGTCCTCGTTGCGGCTTGAATCTCCTCTATCGTGTCCAAACGGTGTCCCCGGAGCGGTCTTTTGAGCCTGCTGAACAGCCAGAAGTCACACGGTGCCAGATCAGGTGAATACGGTGGTTGCGGAACGATATGGGTTGAGTTTTTGATGAAATGATCACGAATTACGAGTGCAGTAATTCCAAAAAAATTCAATGTTTTCGGTACCAGTCGAGATTTGACGCGCTTGAGGCCCAAAACATCCTTCAAAATGGTATTGACTGAGCCTTTCGATATGCCAACATCATCAGCAAGGTCTCTAATCGTTAATCGACGGTTTTTCAACACCAAATCTTTGATTTGTTGGACGTGAGCTTCGTCAGTTGAGGTTGATGGTCGCCCAGGACGCTCTTCGTCTTCGACACGTTCACGACCGGCTTTGAACTCACTATACCACTTGTAAACATTTTTTAGACATAGCCTCATCACCAAAGGCTTTCTGCACCCGTATCCGCAGCAGAAAATTGATTCTGCAAACAAAATTTAATGCAAATTCTTTGCTCAACAAATTTCGACATTGCAAAAACGAGAAACTCACTTTTAGCAGCTCACAAAACGACGCGTATCTCAAACAGTAATGAATATTTTCACATGAAATTTGACATAGATGTCACTCACAGTACTACCAACCTAAAAACAAAAGAATTCTCCTAATCCTTCAAAGCGCAGTTTAAAATCTAATGTCACCTTATTTTTGGACACAGTAGTATTTCTAATAAATCATAATAAATTAATTTAATAATAGATTTCATAAAATTCTAAATAAACTAAATATGAAATCTGTTTAGTTTAAAACAAAGAGTTTTTTTTATTATTTTAATGTACGTTTACTGTTTAATAATAAATTGAACTCTTATTTTATTTCCACATAAATATTTAAGGTCTTTAAATTTTAGTGCAAATATTTTTGGGTTTTAGTGCAAAATTTGCAATTTTATCGCTGACGTAATAAGAGTTGCCTCTAAAACAAAGGTTGTTTTGAAAATGTATACCCTGTAAATAATTTGATGTGCAGCTAACGCGACTACTGTTTCGAGTTTTTTGTAACCAATGAAAATTTCCTGCACAAAATTATCAAACCCTTTGAATAATTTTTGTTAGGTGACTTTTGATTTGCATTTGTTGATTTTTTGGCGTGCATCAGTGAAAATATGCATCACGAAATTGTTATTAATATTTTAATGCATAAAGTGCTGAGCGAACGAGATGGAGAAACTAAGCGGAGGGAGAGAAAGAGAGGGAAAGCTAGTGCGGCTTAGTGCGTTGATTTAAAGCAAACACGCAGTGGCCTAGGCAAGCAGGGGTTGAAAAAGGGTGAAAGGGAGTGAAAGGGGGGATTATTTTGGGTGAGAACTATTTGTTTGATTCGAGCTTTCGAAGAGGATTTACCCGCTCGACTGGTGAATGTGGCACATACCAAAGTGTGGACAAATATTTGCAAATTGTTGCAACTGACTCCAAAAAAAAAGGAAGAAAAAAACATTAAACATTTATTCGGCCGTCAAAAAAGCAATAACCTACATATATACCGATACATATATTTGTATACTATATCGTGGCATTTATCGTTAAGCTGTCAAAAATATTGGTCTGAGATTTGTGACATGTGGCAGCTGTTGAAACTTTAAGCTCTGTCAGAGGTCATAGGTCATAAGTTAAAGCCAGTGTGGAATCATGTTACTGACAAATAATTTCATTACATGGACAGCAACTGAATTAAGATGTTCAAAATAAAAAATATGGCCGAAATGCGTTGCGGCCACGCCAAAAGTAAGAATTATGCATTGGAGTCGTGTGGCATGTTGCAAGTGTTGTGGGTGTAAACACACACACAAGCATACACCCAAACACACACACACACACACATGCTGCTGCAGTCAAGCATAATAAATTATTCCCGATACGAGCACAAGTTTCAGTCTGAGTCCAGTCGAGTCCGAGTCCGAGTCCTGCTGGGTGTTCTTGCCACCTGCTGTTGGCCAAAAGGTGTAAACGGCGTTGGCACGAAGAAAATGTGACGAGAAAAGCGAATGAAATGAATGAAAGCAACAAATATGAAAGCGTTAATTGAGAATGCTCGACAACACAAGACCCAGTGGTCAAGCTCTTAACCTTAAAACAGTGATTTCAACTCTTTTGTTATTGAATTGCTTCGATATTTCTCTAACTAAAGTTTAAAGCAAACATTGTCTGTGTTTACACACCAAAGTCTCTTAACTTTTACCAACTCTGAGATTTGTTTGTTCACACAAAAAGTTGTTGATGCTGTTTATGAATATATATTTGGAATATGGACAGACTTTATATATCCCAACCACAGGGTATGAAGAGAAAACCACCGCAATGTCCTGGGCAATAAGAAGGCGGGGGCTGACAAGCAGTCGAGCATGAAAACAGCGTGCCGCTTGCATCCTGCTGCTTCAGCCAGAGTTGCCACGGCTCCTCCACTGGGGCATTCAACGGTATAATTTCTCATATACATGTCACGCGCTCCAACGAACCATTCCAAATGTGTTGAGACACTTCGGGGGTAAGGAGTGTGTGTGTGGGTGTGTCGTGGAGGTAAGCTCATTGTGGTACAGTGTGTGGATCTGGTCAGTGGAGTCATCTGCTCTCCCTCTCCCACTCTGACTCTCTCTCTGTCTCTCTCCCTCTCTCTTGGCCTTAGTTCGACGCGAATATACCTCTTACATAATCCACATAAACATCTCAATAAAAGAGTCTTTAAAATTATATTTTTGAGCCTTCTTGTTAAAGCCAACTCTTTTAGCCGCCTATACCCGATGCTAAGCACAGATTGCGTGGTAGCAAACCATCGTCAACAATGAGTCTTAAACCTAATACAAAGTTTTATACGTTGCATTGCATAAAACACAGAATATGTTGAACAGAGAGTTAGACAGAGATGGACACAATGAGCGGCACACTGCAGGACTACAGGACGACAGAACTGTGCGACTGCAGGACAACGGGACAGACTTTTGTTATTGCCCAGCTTTTTAAGTTGGTTTCTACATGTGTCCAGAGTGAACGTGCGTGCAGAACAACAACAACAACACGAACAACAACAATAACAACAAGTTATTCTAACTTGAAAGTCCTTATCCATAGTTCTCGGGTTGTACACGGTCCTTGAGCTTTGCTGTTATCCTGTTCCCCATGCACCTCAAACAAGTTTTTTCTTCTTCTTGTACTTCTTCTTCTTCTTCTCGAGTTGGACACATTTTCCGCGTGTGTGTTTAAGCTGGTGTGGAGCTTATTTATGGCAGCTTTAGATCCCATTGGACACATTTCAATGCATTTGCAAAGAGCTCGAAAGACTTATGCAGCCTCAAAAGTATATTATTTAAGTGTTAGCTCCTTTGGCTGTAAAATATATGCTTTGAGTATGTCTTAAATTTGTTATTATGATGGCTCAACACTTTTACTCAGATCCATAACTTCTTTATCATTTAGTTCTTTTATAGTTTTATACTAGTAAATAGTCTTAAACTTAAAGACTTTCTCATAAATATCAATCTGCAAATTATCTCCATCTGTCTCTATAACATAGTCATTACTTAAAAGCGACATTTTGATTGTTTAATGAACTGTTAATATTTTTATGATATTTATAACCTAATCTTAAGCTTCAATACCATCAATATAAATCATTGCTAAATTATACAATCTGCTCTTTATTTCATTTTAGGTATGTACTACACACAAAATTCAAACTGAAGGCACATCAATTCCATTATTTGAGGCCATCTGTAAGTCTAAGCATAAAAATTGAATTTGGCAGCAAGGGAAAATCAACGGGAAAAAGGAAAAAGGAAAACAACTTGCAGAAATGTCAGGCAATAAATTAACGCAAATTATTATTAATGAGTGAACATTTATCGCCGTCTTTATTCTGCTCTTTCCCTCAGTTTACCAAATGATGCAGAGCTTCCCTTTCCCAATTGTGGCGACAAATTGTCGACAAGTGCAAATGTCGCACATATGGCCACAGACTGAGGCCAAAGTCGGGGTAGAACAGGGGACGAGGAGAGGAGGGAATCGCCAGAGATTTGGGCTTGGGCTACATTCACTGATTAATTGCAATTTGATGCTAAAAATTGCGCGGCATTTTGGCTAAAAACCGAGAATCTGTTTTTGCTCTAAAAAAGACAGCTAACAAGTCGCGTTATAAAGCCACAATACTGTCGAGACTTTTGATGCTTTTTAGCGGTTTGTCTGGGCCAAAAGTTTTGCTGGGTTCACTAACCTTCATGGAGAGTGCACCAAATTTTCACAATTTTAACTCTCGAGCAAATAATTTATATAATTTTTATCTAAAATGGAGCGATAAACTGCTGTCACTAGTGTGCCCCGAATACAGGAGAACACTGTATACTTCTGACAGCTATTTTCTTTCTATTTTAAACATAATAAAGAAAATTATTGGTAATAAGTACAAATTTAATTTAATTTATATACAGACTCATTGAACTTTAAGCCTTTTCCTTAATAGAAATTATTTCTATAAATATTTTCTTGATAATTTCTGCCAGTGCACGTTCTGGCTGCGTCTTATAGGCCAACATGTTCACATTCATGACATGTTGCGGCCAAGTGTTGACAGCTTGCCTCAAGCATCGACCTCAATGAATTCCCTTCTGCCTTTGGCCCTGCCCCATTGGCCCACCAACACTGTTAAAACCTTGTCTAAGACCTTTGCAGTCAGTTTTGTTATAGCCACCTTCAATAGTTCAGTTTTTAGCCGCTTTTCCTGACGGCTTTTTGGCCCATCAACTTTGTACTGTTTGGGCTATTAAATTTTCGTGTCCAACGTTTTCTTTTCTGCTTCCTTTCCCTCCTACCCCGCCTCCTATGCTCAGCTGAAAATGCTTAAAATTTGATGTGTTCTTTGGCGCCTGCCTGCCTGCCTGCCTGTATTTCAGTTTTCTCCTGCTGCAACTTGGATGGCGCCATTATAGTTTTACGGTTGGTCCAATCAAAATAGCTTGACAACATTTCATCAATAACGTAGGCATTGTAGGGAGGAAGGAGACAGAAGAGGAGAAGAAGGGGGATTGGTAGCTTTAATGTTGCATAAGCAATTCGACGAGTTTTGTGGGTTAAGCAAACTTTTTGTTACCAACGTGACGCATCGCACTACTTTTATGTGTGTGTCTGTGTGTGTGTGTCTGGATGTGTGGGTGGCTGTCTGTGTGTAAATGTGTGTTGGCTGGTGTATAAAAACATGTCCATGTTTGGCCAAAGCTAATGACAATAGCAGCGCCCTCGGTTTGAATTTCAAGCCTTTAGCCCGAGCTGCTCACATAATGAGCTCAATGAGGCGCACGTGATTGGCCCTTAGAACACGTACTTATTTTTGTTGTTGTTGTTGTCGTTGCTCTTAAAGATTGTCCCTTGAACTCGACAGCAGATGCGCGTGCCTTAAAGTTGTCGCCAGTTTGCAGAAAATACAAAAAAAAATAAAGGAAAACACGGAAAATTTCAAGTTTATTTACCTGTCCCAAACGAAGCAGAGTTGCAACTCAAAGCACAAGCCAGGCACGCCTCCTGGCGAGCTTACATTTTTTCAAACGCCTGTCTCTCTCACACTCTTTCTCTCACACTCTTTCCCAGCTAGTTGGCCGAGTGGTAACCGCCAATTTCCATATGGCAAACCTTTGAATATTGCAGTGACTGTGGCAGCCTTCAAATGTCGTTGGCCGACGCTGCAGACAAATACAATTTGAATTTCCCTCTTTCACCTGGCTTACCCCTTATTTTTTTTTTGCAATTCTTCCGTCTACGTTTCTGTGCCACAGAATAGTTACAAAATTACACGGCAGGCAACAACTGCAAAAAGAGAGGAAAAAAAACGAAAACGCAAAACATTTCCTGATCAAATCAAAGCACTACTAAGGGAAAACAGGATAAAAAATCAAACATCAACTGCAGCTGCATATGATGTAGACAGAGAGGTAGATACAGTAAGCGTAGGGGGGTGAAGGGTAAGATGGGGCACTGAAGTTGATGGGTTAATGCCATTAGACGGCATTGATTTGATTGGCGTTGATTGGAAAAATGCCATGCAGTGACTTCGCTTGAGATACACGATATGATGATGATGCCAGATGGGCCAACGGTGCGTATGCGTATTGCCTCTTTGCACTGCAGAGTGAGCCATAAAATATATTTTTACTTGAAGGTATAAAGGCTGCAATCAAAGTTAAGTTGCACCAGTTTAAATATTACGCGAACAAGAACATAATACTCAACATCAAGGCAAACCGAGACGTATTCCTAGAAAACGTTATGATATACCCTTTAAACAAGCCGCTTTTTACCCACACTCTTTTAAATTTGTTTGAAATCAGTTTAAATAAATTAATTGCATTAAAATTAAATCACAATTCATATAAATTCACGACACATTTTGATACTTCAAAGAATTATAAATTTTAGACCCTTTGAAATATCCCATCAATTATTTACAAAGCATTTCAAGTGACTCTTGTAGCGTGAATAGCGTGAATTGTGAATTGCGTATACGCAGCGTATACGTTGTAGCTTTAACATTTCAATTTAGTACACTTATGTTTCTCAATTGCTGACATAAAGCAATATTCGTATTATGATTCATGAGCAGCAACATCAATCGCAAGTTGAAAGGGAAAAAAGGCAATCTTGATTATTGGCAGCACACATTTGATTCGGCCTATTGGTCAAGAAGAATTTAATCAGACATGTCAAAGGGCGAACGTGTTGCCATTGACTACCTTTTGAGTCGTTTCCATTGATTGATTTGCTGAGTATAAGGAAATGATGATTTGACTTTGCCTTTCCTTCTATTCTCATATTTCGTTCTTTGCCTCAAATTTAGTTTCTTAGCTAACAGCGTTATGACCTAATATGCTATGTATGCATTGCTTTTCGGTAACTGAACGAGTTGAAAATATTTTCGACACGTTTCTCACCAAACAACAAAAAGTTTGACAGGAAAAAGTTAACACGCAGCTTACGTTGTCTTTGTTCTTCTTCTTCTTCTTCTACTCCTTCTTCTTGTTATTTCTTTTAACCAACTTTGAAGTTTTTCTTTACGTTTCCCTCGGCGACAGCTGATGCTGCAGAATTTTTTAGACAAAAGCCAATAATACAAGTAACTGCAGCAAGTTGATGCTGATGTTACCGTTACTGTTGATGCCACTGTTGATTCTTCATTTTTTGTGGCATCATTCGCTGCCCGGCGAGTCGCTGATATCCTTCCGCCACAAACCAAGTCAGCCAGCAATGAATAAAAACGCAGCAAAGGACACAACTCAAAAGCACAAAAGCAAAGTGTGATAAATGTTATGTAGACATGTCAAAAAAGAAAAAAATGCACTGAATAAGATGGGTATACAGAACCAGCAACAATCCTTTGAATCAAAAACTCAACAGAAACTGGAATTGTGATTACTTTCAGTAGTTATCAGTGAAACTTTAATACACTCCCTTTAAAGTAAATACGTTTTAGGGTAAATTAATCAAAAGTGCATAGATTCTATTATGTTAATGTTTATTTCTATACATAGAAAGCTGCATACATTTTTTTTATTTATCTCATACAATGTTATCCAAAAAACAGATAATTAAATTCTAGTTTTATAATCTCTGTAAACAAATTTGTTAATCATTGTAGGGTATCTATTTGCATATCACTTATGTTTCCTATTTCCCCACTGTCAATTTCCTCTTTGCTCTTTTGTTGCATACTTCAAGGCGTCACCGTAACAACAAACGTTGCCTTGTTGCTGCTGTGTTTGTATTTTGCAGCCTGTCAGTCGCATCAGAGCGAAATCCACTTCAATGTCCCGACACTTTTGACATGCAACTGACTGACTGACTGACTGACTGACTGACTGACTGACTGACGCACTGACTGACTGACTGACTGAGGCTTAAGCCTGCGCTCTCTCCGCGCAGATATTGGTGCTGCTATTTGATTGTCAGTCATTTGGCTTTGGTTATGCCTCGTTTAACAATGTTCAACACGATTTAGAGTAAAGATTTACTGCAACTTAATTTCATAGCCGTGTGCCACGAATCGTCAACAGGAGGCAACGGGGAGGGTGCCGCATAAAAGCTCATAATATTGATGAGACGAAGTTCCAGAAGGCAGAGAGGCACTGGGACAGAAAGAGCAATTGTGGCAGCCACGTGACTGCGAGAAACCGAGGCCTGCCAAAAATTTTTGTGCAATAAGCCAGAAATTGCAAGAAAATCAAGTCAACAATTGGCCAAAGGCGTTGCAAAAAAGAAGCAAAAGAAGGTGAGGGGGCAAACAGTTGGGACAAGGTGCAATGGGGCAAGTGGCATGCAGCAATGCAGGCAGTTTAAAATGCTGTTGACGTTGGCAAAAGGCTACACACAATTTTCAAGATTGTTTGGCAAGCCAGAAAACTTCAACTAATCTGAGTGTGTGTGTGTGTGTGTGTGTGTGTGTGTGTGTGTGTCTGTGTGTGTGTGTGTGTGTGTGTGTGTGTGTGTGTGTGTGTGTGTGTGTGTTAGTCCTTAGTTTTGAGGCCGGCACGTGCCTGTCAACCTACAAGTTGGAGCCTGCAGCGTTCAGTGAGAAATATGGGTCGCATTTACTTTTTTGATGAGCACAAAATGATTTCTTGACTTTGTTAGTTGCAGCATTATGTGGCAAGCAGCTGTTGTTGTGCTCCATGTTGTTGCATTCACCATTTGATGTGGCTGATTTAATTTTGAGTTCATTTTGCAGGCACAAATCGCAAAATAAATCGAACAGAAAACTCACTTGCAGCTTATAACCAATAAATGACTTGCGCCTGTCTCGAGGGAGCAGAGAGAGAGAGAGACAGAGAGAGAGAGAGAGGAAGTAAGAAGAACAAAAGAAGAGAGTTTAAGTTTGTAAAGCTGAGTTCTGTCTTTGCATTGTGTCCTTGCCGCTGGATAAAGCCAAAAAGCCCGCTCAAAGCCAACGTCGAAAGACGATGCCAGAAAACAATAAAAATTGTTACAAAATGTCGCTTCAAGATAAACGTGAAGGCATTTTGAGTGCTAAACAAGGGACGATAGGTTCTTGCGGGTGGTGAATGGATGTCAAGAGTAGGGGGAGGGTGAATGGTAGGGGGAAGAGGAGAAACCAAAGCACGTTGGGCGATAAAAAAAATGACTGCACATAAAAAAGGAAGGCAAACGATAAAATGCGACAAAACCAACAAACAAATCTTCACTGCAAGCGGAAAGGAAATCAGAGTGAGTTATCCTTGAGGGTTAGACACAGAGGGGGGAGAGAAGAAGAATGGGGGAGCCGAAGAGCGGACTGAAGCGGAGCATACCAAAGCGACAATCAGACATATGAAAAATGTCTTTATCTTATCTTGTCACCCTCCATATATATATCTCTTTCTCAGTCGCTTTCTCTGTGTCTCTCTGTCTCTGTCTTAGTCTCTAAACGACGAGTAGTTTAAAGTAGTTGCGCCTTTTGTCAGAAAGGATTTTCAGTTTTTTTTTAGCTGAGAATTGTTTTCAGATTAAGCCAGTGAATCTGCACAAATATGTGAGAAATAGAGTGGATATTCTAAGTAACTGATAGAGGTTGACAAGTGTTTATGGAGAGCTTTACTTATGTAAATTTAAAAGCAAGAATTTCAAAGACTTTTAAGAACAGTTGAGTAACTCAATACCTGTTTAAAGCACACATTGAAGCTAAGAACTTCATAGATAAAATAATAATTTATAAGTGGCTTTATCTCCAATTGGCTTAAATCAATTAAAACTAAATGTTTTACTAATTGAGCTAATTTAATAATAAATTTAGTAATTGAATTCGATTTTGAAAACTATAAAGCGCAATAATTTTCAGAAGCCTTCATTTCTGTATAATTTTCTTAACTTTTCTCTTAACCAATTTTCTTAATTTTCGACCAATTTCAAACTGTCAGCATTTCCACAAACATATTATTTAAGAAAACTCTTAGCTCTGCTGCATTCGACATAACTCCACAGTTTTCTTTTGACGTCCTGTCAATTCGTTAGCTTCTATTGTAGCAATTTTCACTTGGTTTCAACTCATTTTCTTTGCTGCTTGAAATCTTTTCCATTTCTTTCGTTTTTCCATTTTTATTTTCGACATTTTTATTTTTTGGTAGCGCAAGTTTTCGCACTTTGCTTTCGAATTTTTCTCATTTTTCTCATTCTCTTTCGCAGTTTCAGTTGCGGCCACGCAATAGTGCCACAAATTAGGCAAAACTTTGTGCCACACTATAGCTGTTGGTGTTGCAACTTTATTAGCTGCTGCTTGGCAGCTTGGCAGCTAGCCAGTTGGAAATGGGAAAATAGAAAAGTGTCGAAATGACTTTAAACGACTTTAAACGTTCAACATTTTCCAAGGTTTTTCCAGCTATTAATAGACGAGTTTCCATGGCAAAAAGGGGGTTCTAGTTGACCCCGTTGATGCTCATATCTAATGATAATTACCAGCGATTTTCACACTCACTTGAGTTGCCATCGATGCGCACACACACACACACACACACACACACACACACACACACACACACATGCACACACGGACACTCACAACATTTCTGCATAGATACAGTTAAGTGTGGCGGCTTAATTCTGGCCGTGTCACTCACAATTAGCCGCATGGCTAAAAATAAGAATGGCCAAGAGTATTGTGTATTGTGTACTCTGTGTGTGTCGAAGGATGTGGCCAAAAGGGGCGTGGTGGCAGTGGAGGAGCAGCTAGAACGGATGAGGGACGAGGGAAGCTGACAATCTGCCTGCTCACTGTCAATGAGTGCGAGTGACTTGGGGCTAAAGCGGGTTTGACAGCGTGTGACAATACACACACACACACATACACTAAAACACTTGAGCTCACACACACACACACACACTCTACACACATCTCTCTTACACTCACTGCCCCTCACATGCTCACTCTTTGCTTGCAGAGCAAACGAGCTGTAGAGAGAAAGATAGATTCAGCAGCAACCGCTTAGCATATTTTCTACCCTGTAACTCGATCACAAAAGGTCGCTTAGTTAGAAAGAAACAAAGCAACAATGGTTTAAGCAACAAGTTTCGCGCTTACTTAACTGCTTTAACAGGGTAGTTACTTACAGGGTATCTTTTCGCTTAGTATTTTGTTAGGTGCACTCCTGTGTCCTGCTGTGGGCAGACAGACAGACAGCCAGACGGACAGAGAGACACACTTGGACACAGCGCTTAGAGTGTCCTTCAGTCTATTTGGATACTTTGCATTTTCTGCGTTTTGCTTTTTCAATGGTTCTTCTTGTTGTTGGCTTCCTTGCTAAATGTGCTCTATTTTTACACGAGGCTACACACACACACACACACAACAAGCACACCCACATAATACACAACACACTGATACACACACACACACACGCATAGAAACAATGCCACTTTGGCTAATGAAATGCAAACGCTGTTGTAAAAAAATATATATGCAAAGTGTGTGTGTGTATGGATGAGTGTTAGTGTATGTGTGTGTGTGTGTGTGTGAGTATAAGATTTTGAAAATAGCTACAAAGCTGCAAAAAACCAACAAGAACAACATTTATGTATAACTGCCATATTAATATTTATGCATTGTGTTAGCAGCAGACTAATGAATGCTGGCCAAAACAGAACTTGGCTTGCAACTTGACCAGCCAACAAGCTGCTTAAAGACCAAAGGCTTCAAAATTAACACAATCGCATAGGGATTGCATAAAGAATTTAATCTAATAAATAGTAAAACTAACTAAATTTACAAAGAATTTAAAGGTAAAACTTGTAGTCAATGGAGAAAGTATCCTTAAAAGTTACTTAAGATACAATCGAATTTTAAAGAATAAAAGTGAATTTTAGTAAAAATAAAACTATACCTTTTTAAGATAATTTTTACATATTTAAATCTGGAATATTAAAAGCTTCTCAAGCTTTTCTTGTTCTTCTCTAGCTTTACTAAAAATCCCCCTTTCATTATTATAGACAATATTTATCTAAGTAATTTCAACTGACTCATACCTCAGTATATATTTCTCATTTCCAACTCTTAAGCAGCTTTTTAAGTTGGTCTTTTTTGGTAAAAGTGTCGCTAGTGCCTAACTGATTGCTTAATTTAATGAAAAGTATTTGGCATGGAAACAGACAGAGTTTTTGGAAGGGGTTGGAAAAAACATTTTTGGAAAGTTTTAGAGTCCAGTTAGCGTCACAGTGCTGGCAAACGTTGACACGCCCACAAAACCTTTGCCATTGCCAACACAACCTTACAAAACTTTGCAATGCGAGTGTAAATAGAATGAGGTGCTCGACAGAAAATGGAAAACTGTAATGTTGGCCAGGACTTTGGCTTCTATTTTTGATTCACAGCTCACATCACAACTCACAATTTCTCACAATTTGATTTGCAAATTGAAATATGCCGTCATTGTGAACTGTTGGCATTTGAGTTACGCCCACAATCTCATTCGCCCTCTTGGACTTTTAGCAGAGTCCTTAACAATTTTAATTAGCATTTTATCTGAATTTCCCTCAAACTCCATTCAAATATTTTAAATGCTGATTTTAATCATAAATGGAAATTTAAGCAAATACTGAAAGGCGTTAAAGAAAATAAAATAAAGTGACTAAATGATACCCTGTATATCTGTATTTTTAAGGAGAAGATTCTCCTCTTAACAAATCAGTTAAAAATTTCACATTTTTATAGCTGAGTTAAGTTTTAGTCAGATAAATCTGCCTTAGGATAAAAGTACAGGGTATAAAATGTGCGCATTTTATTTGACTTAATATCTTCTATATTGAAAATTAATTAATATTAATTACTTGTTCAATAACAAACACAAAACACATTGTTGTTTTCCTACATTTTCGCCAATAGTTTAACAATTAAATTAAATAAAAATCTTTGCAGAGTAAACTACAAATATTTGTCTTTCATTTGAAATGCAATTTTTTTTAATGCAAATGTAATTAACAAATGCATTTCAAGAGTATTGCTAACAACAAAAATAACTGGAAAAACTGTTCAAAAAAAGGTTAAATTTAATATAGCTGTCCACGACAGTTTTCACTTAAAGCCAACAATATCATTTTTCTTTCTTTTCTTCTTTTCCCCTACTGAATTGGGTGTTAATACAATTGAGTTTCATTGCACAAATATCGGTACAAACAAGCGAGTAATTGAGTCTGGCTTCCCAATCCAGAAATGCAGATTTTTCTCTTCTTTTTCACTCCCTTTTCAAAGGGCCAAATACAAATTAATCGACAGACGAGCCAACAAAAAACTGCCAAAGGTGTTGTTTGACATCGACAACAACTACTAAAAAGTAGAAAAACTATTAAATTTTAGACTCAAAACGAATATTTATATACACTAAAATAAACTTAAATATAATCTGAAGTTTTTGGAGTATAAACAATAGATTGATTATATAAACATTAACTCACTCTTGTTTTAAAGTTTAAAACAACAACTCTAGACTTCAAATCCCTTAAAGCTTTTATTGTTGACTTAAGTATTTTGCAATATTCTTTGTAGCTGTAAAAACAATCTATAAACAATCGCTTGGAATGCGTTACAAAATAACTGGCAAATTCCCTATAGCCTAATAAAAGTTATCCAACAACTGCGACGACAGCAATGAAACATTTGTACATCATGGGTATTCCCCTTGGCTCATTTTTCGGTCTGTACAACCCCACTGTATGCCACTTTGCCCCACTGTAGCCTGGCGCATATTCAGCTCTGTCAATAGACATCAAAAATGAAAATTGTAATGCGAACATTTCGAGAGACGGCGATGGGGAGTCAATGTCATCGTCATCGTCATGTCTGAGTCTGAGTCAGAGTGGGAGTCAGAGCCATTCAGTCATCCTGTGTGGATACATGGGAGCATCCTTTTGGGGGCATGGCAGTTGAACCGCCCGTTTGTTGTTTTTATGCAGCAGAAACTGCAGCAGGAACTGGAGTGAAAAGAGCAGGAGCCCTAACAGGGCACTGGGATATTGGCAGAAGGACTCCCTTTTGGCCACACACCCAGCCAACGTTTGCATTGGTAGTTGGCCATATTGACAGCAGCAAATTCATTAATGTCAGACCAAACAGACAGCGTACAGGTATTGGCATTGGCTGTTGGTTGTTGGTTCAGTCTCTTTCCTCTCTCTCTCTCTCTCCACCACTGCCTGCTGCAGGAGAAGCTCCTGGTTCTGGTCCACACTATGTCCTCACCGAAAAGCAATAATGCAACTTTATTTCGGGACGCGAAAATTTGCGCGCCATTGTTAAACGGTTTGCCTGGACAAGCGGCAGACTTGATAGACAGTCGGAGGGGGAAGTGGTAGAGGCAGTGGCAGGGGCAGGGGCAGGGGCAGGGGCAGGAGCTAGTGGACAGTGAGTTATCGTCGACAGGAGCAAGGACAATAGCCGTAATGAAGTGACGGCTTTATTGACAAATAAATTCTGTTTACCAACACTCAACGAAGCTGCGACAAACAAACAAACAAAACAACAGTCAACACGCGCCAATAAAACTAAAACGCTCAAAAAAATACTTATAAAAAATACGAAAGAAGAAGAAAAAGAAGTGGAGCTACAAATAATACCAGCAACTGCAGTGGCCAATTCGCTTTGATCTCTGGCAATAAAATAAATCGCATAAATACTGATATTACAAGTCTCCAAACGGTTCACCAACGTTGCAATCCCTCAACTCGAAACCAGTTGACAGCAGTTTCATTTTGAATTCAAATCAAACAGACAGAAGGACAAAGAGACAGAGAGACAGATAGACAGAGATGAGTTAGTCTGCAACAATGCGGCAGCCACATAAATTATGCAACAAATGTGCAGATTAAACACAAAATACCAAAGCACTTAAAATGCCCGAATAATCAATGGAGACACACAGCAGGGACATAGTTATGGCACACAAATTGAGAGCAGGATAGAAGTGCAAAGAGAGAGAAAGAGAAAGGAGAGAAAGAGAGAGAGTGGTGACTACCATTAGCAAACATCTTGTGGCAGCCAAAGCAGACAATTATAATTGTTTAAATATTTAAACACAATCAAATTAAAAGCGTTGACAATGAGCTGACATAAGAACTACAGATACAATACTTATATATCTTCAGCTATTGATATGCATAATGCACATTTTATCTATTATCTACAGTTGAATAAGAACTCAGCCTCAACTTTATTTCAACTTCAAAGCTAAACCTTTGTTAGTAATTCCTGTTGATTAAGCAAATATTTTGTTATAAACCAATTATAAATTTGTTGCTGTATGTTACTAGGCCAGTGTGACATTAAAACAAATACACAAAGATTAAAATATTTGAAGTCTTTCACATTTGTTTGCTACTAGATACTCTGTAATTGTTGCACTCTAAAAGAATTTGATTCTTTGCCAGATATTAAAATTGTATGAGGAATCCAAAATAATATGATGTGGCTCCCAGATGGTTAACATGACAACAGTTCATGAATTTCTGACAGATCATTATTACAGTGCGTAAATATTTTAATACTGCACTCATTTATTAGTTTATTTCACAGGTTGAGATACTGTACGAAATTGTTGTTGTTTATTTGTCAACTGACAAGCTCAACGATAATTGGTCAGTTTTCAATTATTCACAAATGTTTTGTGGTGAATGTGACATTGTGAAATGTGAATTGCGAGTTGTTTTGGCTGGACAGGAGTAATAGCGAGCAGTTTATAAATATTGAATAAGGGCAAATGTTTGTGACAATTGTCATGCATGTCGTTGTATCTATTGTTGTTGCTGTTAATGCTAAACTAATTATAAACAATCAACACAAAACGTATTCGGCAATTTGTTGTGATAACACAAAGCACAAAAATCAAATTACACAAAAATACACAACTTTGGAAATGTTTTCTTTAGCGCCCCAATAAGTATGCTATAGATAATGCAGCAAATCATTAAACTGCCGCATCGCATTGAACTAAGAGAGGGAACGAAAGCGAAAGAGGGAGAGACGGAACAAGATGAAGAGAGGGATAGAGAGCTTCCGTCAAGTATCTCGGCGCAGTTTTCACTTAACCGTCAAGTGTTTTGGCCGATTGACAGCGAATCGCATTCCAAAAGCCGCTGCGCCAACATCATTTATTTAAGAGTCGACACTGCTCGACAAGAGGGGCGTGGCCGAAGGAGTCAGTGCTAACGAGATTAGGGAGAAAGCATTTCCTTGGTCTGCATGGAAAGCCCCACGAATTTAATATGCACTCCCTGTTGTTTGGTCAATCGGAGCAGAACCAGCGGAGAGTCCTGGAACAGCGCTCGTTAGAGAGTGACACCAGAGCGAAAGCGACCGAAAGCTATAGAAAGAGAAGTGTTCAGAATGACGGCAAATATGATAGAATTGAAGATACCTCCTGAACTGAATTACACAAATTTGTTTAGTAATTCTAAAAATACAAACTTAAGCAATTTATTATCCACACGCTATTATCGTCAACTATTTTTCTAGTCATTTCTTTAGTATTGACTTTCAATATACCCCTTTGTAGTAGTCACAGTGGGTAGCATAACAAGCATATCCTTGGCACGTAATTCATGTTCAATGTATGTGAGTTTCTCTCCTTCTTGTGTGCTCCTCTCTCTCTCTCCCACTTCCTTTCTATCTTTCTTTTATTCATTCACTCCGTTTCTTTCACTGATTGACCCAAAAATGCGCTGATTCGTTTTGATTTTTACTGTGTCCTCTTTTTCTTTGGATTCAGTTGCTTCAAATATAAATTTCTCTGACGCAAATTGAAAACACAAAAATATGTCAGAAGGTTTATTGAAATGTTCGTTTTGAGACTTACACAAAACACGGAATGTGGTAATATATATGCATACAAATCATTTATAGAACTTGTCGCTGTTGTTGTGCTTATAATCAATAGAAAGATCTTGCCACATGCAATGGGTTGCATGCAACGGTTGTCGTTTATAGCTAAGCGCCTTTACCTAAGCAGCTACAGCGTTTTCCTTTATATTTTCCTCTCCCCTTGTTGCTACAGTAACACACATCCCTCCCTCTCACTCTGTTTCTCTCTGCTCCCTTTCCCTTTCTCCATTTCCCCTTGGAGAACTCGTACGTTTGGCATAATAAATTAGCTTGCTGACTTTTTGCTGGCTTTTGTGGTGCTTGCTTTGCTGCTTCTACTGCTGCTGTTGCTGCTGCTGCGTGGCGCCACACAGAGAGCTCTGTGGCAACTTCAATCCTAATTAGCTGACGCTGACGCAGTTTTGCATTTACCGACGCGGTGCGCACAGTGAAATTTATGCAAACTACTCATCACGTACATATATTTTATTTGCTTTGGTTGCCTGGCAATATTTTCGCTGCAACCAGAAAAGTGTCATGTTTGCCTAACGAACTGCTGCCTGCGCATAGACACGCCCCCCTTTTAAGCACTGGAACCTTCAGAATCTCCCACAAAGCACTGGGTTGTGCTGTAGCTTAATTGGCGCTAGAAAAATGAGTATTTAAAGCGTTAAAACGCTTGTGTAAGCTTCCTTAATTGCCTGTAATCTGGTCATAGGGAGAGCTTAGCACTCAGTGTCAATTCTACAAATGTATCAAAATTATATAATTTAGTAAATTCTAGTGTGAATCTTATTGTATAAGATGATATCACCATTATCTCTGTTCTGGCAACCAGTGCGTAATCAGCTGAGTCTCTTGATACCGGGCACAAATCTATTTCTAATATCGGCAGAGGCCAGCAAAAGATGTTTCCAAATCATGGATTACTTTCTGATGGGCATAGTTGGCTGTTGGGGTCTGTTGTATATGATCCGGGAAGGTGAAAATCTACAGAGTGCAAAGATAACATCAGATCTAGATGAGGACTCAGATACACAGGTCGATTTATTCAATTGGGGTTGTCAGCAGAATTTTGGTTTCCAACCGATTCTTAGATTTACGCGCAAGCAACTGGAGCTATTACTTCGCACGGATGATGATTCGAATCCATTATCTGAGTTCTTTGATAGCAAGGACGGGACAACAAGCGAGGAGGATGAGGTACAATGGGGCGAAGTTGAGGAAGACGTGAAATCTGAGGTGAAATGAGGGGGAAAATTCAGCTGAAATGATCTGAGTGTGAGTGTGTGTGTGTGTGGGTGTGTGTAAGTGCGATGGCTTTAACACTCACAAACACACACACACACGCAGAGAGACAAGCAGTAAATTAAATGTCTGTATGAACTTGATATCTGTAAAACAATTTCTTATATAAATTATGACGGCATTTTTTCTTAAGTTTCAATATTTCTTTAGTAAATAAAGTACATAAAGTCTGAAAAACTTATTCCAGTGAAATTTCAGTGCCTTAAAGCTTCTCAAAGCTTAGCATAATCTAATTAGTTTCATTTGCTTGTTGGCTTTTAAGCCAGTCGAAAGCTCATTAGGCTTAACACTTGCAGGAGTAGGAGCAATATATCTACCTCAACTGCTTACTCTTTCACTCTTTCAGTTATTTGTGTGCAGGTTGTGTTTTAATAATGTTGCCTGTCAAATGTCCTGTCGCTTAGGACAATAGCAACGAGCAGAGGCAGCAACAGTGCCTGCAAACCCTTTTCATTGTCCACATTTGGACACGTTTTCCAGTCCAAGGCTCAGTTTTGTATATTGTTTTGTTATTTTGAATTTTTTTCCTTTCCTTTTTTAGCCCGGATGTGTGAGCTTTTTTTTGCCTTGGCCTAAACGTTGAATTGTTAATAATATTTTTTTTGTTGTTGTTTCTTTATTTGCTTGTTGTGTTGTTCTTTTAATTTTTTTGTTTTTGCTGCTGCTGCCTTTTTGTTTGTCGTTGCACGTCAGGCATGACACGTTTGCTGACAAATGTTGCATATGCAATGTGCCTGCCTGCTTTTGCATGCAGCCTTGCCCCAGTTAAGTGCAACTTGCGACATGTCCCTTTGGCTTAAACCTCCCTCATCACAGTCAACAATATAATGAAGTGAATTATAAATTTGTTTGTTGCATTCGCAATTTGCAAATGCCATAAATTACAAAACAATGCTCTAAAGTGCCAAATTTCTGAACCCTTTCACCTTTCTTCTTCTAACACTTTCCCTCCCTCTCCCTCCCTCTCCCTCTCCCTCTCTTCTCCTTCTTCTGTCTTTCTTAATAATTAATAAGAGCCCAAAGAGCACGAACAACACTCGTCTCTCAATTCATTTGCTTCGAAACTGTGAACAGTTCGCCCCAAAAGTATATGCCGTTCAGAGTCATCGCTCATTTGTTATTTAATCTTCGTCCAGCTGGGATATCCCTTCTCTCTCCCTCCCTCTCTTCCCTTCCCTTTCGCTCTACCACTCTTACACTTGACTAGGCAAAAGTGTTAATGAGTTTTAATTATTAAAATTAGAAATTTTGTTGCTGTCGTCGTTGATTTTACTCTTGTTTTTGTTGTTGCATTTTTAATATGACAGTTTCATATTTTTGTATGCATTGCTTAGCCACGCCCACTCACACACACACAGACCCACACACACACATTTTCACATCAGAATTTTGGCCTTATCTCGTTACATAATTTTTGTTTACCCAGAGAGAAACAACAACAATAACAAGAGAACGATAACAACAACAAACAAGCTGCCTTCGCTACTGGCAGCAAACTTTTGGCACTGCCTGTGTGTGTGTGTCTGTATGTGTGTGTGTGTGTGTGTGTGTGTTGCAAATAATTTGCAATCAAAAGTTGCAGCCATGAAAATTTGCCGGTTTTTCGTTTCGTATTTGTTTGAACGGCTAAGGGGGCGTGGCAATGTCTCGCAGCTATTTTTCATTTGTTTTGCTCTGATTCTCTCTGTCCCTCTCTTTCTGCCTCTCTCTCTGTCTCTCTGCCACTGTGTATGTGGCAAGTATCTCGGAATTTTGGCTAATTTGTAAAATAAGCATAACGAGGCAAAGTTTTCGTCGTATCTTTTGAATCAATGGGTGTGAGTGGGTGTGTGTGCGTGTATGTAGGTGTGTCTGTGTGTGTGTGATACCTGCCAGTTGTTTGCTTAGCAATTAAAATATTAGTTTTACCATTTTGTTGAATCTACAGCAGCTGATTGCTGTTGTTGCTGTTGCCGTTGCTCTTGCTGTTCTTACCATTGCTGCTGTGTCCGTTGTTGTTGTTGTTGCTGTTGCTGTCGCTTGAGGGCGGCTTATTAAGCGATTTGGTTAAAGTGCTTAGCTAAGTAGGCGGGGCTAAGTCTTTAATCAAATGAGAGCAGGCGACAAGAAAAGCGCTAATTACCTGTGCAATTGCTGCTGTCGTGCTTGTTGTTGTTGCTCCTGACATGGCAGCAACACAGATAACAACGCAAACAAGCAGCAAGGATCAGGCAAAGGAGCAAAGCAAAACACGCGAACAATAGCGGCAAATTCTAAAAAAAAAAATGAAACACAAACTACAAATATAAAAAATGAAAAGCACAGAGCAACAACAACAACAGCACCAAGGATAGTCCTGAGCCAAGGGGAAGAGGAAGAGAGAGAGAGAGAGAGAGATAGAGGGGGAGACAGCAAGAGAGATTAAAGCAATGCCAGCAATGTACCGCGGAGGCCAAAGAGGTTTAATTGAGCGTTGCCCACCACAATGTGGGCAGCAAAGAGGCGCAGATGGTCAGAAAGGGGGGCGTGGCAGAATGCTGGCTGCTACTGCTGCTGTTGGGCGCGTGAGCCAAATGCCAAGCGGACAACAAAGTGAAAGAGCCAAAAGAAAGCAGCAGCAACGAAAGGCGGAAAATGCAAACAAAACGTTTCATTTAAGCCAAAAAGAAGTTGGCCAACATTGTGATTGCTATTGTTGTTTTTGCTGTTGCTGCTGTTGTTGCTGTTGTTGTTGCTGCTGCTGCAGCTGTAGTTTCTGCTGCCAAAGCACAACTGCAATTGTCTATTGCTGCAATGCATCCCGAGTCCTGTTTGCCACAATGGCCAACATCATTTTGTATGCAAAATGCGGCAAAAACACCGAGCAAAAACAACAACAACAACAACAGCACAAACAACAGCAACAATAACTAGAAGAAGAAGAGTAGAAATAGCAGCTGTAACAATTGCAGCACGCAGCATTCATTTGCTTTACTCATTTAGTTGCAACTCCACGTGGCACGCTACACACAAACTTTTGTATACCGCGTTTAGACACTCGATGCTTGCCACACTGACTTCTAAATGTATTCAACTCTATCAATAAAGTGTAAAGTCTTAGCCGCAATAATTTGGTATGATATCTGCATTTGTTAACTAATAGCTACATATTAGATTTAAAACTTTGTTTAACTAGTTGTCAAGTATGCGTTTACTTTTTGCTACAACTGTAGCTTGTTAATATGCCACCCGCAATGTGAGCCTTTAGGGCAAAGTGTAGCAATAAACAATTGTCGCAACAAAGCTGCAACTTGAGCTGCTGGTTATGGCACATTGAGAGCTAAAGAGAGAGAGGGAGAGGTGGACAGAGGGAGAGTTTGTGGGTGAGAGTAGGGGAGAGTGTGGGGGAGAGAGATTGAGGAAGAGAGAGTCCGCTACTAGTAGCCTGCGGCAGTTGCTGCTTCACTTTCTTTTGCTTTTTGTTTTACTTAAAGATTTTTTAGATACAAAGAACAAAAGAAGAGGGAGAAAGAGAAAGAAAAGAGTGGAAAGCAAAGCTTGCAAAAGCAATTCAAAAACTAAATAAACAAGCAGCTAACAACAATAACAACAACAACAAAAAACTCACTGCAGTCAACTTGGCAGCCGACGGCATTTAGTTGACTCGACGCTCTCGACTTAATTGGCGCTAGCTTGAAGGCGGCATGGGCGATGTGGGTGTGGCAATCGTGTCTTAAGCGCCAGTTAGCTGCATTTGCAAGATTGTAAGCCCAGCTAAGTTGTGGCTTAAACAGATTGACAGTCTTAAGATTAGCTGAAACTATGCAGATTGTCTGACCAGTTCTTAAAAATGTCAATAAATTAAATTAGCAATTATTTAAAAAACAAATCGTATAGTAAAACTGTTACATATGCTATTAAAATAAATAGTAAATATCTTTTAAAATTGCTATTATTTCTTTTAACAACTTTTATAGTATTTTTCTTCATTGTTTTGACTTGAACTTCGCCTATTATTTACGTCTTTATCAACACTATTAATCTTACTTTTTGTGAGGCCCACAAATGCATATTAAATACATTTAATTGCCAACAATTTATAGAAAAAATTTGTGCAAACACTTTGAGTAAATGCCGCCGTCAAGCGATAAAAGTCAATAGCAAAAGTTGTTTCAATGTTGAAGTTGCTGATGTTGGCGTTGCAGTGAAAACAACAACAACAACAACAACAACAACATACACAAACGCAATTATTTAAATATTTGCAATCGCTGTTCAGTGCGATTTGTGACGGTCTTTTGCAGTGTGTATTTTATACCCTCTACCTATGAACACAATGGGTTTCATGGACTATAAAATATGAAAATAAAAGACTTCTACTACTCTACAGTTACAGGGTATTAACAAGTCAAACCTTACACTTTTACTCATTTCGTTTGCCCCTCTATTTGTCTGTCGTTGTGTCAGTTGTTTGACAATTTACAAGCGCTTACAATTTAACGCCTTTTAGCAAATTCCGAGAGACTCACCTCAGACGCCTGTTCGACGAGGGTAATACGCCCACTGTATATATAGTATATAGACTTAACTGGCGATAATCATTACAGTTATGGGTGTGTGAGAGTGTGTGTGTGTGTGTGTCACGTTTAATTATTATAAGTCAACACTTGACTAGAGAGTGATTTATAATTGGCCAAAAGACAACACAAGGCCAACGACCAGAGCACGTAGCCTTTGCTAAGTAGATGCTCCAATGCGTATGCGTAATATTTGCATATGAAATTCGATAAAACACACAAATTTATTGAAGTTATCATAGGAACTTCATATATCTATAATTATAAACGAATGGGAAATAAACACATTGCGGTAAAAGGAAGGCAAATCAAAGTTACACCAACTTCTTGGCAATAATGGGAGCTTAGAAACCACAAAGCCAAACACACATGTTGGCTAACATAGGGAGGGGGTGGAGAATATGGTAGTTGCAGTAACGAAATCATTGCCAAGCAGAGAGTCAGCCAAGTTGCAAGGTTGATCAACAACAAGAACAGACACCAAACTGCAACTCTATGAGATTTTGCTGTATTTAAATGGAATTTGGCAGCCAAAGTTGGCCAAAACCCGCAAAACACACACAAACCGACACACACGCACACACACACACAAACAAAGGGAAACATCTGCCACCCACACAACGATCAACTGCCACAAGTGGGAGTAGAAGTGGGGGAGAATGGGGGAAAAGGGGAAAAGTGGGGAAAAGTGGGAATCAAAGCGTTGTGAAGGTTTACTTGCCAAAATGTTGAATGTATTTCCGCAGTGGCCACAACATACAAGACAAACAAAACAAGTCAAGAGGTTAGTAACTCCCTTAGCTACGTCTATGCCTGATTTGGCCGGGCTAACTGACTTTTGTGGTTGCCAGCACACAGTACAGTGAACTCTGAACAGTTTGTTATCAAGCCAGAAATAACTACTGTTTGCATATTAAAATATAAAAGTTTATAAACAAATTATAAACTTTTAAGGTAATAAAATATAATTATATTAAAATGAGTTTTTTATTAAAACTTTTAACAGCTGCCAAAACTATTGCCATAAAATATATAAATTATAAATCAATAGCTTTTGACTCATTTATTATTTGTTAAATTTAATTTGCACTTACGTTTAATTTTGTGGCACTTTGTCCCACTGTGCAGGGCAACCTCTAGCTATTCCATTACCTGTCTCCTGTCTACTGTCTCCGGTCTGCCGTCTGCTGTCTGTTGTTTGCTCTTGGCATATTTGTGCACTGAGACAGGCTATCAAATTGAGGTACAACTCACAAATCTCATTCGCATGCACAAACGTGAACACACACGCGCACAGGGTAACAGGGTAACGGGGTAAGAGGGTTACAGGGTAACAGGGTAACATAACATAAAATAATTGCATTTCAATGCCATTTGCAAACAGGACTTGTTTGTCGAGTGTTTTGGGTGTCTTCGACTTGCATTTACCACACCGAGAGTACAATCCAGTGGATTTCTCTCTCTCTTTCCCTCTTTCTTCCCTTCTCTCGCTTCTAATTAGTTTGCTTGGCTCAATTTTCTTTAATTTTCATCTAATTTTTGTTGTTGTGCTTTAGCTGGAGAGAAGCCCAGCTCATTACCCGTCCAATTAGTGGACCCCAAATGCCAGAGACGTAGCCAAGTTGTAACCACAGACTGCGCAAAAATTAATTTTAATTGCTATTTAACTGAGCGTATCCTGCAGATCCTTTTTGGCAGCACCAAGTACGTCAAAGGATTTGCTTCTTTTACATTTCTTTCATTCCATCTTTGCTTTCTTTTTTATTCATTTTATTCGGATTCCTCGTTTCTTTTATTATCTTGGTCTGTTCCGTACTTGAGTGAGTTAATTAATTTGTAATTTTCAACTGGACAATTTTAAAGGCTCTCATATACTCGTGGACTATAAAGACATGTGTGTTGGCATTCTGTTTATTTTAATATATTTTTACACAGCTGTTTTCCCCTAACTAAAGAACAATAGCTAGATTACACGATAGAACACGTTTTAATTTTAACACACATTCTCACTCACCCACACTTTTCACCATCTGTCATGAGGTGGGAGTAGCCGAAATGTGTAGCTAAATAACTCGACTAGAAAACACCCGAACACAAAATGTATCTCTTAAAGGTTTAAAGCTATTCTAGACATTCTTCTTAAACAAATTCTATTTAAGACTTTGTTTATTGCCAACTGACTGCATATACTCAGCTGTAAATGATATGGCACGGGTATCAAAGGGATGCCAAAATAAGCTTTCCAAGCTCACAGCTTGCACACTGTGTCCTTTCACCAGCTGTCTTTGCCTAGGTGTTAAAAATATAACAACAACAAAGCTGACAAAAAAAAGAACAAAATACAAGCGACAAGGCTCATTAGCAACACCCCTTCGCCCTCGAGCCACCCCTCCATCCCTCCCACTCAACCGCTAAACACTCCCCAACCCCCCCTACCCCCTCCGAGACCCACTGTAGCAGCGTGTCACGTCGTTGCCTTAATGAATTCAGCGTTTATGTCGCTTATTCCATTTGGTTTCATTATCACTACACACACACACCAGTACAGCGCTGATATGGAGGTATAGGAGTGTGTGTTTGTGTGTGCCATGAACTTTTGGGGTTACAACAACAATAGAACAGCAGCAGCAGTGAATTTAAATATTTGACACATTGAAATTGAGGCTGAAGGTTTCGGGTTCAGTTTTGAATCCGGTCTGAGAACGTGACAGCTTTAACTTAATTACGCAATCATAGGAAATTGGTTTCTCTTTCCGTCTCCCCCCGCCCCCTCCAAAACCAGGGAGGCAGAGAGAACGAGAGAAACCAGGTTAAATCTATACACAGATTTTTCAAATCAATATCTATCCCTTTCTAACCTTTATCTGTATCTGTTGTTCTCTTTCTTGCAGGTGCGCACATTGTTCGTCAGTGGTTTGCCAATGGATGCCAAACCACGTGAGCTCTATTTGCTATTCAGAGCCTATGAGGTGAGTTAACTATATGTCTGGGATTATCATCAGCATATCAAGCAAAGTGTCTATTAATTATAGAGATCATTTAAATAGAACTTAAGATTTGGATAGTATCAGAAGCATAGTTTTAGGCGCTTTAGAAAAGGATTTCTTGGGCTGACAACTAATTAGTATGTTAACTAATGGCAAAGTGTGTTTGAGAGAGGATTTGTTATGGGATTAAGTTTATTTAAATATGACAAATAATAGTTGAATGAATATAATTTAGATAAATTGAAGCTAAAGATAAAAGTTTTCTTTCAAAGAAACTCGTTTTTAATAGTTAGCTTATATATTAATTTATGAAGCAGTATAGTAGCTCTTCATGTAAATAAGAACTTAAGTAACTTAGCTTTTCTTAAGTCCTTTTTAAAGTGAAACATATAGAAATAAATAAAAAATCAGTTAAGTTTTATAAATTTAATCAAAATATATTTTGTAATTCTTAGGGCTACGAAGGATCTCTACTAAAAGTAACTAGCAAAAATGGCAAAACAGCATCGGTAAGTGAATGTTTAATATTTTATACCACAAACTAGTTATTTTTAAACTCAAATCATATCTAAACTTCAAAAACAGCCCGTTGGTTTTGTGACATTCCATACAAGAGCCGGTGCCGAGGCAGCTAAACAGGATTTGCAGGTAAAATATAATAAAAGATTTTATAACTTTTACATAATTCTATTCAATTGTTAACTATATAAAATCGATGAACAAAATCACCAACAATTCTTAGCAATAACCTTTCCAACAAAAAATAAATCAAACCAAACAAACAAAATTTCAAAATATGGCAAAATTTTCGACGTTTCAAAAAAAATAAAAGAATTTTACAACACTTAGAATGTAAAGCACTCTATAAGAAAACAATACTCGTACTCGTACTTGTACCTATTGCCTGGCTTACACTGGGCGCTATCAAATGTTATACCCCCAAAAGCAACAACAATCGTATCTCAAAATGTTATCCACAACAACAACAACAACTACAACTACAACAACAACAACAACCAGATGTACTCTCACACGTGCTTGCATTTTGAAAGAACCTTCACCACATTTATCTTTAAGTCTATCCTGATTTCTCTATCTTATAGTCTGTTTTATTTTGGTATTGCATCTCGCTCTCAGATATCTACTCTCTCTTTCATACACACTGACACACAGAAATACACTCCTCACATTTTACACTCATCTATAGCAACTGCAATGAGGCAATTGAAGCACCAACAACTATGAACTCTATTTTAAAACGGAAGCCTGGCAACTCTAGACCACAAATAATTATGGCTGGTGCATGTTCAAGACCCCCCCCTTAGTCACCCCTACCCCTTTTGGCACCAAAACCGAAACCAACAACAACAACAACAACAACAAGTACTACAACAAATACAACGAATTGTTGTATGGTCCCTCAACGACCCTCAATACTCATAGGTGCTCTTCCTATGCAGTTGCTGTTCATCTTTTTGCTTTTGTGCATACACAAACACCCTCACACACACACCCAAACATACACACACACACACACACACTCAGGCAAACACAATGTGAACTAGTTCCCCTCGTAACCCGTTCATCTGTGAGGCATCAAATGGCACCACTCAAAAGCCACTGAATCTCTCAGCGTTTTGTAAGCACCACCGCTGAAAAAAGAAAAATGTAAATCAAAAATTCAGTAACAAGTTGGTTTTTACGTTCCCAATTTACAAAAAATGAGAGAAAAAAGTTCTTCTCTCTCTCACTTTCTCTCTCTTTCTCTGTCTCTCAATCACACGCAAATGCGACATTCAAAATTATTTTTGGCGAATTGTTGCAAGTAACGAAATCGAAAATAAATAGAAAAGAAAAATTTATAAAACGAACATTTTGTTGAAAAAGTTTTAAAATATAAAAAAAAACACATTTTATTATTTTGCAATAGTAAAAAAATAAAAACAATGAATAGAAAAAATAGAAAATACAAACCGCTGTATTTTGATCTGATCATTTACAGCAGGGTGTACGCTTCGATCCCGATATGCCCCAAACAATTCGCTTGGAATTCGCCAAGAGTAACACGAAAGTGAGCAAACCCAAACCACAGCCCAATACAGCGACAACAGCCTCACATCCTGCATTGATGCACCCACTCACTGGACGTAAAAAAAAAAAAAAAAAAAAAAAAAAAAAAAAACAATTAAAAATAGCAGCTGCTACTTTATTTTGGTTTTATGTATGTAGTTAATAGTTTAATAATAAATAAAACATAAAAAAAACGAAGAAAAACTCGTTTCGAAGGCGTAATAGCGCACCTCCTAAATCTTTCGACACACACACACACACATACACAATATACACACACACACACACTCGAGAATAACCCAACAATTCAACAGTTGAAATTTGCTTCAAAGTGCACAAATCTATATATTATATATATATATCTCGTATATATCAATTGTTATATCTATATTAATTGTACGCCCGAAACTAAATTTCGCTATAAATATTTACATAGGTTACAGCAACAACTCAACAACAACTACAACAACAACAACAACTCCAATGATATTATGTACGCACCTTCGATCACTGTAACACTCTGTTTGAATCACACACCAGTACACACACACACACACACACACACACACTCACACACTCAGACACACACAACTACACACAGTGAGATACAGAATTTCCAAATTGTTGACGTACTTTGCGAGTTGGAAATCCGCTTGAAGACAATTAAATTTTAAATTTAAATATTTTTAAAAATCTATAATTTTTAAGACTTTTCTCTTGTCTTTGAAAACACACTTCTTTTAAGTTGAAATCAATTAAATTCAGTTAAATTCCAAATTTGCTTTCAATGTCCTTTCCGAAACAAAAGACTTAGGCAACGAACTTGAAACAATTAAAATATGTTTTAATTAAAAGTTTTTGTTGTTCCCTCACTCACAAGAAGTTACAAATATTACAACAACTAAGAGTATATGAAACAAAAATAAACAGCAAAAGCAACAACAACAAAAACATCAACAACAACAACTACAAGAACAACAGATTGATTAACAGTAACTGGCGCTCAACTGATTTCTCGTCTGCTTTATCTCAATTCTCTTAGATCTTGGCGGTCCGTTCTTTCCGGGCGGACCCGAGCTATGGCATCATCCGTTAGCGTATTCGGCCGCCGCTGCCGCTGAGCTGCCCGGTGCAGCTGCCTTGCAGCATGCAACACTCGTGCATCCGGCACTGCATCCGCAGGTGCCCGTTCGCTCCTATCTCTGACTAAATACAGACAAAGTAATGGAGCAGCCTATGCATCAAGTGAGTAGTAAAAGAGGCAGCAACAACTACACATACCCTGTACTTACTTGATCTTCTCTTCATCTTTTGTTCACTGCTTAGACTCAAATAACAATGCCACATCATCAGACAACTGCTACAGCTTTACATCCCAGCCAGGCGGCCATGGCGCACATGGCCGCTGCTGCCGCTGCCGGTGGCAATGGTGCTGCGGCGGCTGCTGCTGCGGCAGCGCCACAGAGTGCTGCTGGTAATGCGGCCGCTGCTGCAGCTGCTGCTGCCGCCGCTGCTGCGGCTGCATCGCATCATCATTTTTTATCCAGTCCCGCGTTGGCAAGCCCCGCCGGCTCCACCAACAACGCTACACACCCGGCCAATCCACAGATAGCCGCCAATGCGCCCTGCTCCACGCTGTTCGTGGCCAATTTGGGCCAATTTGTGTCCGAGCACGAGCTCAAGGAGGTGTTCTCTAGGTAAATGCTTAACAATCGATCGATAAACATTCGATAAAACATATCGAACAATACACTAAACACACACAAGTAACAAGTTTGAGTTGTTGAGCGAATTAAAAGCGCACCACCAATCACCAGTCACCAATCACTGTTCACCACTCACTGTTCACCACTCACTGTTCACCACTCTCCATTCACCACTCTACCACCTAATAATGCACCATAATTTTATTCTCGATATACTAAAACTAATCGATAACTTTTGCGTTCTCTCTTTGGTTCGTTTGTTGCCCAATCACCAATTGTATTATACATGAATAACCGACTACTTATACTACTCCAAAAACCAATATGTTATCAATATATATACATAAAAAAAAAACATATATATATATATGCACAGTATGCCTGGCTTTTGTCGCCTACGAATGCACACAAAAGGTACGCACAATATCACAACTTCTATGCCTTCAACTTTGTCTTCAACTCTGACTTCTCCACCACCAACATCAAACTTCCTTACTGCAACTGCAGCAGCTGCCGCAGCCGCAGCATCAGCAGCAACAGCAACCACCACAAGCTGCAATACTGCATTGGCCAACAGCAACTGCAACAGCAACAGCCACATTGGTCAGCCACAGCAACATCCGGTGGCATTCATTGAGTTCAATGATGCCACAAGTGCCGCACAAGCCATGCAACAGTTGCAAGGCAAGTATTTGTTGAGCTCCGATCGCGGTTCCATACGCATTGAGTACGCGAAGACGAAGATGTTGAATGAGATGACATTGCCGCTGATCAGCGGCAGCAGCAAGGCCATTGTACCACCACCACCACCAACAGCAGCAACCGCACATCAACAGCTTTTCATATTGAATGGCGGCTTGGAGTTACCACCACCGCCACCACCACATTTGGGGCATATTAGCAATACCAATATGATTGTAACTGCACCAACAATGAGCACCACAGCACCAGCAGCTCTTGCAATATCAAATGCACCACAACAACAGCAGCACCAACAGCACCAGCAACAGCAGCAACAACATCAGCAACAGCTACAGCAGCAACATCAATTTCAACTACAGCAACATCAACTACAGCAGTTACATCAGGCGCCAACTGGCTGCACCACCAGCACCACTAGCGTTGTTGTTAACTCACTACAGCACCACCAACTTCATCCAAATCAGCACCACCAAAATCATCTCTTTAGAGACGTATGTATACGATAAAAAAGAAAGAAAAAAAGAAAGTAAAAAACCAAAAAAAAATACATACGCTAAAAAGTAGAAGTAGAATTGCTTGCTATCTCTCTCACACGCAATCACTCTCTCTCTCTCTCTCCCTCTTTCTATCTCTATCTCACTCACTTCGCTCAGCAATATGTTAAGCCATTTTTATGCCTCTCTAAACGTTATAAATATTAAATGAGCAGACAAACGCTCACACCCAAAGGGTTCAAACCGTAATTCACACAAAAACCTTCCAGTTTAATCCTGGGCACATGTATCATAAGTAAACTCTATGCACGTATATATGTATATGTATATATATCTACTTTATTTGTATGAAAGAGCAACCCATTAACTATTTATGAAATTGCAAATTGTTATTGTTTAGCTCGGCTCGTTTACTTTGCATGAGAGCAGCCGCCACAGCAACAGCAACAGCAACATTGGCTGCAGCAACATCCCGACAGCAACTGCTAAAATTATAACCAGGCAGGCATTTAAATACAAATTATAACAAACAAATGTGGGTGGCAACACACACACACACACAAACACACACGTGTACACCCACACACACACCAACTCCACTCGTCCTCTGAGCACTGACTCTGCAGCAGCAACATTCTCGCCAGCAACTACAGCAATTTATGGTCGTCTTATAGCACTTGACTTTATGACTCATACAAACACACACACTCACATACACACACACACACACACTACTATGTCTGCAGACTTAATATGGCAACCTCAACTGAGCTACCAGCCAGTTTTAAGTGCCAACCTCCGTTTAGCCAAAAAAAAATAATAACAGCAGCACATTTCTTTACTCCATGTATTAGTGTGTGTGTGTGTGTGTGCTGGTTGTGCTGCTGCACGTATTTAAAATGCGAAAAGACCACATAAATTTAGTTTTTCAATTTTCGTGCGAGAAAAAGTGAAGCCACCAACGATCACCAGCAACAACAGCAAAAACAGCACACACAATAAACATGGCAATGAGAAAAATAGCTAAAAAAAAAAAAAAAATTGTTTATAAAAAATGCAAAACATCAAGCATGCCACGCCCACCAGCAAGTGCTGCTTGGGGGATGGCAGGTAGATAGATTAAGGGGAGAAAACTGCTAGACGGGAAATGAAAAACTCAACTGCAATTTTCCCGCTAGTTTAACTTAAACTTTATAAATGTACTCAGAGTTAAAGCTGTCTCTTCGATATCAGTAAGTAAAACAAGTTAAGAACAGTTTATAACTGATATAAGGAAAAGTAAATAGATTTAAGGAGACTTTTAAGGGACTTTTATTTACACAAAACTTTGTTCATAAATTTTAGGATTTTTACAGAATATCTTTAAATTTTTATCAAAGAGCAAAACGAATAACAGTTTCAATGATTATGTTGATTTTTATAATGCCAAAATCAGACTTCATATGACCCAATAATCAATTTCAAATCGAGTTTCAATTCAAAAAAATCGCTGGGGTATTAAAACACGGACTGTAAAAACTTAAATAATAAACTTTTTCAACTAAATTTTTAGTGTATGTGCTGTTTGGCTGCTTGATTGCTTGTTCGAAATCAATTTAAATCGTTTACATTTTGATGCCAGCAGGGCAGGAGACCTAGGGAGGGCTTGAAGGGGAGTACCAAGGGTGTTGTAGCTGAATGCCAAGGCTGTGAAGGAGTCGTAAAAAGTTCTGCAGCTGCTGCTGGGCGCAAATTACGCACTTCACTTTGTTGAAGAGGCGGAGATTGACGGGGGTAGGAAAGGATGGAGTGTTGGATTTTGGGGCTTTTGATGTAGGAAAGTTTTTTTGCATGCTGTTTACACATAAAACATGATTCTTATGTCGGGTCAGTCATAAAATATCCAAAAGGTTTTGTGTGTGGGCAGATCCCTTTGTGGTACGCATGTGTGGAGCATTAAACTGAAGTGTAACCGCTTTGACAACTAACCCACTAACTAATCACAATTGCACCGCCTAGCCAAAGAATAAAGAAAAGAGAAAATACAACTGAAGTGAATGAAATTGTATTGGCCAACCACTAAAACCACCAATTGTTCTGACTACTTTCTATTACAGAGGAGCGGGTATGGAATCAAGGCATGATTTGCTCGCTAAGAAATTAGAGCGTGAAATGCAGCAGCAGCAACAACAACAACAACAGCAGCAGCAACAACAACAGCAGCAACAGGCACACCACCAGCCACAGTCGCACCATCAACATTATCATCAGAGCCACCAATCGCATCATCATCATCATCATCATCAGCACCATCAGCAGCAGCAGTTTTTGATGACGCCGACAGCGACCTGACCCGGCAGCGCAAATGCCGCGACGACACCGCTGCCCCACTACCATCAGCCGCAGCAGCATCACCAGCACCACCACCATCTGACACAGCACCATCAACAGCATGTGGTGCAACAGCCACAGCAACAGCAGCACCACCACATCTACTCGTATGTGCTGCCAGCGGCAACACATATTGCTGCCTGAGTGGTGGTGCAACATGGTGGTGCAGCAGGGTCCACGGTCCGTATATTTCGAGTTTGAACGCGTCACCACCCCCTCCCCCCCTTCTACCAAGACGCGTACAGCATAGAGCAAGAAAATAGCTCCGCATGTAACGGATGCATGCAATAGAAGGAAATCACATAAAACAAAACTTTAGTTGTAGTATAAAAAAAAATATTAAAAAAATTACAAAAAAAAAAAACAAAACAAAAAAAAAAAATACAACCACAAGTATATAGATATACTATATACGATATAATAATTGATATGGCAAGCCTAACCCAGTTTAGTGAAATTTTTGACAGGCCGTTAAAAAACTATAGGAAAAACCAAAAGAAAAGGAAGGAAAAGAAAAGAAAAGCAAAGAAAAGGCAGCAAAGAATAAACTTGTAGTAAAATATACAAAGAAAAACGATAGAACAGAATTAGAGATTGAGAGAACCAAATCTAAAGACAGTTGATATGCCCCCAATATATATATATATACACATATATATATCTGATATATATATATATAAATAGTTAAAAAGCTACTAAAGGTTTTTGAAAGATTTTTAACTATGATTGTTCCGTTGATTTTTAAGTTTTGTGTTTTAGTTTTTTGATTATTTTCATAAAATGGAATTGAGAAATTTTAATCAATTTTTCATAATATTTTCAAACGCATAATAACAAGTTAAGGAAATAACATAAATAAATATGAACATGAAAGTAAATTTAAATTTAAAAGTTAAATGGAAAAGAATACCAAAAAGAAAAAAAAAAAGAAATATAATTATAGCTTAACCGAATGTGCCCTTTAAATAGCTCTCTTTCTAGAATTATAATAATGATAACAACAAAAAAAAAAAAAAAAGACAAAAAAGTAAACAAAACCATGAGAAACCAAAAGGGAATACATCTATCTGCATGTATTTATATTTGCATTAAACTAATGTATATTGTATCTATTCAATACAATTTTGAAAGTGTTATTTAAAGATGGAAAGAAACAATTTGTAATAACAACAATAGGAACAACAACAAACAACCAACAACAACAAGAACAACAACGAGAACTAGTCGACGTCATCATCAAAGTGAAAATTTAACTGAAAGCTGGTTTCGAAATTTATTTGTTATAATAAATAAATCGTACTTATAAATAAATTTGTGAATTCGAATTCGACACAGGCATTAAGCTCGAGTTGTGCTGTTAAAGACTCGCAACACAATTCATTCTAATATATATATCAACAAATAAATATATCAATCTAAAAACATAATCGAACCACAAATCGGTTCCAATTATATAATTCAAACAACACTCTCTCGACACACTTTCCGCCCAAAAAATACTGAGATTGTCTTTCTTGAATGAATTCTGCAAAGTTCTCGCCCCAAAAAGACTAAAATCTCTTGACTTTCCCCATAACAGAATTCCTAACGAACTTTTTTCTGAGAAGATTACAAAAAAATGCTAGAACAATCAACACTCACATTTTTCTTGCTAAACAAACAAAAAATAAAATAACACAAATAACATAAATGAAACCAACGAACGTGATGGGGGAAGAGGTTTTAATACAAGTCGTAGATCTAGACAGAATGACAAAAAGAACACAATAAACAACAACAACAATTTCTAAGGATGGGTTCTAGTACTATATAAAATCAGTAACATATCATCTTATGTAGCAGCAGCAAACAGCAATAACAACTACAACTACAACAAAAACAACAACAATTATGAATACTAATTACATTAACTGTAGCTAAGCGAGACAAACTACAAGTACATTTATGCTAAAGCAATGTTAAAGTTAAAGGCTAAAACAACTATTAAAAAAACAATACAACAACAAAAGGCAAGACATATAGAGGTTTAAGTAGCTAATTACAACAACAACAACAACAACAACTTGAAAATTATAATATATTTTATTTTGTATTTTGAATCCCATTTTGAATCCCTAGTTTAACTTGGTTTCGAGTAGTTACAGTTTACTCTCAGCATTGTTTAAACGTTAAGCATAATTATTATAATTATATTTTAATTAAAAACTTATATTTACCAAAGTTGTCCTTACTAAACAAAAACCTATTTACGTTAACAACTCCCAACAATTTGTTAGAACAAGCAAACAAAAAACAAAAAGAAAACATATTTAATATTAAGTTAAGAAAAGAAAACTAGACATACCAAAGGCATATTTGAAAGAAAAATGAAAAGAAAATATGAGAAAATATGTTATAGCAATAATTGGCATTATAATTGAATTGGTATTGGATTTTCAATCATTTTGTTTATATAATTTAAAACAAATAATTTCTTTTAATTTAAATTTCAATTGACTTTTGGTCAAATTGCAAAGCATATTCCGTCCAATTACATTTCTTGCTTTCCTCTTGCCTGCAAACTTATTAACCTCATCGAACATCATTACCATCAACAATTTCATTATCATTACGATCAAACAAACAGACACACACACACACACACACACACACACACACACACACACATATGCATGCGCAGACAGTACATACTTATGAAGAGTTAGATGTAAGCAAAAACAGATAAGAATAAATTCAATTATATTATTAACTAATGCATATCATAAAATTGCGCCTTTAAAACAAAAAAGAAAAGAAATACAAAATATTTACAACTATAAATAAGCATTATGATTAACTAAATTGAATAGTTACCAAAATGGAATAACAGCTATGCCTAATACAAATATTTTCGAAATTAATTTTTAACATTAAGCAGCAAACGCCTGAAAGTATGCAAAGAAAAGCAATGTAATCGCGTTCTAATAAGCTGCGACCACGTCTGTGTGTGTGCGTGTGCATGTGCGTGTGTATGTGTGTGAGAGAGAGAGCGAATGTGCATGTGTGAATGAATCGTCAAAACAGCATATCCCCATCTAGCAACTATATGACAAAAAGGATATATTTAGCTGCCTTTAGGCCTATTTCCAAACATGATCCTAAAACTATATTTCAAGACGATTTCATCAGAAATGTTATGAAACTGAAAGTGAAAAGTATTTTCGCTCGGGAAATTCTTTAAAACATAATGAAACTAGTGTGTAAATGATTAAAACTAAAGCTAAAACTAAACAATATGAATTATGGGAACATTATATAAATATATGAATACATTTTTGAAAATATAAATAAACAAAAAAACAAAAAAAAAAACGATTGAATAAACTACATACAACTACAACAGATACATATCAGCAAGATGAAAGATTTACCAGATAAAACAAAGTAAGCAAAAATGAAGAAAAACAAAAACTTATACAAGAAATATACTAAAGATAAACTTATAGTATAAAACAAAAGAAAAAAAAACGATAAGCGATATGTTTTGATGTGGTTTTTAAACATTTTTTGACAATGTAAGCGTAAAAAGGCAAAAGCAGTTACCAAAACAAACAAAAGTTTAAAGTAAAACATAATAAATGAAACAAGAAACAAGAATTATGATAGAATATGAGTTCTAACTGTGTCTAGGGGCAATTAGTAATAGATTAAACACTACTTACATATATATGTAAAGGCATATAAACATATAAAGGCAAAGAAATTTGTAATTTTATTGGATTATTTATTATTTTTAAGTATATGTATATTCTATTCTTTGATCGCTTCTCGAAATTAATTCCAATTATTTAAAAAAAGAATTGAATTCCATTTGAATACTTTCATCTCTATTCCAATTGCCTTATTTAAAAGTTCTTTAACCCGACTAATTCTTAAGTAATTAATAATATTATATACCATATATACCCTTTATCATATATATAAAAAAGGAAAATAATATATATATATATCTACTATATACACTATTTATACTATCTTTCCGTAATTGCGTTTATGTGTAGCTTTTACTTAGCCTTTTTTTAATTGACGGTATTAATTATGCATAATAAATTCATTTTGTTCGTTAAACAAAAATTCCAACCGATATTTGTTTTATTTCCATATTTCCATATTTTTATTATTTTTCCATATTTTTTTTTTAACTATTTGTTAAAACATGATGCGCATAAACCTTAAGGAAACGAATTTTAAATTAGTGAAAATTTTTGCAACAACTATACAAGTTAATAAACATAATATACAACAACAAAAACATATATATATTGTCAACAAATATATATATATATAAAATGGTTATAAACTTAAGAATGAATATATATTATAGTACGATATCAACTACAACAGAGAAGAAATTCTCAAAAATTTGCTATGGAAGATGCTGTAAATTTGTTTATAACATTTCCAATATACATATACTATATACTCGAACATATACATATAAATATACATAGACAGGAACACACAAACACACACACACACATTTACATTTACAATTACAATTACATATACATTTACATTTACATGCATAGCCATCTAAGTAGAACAAATTGATATTAAATATTGAAAATATCAATAAAAAAACATTAATGCTGATTGACAGTAACAACAAAAACAACAACAACAACAAGTGAAACATTTGAAAAATATAACAATTGAAAACATATCAAACTCGTGCCCGATATAAAAATAAAAAAATATGAACTATATGTGTGTGCAGACACATGGATATATAATGATATATATATATATACAAATATATAGCCGCAGCAACAAATTAGCAGCAGCAATTTTCAAATTATAAAAAATTAAAAATAAAGATAAAGATAAATCGAACTACATATAAAGCATAAGCAATTTTTAATTGCAACTTTTATCATTATAAAGATAACAAATAATAATAATTACAAATTATTTATAAAAATAATAAATATTATTATTATTATTATTATTAACTACAACAAATGGCAAATATTTGTCTATTTTGAGGCTCATTTAAAATTTTTGCAAAATAATAAAAAATTAATATAATAATAATGAAAACGAGAAGAGAAAAATTTAAGAACTCATTATTTAAACAATTGACAAACTTTTGCTAGTATTGTAAAAATGGGAATGAACAACAAAAACAAACGAGAACAAAAAATATACAAATGAGCGGAAGCTAAGAAATGATTAGCTAAATATTATTATAAACTTATTATAAATGGAATGAAAAACCACAAAAAAGAAAAAGAAAAAAAAAAAAACAAAAAAATATATTAATATCAGCCTTGTTCTTTATATATATTTCAAAGTAAACAAAAATACAAACAAAATGCATACAATATATTAATAAATTATTAACTACTATATTAAAAAGTAAACTGAAACCGAAAAAAAAACATAAAATATATTAAAAAAAAAAAATAAATAAATAAAAAAAAAAAACATACATAAATATTTAGCGAAAATATTGTATTGTGAGTTTTATGTGTTGTTGCATACGAAACCAAAGACAAAAAAGAGCCAAAAAAAAAATAAAATGTTTTAAAAGCAATAGAAAAAACAACAAATAAATTGGCAGGACACGACGAGTCTCAGATCGCCTGATAATTGAGGTTTATGAATAAATAGCGAAGAAAAAATATAAACAATAACAAAAGCAACCAGCGATAAATTTATTTAAATAACATTATCGTAATATCAGAACCCAATTATAATTATTATTATTATTATTAACTACGTAATATTAACTAAACAGTTGCAAAATTTGATCATATTTCCCCTTCCCCTCTCCCAATCTCCTCCCACTTCCCTTCCCTTTCCTGCTCACACTCTCAATTCAAATCAATTAAAAATATTGCACACTGAACCTGTCGTGTTAGGCAGCGTTTACTGCAGTAGCAACAACAACAACAACAACAACAACAACAACAAGAACAACAGCAGCAGCAACAGCAACAACAACAACAAATAATAATATGTAATACAAATAATGAATAAAAACTTTAACAATTGTTTTGTGTAATTGTAAACAAAAATGCGTTTTTAATCTTTGCTCTAGAAAAATGTTTATTTAAATTATTTTAAGACCCTGTACTCTAGAAAAGAGTAGAGGGGTCCATTAAGTTTGTCTGACGCGAAATGTGCGTAACAGGGAGAAGGAGCAGTGGCGGACTTCATAAAGTATATATATTTTTGATCAGCATCAACAGCCGAGTCGATATAGCGATGTCCGTCTGTCTGTCCGTCCGTATGAACACCTGGATCTTCTAAACTACAAGAGCTAGAGCTACCAAATTTGGATTGAAAGTCCGTCTATATGTCAAGCAGATCAACTTTATTTCAAACTTTTGCCACGCCACCTACCGTCCCGAAAATTGTGCAAAATTATTTTCACATTATCATAACTTGAAAACGACTAGACCTATCGAGACCAAATTCACACATTATGTGTATTTAATTATATATTATATTATTATATTATCCTCACCAAGTTGGGTCCGGATCGGACAACTATAGCCTATAGCTTCCATAGGACAAATCGGTCAAAAGCTACTTATTTGTATGGTAAAATTCGCACTAGAATGAGTACGGGGTCTTTTATAGTCGGCTCGCTCGACTGTAGCCTTTCTTACTTGTTAATTATATTAATAATTAAACACATTGCTGTTTACCCTCATAACTGAACTATGGCATAAATTATAATCATTATTTATTTAAGTTTCTATGGATTTCAGCAAATCTTTAAAATGCTTATCGCTAGCTTCAGTGGCGTCTAGACTGTGTTTTCATCTAACTGAATCCCCTTTTTAACGGCTTAGCACTACGCCCCTTTCGGTTTGTTATATTTAGCTAAAGGTCGAGCTGCAGGCTGATAAACTGCGGGTCTAGCTAGACTAAAACTGCTCACAGTACAGGGACTCACACTGTATTTTGGAGGGATTGCCATTAGTTATCCTTAAGTGGCACTCTTTTCATACCCAATCCTTTTCTGATGCTCTACCTGAGGCTGAGCACTGCTACCTGCGAAGCATTCTTTCCGCTATGCAACCTCTAGTCGCAGCACCCTGTATGTTCGCTTGTGCTGTTAAGTAATTTCCAAATTTCCCCATGCTGATTTAGTAGCATTTCAACCGTCGAACGAGAAGGTTTCACAATGCGTTTCATTTGTTTTATGCTCTTGGCTGTTGCCTCGCTGCAGTTTTGTCTGGCCACCAACAAGGTGAGCTGCAAGGATGAACAAGGACACGATGTGGACTGGTAAGCACCATTTAGCCTATTTCAACATCAGGCTTAAATCAATTCTTAACCTATCGCCAGGTGGTACATGTACAAGTTGCCCAAGCACTACTCCAATAATCAAGCCGGTCAGGACGTGTCTGGCATGAGATACTTCTATGTGACCAGCACTGGCTACGACAGCTGGCAGTTGTCTGGACGTCGCATTGGGGATGCCAACTCGATGCCAGCACAGACACTGAATCCCCTCTACGCTGATGCCCAAGTACTGCTCGCTGCCTACAACGATGAGTTCCCCAATGGTACGGTCTCTAACACCGGTGGCCATACAAAGGGTGTGATTGCCACCGATGGCACTACTGGCATGTTCCTGGTTCACTCAGTGCCCAGGTACCCCACTGTGCCTCAGTACAGCTATCCTACGTCTGGGGAGCATTACGGCCAGAGTCTGCTCTGCGTGACCCTCGATGTCTCGGGAGTGGAGAAGGTGGGTGAGCTGCTGGTCTACAACGAGCCGCACTTCTACTACGAGCGTAATCCTCTGGTGCGAACCGGAGAGCTCTTCCCCAGTCTGGATCGTGCTCTGAAACGACAATGGCGCACGGAGGCGCCCTACCAAAAGGACATCGAGGTGCGCTCCCTGAACGGCAAGCAGTTCCGTCTGTTCGGCAAGAGCTCGGCGGCCAACGTGGAGCTCTACAACGATGTGGTTGCTCCAGCTCTGGGCGTAAACCTTTTCGTGGAGGCGTGGCGCGATGGTGCCGGCAATTTACCCGACAGCTGCGACACCGCCAACAAGGTCTACAACGTCGAGGAGATTGCCAACCAGGAGTACTTCATTGGCTTTAAGACAACCGGTGATCATTCCAAATGGGCTGTCTCCGAGGAGAGCGGCATCAAACTCCACCGCTGGCGCATCGGTGGCGGTGACTGGATCTGTGTCGGCGATATCAACCGCCAGCAACACCAAAGCCGTCGAGGCGGTGGGACCGTTTGCCACAAGAGCTCTCGCGTCTCCGATCTCTACAGGAAACTGGTTGCCAACTACGAGAAGTGCCAGTAAAGCTGAGTCTATCCGGCAAATAACTATATCGAATTTGAGTGGGAAAAATATCTTTCAATAAAACTGAGTCTAAACTGAAGAGTTGTCTTTATTTACTTGAGTTCAGTTAGGTTAATATCCAACCTATATATACCTAAAGATACAGATAGTTAGAAATCTAAAATATATAAGCGATTCTAGAGCACCAGACACTATATACTTTCCCCTCAGTCGCAGCCCCGTAAAGTACCTTTAAGCGAACTCTGAACTCAGCTGATTTGATAGACAAAGAATCAGAATTCTTGGAATCCTTATCAATAATACCTATATATTCCAACAAGTAATCAACATAGATTTAGTTTATTTTCGGCTTCCAACGAAATACTTTTGAGATGCGCTTGATTCTGCTGCTGCTGCTGGCTTTAGTCACCCTAAAGGCCTACTCGGCCACAAAGGTGTCCTGCAAGGATCAGCAAGGCAACGATGTGGACTGGTAAGCAACTTACTTGACTCACTGTTGAGCTTACTTCTGACCCATGACCTTGATGAGGCAGGTGGCACATGTATCTGGTGACTGGCATCACAGAGGACGGCAAGCACCGACGGTACTTCTATGTCACCAGCGAGGACTACGACGACTGGAAGATATCGGATAACTTCCTCGAAAATGACACTGCGCTGCCAACACAGACCCTGGATCCGCTCTACAAGAACGACAAGATTCTTCTGGCTGCCTACAACGATGTGTTTCCCAATGGTAACGTTTTCGATATGGGCGGGGCAGCTAAGGGCGTGATAGCCTCGGATGGTGTGACGGGCATGTGGTTAGTGCACTCTATCCCTGGGTATCCAACACTGTCGGGTAACTTCCACGCCCTGCCCAAGGGCACAGACGCACAAAGCCTCTTCTGCCTTACACTCGATGCGGAGGGCGTGGAGAAGGTGGGCGGAATGTTTCTACTCTATGGCCCGCAATTTTACTTTACCCGAAATCCCTTGGCACCGGATCAGTTTCCAAATCTGCAAAATGCTTTGGCCGGAAATATGGTCAGGGATGGATCCAACGAGAAGAACGTGGAACTAAGCACCTTGGATGGCAAGAAGATGTGGGTTTTTGGCAGGAATTCCGATTCCGAAAAGGAACTCTATGCGGAAATTATAGCTCCAGCCCTGGAGGCGAATCTCCTTGTGAGAACTTACAGGCGATACGACCCCAAGGATTATCTGCTCAACGTTTGCAACGGCACCCAGAAGATCTACAATATGAGAGACATCAGGTGTCCTGATATGGAAAGGTTCATTAACGCCTGGGAGGATCAATCAAAGTGGGCTGTGACCGAGGAAACTGGATTCAAGTTATTCCGCTGGCGCATAATGGGCAGCGATTGGGTTTGCATCGGGGATCTCAATCGCTGGGCAAAGCACAAAAATCGCGGAGGAGGGGCTGTTTGCCACAAGAGTTCCCGGGTGAGTCAGCTCTATCGACAGCTGGTGCTCTACTACGATAAGTGTGAGTAGAGGTGGCAAAAAATGTTCTATGTGAAATAAATAAATAAATGATAAGTAATTTTGCATAATAAAATGAGACACCTATCGGCCAGTTAAGGTAACTCAACCAATTTACATTGTACTGTTAATGTTAACATAACATAAATGTAATCTAGCATTGCAGACAGCTGTTAATCGTCACAGTTACTCAGCACCATCTTTTGCCCATCTATAAAGTACTAGCGCCATCTATGTTAAGTCTGCAGCATATTAGAATCACGCAAAGCCAGGGCTGCAAATGGCCACAAGACAAAACAGCTGTTAATAAACGCAGCGAAAAGAATAGAAAGTAAAAGTAACAGGAAAATAAACTGCAACACAAATTTCAGCTGGCACAAACTCCAAGCTAACACACAAAACAGTTAATTCAATAAGTTATTGCCACAGTGTGCGGTATGTTCTGTTGCCTACGCACATGCCTCAATGGCGGCCAGTTGCGAAAACCGTCGTCGGCCGCGCATCGTCTGCGGGAACCCGAAGTGCACCTCGATGCGGCACATATGGGTAAGTTTTTCCAGCAGTTAAGTCGAGTGTAATGTTAATTGGTTTGACTTGACCTGCTGCAGGCTCCGATGTCATATTACTTTCACATCAGCTGCGCGTAACAGGCACGGGAGGTGTTCTGGCCACCGCTCCCCTGGTCCAGTCCAAGTCTTACTTTGAGGTGAAGATTCAACAGAGCGGCAGCTGGTCTATTGGTCTGGCCACAAGACAAGCGGATCTGGGGCGTAAGTGGGGCGGTGGTGACCGTGAATCCTGGTGCCTTTGCTCCGACAATGCCACACGCCACAACGACGAGGAGTTCCGTCCCGTTGTGGCCAACTGCACACAGCCCACGGCAAAGAGCAGCGCCAAGTCACCAGGGTCTGTAACAACCACTGCCAATGGCATCTTGAATAACAGTGCAGCTGCTGCGGCTGGTCTGATTGCCATAGAGGATCTGCAGGAAGATCTGTTGATGACTACAGGCACTGCCGCGTCGTCCGAGCTGACTACGGTAAACGAGTTGATCACTGCACCGCAACATGACTTTCCCGACGAGGGTGACATTGTGGGTGTGGCCTTTGACCATGTCGAACTGAACTTTTTCTTCAACGGAAAAAATCTGGAGGTGCCGTTCCGCAATGTTCGCGGCTCTGCGCTCTTCCCCGTGATCTATGGTAAGTCTTTAGTTATATACAATCCTCTATCGGTCTTAAATCCACTTTTCCTTTGCAGTTGGAAACGGGGCCATTCTGGACATCATTCTGGATAACTTCTCATATGGACCGCCATCAGGATTCGAGCGCATACTGCTCGAGCAGTCACTGCTCTAGACATGCACTCCAAAGCGCAGGAGAGGCTTCTGCCAATGGCCCTCTCCTGTCTCCCAACTCCAAGTGTATAAACTTTTCTAGTCTCGCATCCAAAAAAATAACTTAAGTAATTTCGGTTTACTGTCAAAACTTGCGAAAACTAATCCTAATCCTAAAAAGATTTATTTATCTATTTCTTAACTAACCCGACTTAAATCTATTGACACTACAGTAGAGCTTCCCTTGAGTTAAGCGCTACTATTAACCAAAACCAAAAAGAACAAATATAGCAAATACACACAAGAATCATTCCATTTTTGAGACTTACAACCGTTGCAACTTAGGGAAGCTTTACTGTACCTTATCTAGACAGCTAGTTGACAGCACTATTTCGGGTTTTAACTTTTCCTATTGAACCAAAAAAGTATTTCAATCACAAGTTTTGTAAATTATTTATACCAATTTAGCTAGAAATTTAAAATGCTTTGTATTATACACACACATACACACACACGCCTATCTATATCTATAAATACTCTTGTAGGACTTTATGTCTATGTATATTTTAGTCTATAAACTAGACGGTTTGAGCTAGGTCTGCATGTCTGTACTTATGTTAGAACTATGTCTTTCAGCCTAGGCAAACGCAGATATTGTCAACATTGTCATGAAAAATCGCTTAAAATATCTTATTTATGAGTTCTGATTATCATAGGAATATTTGTTCTAAAATTGTCCCTTAATACTGGACTAGCTTTGACAGTTCTTCCAGTAATACTACAAGAGAATTAGAAATATCGGAGCTCCGATGTTAAACTTTTCTTTAGCCATTATTTTCTGTTCACACATTCCATTAAATTGGTCTATAAAGTTATTGGAACACCTCCTAGCTAACAACTTTATGCACTCGAGCACGGAAATTACCAACCTATATAAAGATATATACATATACTATATAATGATTTAAGAGAAATGTACTTAATGCTTTGAAAAAACTGACTAATCCGCGCGCGGACAATAATGAATGTTATGTAAAATTGTATTGTGTAATTGTGCGTACTTAAACTATAACTAATTTATCTATATATACATATATATACACAGATCATGTATCGCATATTTATAAAGAAACCAGATTTTGAAAGCTTGAACACATTTATGTTAAGCTTTTCATTGAAATCTATGTAAATGAATTTATTTGAAAGATCAACCGAAAAGTATTTTGATTTGTGTTTATGATTCCCAATTTGAATATTATTTATTTGGATGGGCATTAAGTCGAGCCAGAGGAGAGTAGAGGAGAAGACACAGACACTGGAATCACTGGAGTGGAAGACCGACATTACATGGGCAGCCGGGGAGAGATAATACAGATCCATATCGGACAGGCGGGTGTACAGATAGCGAATGCATGCTGGGAGCTCTACTGCCTCGAACATGGCATCCTCTCCAATGGACGCCTCATGTCGAAGCCCTGCGACGACTCCTTTCTCACGTTCTTCGAGTTCAGCGGACGTGATCCATGTGTACAGCCGCGTCTTGTCATGATCGACACGGAGCCAACGGTCATAGGTAGGCTAAGTATGACTGGTTTCTCTTGTAATCCCTCTTGGTTCCGCACGCAGATGAGATACGCACTGGTGCCTACCGCAATCTCTTTCACCCGGACACGCTGATCTCGGGCAAGGATGACAGCGGCAGTAACTTTGCCCGTGGCTACAATTTGATGGCCAGTGAGCTCTTGGACCGAGCCATGAATGCCATTCGTCGTGTGGCCGATCGATGTCGCAGCTTGAGAGGATTCCTTGTGTTCCGCGCCATTGGCGGAGGAACGGGCTCGGGGTTGGGCACACGTATCATGGAGAAGATCGTTGAAGACTTCGGTAAAAAGATGACAGTCATTGAGTTCTTGGTGTATCCTTCTCCCTCGTAAGTATCCAAAGCTAGCCCTGTTGATCACCTGATCACCTGATCAACTGATCCTCTGCAGCATTTCTCCTGTTATTGTTGAGCCTTACAATGCGCTTCTGGCCACCCACTTCTCGATGGACTGTGCGGACGTGTCCTTCATTGTGGACAACGAGGCCCTGTACGACATCTGTGCGAATACCTTGAATGTACCCGCTCCGACCTACACGAATCTCAATCGCATCATTGGTCAGGTGGTCTCCTCCTTCACGGCCACGCAGCGGTTCTCGGGTCAGTCGAACGTGAGCTTCCAGGAGCTGCAGACGAATCTCGTGCCATATCCTCGTATTCACTATCCCCTGATCAACTATGCACCCCTCGTGCCCATCACCAATGCGCAGTTCGTGGACATGAGCACGGCCCAGTTGACGAGCCAGTGCTTCCAGATGAGCACCCAGATGGTCCGATGTAATCCCGCTCACGGAAAGTACATGGCCTGCGTTCTGCTCTACCGTGGCGACGTTGCTCCCCACGAGATCAACACAACGCTGGAGAATATCAAACGGGCGAAGTCGTTTAAGTTCGTCGACTGGTCACCAACAGGATTTAAGATCGGTGTGAGTAATATGCCTCCAGTGTACGTGCCCAAGGGCGATCTGGCGCCAGCGAGTCGGGCCTGCGTTGCCATCTCGAACAACACGAACATAAGGATCGCCTGGTGTCGTCTGGTCAACAAGTTCGATAAGCTCTATCAGCGACGCGCCTTCGTCTATCACTATGTGGGTGAGGGCCTCGAGGAGGGTAACTTCAATGAGGCCTCGGAGAACATTTGCCAACTGGTGCACGATTACCTCGAGGTGGATGCCTCGGCTCCTACCTCGGGACGTGGCTCCGATATGGCTATGTAAAACCTGGTCAGAGCTTGTCCTTCAAATAAATACTAAATTTCTTGTGTTGAAATTGTGGTGCAAGTGCCTCGGGTAATTGCCCAGCAATTGATCCTCCGATGACTTCATAAAGTCATCATTCCTCGAGGCGATCTCGTCAGACTGAAGAGGAAAAAGAAGAGCACATAAAATAACCGTTGCTCAAATTAAGTATTTATGACTGCGACTTAAGCAAATATTGACCCAGCCTCACCGCAATTTGCGTTGCTTGACCCCAACGGAGAGGGATGATGGCAGGAGGGGAGCGGAGGGAGAGAAAGGAGAGAGGGGCGTGGTGCAGTTGGGGGCTTTGGGAGACCCTATAATTAAAATGATGGCCAAGGTAAGGGTTTAGCACGTACCGAGGCAAAAGTCGCGCTTATCGCGATCGCACCCAGGGCAAGGTCTGCCTCTCTTCTCCTTCCTTCTTTGTTTTCCCCTCTTCCTCCCTTTGTCCTTGGCTGGCGGCTCTTCCTCTGCGGCTTGTGACGTGACTTACGCACGCTTAATGCGCGATTATCGATGGAGCCACCACCTGCTCCTTCCTTCTCTCCCCGCCCCTCCCCTCCTCACCCTCTCCCTTTCCTGCGCATATCTCTGGCAGATCTTCTGCACGCAGTTCTGGAACTGGAGGCCGCATCTTATCAGCGCCGTTTGGTGGTCCTTGCTGACCGTTGTTATTATAAGCATTATCATTATGATCCGAGGCAAGACCTCAAGGAAATACCTTTAGACCTGGCCATACCTTTGGCTCTGTTAACTGTTGCTAATCTTAAATTGCGAACTGAGTATCGAAATCCTTTTGTTTTCTCGCAGCGTGAGAACCGCTGCGTGTGGGTTCCATCAACAGAGAGTCGGTACCGTTTCGAGATCCGGGCTCAGTATCTGCCAGAAGGGTTCGAGAAACGTGTTAATGAGCTAAAGGAAATGCTGTGTCAGGACCACCTTAGGCGTCCTCTGGCAGCCAAACAAAATGAAGTTGTTATATTGTATGGACCATGGCTAATAAAGCAATTTGGCCAAAGAAAGCGCAGTGCTTTCGTATGGTCGGGATTACGGCTTGTGGGCTATGGGTTATGGGTTATGTTATGGGGTTCAGTATATAGGCAATACATCGGAAGTCTTTGACAGACCCACGGGGCTAACCCATGCCATAGCTTTTGAAATATCTAGTTAACTCCAGCTACGAACAGCTCCAAAAGTGACCGCAACTCGGCTCTGACCTTCTTTATTTATGCACTAATCCGTGGGAAATGCGCACCCAAGCACCTGGGGCCGATTTATGCTCCTTTGCCTGGTTGTTGGTCGAGTCAGACACCCGCACAGGTCTCAAAATCCCCAACTAACCAGATCCCGAGGGAATATTGGAGAAAAGACGCACAGGAAATACTCTGCAGAGACTATAGGATAGTCTTGTTATGCAGAACACCACAGCAGTCAAATCAACTTATAACTTCAGACTTTTATTTGATAAACAGGAAGCTTTAGTTTCTATTCTAAACCAAAATCAAGCATACTATTAGTATCCTTTTGTTATGCGTATTGCTAACCTAAAAACCCAACTTGTTCCATAATCAAACACTTTAGCGTAGTACCCAAATGTTAGGGTATCTCACATATAAGATACAAAAGATGCAAAAACATTAAACAACCGTCGAGTGAATTAATAAAGCGCCTCAGCCACAACCACAGCTAAAGCCACAGCAAGGCGGCCACGCATTAAACGACAACTGCAACAATGCAACAGAAACGGCCACGGGTACGGCAACAGCAGAAAGGAGAGAAAAAAGTGGCAGAGATCGGCACTGACTGTGCCACATGTGGCATGCCCTGGCATGCCCCGTCCTGGCCCGAGCCAATAGATACCACCAAATGACTGACCGAGTGGAGTGGAGTCGTCACCAGCGATTGCTACATGAAACACACTCCGCTCCACTTCACTCCATTCCACTTCACTACACTACACTCCACTACGCTGCACTACACTGCACTACACTACACTCCACTTTTAGCCGAGGGCAAACTTTTTGGAATTGCAATTTTCGACTTGATTTCAAAGTGGCCTCTGCGCTCTTTTTTATATTTCTTGTGCTGTGGCAACACCTACCGATGCTGCAAATGGAACCTGCTGCTGCGGTGGGCGGTAAGCTCGATTTTCCAAGGAGGTGGGCAGGGAGAGGAGGGGGGAGAGGGGGAAGTGGAGTGCACACGCAGCAAGTGTTTCGATTTATGTTTTTGCGCCTTTGCTGCAGTCAAAACACAAATGCAACAAACTGTTGTCGTAGTTGTTGTTGTTGTTGTTGTTGCAGTCCGCGTTTCACTCTTGGCGTTTTCATTCAAAATGTTTAACTATGCAGCTATCCTCCCATCTCCTTCGCCTCTCCTTCCCTGCTCCTCTGCCAAAAGCTATCCCAATGTCCAGCCGAGCGACCACTTGTTGCTCTTTTATTCATTCAATTTGTCAGTTTTGCACCAGGCAAACAAATCCAAACGAGACTCCGATTCCCCAACTCCATCTCCAACTCCATCTCCAACTCCATCTCCAAATCCAACTCCAAATCCGAGTCCAAGTCGCAGTCGCAGTCGTTTCCCGGCCAGAGTCAAAAGGTTATCGCCGCACTTGCAGCATTTTTACAGCCTCATCATCATCTTGATCGTCATAATCGTTGTGATCATGATCATGATGTGCTTGCAACATGACGCCGACGTCGTCTGCATTGCAACAACAACAACACTAAGAGCAAATTATTAGTGGTAATATTTGTGAAATATTTGTTTTCTAATCTGTAAACACCAATCATATTAGCAATTTGAATATGACAGCGCCAGCAAACAGTAACAGGCCTTGTTATGCCCTGTAAATATTACAAATGAGTATAGCGGGTATGCTCGAGTTGTGTTTGGGGAGCAAAAAGGAGTAAATTTGAAGACTTTATTTGGCTTACGACGAGCCACTTTACGTGCTTTACTTGGGCTCTCTGTCTCTCTCTTTCTCTACCTCTCTCTCTCTCACTTTCTCTTTCTCGCTACCTTTACCTACCTGTCCATCTTTGAATCATACCTGCAGCAGACGGGTACTTTACGTAGTATCTGTGAGTCTTCTACTCCCTCTGCTTGTTGTTTGTGTTGCTGTTTTGGTCAACGGTCAGAGCTAGTGGCAAGCCAGTTAGTGTGACTGGTGTGTGTGGTGTCTGTGTGTGTGTATTTGGTGGGTGGGTGGTGCTGGTTGCCCTGGCCGTTTAGCTCTTTTGGGTAGGTGGGGCGTGAGTTATTATCTATTCAATTGTTGCACTTGGCTGCTTCCTTTCCTCGAGCATTGGGGCTGGCCAAATTAATCGAACAAGCGGCAAGTGGCATGTGGCAAGTGGCAAGTGGCAAGTGGCAGGCTTTTCTTACCTTCCGGCCAAACAGTTAAGAAAGAGAAGAAGATTTTTAAGGTGGGCTGAAGGAGATATGGAAGGGGTGTGACCATTTCTCTCTTTCTCTCTGATTGGCAAGTGTAAATAATTTTTTTTGCATTTATGAGCAGTTTGCGAATCGTTTATGATGAATGCGAAGTGGATGGATTCCAGTGTGAGTTACGGCTCGTTAGGCTCCGTCGCCTTGCCAAAACGTTTACAACACTTTAAAAGCGACCCATGCCCCCGGTGCCCTCCCTTTCCCGCCCACTTGTTTTGGCCAAGTTAAGTTGATGCATTGGCAGCCATTAGCAAGCCAATTGACATACTCTTGACAGACGGCAACTGGCAACATGCAACATGCAACAAGCAACTGCTGCAGCTAAGTGCTGCAAATTTATCATTGGCCTGATCATCGTCGTCGTCATCGTCATCGCCGTCGTCGTTGTCGTCGCAGCCATTGCCAAAAATGGCACAAATAACGACATAATTTGGAGATCGCAGACGCAAAAAGACAATCCAAGACGACGACTCCAAGACATCGAACTGATCCCGAGTCCACGGCGACATCGTATGCAAATTGCTGCCTCATCTTGACACAAGTTCCCCCAAAAATGGTGGGCAAATCGTTAAGGCCACTTTGCATCTGCATCTGAATCAGTGTGTCAAGAATTTTTTAAAGGTTTCTTAATGCTCTTGTTTTACACTTGGTTTAAAAATAAATATTTTTTAATAAAACAAAATATTTCATTTAGTTTAGTGTAAGGTACTTTTTCTATCCTTTAATAAATTTTTTTCTTAACTAATTTTAATAAAAATATGTCTTTAAAAATTATTATATCAATTTCAAATTTTTAATTTAGGTATAAAATTCTATCTACTTCTGCTTAATCTATATTTATTGAAGATATGAATGCTTACCAACTGACTTAAAACACCATAAACAATTATTTATTATTATCTAAACTGATCTCTGATTTAAAATTGCTTCATAGACATTATAAATTTAATATTCAAATATTTTAAATTACAATTAAACAACTGCTCTACGTGTTTTCATATACAATTACCCATTCAGAGCGTCAATAATTCCATTTTATATATTGTAACTAAATATATATTTATTGCTAACTGATGCAATTTGTTTACACAGAAATAATTGAGCCAAGTTGTGGATAAATTAGCAACAGGCACACTCGGTCAATCAGATTGGCATGACATCACCAATGGCCAACAGCGGTGTTAACCATTAGCTGAAACGGCCAAAACGGCCAGATCAAATGCATATTTTGTGTGTGTGAAATATCAGATATCTCGTTCCAATGGAAAAGTGTTTATGCATTTTGAACTTGAAATTTCCATATTAAGTGCAATTTGAAATAGAGTCTCTTCGGTGTGGTTACCCCCCACGCTTCCCCACCTTCCCCAACTGTCCCACTCACCTCCTTGTGGCCCCTGGCAAATGGCATGGTAATTACTCGACAACGCGGCACAATTGCAATTTGAGCAACAAAAAAGTCAAATTCTGCACCAAGTGCAATTAATCAGTTGCTGGGTCGTGCCTGGCCAAATGTTTTTGTCTTAATGATGCCGGAGAGTTGGAGCCAAGTTGACTCTCGGCCAACTGACTGTCTGGGCCAACATGGACACAAACACTCGCCACGTTGCGCAAATATGGCCAAAGTCAAAGGTCAAACGACTGCAAACAGCGCCTAATGTCTCACTTATGGCACTGCCAAATTGCGTGAGAATGCTCCAACTTTTCAGTTTGCAGTTTTCAGTTTGTAGTTTTCAGTTTTTAGTTCTCAGTTGCTTCACATCACAAATTGAACAGCGACAAGAGAACTAAATGTAGCACAACTAACTTGACAAGTTCTACCAATTTTGGGGAATAGAATTTGAATTGGAAAAGATCTTTTAAAAGTTTTTTGATAAGTGGAGAAAAAGATCAGAATATAAGGCTGAAATTCTGAATCTGATAAACAGAAATTTAGATAAATTTCTTAGTATATCTAGAAAATATATATACACTACTAAGCTATGTGAAACTTGAGACACTTCTAACTATCTTGATTACTATGCCAAGGGCACTGAAAAGTCTAATTTCTGAAATATCATGTACTTTAGTAATCTCTTCATCAGCTGCTCTCTCTCTCTCTCTCTCTCTCTCTCTCTGTCTCTCTTGTTTCCTCTTTGCAACTGTAGCTATCTCTTTTCTACTATTAATCTGTCGTATCCGATGTGAGCCAATCTTGATGGATCGATTGCATTTATCGGGGCTGGTCGATTATTCGTTAGTCGTCGCCTCCTGTGTAAATGTAATGCCGATAATTTGGCCTGAATGCGTGGCCAATCGGACACTTTCGTCTGGCCAATTGCTGGCTAATAAGTGACTTGAGTCAAGCACTGACCGTTGTCCACTTAATCGTTGTTGTTGTTGTTGCTGTTGTTGCTGTGCTTGTCGTGGCTGCCGTTGGCCTAATCCTAATCAATTTTGAACGCCTGACGAGGCGTCATAAACACGCTTTAAAGAAAATCATTTTGCATGGGGCATGCCCCATTCCTCATACCTCATGCAACATTTTAAACATTGCCAAAGTGTTACAATTTCCATTAGTTACAGTTATTTGGCTTTTGGTCGATCGCCAGTGGCGCAACCACAGAGAGCTCTGAGCCAACAAACACAATTATCAAGCAGCGGGCAACGTTGATTACGATGATGGATTATAACACTTTATACAGGTGCTGTGGATGCTGCCACAGCAGACCATGTGCCCCAGCCCCAGGTAGCTGCCACAGTTGGCTGCTAGCAAAAACTTCAGCTCGCAATTCAATTGCAACTGCAACTGCAACTGCAACAAGCTGAAGCAGTTTGTCATATCGATGATACTGCCCCAAGTTTGGGTTTTTGTGGCCAAAGACAGAGCTTGTGGCCCTTGAACTGGCCATCACGTTTTGGCCATTTAAGCCGACAGTTTGTCGGTTGACCAGCTGCTTATTTGCTTTAGAAATTATGCACGAACCGAACGCAGCACAGAAATTAATTTAACAGCTTGACAGGATTAAGTTCTGACTCCGATTTCGACCACGATCCGCGACGCTTTCGAAGGTACCACAAATTCCAGTGGCATAACCAAATGTTCGCTGATTGGTCACAAGCACACAAGTCATAATCAAAGACCCTCAGGCTTTGGGCCTCTGTCCGTGTCGGATGCATCCAATTAGCAGCAGCAGCAACAGCAGCCACACGTGCTACACTCGCTGGTCTGGAGTAGATTGACCTCGACAACAGTTGTTGGTTGTGGCATGCAACAACGGAGCATACAGGTGCACTCCGCTGCATCCATCGATCTGTGGCACGCTAATTGAGCTAGCCAATGACAAACACAAATGCCTTCGACCAGCCCCATGCCCAGTCCCTCAACCTCCCCCTTCTCTCCTCACTCCCAACTCCAATTCCTTGTCCAAATCCAGCCCAGTTTGGACTGCGAGTGCGCTCTCAAGTCGGCTTAACGATCATTGACTGGACCATTTGCTGCATAAAGCGAATATGCAAATATGCCGCCGATTAGAGAGCACACACACTGTACTACACTGAGCGAAATTAAGCAATGCACACATTAATCATATTAAGAGGAAATTAAAGCGATCGAATAAGCTTTAAAGTGTTTTTATTTGGGATGGTGGTATCGGTAGAATTTCTTTCTAAATAGGTCTATGAATAAATTGTTTAGAAGAAGAATTTTATTACTAAACTGTTAAAATGATAAAGGAAATTGTTATAAATATTTCTATTAATTTTAATATTTAATTGAAAACTAATATATAATAATTTTAGTCAATTTCTTAGAGTCTTCAACTTAACTTACCGATAAAAATCTATGAAACTTTTTAAATGTTTTTCTCAGTGTATTTACTGGTAGCCAACTGGCGTCACACGCATCCAGGGACTCACAGCCGCTGGCGATTAATCAATGATAAATCCGAAATAGATAAATGATGCTCCACAGAAAATGTCGCAAATGTTGTGTGGTCTCTCTGCCAGCAGCAACTTCACCTGCTGTCGCTGCTGCTGCCGCTGTCGCTGCTACTGCCGCTGCTACCGCTGCAGCGACTGCTACCAAAGTTGGACCTTATAGCGGGTGCAAGATAAATGCTCCACTGATGATGCTGACAGGGTCCAGCACAATTTGACATTGTCACCGCGGCAGCACCACAATTTTTCATGTGTGTGTGTGTGTGTGTGTGTGTGTGTTTGTGTGTGTGGCAAGAAGGAATTTCCATTTTGCATGAAATGAAATTAGTTTAAAAAGCAGAAGCAAAAGAAGTTCTACAAACTTTGGACTTGTGACTTCTAACTGAGGTAGCCTTTTTATGGTCATTGTTCGATTTGCATCGTACGGTTAATTGTGGCCGCTATTTTGTGGCCAATTGTGGGTGGCAGTTGGCCTAAACCGAATTGGGCATGCCGCAAGCTGGTTTACTTCTAGGGATTTACATAGCTGTACTGTTGCATAGGCCACAGGTGGCACATGTAACACAGACTGGACTCCAGACGGGACTAGGAGACAGAGAGGTGGAGAGAGAGAGAGTGTGGCAGAAGGGGTAAAGGGAAGCAAGCTTGGCTTTGGCATTCGTTAGCTGGAATCTTGGCTAGCCGGATATCTATATATAGCCAACTGGTGTGATTTTGATTCATGGCGCGATTATATGTGCGCACGCAGTTTATCTTATTTTTCACACAATAAGCCCAACAGACAGGCCATGCCACTTGCCACTTGCCACTCGCTCCTTGCTGCACACACAGTAGCCCATTGGCCGTGTGCAGCGTCGCATCCCATCGCATCGCATCGCAGCATGCAGCATCAGCTCTTCCTTTTACTTCTAGCTCTCCCTCTCTCTCTCTCTTGTGGCACTTAACATTTTATTGTTAATAAAATATATTACAAGACGCAACACAAAAGGCCAATGCGATTGCTGGCCAGAAGTCAGCCAACGCGTTAACGAAATCATCTGCAATTGCCGCTCCCCTTTTCCAGCCTCCTTTCTTACCCACCTGTCCCTGTTCCCTACTGTCCCTACTCCCCCTCTGTCTCCTGTTCTTCCCATCGATTGTCGCGTGAGTTCGTGTCGTACATTTAACGCGTGACTTCTTTTGAGAATTGTTCATAAATTTTGCGTTTAACAGTAGCAGAAAGCGAGGCAAAAGGCCAAAAACAACAACAACAACAACAATTACAACAACGATAACTACAACTGCGTTGAAGGCACAGCTGGAAAATGATACCGAAATTGGGGCTACAGGTTGTTTGCCAGTTTTTTTTAACATTTTTCTGCAAAGAAATATTTTCTTAAAAAAATAAAAATATTTTCTAAATAATCTTAAATAATTGCCCAAAGGTCTCCATTAGAAAAACTTCAGTATTAGTTTTTGTCATTAAAATAAATGCTCCTGAAATCTTAAGCTTTTTTAAAGCCAAGTCTTTACTTAGAAGGTTATTAAAATAAAAACTAATGAACTATTTAGTTTTTATTATTTTAGTTTTTAATATTTAAATCTAATCAATCTAAACCAATTATAATTACTTTTCCATTACTGTGTCATAATATTTAATTATATTTCTTTTAATCTAAGCCAAATATAAGCAATTTTTTCATACATTTAAAACAAGTTAATTAAATGCGAATGATGTGATCTTGGTCAGTGAGCAAATTTGTTTGTCTTTGATTTGCAGCTGTTGCTGCTAATCAACCTGAGCATCGTGATGATGATGATGATGGTGATGAAAACAATGATAATGATCATACGCTATATCATCTGGATCATCATGAATGTCGCATGGCAAACAACTTTGCCTTTCGCTCATTTAAATTGCAAGCGTCTAGTTAAAATGAACCAAGTTTTTATATGTATAATTCTAATTAATAAAAATATACAAAAATATCAAATGTAATCAGCATTATTAATTAGGCACATCCGCTCGGAGACACAACCCCTGCACCTCGCCAGAGTCCCCTGGAGGCCTACGTTTCGCTGCTGCGTTGTCACCTCCATCGAGTTTCATTCATAAAAATCTCGAAGAGCTTCGCTCGTTTCAACTTTATGTATTTTTTTTTTGTATTTTGTTTTTTTTTTTCTTTCCAACTCATTTGCAGTCGCAGCTGCCGCCCACATGGCCAAAACGTTGCCGCATTTGCATAGTTTGTAAGCCAAGTCAAGTGATCATGTAGTAAAGATCACAAAATCGTTAAAAATGTTTTTCGATCATTCAAAAAAATAAAAATAAAACACAGTAAATTAACCGGTTTGCCGGTCTGTAGTTTCGGTTATGAAACAGTTGTTTTTTTATGAATGAAAAAACAAAAAAAAAACAGCAACACAATAACCACTTAAGTTTGTTATTAACGTGAAATTTGCATTACAGAGAGCCGGAGAAAAAGAGAGAGAGAGAGAGAGAGAGAGAGAGAGAGAGAGAGAGAGACAGAGAGAGAGAGAGGGAGAGACAGACAAGTTAGTTGAAGATTAACAATTACTCATACGCCCCATTGAACCAGCAATTTGTTAAGTTCCGTACAACTAATTTCAATCGCAAATCACTTACGAAAAACTTTGCTGTACTAAGCCAATGAATCAACACTTCCGGTGAACACATTCACGCTTCTATTCATATTTATATTCACATTCATATTCACATTCGTATTCGCATTCACATTCAAATTGAAATTCAAATTTCTTTGTGATTTCTGTTTAAACTTAGCTAGATCCGAATCGGAATCGGACAGGTGCCAGCATCAGGTAAACTGATTCATTTCCAAACCAAATACACACTCAGTTCTTAACAAATCAAACATTTTGTTTATTTATTCAGTGAAATCAACAAATCGTTCAGCTTTATACCAATTTTGAAAAAAGGGGTAAAAGGTGAATGATTTTGGTTAATTCGCGAAGCAAAACTCGGGTAAATATTTGCATAAAAAGCAAATACACTAACTGAACTGGTACTCATCATTAGCTTAATTGCTTTTTAACTAAAGTAAGTAAATATATATATGTTTGTAGTTAAACATTTCTTCTGCCAGTTTCCCTGCCTTTCCAATCTATTCTTCTATAATTACAAAAATTCTATTCTAAAGCGTTTGAAAGATCTTGTAACCATTAGAAACTAACGACCATGAAAAGTCACAAATCCAGATATAGAATCTCTTTGATCGGTATATAAATACATAAAAAAATATAGTTATGCAAATCAAATTATCAAGACAAAAACAATTATGTCAGATGCGGAATGGAAACTGGACTTGAACAGCACTTGAGCCAAGATATCGTTGAGACTTTCCAAAAAGTCTGCAAAGACCGCAAGACGAGGTCAAATCGGAGCTGTGCAATCGATTTTGGCTTGGCAGTTGACTGACTGACTGACAGACGTACAGTGGGACAGTCGGACGGACTGACTGACGAAAGGCAGGCAGAGGGGGTGGAAGAGAGAGAGAGAGCAGACAGCAAGTGAGATCGGTGGATTGGACAGGCAATTTGTAGACTTTTAAAATGGTTTCAAATGGAACAGCAGCAGATAGACTGGACCAGACTGGAAATGGGACTACAACTGAGGCTGGTACCGTGTGGGGCATGCAACCTGTGGCAAGGCAGGCAACCAGGCAGCCAGGCAGCCAGGCAACGGTTTGATCGCGGTACTCGATCGACAAAAACACAAAAAGCGCATGCAAATTAATAGACGACTTTTGGCCAAAAAGAAAAATGAAAACTAAAATTAATTGATCAGTTGAGACAGCTCCGATATTGCGCACCTGACGGCACGATCGATAGACGATCGTTACGAATTATGTTAGTTAAGTGCCCGCATATTTGGACAGTCGATAGATAGATTGATCAGAGCACAAGTTTATTCACTAGCGTGGTCAGACACTAGCTTGCCCAGAGAGTTAACTCTGGTGAAATGCTATTTCATAGCTCAATTAACAAATTTTTCAATTAACATATTCACGCAACAATTGCTGACACAGACACAGCTTCAGATACAGATACAGATACCGAAAAGGGCGGGGCACTGCCCACGCCCATTTGCATTGTGGCTGTGGTCAGTCGCTGCGGTGATGCGCCCACGTCTAACAATTTGGACACGTGTCAAACTTCCGATCATTAGAGGCGCATCGCTGTCACGCCCACAGAATCCCCTTAAAAAAGCCCTAATTAAAACAACAGACAAAACAATTTTAATGCCACACTTTTATTTTATATTCATTTTCATTTTAATACTCTGAAGGCCTTTAAAAAAAACCAGAATTGATAAATTATCGAAAATGCAGTTTACACAAAAGATATTGAGATTAATAATCGGGGCATCAACTGCGTTGGCGATACCCTCGATCATCGATCGCCTAATGCTGCATAATTAATGATCTGCTGTGGAAAGCTATGAAAATTTGTAGTGTAATACAGTGGGTCACTCCACAAGTCAGCAAATAAGCTACAAATACAATTGGAAAGCGAATATATATAGCTTATATATAGCCTCAAGTATTGTTTACAGACAGTTAAAGATCGGTAAATGAGTTACTAAAAGTACTGCTAAAATGTAGAGAAACTTAGCCTATTTAAAGCTAGTTTCGGCTATTTTAAAAGACTATAAATGAACCTTTATACTTCTGTTTTAAGCAAATCATATTGATTTTAATTTAAATGACTTTAAAAGTCAAATCATATCTTAGAGTGTTGCAATCGCTGGCAAAAAAGCAGCAACAACTTAAGCAACTTGGCCAACATACGCCCCTTGGCTTTAAATAAACGTTGGGAGTACATATTAATCTTTTTTTTTGTTATTAAAGATTTTATTATATATTTTTTATTTCTTTGTCTTGGTTGCATTATCGTCTAATTGCATCGCCAGCGCCTCAAAGAGGCTGAGACGCCAACTGCGACGTCGATGCTCGTGGCATTTCGGCGCGTCAACAAACGAGCCGCCGACCAGTGCTGCTAAAGACCCATGGGTTCAAGAGCCCCCACCTCCACCCACACCCGAACCATCGAACAAAACCTCCAAAAGACTCCAACCGACCACAAGACATTTCATTCATCATTTTTCATTTAGTGACGCGCGTGCCTCGTGCGCCCCAAATCGAGTTGTTGTTGCTCTTGTTGTTGTTTCGGTGGTTGTTGTTGTTTTTCACAGATTTTCAAATTGAGACGTCATGATCTGGCTCTCGATCATGTTTTGAACGTGATTCGTTGCTGCTTAGTTAAGACTATGAGTACAACATTTATTGTTCCATAAGGCACTTGAGCATGCAAAGCTAAATACTATATAGTACTATACATCAAGTATTACTTAGTAGCAACTATTGATTTCGTTTTGCTTAAGCTTAAACTTATTAGAATACTACATAAATCAGTACAGATACAAATACATATAGAAATACAAGTAGACAATATGCAAATACAACCGTTATACGTAACTAACATAGGGTATACAATAAAACTGCAGCCTGTAATCAAAACTTCTTAAATATTTATAACAATTATAAATTTTAAATATTCAAAAGTGCAGCTTAAAATTATTAAAATTATATTTGATTCACTTTAAACTTTGGTTTACTAAAATAAATGCAATAACTTATTTTAATAAATATTTTATTTAAAAATTATTTATTTTATTTGATGTATTTTGAATCATGATATGTTCGGCATTAACTCTATACTTTTTGGATTAGTTAAGCTGTTTAAAAACTTCATAATTTATATAAAAAGCTGACTTTTAAAATATTTAAAATGTACATTATTATAAATACAAACTGAGCACGTTTAAACGTGTTTACACTTAGTTTAAAATATACCTAATGATATGCATACTTAATATAATCGTAGCCGACTTAGACCTAGACAAGCATATACATATATATAAATTTGGTTTTTGCCTTTGGTGCATTAAATTTCAAGCGATTTACAGACTTATCGTTAGCTAATAGCCCGAGAGCTAAGTATGTACAGTGGTTTATCGCTATCGTTGACTTAGTAGTGATAGCGTGATTGCTCCATATCGGAAGCATCATCCTCTTCATCATCCTCCTCGTCACTGGTTGAGGGCGGTGTCTCCAGATTGGCAATATCCACATCCAGATACTCCTCCTTGGCCTGCAGCAGCTTGTCCATGTACTCCACGATCTCCGTGAACGGTGGTCGAGCGCTAGCATCAAAGTGCCAACATTGTCGCATCAGTATATAGATGTTCATGGAGCATTTGGCGGGTTTCTCCATGCGCTGACCTGACATCAGGTAGCTGTAGAGCTCCTCGGCGGACATGATGGCCGGATACGGTTGTCCGCCGTACGTCATTATCTCCCAGAGCAGTATGCCGTAGGACCAGACATCGCTCTGTGAGTCATAGAACTTTTCCTGCAGGGATTCGGGTGCCATCCACTTGATGGGCAGCCGTCCATTGGTGTTCTTCCGGTAGTACTCGGTGCTCTGTATGTCTCGGGCGAGTCCAAAGTCCGCAATCTTAAGCACATAGTCATCGCTGACAAGGACATTACGTGCCGCCAGATCGCGATGTATGCAACGCCGTGAGGCAAGATAGTCCATGCCACGGGCAATTTGATGGGCAAACTTGATCAGATCCTTCTCGGTGATCACATGCTGTGGTCCCGTCGCGGGTGCAGACTGGGAGCCCTCAAGTTGCTCCTTGCTGAGTGGTCGATTCTTGTAGAGGAAATCCTTTAGGTTGCCATGTGGTGCATATTCCACAATCACATAGAGCGGTCCACTTTGACTGCAGCAGCCCAGCAAGTTGATGATATTGATGTGTCGTCCAATGATCTTCATGACCTCCATTTCACGCACCAGACTGGCTATGTCGTCGTCCGTGTGTCCCTCTTTGACCATCTTGACTGCCACAATGGCATTGTTCACCTCGGCCATGACGACACGCCCAAAGGCGCCTTCGCCCAGTGTAGCGCCCAGAATAAGCTGATTCCTAGCCAACTCCCAGTTGGAATCCAGCGGGAACTCGTACTCATTGAAGGGCACCGGTTCGTTACCACTTTGAAGAACGGTGGTGCGCTGTTTCTCAATTCGCACCACCGGCATAATCATGGTGTCCATGGAACCACCCGAATCTCCGCCACTAGATGGCTTATAGATGATTACCTTCTTGGTCCACTGATGCACCGTTTCGATGCGTTGCTTAAGCAGCTTCTCGTGCTTCATCTTCCGGAACGCATAGGCCACAAAGAAGATGCACATCACGATGAATAAACCAATTACAGTTATCACAATGACCTTCATGGACACTACACTGCCCAGATTGACATCCAGCAACTGCTGGCGACTGCTGGCCACACGTAGGTAGGCTCGACTGGTGGACTGGCCCAAACTATTGCTCTCGATGCAGTTGTACCAACCCTCATCGGATCGCGTAACGTTCGTGAAGACCAAACGATCTCCGCTCTCGGGCAGCAGCGTGCGATTTGCGCTGCATTCGGTGCTGCTGTTGCAGGGCACAAAGAGCCACGCCTTCTTGCTGGTCAGATCCGAGAGATACTCACACTCCATTTGGCCACTTTCGTTGACCACCAGCGTCAGATTCGCCGGGCCTTTGAGTAAAATTGGCTTGTGATTGACACGATCGCTGACCAGTAGATTCATCACGTGAGTGATGCAGCCATGAATGTTGCACAGTACACAGGTGTACGGATCATTATCCTCGGGCACCAGATCATCCATGCTCAGCTGATATCTGGACTTGCGGTAGGTACCATAGGTGCGTGTCCAATTCAGTTTACCGTTCCGATACCAGGTAATATTTGGCTCAGGGTTGCCAACTGCCTGGCAGTTCATCAAGACAGAGGATCCCGATGGGCGTGTGTACAAGGGCGTAATTTTCTTGAAATTCTTAAATCTTGGTGGAAACTCTTGGTCGTTTGCTTTGCCAGCGCCACTGCTAGCACCACTGCCAGCGCCACCACCACTGCCCCCTGGCCCAGTGCCCGTAGCACTCAGCTTATCATCATCGTCTGTGTCCAGTGTATCGTCATCATTGCTGCTGGTCTGTGAGGCATTCGTGGTGACTCCATCGTAGTCCATGCTCGTCTCCTGTGAACTCGCTGGCAATCGCTTCGCTTCCAGCGCCAGGACAAAGCAAAGCAGCGACAGCAGCAACAGGCAACGCGACATGTTGCTAGCAACAATGCGGTGGCAACAACTGTTGCACTCACTTTATCTTTTGGTATATATTTATTTACGTAGCTCTGCCCCTAAGTGGCACTCGGGTCTCCGATTCCCGTGTCTCCGCCGTGTGTCTCTTTTTAGGGTTGTCCAACTGCAACTGTAACTGCAACGGCAACAACTTAGTGTCTCTGTCGCATGTGTTGCTCCCTTGCTATTGTTGTTGTTGTCGCTCTTTATTCACCGGAAATCCACTTTAGCTGAGCGAGAGCGTACGCTAAACACTCCCTCGCAGATCACTGATCTTCTAGTGTGTTATTTCTTCTTCTTCTTGTTGCTTTTTTTCTAATTTATAGATGGATATAACAACAGTTGCTGCTTGCTCAACTTGATCGCCAGCAACATGTGTGCGTATCTCTCTGTGTGTGTGTGTGTGTGTGTGTGTGTATGTTTGCGGCGCCTTTTGATCTGAATCGGATGCTACAGAATCGGATTCAGATGATCACCTTGTCTTATGGAACGTAACGGAAATACACTTCCCAAAAAATATGATGCACTCATGGGCTCTTTAATTATTGTTGCCTGTGGCATGTGATTTATTCAGCAAGTTGATGGATTTATGGCTGCCATGTTTTCCTCACATGTCACTCGCGTATCTGACGCTCGACGTCCTCTTGTGTTCATTATTGTAGGCGTGTCGCATTTTCATAGATCATATATATTTAGTATTTGACTGGTTGACTGCAACACCTGGAAATACACAGACGATTAGATTTATGCTTGTTTCCGTTACAGAAGAAGTATGACAATTTATAGACTAGCAGATACCCTACACTAATCCTGAAAGGGGGGTAAGGATTGGTTGAACTAGTTGTGTTGGAAGTCTAGCAAGAATTGCTTATAGTTTCCAAAGGAAATTACTTAATATAGTTTCAAATTTGAAGGTAAACAGTATAAAATTTGATTGCAATTGGAATTCCAAAAATTTGTGCATTGTGTACCGTTCCAAACAAATTTATTGCTAAGAAATCCAAGGAATTCCAAGAAACAAGTGCATTGAGAAACTGCTACTGCAGATACACTTCAAGTTTTTCTGTATCTGTATCTATCTGTTTACAGACCACATGAGGCTGCGTCAAAGATACGCAGGGAGAAAGTCTATCGGAAAAGTGTATCTTTGTAGCAGAGTGTAATTTGCACATCCGTTTTGTGTACCGGAAAACGCCAATATATTGAGTTCAAAATTGTTTTCGATTTTTGTGTTCGCAATTTTCGACGTTTTGCATTTTTGGCAACACACACACGAAACTCGTAAAAGTTGTCGAACTTTTTTTTCGCTTATTTTGTAAACAATTCGAGTGAAGAATTTATGTTAATTGTTAATTTTACATTGTTTTATTCGGTTTGAATTGAATTAAATTAATTTCGCTGCTTGCCAATTAATTTCAGAGCACATAACTGTGATTTCAGCTGATTAAAAGCCATTTACATTTTGGCGAGTTTCAATTAAAATGTCGCGCACATTTCCGCTGAAAATTCAGATTTTAAGCGCGTGCCACACACAAGTTGAGCTCGGTAAAAAATGAGCTCACTTTAATTTATTTTGGTATATTTAAAAATATAAAATAACTAACAAGTTTTGTGCGAAGAGTAAAGTAAATAAAAATTAAAACAATAAACAAAAGATTATTAAAAAACAATAAACGAATATACTTATAGAAATATTCATAAACAAATTAAATATTTTCCATTTGAAATACTGTATAATTTCCAAGAATTCATAGAATCATGTCTATGTTTTCACTTTTTAATATAGAATATGAATATGAACATTTTATGCACCATTAAAAATTATTTCAAGTGCATTTGTGTGCTGTATACAGAACGATCGTTATACAGATATATATATACTTGTGCACCTTTGTGACCTTAGGAATACTTGGAGTTTTGGCCAAGTTGAGACCCGCAGCAATTGCAAAATAGGTTAACAGTTTGTGTAACGGTTTTTTCAGGGGTGGAAGGGGGGTAAGTGTGTTTACCTAGAAGTACTTGCAGAGAGACAGAGTCTATAGCTGCAACGTTTTTCGATAATATTCTATTTTTTGCACAAAACAGCACAGATACACAACCGAGAGCGAAATGTTGTGATGACAGAGAGCTGCACTGTAGGGAGAACAGCACAATTCTTCTATAAAAGTTGCTTGTGTTGAGGGTGCGAGATATATAGATAGATATATTTGCGATTACTCTCCGATCTTTTGAACAGCGCGCGTATTGTAGCCCGACGTTGTGAATTTCCGCAGTGTTGTTTGAAAACTGTTCTAAATTCAGCAGAGACGAGACTTTGTAGCACCATTTACCAGAGGACAGACACACGCACACACAGATACTGATACAAATACAGAGGCTGCTCCTACGCTCAGAACCAACAACAACAACAACAACAACGCGTCCTACTCACTGTGACTTCCACTGTGACTGTGACTGCCACTGCGACTGCGCCTCAAACGACTCAATTTAGTGGCCCTGCTTCCACTTTTATGTTATGTTTTTTTTCCTCTCGTTGTTTTTTTCCGTTAAATTCAATGTATTTTACTCACACACACACATTTTGTTTGTAAGTGTATGTGTGCGTGTGTGTGTGCTGGGTATTTTTGCCGGGTGGGCACACAATTCGTCGTCGATCGCTTTGCCTTCTCGATTCCGATTCCGATTCTCCCGCATCTTTTGCGCCTTTTTCGCTTTCAGACAACCTTAATTTTTCACATATGCGTGTCGATGCACTCTCGCTTACTCTCTTACTCTCTTTCCCTCTCTTACACACTCGCGCTCCTCTCTCTCTCTGTCTGTCTCCCTCCCCCTATTGTATACTACACTCTCGCTTAATTAAAACAGACACAGACGCTCTCAATGTGCTCTCAACTGATCTTTCCAGCCCACATCTGTGCCACAAAAGCAACAGAAATTAAAAGAAATTAAAAACAAACAGTAAGCAAGTCAGATGCAAGACTCAATTGTACCCTGTAATCCCTTGAACTATGTATAACAGTTTTTAAAACAATATAATTTGTCGCAGCTGTTTAAATTACTGGGCATTAAATTGATTTGAAGTCACCAAGCATTAAAAGATTTCCACACATTTTCTGTACTTCAACTTAAATTCATATTTGATGTTTACAGGGTATCACATCCGCTTCCTTTCCACTTCGGTCATATTGGAGCATACCCGTTCCAGAGACAAGGGAAAATATTGTTCCGAGTCAAACATTTGGTGGTGCGCTATTGTTGTCATTCGAACTGAGGGACTTTTCACTGGGACAGCGCCACTGCCGCGCCCTGTCTGACATGTGGGCACATGGACAACTTCCAGAGGCGGGACAGGGTCTCTTCGACTCTTGCCTGAGTCTGTGACTTGCCTCGAATTCTGTTTGCCGTTTGTGGCACATGTGTTGCATGTGTTGGCGGCGTCTGTTTCTCCACGAGTCACAAACACACACACACACACTGCTTATTTGGAAGGGTTACCACGAGTTTCCTGATCACGTCAGAGCCACAAAAGCATCCCAAACTGACCTTCGTGCCCATTCGTCTTTATAGTATAATATATTTCCTGTCCTGGCCAAAAATAGACACATGATTTTGCACTATTTGGCAAATAAACAATATTTTTCTCTCACCTCAACAATTGAGTACTTTCGGAATTGGCCAGCAAAGTTTTCAAGTTCAAATCAGTTTGAAATATTTCAAATATTTGAAAATTCATTTTAAGTTAATTTCATTACAATTGAAGTGTGCAATTTTGGATTTTGATTGTTTGCATTTCACATCGAAAATGCACGCGAATACGTGAGTTCCCGAAGGTTATCAGCTAAACAAACTACTCAGGTGTGTATATAGTATATATATATATAGTACATTAGTATATAGATGTGTAAGCGATCTACCCATCGGGTAGCTAAATAAAGTGTTACAGCTCAACAAATAGCTAAACAAATGGATCTGTGACGATCTACATTGAAATGGAGCAAATCAGCGACTGAGAAAGGCGAGCAACTCAAAGCTTTAAATATGCGACTGGCAGCTACCCTGTAGCTGTTTTAATAGAACAAATTATGTGGCAAGAAGGAGTATTTCTGTAGCTATTTAAGCTATAAACTATTTTAGTTATCAAACAAGTCATTAGTTAAAAATTTTACTAGTAAAAAAGTTCTAAAAGTATTTAAAGCTTTCTAAATTTAAATTTGATTGTAAAAAGTTGATAAGCAACTAGTGCAAAACAGCTGACGTTAGTCACATCCCACTGAGTCAGTTTGCAGTTACAGGGTATGTTAAACAGAAGCACAGAAGCACAGAATGTGGCATAAAGCTGCCCCGACATTTCAGACACATGCGAGTTAGCTTGTACAGACAGATAATTTAAAAATGTTTGTTTATGTGGCGAGAAAAATATTGCATGTTCATATCTCTAAAATGTAGTGCGGGAATAATGTCGACGCCTCGGCCCGATATGTGTGTTGATAAACAACACAGAAAACTGTGGAAAAAACTGAGAGCATTTCATGGGAAAAATCAAATAACTAGCGGTAATTTGTGTTGTGTTCCGAAAACAAAACAACACACACAAAAAACCAAAAAAAGTGCTTTCAATTTGGTCATAAAGCATAAAATTTGTGGCATGTGCCGTGGTTGGGGCAGCTGGCTGGAGCACCCCCCCAAGGGGCACATAAAAACAGTTTTGATAATTGAACGATTGACTGCGACGAAAGCAGCACACAAATTGGATGGGACCACAATATAATAAGTAGTTGTTGCTATTTGTTTAACCCCATAAAAAAACAACAACAGAAGAAAATAAAAAACAAAAAATTAAAACGAATGGGTTAAAAAGTCAAATTGCTGTGCATTCAATCAAAAAGTGGTCTAAACAAATGATTTGCGCAATTACGCAAAAGTCAAAGAACAAACGAGACAAAAACTACGCACTCTATGCAAATCAATGAAATAAAAGTCAATATTAAACTATATATATAGTGTATTTATAAGAAGAAAATCTTACCTCAGAGTTGAGTAGATATTGCAAAATTTTATATCCAATTTGTGTCACGTTTCACTTAAATGTTGAAATAAAATTTTAAATTTATTTCATTTACTTTTTGTTTTGTTTTGTATTTTTGTTGTTTTCTGTTGCTTTTTTGCTTTATTTATGTTCTTCGTTTTGTTTTTTTATTTTAGCAAATTTAGCGCTCCACTTAAAATTCCAGAAATATTTCCGCGGCACTCGAGAAAAACTAACTGAACACTTGACTCTGTTCAAACACTCACTGCACGGAACAACGGAACAAGCGCACAAAAAATTCTATAAAATGTTTTCATTTACTCGCGTGTATTTAGTATTAATAATTGTTGTTGCTGTTTTTATTGTTATTGCGATTGTTATTGCTCTTGTTGTTGTTGTTGTTGATCAAACTAACGGTACACGTTCGGTTCGGTTTGGTTCGATGGGGTCTGTTGTCGGATCGCAACTGAAAACGCTCGACAAATAAATCTCTTCAATTAAATGAAACGAATGCAAACGAGAGTGCCACTGGCTGTGGTTGTTGTTCTTGTTGTTATTGCTGTGTGTTCGTCCCCTCAGTGAGCATTTTACTGGATGAACTCGCGACACAGAACTCTTCATACTATAAACAACACACATTGTATAACCCACTAAAAGTATCTGAGCAGGAATGAGTACTGAAAGGGAATGGAATGGGAGGGGAGGGGAGAGTAGGGACGTGTGTGTGTGTCTGTGTATGGCACACACATGTTGTGGTTGTGTTTGTAGGCAGCGATGCTGTGCGGCCTTCCCTTGGAAAGTGAAATGTAATTGAGCGTTTTTCTAAATATGTTCAGCAATTGAGTTCAAAACTGTTCTCAACTCAAATGAGAATGAAATGGTAAATAAAATTGCTCAACGGACGGACGGCGGACAGTGGACAACGGAAATTGCAGAGAAGAAAGTGTTGCATAGTTTTAAGCGCCAACAAAAATTCAAAGTGCGTGCATAGAAACCGTGGGTACATCGCTAGTGACGAAGAAAAGGAAAATGGAATTTATTTCCAAAGGAAATATTATTTATATTTAAATATTAATTATTTTCTCTAACCGATATAAGTTGTCTTTTAAAGCACGGTCTTGAATTTTTCAAAATTGTAACTTAAAAATTATTCAAAATCAAGAAAACAAACAAAAAATATTTAATTTAATTCATAAATTAAATTTTTCAGTTTAATAAATCGCATTTGTCGTGGAATAAATAATAGTTGGCTGCTGTCGCAAACATCAGTTGGCTGCTTTTGGGACAGTCTGAGCCAACATTAATCAATTGGCTAACAAGTTCTTTAAGCTTGTCAGATTCTTCACGCCGCATTCCGGCAGATGTGTAGAAATGATATGAAAGTTGTATGGAAATGGGATTCATTAGTTGCCACAGTGCGGCCACTAAGTAAGTTAACAGTTATTAATTATGGCCAAGACAGACGCATGCCCAGTAGCCAAAGACTATTATTATATTCGGCGGTTTGGCAGAAGACAGAAGACAGAAGAAAAAAGAAAGAGCTCTAATGAAAAGACACTCGAAGACCCACAAAGAGCACACGCTGCGAATCTTCGTAGACAATGGACAATCGTCAAAGGGTTTAAGACGTAGCCACTTAACAATACATCAAATGAAATGATAGAAAAAACATAGAACAAAGAAAAAAATTGAAATAAAAGAAAAACTAGAAAACAATTAACGATTATTGACTGTCAATTGTTTGGAGGCCCCACTTAATGCCAAATGGCGTTACGCATCATTGATTAATTGACGGCTTACTACCAGTTAATGTCCATCGTTTAGGGTTCTTGTGGTTTGTTTGGAATCGTACAGGGTACAGGGTATTTTTCAGTTGAACTACCTTGTTTGTACTTCCACTTTATTTGGCATTTAATATGCGTTTGTTTTGCGCCAGTTTACGGCATCGTAAAGCGAGCAGCACCCCAGCAATGTACGATCATAATACTTAAATTTTATGCACTTTTTTGCTTGCAACTCTTCGCTGCAGCGTGTTGCAGTTGCAGTTGCAATCGTCTTCAGTGTCGTCTCTCTGCTGGCTTCCGTGTGCTTTTCAATTTGGCCAAAACACAGATACACACAGAGCAAAGTTGTTAGCGTTTCGTACATAGATATAAATTTTGAAAATTGGTCCAACTCAGCCTGGAAGCAAGATGGGAATTGAAAACGGGATCGAATCGGGAAAAGGGGCACGATCAGTGGCAGAGGGAGAGGCAGAGGCAGGGTAGTGTACTGTCGAGGGGATAACTGCATATTCCACTGACATTGGCATTGGCTATGGCATCTAAGCGAGTTTTGCGACACGATCATCGAAGATCGGCGACGATCTCGTGCAGAGCAACCAAACAGCATAAAGTTAATTGCTAATATGATTAATTGCACATTAACATGAAGTTTTATTGCCAATTATATGCAAAATATGCCACGCTGCCAATTGCTACAGTTCGAATTGCAGTCATGGGAAAATCGAAAAGTAAAAATTAATAAAACCACAAAGAAACGATCATGAAAGTCTGAAGGCAATTGCCAAGAATCGTATGACCAACATATCGATCCATTAAAATTAACATCTTCTATCACTAACTAACAAGTCCTTTTTGTTTTTGTTTATTAGCAGTTAGTACTATACCTTTCAGTCTTTTAATTTAATAGATTTAGCTATTTATTTAAATAAATATTATATTTTTTTTGAATAAAGTGCACTTAAGATCAGCTAGGATCATATCGTTTACACTTAAGTTTATATTCTAGACCAAAGTTCTTGAGAAATTCAAGTTTTGCAGTAGCTGTGGAATAGTTATTAATACCCTAGAAAAAACTATTATGCAGTCAGTTAAAGTTTAAAGTCTTTTATATTAGCTTTGATCCTTATTTGAACTCCACAAGTCCAAAGATACTAAAGTTACTGCAAAACTCTGCTCAACTAAACTTTATTATACAACTTGGGTAACTCCTAGTCGATCATTCTCTTTTAGTTCTTTTCGACTCATAAGCATTCTCTTGGCAATTTCAGACAATGTCAATAACTTGCCATAATTTATGAAAAATTATGCGTTGCTTTTTGGCGTCATCGAGTGGGTGCCTCCGCTATCTCACTCTAGCTCTGCCTCTCCCGCTCCCTCTAACTGTATTTCTGTCTCTCTTTCTGTTTAACTATTTTCAGTTTCGATTTCCGATGATGCGGGCTTGAAAAGCCAATAAAAATGCAATGTTGCCTGCAGTCAAAACAAAGCGCAAATCACATTTCAAATCACTCAAAACTATTGAGATTTGAATTTGAATTATTGGTGCGCATTCAGAGCGAGAAACCAAGAGAGAGAGAGAGAGAGGGAGAGACAGACCGTGTAAGGGAGGGAAAGAGAGAGATAGAGCCAGCCTAGAGATCGACAACGTTTCCGGTCTTAAATCTTAAGCGCGTTGAGCTAATCATAACTTACAATGTGGTCCGGCGATTTGACAGGCCCCAACCGGCCATAGACTCGTTCCGAGAGGATCATGGATCATGTTTGCTGTTTGCTTGTTGCTGTTACAGTTGTTGTAGTTGTTGTTGTTGACGTTGTTGTAGTTGTTGTTGTTGTTGTTGTTGTTGCGGGCTTGGGGCTGGCAAGCTGTGCGAGCTGTCAATGAACTTGTACATTTTTGATTGATTTATATTGTGTTGTTGTTGCTTGAGATCATGTGCTTGTATCTATGTATCTTTGTATCTATAAGCTGGACTCGGACCATCGATAAATAGTAAATCAGCTTATAAAAGACCTTTTGTTTTGATATCTTGTGCCTCAACTTTACCTCTAATGAAAGGTGTATTAATTATATTAGTTAGATATCGCAGCAACACGATCTCTAATTCAACTACTGTTCTCAGAAAGTCCTCTACTTTGCTAGAGATGACACCAGCACGACACGATCACGTGCGATAGTTGACAGAAGACTCTACCGTTACAATCGCTACGGGTGGTAGCACTGTAGCGTTGCCACCTGGTCTTAAAAATCTTCTAGCTACAGTTGGTAACTGTTATTGGCGTGTCACGCGTGTCACGTGTCCACCTCCACTGTCTGTTGTGTTCCACAAGGGCTGTGGCTGTGGCGGCTATCGGGGTTTAGGCCATAATTTAAAGCCTGGCTGGGAGGATGCTGCTGCGTTGCCATAAAACTGGCGCTTAAGAGCGCATTTTAGCAGACCCCTGGCCGGATTGGGCTTGGCGCGGGCGTGGTTCAGCTTGAAGTTCTGGCTTGAAGCTCAGGCTTCAGGCTTTAGACTTTTGGCCCGTCCTTTAGCCGGTCTGGGCCATAATGCCTAATAATAATCATGTGCTGTAATTGACGATTTATGCTAAGCCCAATATAATTTACGCCGTTGGAAACGTTAAGGCGGCGCCCCCATAACCTACAAAACAGGGGGCGTGGTGCGGGAGGGGGGGATTGGCAAAACGAGCAGAACAACGCATAAATCATAACTGCACCTGGTCGGGAAAAAGGCACACACTAGAACCACAGCAAACTGTCTTACCACCGCTATACACACCGCTGCTACTGGAGATCAGCTCAACAAATTTCCCACACACACCGAACATTTTTACCATAAACATACTGCCAAATACAAATACCTGCTCACTTTAGGGTACTTAGAATGTCGGACAGCTTACACTATGCTAAAGTATTTGAACAAGTCACAGTTTAAGCAAGGTTAACCGGGAAATAACGAAGAATTGATGCTCTTCACGGGAAAGAACTTCTACTCCTATAGGAATGTGGTCCAAAGGGAAGGTAGTGCCGAAAATTCCTAGGCTGATTTGGATGTTATTCGATTTAATTATAGATTTAAGTAGTAAATACTTAAACTATCAAGTAATGATAAAAAATTTGAGTTAAGTTTGAAAATTTAATTTTTATGTCTATATCTATAATTATCGTATAAAATTTTAATTTCTTCATTTAAAAAACATTTTCTAAGTTAGCTCCTTAAACATAAATCTAAAACCTTAATTTGTAAACTAACAGTACAGTAAGATTTTGATATAAATTGTATTGAGTATTTATAATATAATAAATATTAATAATAATTTATATTTAACATGTTCATTAATCTGATTAAACAGTATTTAAGTTGACTAAATTATACCAATCGTTTATGTTAATATTAATTTATTTATTCTGTTTATTTAAAATGCTTTCCATTAATAATTTTCCCATTTTCCGTTTCCCACAATTTTCTAGCAATTTTGTCACCAACTGTTTATAGAAATTCGGCATACCCTTTAGCACTGCTGCCACTCTGCTTGTAATGCTTAAAAAAAAGTGTTGGCACGCAAATTTATTGTTGTCTGTTGGGTTCGAAAACGATTCCGCGATTCGAAATTCGCGTCTCGCGATCCATTCCACAAAAGGCTACCGTATTTGCTGTCAGACAGCGACGGAGACGGAGGCGGGGGAGGAGGAGGTGGTGGTGATACTGACGTTGCTTGCCTGCGTGCCACATTGTCTGGCATTTGGGCAGGCCTTCCAAAAACGTCGCTGACATAACTGTACCCTGTGGCAGCAGCAGCAGCAGCATGCGTGTGTTTTGGCTTAGAATGGAACGGAACGAAATGGAATGAAACACAACTGAACGGACTTTGTGGCAGCTCCAGATTTGAGAGCTTGAATTTCGGAGCACGTCGCTGTTTTTGGCATCAAACACATGTCGAGGCACATGAAAGGATCGTTGGATCGAGGTCTCTTTCCTCCCGCTCCAACTCCACTCCGTCCCGCTCTAATCCTCTCTGTCTATCTCTTTCGCTGGAGCTTGCATGTTTGGCGTTTCAATGCGCATTAATTTTGTGATTTCGCTGTTGTTGTTGCTGTCGACACGAATGGCTACGAAAGGTTAATAAATCAAATGCATATGCATGACAACGTCGCTGCACCTGAGACTCTGAGACTCGACAACAAACATGCGGCATGGGGTATGTTTTGAGTATGGGGCATGTGGCATGGGTATGGGGCACATGCGACTCCTTATGCGCTCGCCTTTATGCTTTTATAATTTCCTCAATGCCGTTTATGGTCCCGCGTATGACTATCAGAACCGTCGATTGCCACCGTCGAGGACCACCAAGCCAAAACCACTAAGCCACTAAACCATTGAACCAATGCACCACTGCACCACTGAACCGGAGTCATCAAAATCAACGCCTTTTGTGACTTGTGCGGCATTAACACCAAATTAAATTTGATTTTATTGGACAACAGTTTGCAGAAAAGGAAATTGGGTCATCCTGGTCACAGTCTCGGTCTCCGTCTCAGTCTTGGTCTCAGTCTCAGTCTCGCTCTCCGTCTCAATTGGTCAGACCAATTAAGTTTATGTGGCGTTTTTAACATCCTTTGCTAAATGCGTTATAATCAAGGCCACTCACTTATATTCTGCATTTATGACCCAGTTAACTACAGTCGGTTGTGGAGTGAAAGAGCCTTTTGTACTGCCGCTCACGTACTTGGATTAATCACTAAATTAATTGAAACAATTTCCCAGCATAGCCGACAACAGCACAACATGAATTTAATCAGCTACGATCAACGTACGATCAACGATCATACGATCAAACGCTCGACGATCAGTGACGTTTGCGGTGTTGATCGCCGTGTTCGGCGACTGTACGTGTTTGGCATTTTCAATTGATCAGTGATCGGCAAATGAGTTGTCCAATGATCTAACACATGTCGCTCAGATCATCAAGCATCGAAGTAGAAGAGGTAGTTGGTAAGGGGAGGGGGAGTGCAGCCACTTGCCAGCTACTAAACGTAAAGCTCAAGTGATCATTAACGATCACGACGACGATCATAGTTGTCATGCATTAAATGCCAAAAGCCTTTAAGGTTAGCACTAATAACTTTTAATTAAATTAAAACTCCGCCTATTTGCGTTCACCTACAGTGAGATTTACATCGTGATCAGAGAGCGATCAACGCGATCATCAGCATTAGTGAGGTGCACAACCCAAAAACAAATGGATTTTCACACAGTCTTTATACCTAAAGAGCTGCAACAGGTGCAGACACGAGTTCAGATCGTGGCTAGAGTCGGAACTGGAGTTGGAGTTGGAGTCAGAGTCAAACTGTGCCTTCTCATACTCCTAGTTGTGCTTCTGCTGTAGCTTTGGCAATCATTTAAATCGTTTCGATTATGATCAGCAACAAGCATTATGTTTTCCTTAAGCTCTACCCCTTTCCACTATACACTACTCACTCCTCTGATCTACTGATCTGCAGTTCCTCATTGCTTGTAGTTGTTGTGGTTACAAACATAATTGATCAATTAAAAATTAATACCAACTTTGTTTAGCTGCAGGTGCAACTGGCCAAAGAAAAAAAGTCTTCCTTGTTTTATCGTGTGATCGTCGATCGATCCGAACCGATTCGATCAGTTCACCCAAAGTTAACTCTTACTTTGACTGTAACTCTGCTTCTTTTCTCTTCTTCTTCTGGATCAGACCCCACACGCGGACTTGTCATAATAGAGTATAATACCCCTGCCAATAGAGGGAAAAAAGCTACTTAAATCAAATGAGTTAATGCCACCAAATATCGGTGACACACAATGTGTAAACAATAGGTTTGAAGCTTTCTGTTTTTTTTTGATGATTTATAGTAACTCTACGCCTTAATCCTCCCATGGTGCCCGGGATCCGACTTTGTTGTGCTAATCAGCGTTCAAGTTTATGTGACAGTTTAAAGTATGCCACACACAGGTTGGCTCATTGGATCGTTTCGACTGGTGCGGCGCTTTGGACACCAAATATACTCAAAATACTCATCGGAAGGTGTCGCGTCCAACGATTGTTCCAAAAGTTTATACGACTCAAGTCGACTACTTTCCTTGGCCCATTGATAATTCAATTTCTTCGAACCTTGTTTGTTGATATCTTGACTTAATTTTCATTTTGTGGCCAAGAGAGGGGGGTAGGGGAACGACCACCAGCGATCGATCGACCGATCATAACAATCGCTGAGTCGTTGAGTCGCTGCTGCTGCCGCTGCCGCTGCCGCTGCTGCTGCGGGCTGTGTGTGGCCTTTGTCCGATTTATGGTTCAATTTTATTGTTAATTGAAATTCAACTAGTTTAGTATAGGGCCAAAATGTCGCCTGATCTGTCTTGGGTGCGGTCAGCGTTATCATTGATTCTCTTATTCTTGTTTCCCTCCTTCCACAAATTCCTCCCTCTCTCCCTATTGTTTTCCTTGCTGGTTTCGTTATTATTGCCATAAAACTGTCGGCCAAATGTGTGCTTGTCTCTTGGCTTGTTAGAGTCGTTCTGCATTTGATCCTGATTTATGTGCGGCATGGGCGTAAAACAGTAGTCAAAGCATAAATTTGCTAATAGGCTTTGCTCTAACATTTCTCCGCTGGGGTAATAAAATCCCACAACTTTCACTACACACAACTTTAAGGCAATTGAAAGTCGCTCGGCAAACGAGTCGTTTAAGCAGCAACTAAACTAGAAAGAATGAGATTAATTGTAAGTGCAACGACTAACAGATACCCTGTAAAATGAATACAAGTTTAGGTTGGGAAGTTATTAATACACCATTTTTAATTATATTTATTAATTATTATAAGCAAACCAATAAATAATTTATATTTAGTAGACAAATTTTAATTTAAATTCAGTTCACTTCTAGTTTTCTTTATAGCACATACCTTACTCACTTTCTTTCTGTTTTTACAGGGTATAAACAGATTATAAGGGTCCAGGGATTCCTGTACTTGCCCAGTGACTAGCTGGGATCTGTTGCATGCAACAACAACAACAACAATTTCCTGATTAACACTTTGAGCATAATTTAGCCGCCGGCGACAGAGCTCACATAACAAATACAGAGAAGACTCCGCTCTCTGTTCCTCTGCCTGCATTTGGGGCATGCCTCAACTTGCTGCATGCCGCCTGCTGATCACTGGGAAAGCGAACGTGGCGCGTGCGCAGTTGCCGCTGTTGCCGCTGTGGCATGCAACGCTTGTTAGAGCCGCCGGCAGACGAAGCAGAGACAAATTCTAATGCTCGGATATGAGATATTATTGTGGTTTGGGGCAGGGACTTCGTGCTGATTGTCTTTAAGTAGCTGAGGGCAGTTGGTGCAGTTGCAGTTGCAGTTACTGTTACTGCTGCTGCTGCTGTTACTGTAGCAAACAACAGTTGCAGCAGTTGCACAGTTCGCATTTTGAATTCGAATTTGAAACTAGTTGTTGTTACTTATGCAGCAGTTGATTTTCCGCATTCTTAAGCTAATTTAATGGCGCGAAAAATCTGTATCGGACTCTTTCCCATCTTCTTTTTTTTCTGCAAACTCTCAGTCTGATTAGAGTTGATTACACGAGTTCATATTTCATTTGTGTGTCCAGTTTGACAATTGACAGCGGCGCCGGCGCCAATCCATCCAGATAGGAAGTGCATTAAGCTAGTAAGAACTGATTTATGCAAGTGGCTATCATGTAATAAGACCACTTTATTTATTTGATGGGTATTTAATAGTTTTGATCGATCTCATTTTTATAAAAATTAACATTTGATAGTTAATTATAGTTCATTTTTAAATAATTTTTTTAGAACAAAGATCAACAGAGATCATACTGACTGCGACCAATAAGAAACTATAAGAAATAAATAAATACGAATCTGGTTTAACATATCCCAAATGGATTTTCTATTAACTTAATTTAATGTTCTGATTTAGAAACCAAAATAAATCTTTTAAGAAATTTCTTTAATTACTCTTAATTCCATTGAACGAATAAACCGATCTTGTTTCAACTCTTCGAATCCAGTCAGAATTGAACTGCACACAATGAGACATTGTTTCACTGGCTAATCAGAAACCAATTGCATTCGAATCGTTACTCCAACAAATGAACTACCAATGACTCTTCACCACACAAACTCACCACGATCTGTTTGAGTGCGCTCTCACCATACGCGCGCGCACTCTCTCTCACTCTCTTCGCCTTTTACTCCCCTGCAGTTTTTCGAATTTCGAAATGCAAGTGCAGCTGGAAGAGCGTAAACCTGATCGAGTGCTCTCTCTCCTCCCTATTGCTCTCTCTGTCTGACTGGCTCTCTTTGAAAATTTCCCCTGCGTGCAATGAGATGGAAAGCTGCACGCGTAACGCTCTGATTGACTGATCTGTGGGATTTGTGTACTTTAGCTGACTGTAACTGTGACTGCGACTGAGATTGAGATTGAGAGAAGTTGGCTATAAAAGTCAAAGCTAAAAACGGACGCCTTTGTCCTAGCCATAAAGCCGAAATGGCAAAACTGCGTCTATTTATTTACGAGGCGGGTCGCACAGCGGGCGGAAAAGCAATTGATTTTCCTTTGACTGCAACTAAAAGTCGCAATTGCAACAATTAAAATGCGGCAGCAGCAGCAGAGACAGCAGACAGCAGCAGCAGCTGTAAACTCACTGTTAATGGCTTACTTGGAAGCTGGTTCGTTGCAGCAAATTATGCAATTTGCTGTTGGCCAAGTTGACAGCCAATTGGCAGCTCCCATGACACATTTACTACAGAAGAAAAAGCCAAAAAAGTAAAAAATTATTAAGATGGCCTCAAAGCAAACTCGAAAATGTTATAAAGTTGTAAAAGTGGGCCCATCAATTGTTGATGATGGCTGGAAAACTTTCGACTCATTGGACTTATTTGAGTTGGCAAAAAAAATAGCAGCTGAGGGTTAAGTTGGCCAGCTTAACCTTTTGGGCTGCAGGCTGCACTCTGCGCGTGCCAAAAGGCAACAAACGAGCGTTTTTACGAGTTGCAGGAAACGTTGCAACAACAACAAGAGATGGAGCTACAACAAACAACAACAAACACAGCATGCGGCCTAAACTCATGTTGAACTTGGCTCACAGATTTATAACAAAGATATCGCAGCATTGCCGACATGCTGCGACTCCTGTCTCCCTCTCCCTCTCTCTCTCGCTCTCTCTCTCTCTCTCTCTCTCTCTCCCACTCTCTTGCTCTGTCCTTGCTGCTCTTTGAGCTATTAGAGTTCAGCGAAACCAAGTCGAAGTCTAGACCAAAATGAAAAGAACTGAAGACCCGGTTCGAGCCATGGCAATCCATTAGTGAGCCAAGTCAGCATCGCGCACGTTGCCTTCTTTTTTTAGCTTTTTTTTTTTTTTTTGCATTGGTCGGCATCTAACAAATCGTTCTGTAATTTGATAGCTTAGAAGTTTATGACTATGGCCTGGCAGTTTTTAATGGGGCGCAGTTCGCGCCAGATTTTGGTTGCCATCTAGTATAACCAGTAAGTAGTCCTCAACTACAACTAACACTAAGACTACGACTATATTGCTAGACCACATGAAATGCCTATAACTAAATGTATATTTACATATAAAAGCAAGTAGAACAGAAATATAAATATTTAAAAGGTTAACGATAATTAAATGCCCTTAAAAATGGTAAGGAAAATAGAAAAAAATTAGAAAAAGTTAAAAAAAAGTTAGTATTAATATTTAAAACAGCAGCTAGTAAATTAGTAGAGAACTTTATAACCTCTTAAAAGTCAAGAATATATTGATGAACTTCTTATCAATATATCTTTCAATATATCATTAAACATATACTCTAAACGTTACATATTAACTGAACACTTGCAAATACCCTTAGCTAAGGGTATGTCCAAAAAAGTACAACAACAACCGCAATACCCTGTGTTTTAGGCCCGCCAAAACTGGCCTCATATACACACTGACACACACACACACACACAGACACCGCCAGTTGCGTCTGATCGCCTGCCAAATCGCGCAAAATATGCTAAAAGGTTTTGCGAGATCAATTTAGAGATTTTTTGTTAAGATAAGCGTTCGTTTATTGGCCAACGATCGACGGGACTCGGAACAAACATGTTGCATTCAGTTACTTAATCTCAAATGGCGCTGGCTTTATGGCCACTGCACCACCACCAACACCAGCACTAGCACCACCACCGGCAAACCACTAAAGACAACAACCGCATTGGGAGCCATATCGACAGGCCTACACATGTTTTGGCTCATATCAGATCTATGCCAAAGCCAATAGCAATGACAAAGCAATCACAAGAGTTGGCTCAAAAGCTTCATCCATTCCACAGATCACTCTGCTGTCCACTATGGAAAGATGATCATATTCAAATGTTGCATAAGACCAAATTCAGACCAGGAAATGGCTAATACAACTAATAGTTATTAGCCCAATTCTGTAATAAACTAATCAAGTAATAAATTTTATATAAAAATTGGTAGAAACTAGACAAACTAAACTATAAAATTTATTTATTTTAAAATAGTAATCATAATTAAGACAAAGTAATGATTATTAAATAAATTATTATTGTGGTTATGAGGGGTAAACTAGATTTGCTTTGTTGGAATTTATAAGTTTTAATAAACTTACTAAACTGCTAGACTCAGAGATACTACGTACTCAGAGATAGTACGTTGCTTTGAGCTTACAAGCTTTAAATTATACCAAAAAGTCTCCAACTCGTTTACTTACAGGGTATATTCAACTAGGGCCAACTCAAACTTAGTCTTTACTAAATACTGTTTAAAGTTTCTTGTCTGTTTTAGTGACAATTTAAATTAAATTTGCCATAAAATAAACTGTGATCTTTACGGATTTCAAATTTACAAGATTTTTCTCAGATTTCAAGTGTTTTTTTTTTTTCCCTGAATTTTTATTTATTTAGTTTTTGTTTGTTGGTAGTGGTACAAGAGGCACATCAAGCAGCTGTCAGCTGTTGAAAAGAGTTGGCTAAAATGCCAAGAGATTTTGTGTAGATGTTTACATTTAACCGTCGCCTGGCTTGTCACAGAAATCGCAACTTAATTAAATAAAAATTAAACAGATCTCTGGCTGGAACCGAAGCCAAAGCTGTAACTGAAGCTATATCTGAAGCTGAGGATATAGTTGTGAATGTGGATGTGGATACGGTTGGGGCTGTGGACCTGGTTCGTTGGAGTCCGTCGCCACGTTGCGTGTCAAGTGAACATCATGCGTAGCTCAGTTTTCACTTGCAGTTTGGACTGCTCCCCTCTTCCCTCTAACCACCCCTAAACCCCTTCCCCTCCCCCTCCCTCTGTACCAGTGCTTCTGGTACATGTTACACCAATTTAAGTTGGTAGAAAAAATCCTTGTCTAGTCTTAATATGATTTAGTAGTTGCTGGCATGGCTTGACAAGTGTCCATTTGAATACTCATTGGCTCAACAAGGCGACGGCAAAGACGACAACGTTTCCCCTCCCTCGTTTCCTGTAGCCCCACCACGCCCCTCCTCCCCCCCTGGCAGCCACTTGCAACATTGATTTGTGTGTAATTTAATGAAATTTACATAATATTTTGTTTTTAATGAGGCCTAAGGTGATGTTTAAATGCTTTGACTTGGCTTAGTCAGTAGCTGGCCAGTTGGCCAGTTAGCCGGCTTACAGCTAGCCTGTTAGCCACTTGCCTGTTTCCAATTGGTAGCCGGTTCTTAGCGGCTTATGTTACACCGTCTAGGCGCCAGTTATTTCACTGTTAATCTGTTTTTTTGTTAATTTTTTTTTTTTTGGATTAAGTGTCGCGACCTGCCGCAAAAAAATTCCTTTAATTGTCTGACAAATTGGCCGCAACTTAATTAAGGGCGATAAGTTTTGGCTTGGACTTTGGCTAATTAAGTCACATTGGCAGCGCTATCAGAAGCTGGCACATATTTCATGCCGATGACGACGATGATGATGATGATCATGATGTTGATGGAAGCGCCGCCAAACTGTGGCATCTTCAGGCTACCACTTGAGAGGAACAAGCGTGTTCCTTTGGCCAACTTTTGTCTTGGAGCCAATCAAAACTGGCAAACACCTTTGCAAAATGCACGCGCACTGATAACACCGGTAACGCCTCAGGTATACATAGGTGTAATGCGAGTGTGTTGGCCTCAAAGTGCCGTCTCTCCTTTTGGGCCGTTAATAAGCGTAGATTATTTATGTTTATTAACCCTTAACATGTTTACATTTTGTAAAACGAGACTCTTAATGTGAACTTTATCATGAGACTTTTGCAATTGCAATTGCAAGGCGAGGTTCTCAAAGAAGGTACGGTCGCAACGACCCAAGAATGCGCTACAGTAGAGTAGAGTTCATTTGCTTACAAAGCTCATACCGTTAACTTATTTACTTTTCCTTTGGAATGGCTGAAAAACTTGGCTTGAAAAACTTTGATTATAACTAAGTTTATATATCTATTTAAGGGTCAGGGTTGCATTGACTGGGTATACCCTACCTCTCTCTAGCCTAACTGATCTCTAGCCCTTCGTTAGGGTATTTCCTGTCCCTGGGAATCTTTTCTTTTTTATGAACTGACAAAGCAATCGCACTGATTGTCCCTGCACGTTACCCCAATGCAATGAAATTCACATTCCCTGACTCCCAGGTACACCCCAACGGATGAGGATGAGGATGTGGATGTGGATGAGATGGCATCGATTTGGTCGGCGCTCCTCTGTGCGATTTTAATGACGCTGTCGATGGACATGTAGGGAGGGGCGCCAAGAGAAAGAAAGAGAGCGAGAGAGAGAGACAGGGAGTGAGAGAAAGGGAGATGGAATGATGAGCTCCTCTGCTGCTTAATGCATTTCTTACATGATCATATGCGTTTATCTTTTGTGTTTGGACGGCGGCCAGTTATCGGCCAGTTTGCTGTGGCACTCATTTAATAAGTTTGTTCTGGCTAAGAGATTACATGAACCTGCAGTGTTCAATCGCAATCATATTTTAGGTGCCTTGGCCAGCAGCAACCTGCAATCCAGACACACACACACACACACACACACGCACACCATACTCTTGGGTATCTTTGGTCTTGTGATGAAGTTCCAGTTCCAGTTCCAGTTCTTACTGCTGATATCTGTCGTTGTCTTTGAGTTGGGTTGGGTTCATTTCAGTATTTGTATAAGTTTCTCTTTATATTTATTTTATTTTTATTTTTTCTTTATTTTTTTGGGAGGAATACGTGTTTGTCGTGTCGAACGTGGAATATCGTGTGACATATCGAGTGTGAAGTGTCAATTTGAATTTATTGATAACGTAGTGAGCTCGTCCCGCCAGTCCACCTAAAAGCCAATGCCAATGCAAAAAGCCCCAAAAGAAACGGTGGCCCCAAAGAGAGAGAGAGAGAGAGGGAGAAAGAGAGGGAGATCAACCAATTACCGAGGCATAAATTCGCCAACCAAGTGCCCTGTCCATTGCTATGGAATTTATGGAACGCGCAATCAGCGCCAGTGAGACAACCATAAAAGTGTCCTCAACGCTCATCAAAAAGCCACGTTCGAATATGCAAATTGTTATTTATCACAGTTAGCTCTATAAATATTATTCTCTAAGTGCACTCAGAAAAAAAAATTAATTTAATAATCCTTAATAAGTTTTCAAAAAGAACATGTAGGAAAATTTGGATATTTTCGATTGCTAAATATTGAAACTGTCAACAAAAAAAAATGTTTAAACATTTCTTCATTAAAAAAATATTAAGTAAATTTAGAAGAATTATATTTTCTTTTTCTACACTTTAAAAAAAAAAAAATAAATTTTAAGACAACTCTTATAAATCGTCTCTATTAAAGCTACTCATAATTAATTTTTCAGCCAAGAAAATATTATTTTAAAATAAATTTATACCGCAATTAATTTAGATATTCTTTTAGAATTTCTTACTGCTAAAATGTATATTATTTTTCTGAGTGTATAGCAGAATTTCCGTGGCAAACGTAGATGCATCTAATCAATTTCCGAATGTCTAAATCAATGATTAAGAATGTCGTTGTTGTTGAAATAACTTAAGAGCAGAAAGAAAGGGAAAGAGAGAGAAAGAGGGAGAAGGCAGTCCAAAGAGATCACATTTGTCTGTCTGACTCCGTTCCATGCGTCGGCTGTCTGAACTGTTTTTTGTCCGATTGTCCCTTTTGTCTGTTCGCGCTTATTGACAACAATTCGATGCAGCTGCGACGACAGGAAACATCTTGTAAAACTAGCAAAAGCTACATCTTGTGAACATGAAAGGGTCCACACAGCCATCAGACACCATGCCAGATTGCGGGCCTTATCGTGGCCCAACAATGAGAGCAACAACATTATAATGGACAGGCCAAAACCGACGACGCCACACGCGCGCTCAACGGCAACTTGCGGCACTGCCTCCTCTGCCACCGACCCTCCACGACCTTCCATCTCAAACTTCTGCCTCATTCGTATCCAAATCCTCAACGAATCCTCAGCTTCATCCTGTTGCCACTTCTTTGCCTGGCCATGCATTTGGACACGCTGCGCACCGGCACCGATAAATAAAGGTAGTGTGGAGAGGGATGGAGAGGGGAGGAGAGGAGATGGGTGAGGAGAGGAAAGGAGAGGAGAGAAGAGAGATTTGAGGGGACAATGAAACGTCTATTTTCCCCACATATCCCAATCCCAATACCAATACCAAACCCAACCCAAAACCGACGAGGGCCGATCGAGGGCTGGACTAATGTACACACGAATGTGTTGCAATTGTCACGCCAAGTGAAGTAACAAATTTATGAATGCCAAAAAGGCTGCCACACTGCCTGGATCTGCCACAAGGCTGCTCTGTATCCACACACACACACACACTCGCTCACACACACTCGCACACACACAGAGGAGACGACATTGGCAACGTGTGTTTAAACTTGGCACGCGGCAACGGCGAACATAAAAACCCATAAATATGTTAAGAGTCAGAGTCAAAGTCAAAAGTGTTGCGATTCGGTGTGGCAACACACACACACACACACACACTCGCACACACACACAGACAACTTTCTCATTAAGAGGTAGAGTTCAGTTTAGCGACAGGAAGGTCAAAGATTGGACAACATCAGTCCTTTAACCGGAACAAAAGAGCAGCGAAAATATATAGAAAATGCAAATTGATTTACAGGCTCCAAAGGAGGAGAAAAGGGAGAAAAGAGTCAGGAAAATAATAAAGAATTTCATAAAAATAATTTATTTGTATTTTAGTAAGCTTTCCACAAAACTAACAGTATTTTTTATAAACTTAAAGTCTCAATAAGACAATAATTTAGTCACTTTTATCAACCAAATCAAAGCTCTCATATATTTCATTTTCTAATCGTTTAAAAGTGATTCTAATAATAATAAAACTAAAATACATTCTGGGGAGGTATTCAAATCAGACCCGCATTATCAGAGCACCCACAAATCAAGCAAGAGAAACGAGTAAACGCATTTAAATTTGGCTAAATCAGCTCTGCGTTTGTGGTCTAGTTGGAATAGCCGGCTAATAGCCAATTTAAATGAGATGAAGACCAAAGCAGAGGACCCAAAGTCAAGTCGCAATTGTAATTAAATCGCAATATGGCCAGGAACCCAGACAACTTTTACCAGGAATCGATGAACGTTGTTTGCTTTTGGCTTCAGTTGGCTTCATTTGGTTATTGCAGTTCGATACCGGATGGATCAGTATGGATCGGTATATGTTTGTATGTTTGTTGCTGGTTGCTCCTCATTGCAACTCAGATGATCTCGTATCTTGATGCTGTGATGCTGTGATGCTGTGATGCTGGTCTGGAGCATTTCAATGATTTATTGAATTTAAATCACTTGTATTGGCAACAGTCCCGCTGTGAATTTGTGACATTTTCGTAAACGAAAAATGTCAGTTACGATTTTTTATTAGCCTTCACTCTTCTTCCCAGCCAAGTCAGAGGTTCCGATTGGAGGGAGTAAGATTGGAAAATCACAGGGCCTAGGATCATCGGTTTTGGATCAAATTGGGTTTGGGGATTGTGGATTGGGAATGGTGATGGCGTTACGGTACATGGCCATAAAGCTGGTAAACTACTGTAAAATATAGTTCAAACTCATTTCAAGTAATAAATTCCATTTGTGGCCATAAAAACTCGTTCAACAAACATACACGAACATAAAAGCAAACCGAGCATTTTACCAACATTTCTATCCATTTTTTTTTGTGCTGTTGTCTCTACTATTTTTTTTGGGGTCTAATAAAGTTATTAACTGGCATAAAAGTGCAGTTTATGCAACGTCTTTGGGGCCTAGAGTCTTGTTAAAAGACCATAAAAATTCAAAATCTAACACAGAGCAGAGGCAATAAATGCATATATAAATGGACCTCAAGGCAACATTCATGTACCACAAAACTGATGACATGTTCGTTCATTAATTAGAAAGCGATCGAACGATTGAACGATCGCCTGAACTGGCTCTGAAAGAGAATCCCCCCAATACCAATTTCAATACCTAAAACTTAAAATCAAAAAAGGAAACCAAGACAATTTCGAAGGCAAACCGTGCGACAGCTCCTAATTAGAAAATAACCGAAATGACTTCATTAGAAAACTATAACACGCTTGTTAACGTCGTGTCTACAATGCGGGTACAGCTTCAAAATAAAAACAAAAAACCCCAAAAAAAAAAACACATAGAGAAATAGAAATAGACAGAGAAACAGAAACATCAGCTTAATGATCATAACAACAACTGTAGTATTCTGACTAGTCTATTGTCTGGGCTTTTTGTTCAAGTTTTTAATTATTTAATGGGCGTGCTTTTGTGGAGTGGCCTAGTACAGGCCACAGCCGTCCCCCTATGGGGCGTGCCAGAACTGAAAATACACACTCTGAAATCTGTTTAACTATGCACCACAGTCATAAAGTTTTTTTTTTTTTTTTGGCCGTATTTTATGCATTTCCAAGCTCATTATCGCGACTTAAAGCCCATTTCTGGAGACATTCCAGAGCCAATGTTGATCTATGGCCTTTTGTGGCACAACCATGCCTGGCACTCATAAATCTCAAGCACCCAAAACCGAAATCAAATATATATTTATATGACAAGCAAATCACCTTTGTGCTTTAGCTTTAACTTGGCTTTAAGTTGGCTTAAACTTTAGCTTGAGTTTAGGCGTTCTCTAGCAACACCTTCTTCACGGCAATTGAATTCAATTGGCGTCACGACTCTCTGCTCTTAAGAAAAAATCAATTTTTATGATCAATCTCCACTTGGCGTGCCTCCAAATTGGCAAATTAGACTCACAGAAAGTAAGAGATGAAGTGGAGTGAAGTGGAGAGCAGAGAAAAGAGAGCAAAAAGGGTGAGAGAAAATTGCCTCAAACTGCGATAATAATATACAATGGATTTTCCTAATACGCCATAGCAGAGCAATTTATTTTGTTTTTCTTTTTGACTTTTCCGTTTATAGTTTTCAGTTCCGACAAACAAAAATCTTAAACGAGAAATTAAGAAAAAATTTATATTTTGATCAGATTTTATCGGATTTTGCGTTATCAGAGAGTCGGCATCTGGACCCCAAAATGTGGCGACAAAGTGAAATATTTTCAAGACAAATATAATAAGCAGCATGAGGTAAGAAATGAATGCACAGCAGATACCCTATATCTACGATCATTCATTTATTAAAAGAAGAAAATGTTGGGAACTTTTCTAGGTATTACCTTTATCCCTTCTAGAAAAATGTATTAAGATGACTTAGTAGTTTCCCTCTTTGAGCACATGTATATCAAACCCTCTCCTACCTTTACAGGGTATTATAAAACGAAACACTGCACAGAGGCATAGAAATGCTTAATTAATTGCATTTCTCTTCGAACTTCATTTCCACTTGTAGCCCTAATGACTTGCTTTGACACTTTGCCTTTGTCTTAACATGTCCAATGAAAAACAAATACCAAAATAAAAGAAAGAAAAAAAACTCAGTCCCTTGGGCCCCAAAAAGTGCCATAAATTCAACGGTAATTATGTCAGTTTATTTGGAGCAAAGCGTCTGTTAATTTATGTATGCCCAAAAAGAGACCTGGATAATATAGGCGGAATCTGTTCAGTTCACAATTAGATGCTGATTTCGGTACATAAACAGCAGGTGACAACAAAACAAACATCTAGACAGAGAGACAGAGAGACAGAGAGAAAGAGACACAGAGAGACAGAGAGACAGAGACACAGAGAGACAAGAAGACAGACACAAAACACACCAAAATTTTCTTTATAATGTTTGTATAATAATGCATATTTTATAAAGCGATAAAGGTTTAAATAAATGCAACAAACTTAAAATATGTTAAATTAAAGCAAAATAACAGCATGAGTCAAAGTTTTATGAAAATTTGAAAAAGATTGCACTGATTTCAAGCTCATTTAAAAAGCTGTTTAGAAAACAGCAGCAATCCAATTTGGTTGGTTTATGCTGGCGCCATCTAGCGTAGCGTGGCAGACAATTGGAAGACAATCTATTGCTTGTTAAATAGTAGATAGATTTGTATAAGATCAGTGCTGTGCTTTTGGCTTTTTGAAGCCATTTTAGCTCTGTTTTTATGTACTCTGATGATTGACATAACATTTTGAACTCTAGAGGAAAAGGAATATTGGTTGGATAATGTTTAGTAATAAAATATTTTAAATTTTTGATGAAAATTTCAAGGGATAACATCAAATTATTTGACAAAATTGCTTTGGTTTTAGAAATTTCTATGTTGGAAAAGGTACAACTTTTCAAGCAATTGCATAATTTAACTGAATTGTAGTCATTTAGAGTTCCTAAAATAGTATTTCTATATCATTTTGTTTATATAATAATCTTTACACTAACTGCTTTTCACATATTTCTGGCTCTCTTAACTTATTCAGTAATTCGTACACTTTAAAAAAAAAGTCCCCCTAGTAATTGAATTCAAGTCGGAAATTTAAAAACTTCCCCCATCAGATATCAATGATATCATTTTAGTTATATTATAAGTGCCAGGCCATAAACAACAGCAGCAATTCTTTTGGGGTGATCAGGGAGTCTGTCTTTCCCTCCCCTCCCTATTCCTATATAAATGTGCCCCTCCTGAGGCGTGTTGCCACCCAGGCATTTGTCAACGCTGGCGCCAAGTGGATGCCACCAGGGTGGTGGAACCCTTTCGACAAATGCCACAACTTGCTGCTGACTTATTTGCAATCTAATTAAGTTGTTTTAAATGAAATGTGACGCATGTTAAAGATGTCACATATTTTTGCCACTATTTGTGAAATTAACTCAAAACTCCGACGGTAAAAGAAAAAGAAGTTGAATATTTCTGAGATGTGGCTGTGTACTTTTAGCGGCCACTGTGCATTTTCTATTTGGTAGATTCTTAACCCTTTCGGATATTGCAACTTTTACTTTGATTCTGCCACTTTGTAGCCAGGTTATTGTGGCATGTTCGATGTGGCAGGTTTCGCTTGTCGTCCGGCGGCGTCCTTCACACTTGGACATCATAAATTATCGCCGTAATGAGCGGCAACAGGCGCCGTTTGCCCGTCGGGGCTGTACAGTGCTGTGCTATGGTGTGCTGCCTGCAATGGGCTTCCACATTGCCACATTGCCACATTCGAATTGCATTTAAAATACATTTAAAAACGGTCGCGCCATTTATCATGTTGGTTTATTTATTGCGTCTAGCTGCTGGATTGGATAGGGATTGCTACCGATCTGGGCAAGCGATCCTCCTTATAGCTGCCTCGATGAATAATTGCCACCATCTACGCGGAATGTTATCAGCGCCATAATTAAATAACGCCAGGAGGTGCCTTGGGGTGATCCTAAATATAGGGGGGGAAATCGGGCGACAACAGAATCTGTCTCTCTCTCTTTCTCTTTGGCTGTGTCTCACTCTCTCTGTGATCAATGATCGTGTTCTTTTAATTGCCATGATCAAGCATATTCTTAGCCATATTTTTGACAGTCATGCATTCATATTCATAGCCATGAACGAGTCAAAACAAAAATCAATTAAACAACAGCAACAATCGATCAATTGCATCTCAAGCAACCTGTGATCTTCCATATGCCTGATCACCTGCCTCTCTCTCACTCTCTCTCTCTTTCTCTCCAATGGATCGTAGCAAAGTCTTCCAATTAAACGTCACGCTAAATGAAGCGTAAAATTGCCCGCCTGCTGCTGGTCTTGAATCCGCTCCAAAGACGTTCCTCCAGACATTCAGACTAAAACTGAGACCAAAGAACTGAAGGAACTTAGTGGTAGAAGCAGAACGGTTGGAGGGGTACGACTGGAATGTGTGCGATCGCCTTGCTGGCCATCTTTGGTACCGGCCAAATGTGACAGTGTAATAAAAAATCAATTTCACAATAAATATCTCGGTCTGGCAAAGGCGAAACCTGTATATCTTATCACACTCAGGCATCGCAGAGCGTGAAGTGGTACTTACGCATCGCTCTGAGGATTGAGGATCAGTTCGGGCCACTGCTCAGGTAAGGTGTGGACCAAGGGGTTAGGGAGGAAACAAGCTGGCTGGTAGGGACTGAAAAAGGGGCATTTCATGCAAATGAAAAGTGTGGTAGCCCAACTGTCAGCGATTGATGTAGCAGCCCTTTATCATTATCACATCTGGAGTTGAGAGCAGGTACACCACAAATGTGAGGCACTGTCTCGTGGCGCAGGACAAATGCCTAAGCAGCCCGTCAGCGTCACAGAGTCTGGAGAGATCCCGAGATTATGCACTCAGAAAATCATTTAACAGGGATTCCTAAGATAAAGATAATCCTTAAGAGATACTTTGTATAATTCCCAAAGTTGGCTAAAAGGTAATTAGTTTAACGGTAAGAGAGGAATTAAGAAGAAAATACAAATTACAGATTAATGTTACATAAGTTTACTCTTTAGTTAGTTAAATCAACTAGTTCTAAATGAAGTTATTTAAATCTTAAATGATTCTAAACCAAGTTTCCCGTCGCCTTTTCGATAGAGTAACCTTAGTATTACCCCTATGTTTTCTCCCAGTGTAGTAGCAAACCTCTTGTGCCACATCTTTGTCTGTGGCATGTTGCTGCATTTGCAGTTTATCTTAAAAACCTTGTTGTCGTCTTAATTATTGCGTTAATGAGTTTTCTGTTTACTTTTTTCAGTTAACCCGTTTACAACAGCATTTCGTGCTATTATCAATCAATCGGCGATCGTCGATCGTCGTCGATCGTTTCGATCGCTTCGATCGACATGGATTGGATTGGATTGGAAGGAAGAGCAAGTGCCTGTCCAGGTGAGGATCGGAATCTGTGGCTTGATCATATGCTACGATAAGCACAGCAGCTACAATATGTATTTGTAGTTGTAGTTGTATTTGTATTTGTATAATAAATAGTGTGAGCGCTATCGCATTCTGCACAGATATTTATGAAGAGGGAACGATAAGAGATCTTATTTAGCATGCCGCTAAACTTCCTTTGAATTTGCGAATGATAAACACCGACAGGATATATAGTCAAAAAATGAACAAAAAGACGTATGAAAAGAAGATTTAACCACCTGTGTGGGGTTCACAGGTGAACCGTGTCGAGTGATTTACCATGTGAACTGCAATTTTAATTAGCATGTTCGGGTTATTGCCACAGAATGCTGCACAATAGATCAATAAACAAATTAACTGGGTGTGTTTGTGTCAGTTCCAAATCATTGCTCAACCAACCAGTTGATTAATTGTGGGAGCTAAGATTTCCCACTGTGCATCGGTAAGAAATACGAAGGTCCAATGGGTCCAATGAGTCTAAGGGTCTATAAGGGTCTGAACCAACTCGGAACAACTCGAGCATGAAGACCAAGCAATCGTTTGTAGGAGTGAAAAATTAATGATTTGTTGATTTATGAATTGATTCAAAGTTCAAGTCAAGTGTACGATGATGATCATGATACTCACAATCTGTGCGGTCCCTAGAGATTGCTCTTCTAAGATCTGACTAAAAATATGGAGATCGATCACTTGAAGATCGAGTGGAAGTAATTGCAGTTGTGGTAAAAATAGAAGCAGTATAAACTATAGAGTACAAACGTTGCTTTAAGCCATGATAAAGTTAGTGTGTTGAATATTTTGAAAAGCAGTTAGAAGAATACCAAAAACTGGCACATAAAAGCTTAGAAATGGCTTTAAAGATAAGCAGACAAATATGCTCCAAAGCGAAAAGAATAGATCTGGGCATAAAATATATATATCTTAGTAGTGCTTTGGGTATTCAGAAGCTATCAATTCTATTCAGCTGCTACCAAAACTATTTGCAATAAAATCTATTAGAATGGAATCTCTATTTAAACAATAGAAAGGGAGGGAGAGGGGCAGGGATGAGGGGAAGGGGGATGGAACATAGCAAGTGCTTTGCTTTACGAGTATATTCGGTTGCATTTGATTTTGTTTCAGTTTTATGAGTGCGGCACATTCGTTATGGACTGAGGGAGCTAGCTAGCTACTACCAGATGTGGCATGCCGCAGGTTGCATTCTTATGCTAATCGGCCAGGCCAACAATGGAGTCTGGAATCGTAACTGGAACTGGAACTGGAACAGCAGCCGTCTTGGTAGCTGTCTGGTAGTCGGTTCCACATTTTGTTATTTTCGTTACGCATCAACGGGTAGAGGAGGCGGTAGAGGGCGGGGGAAGTGGCAGAGCGGAGTGGGAGGGGCAGCAAACGGCTTGTAGCGATAGTTAGTTGCTTATTGTTTGACCAATTTATGACCAGGCTAACAGTAACAGCAGAGTTGGCCAACACAAAGAGTGGTCTTTAAATGTCTTAAGTACAAAAAGCATTAAAGTAGCAAAATCAAATATAATTTAAAGCACAAATGTTAATTTAATGTTTTCGGCTCTTTGTCTGTCTTTCTAACCATCTGTCTGTCTATCTCTTGTGTTTGTTATTGTGTTGAAATATCAGCTACAGCAACAACAACTAAATAAATAAACAAATAAATAAACAAACAAGACTGAACATAATTGCAACAACTTAAGAAATCACAACAAATAAGCAACAAACAACTCAGGCTGTAACTCAGAATGAGATTCAGATTCAGATTCAAAACTCACGGCATTCAAATTGATTTGAGTGAGACGAGTCCTGAGACGCCAACTGAGGCTGGGATTGGGACTGGGACTGGGACTGGGACTGGTACTTGGTCTTCTCCTGATAAACATGACTCGGCGAAAAGTTGTTCAGTTTGGCTCAGAACTCAGAACTCCGAACTCAGAGCTCAGTTTGTTTTTATTGTTTAGCTCGTTATCAAGTCAAAATAATCAGCCGCAGCGCTAACAATTGTCATTGTTAAAGGCGAGCCATACAGGAGCCGAGAGCTCAGATCGAGCATCAGCCACAGCTTCAGTACCAACTCCAACTCCAACTCCTGTCCCATCTCCACTCTCCATTCCAGTCCCATCTCCATTCCAAAGCTCAGTCCCTGTGCCAGTCTTAGTCTTCAGTTCGAGGCGTCGAGAGCGACGTCTCCAAATGTGCCCCATCATTGCCACTGGCCATAAAAGTGAAGCTCCTCATCATCACCAGCAGCATCAGCGAACAATGCAACATGATTCGCGAATTATAAATACACGCGCCGAGTAGATCAGTTCAAAATCAGTATAACACACGTTACAAAATACCCTACAAATTTTAGACCGAGAAAACTCAAAGAAAAGGAAGTAAATGTAATTAAAAATGAAATATTTTATGATTATAATTAATGTCAAAAAATATAAAACTTTATTTTAAAAAGTTAATTTAATGAAGATTTTTCGAATCGGATGAAATTAGATTATTTTTAATTGAATAATAATTATAATATAACATTATTTTATTATTTTTTATAAGGAAAATAAATTTCCTATTTAATTACTATTTTAAGAAGAAAATCGAGATATTTTTGTACAAACTTTTAATATCCTTTCAAGACAATTTCAATCAAATTTTAAAAATTCAAAGTACTAATTTGAGTAAGATAAACTTTTCAGAAGAGATTTGCTTAAAATGTCCTCAGGAAATTGATTTATCATTTCATTTGTTTTACAATCTTGCTATTCATTGTCTTTAATTTTAGGCAGCATCAAAACATTTCATATAGCCAAACTACCCCATTTGTAATTTAGTGCCACAAATGCACTTTCGTACATTTCTGGAGCAATATAATCGCTGGCAGACTTTAAAATTAAGCAGCAGCAACAGTCGTATTGCCCCTCATCCAGTAATTGTGGTGCAAGTGGTGCCCTCGTGTGTTGCTGCTGTGGCAGTTGCAGTTGTTTGTTGCCTCTTGTGGCTGCTACCGCGCAGCAAACTAGCAAACACAGCATTGCACAGAAGCCAAAACGTGTCGTCCTTTTGAGGCACTCGAGAGGCTTAGCCAAGAGCCGAGTTCGAGTCTCATCCACCGACTCATCTTGTTGTCATGGACAGCGTCTTCGGTACGTGGCAACAGCAGTAACAACAGCAGTAACAGCAACAACAGCAACAACAACAACAACAACGGTAACATTTTTAATTAAACAATGTAAGCAAAAAGTTGCTTGCATTCGCCCATTTCTACACTGAGAAAAATGAACTATGAAAATAATTAAAATTTATTAGTTTAAAAATTTGTTTAATTTATAAAAAATTTAAAATTAATACATCAATATAAATTTATTTATTTAAACAAACAAACTTCTATATAAAATTCTTTTTTTTTTTATTTTAAAATATTTATATTAATTCACTATATATAATATTTAATTTAAAAATCTAAAATACTTTATATTAATTTTATGTTTAATTTGTGTAAAATTACTATAAATTTCTTGACTATTCATAGTTTGACCATAAATAAGTATCCTAATAAATAAAGCAAATTTATAATATTTTAATATTTATATAATATTTAATATTTAATTACATTTTAAAATAAAATTAATAATTATATTAAATTTTAAATCTATTTATAAAAACATTTTTTCAACAATTAAAATTTCCAATCCCCCTTCGAGCCTCCCTTTTTTGCCAGTGTAGGTTGTAAAGTGCCGCCTTGCCCTGTAGCCGCTCACCGCCCCTGCCTCCTGCTCACCGCTTACCCTTCGCTTACCTCTGAGGGGCTAACAACAGTAGTCAAGTTTAACTTGGAGCCTCCTTTTGTGAGTTATGAGTTGCGCAATCACGACTTCTTGTCTTGCCACAGGAGGAGCAATGCTGTTGCTGCTTCTGTTACTGTTGCAGTTGCTGTTGCAACAGTTTCGCACTTGGGGCTGATTAAGTTTTAGAACAAATGAATTAAAAACGTGCACTTCATTTGTCTGAGTTCAGCTGGCTTCGGTGCTCATCTGCCCATCATGTCTGGAGGTGTGAAATAATTTGGCCAACGAGTGTGAGCCGCACTTTACCTGACAACGTGGCCATAAAGCCGTAGAGGTAGCACAGCTGCCAAGGATCAAAACGAGGGCCATTACCAATATATGCAAGCTACCTTTATGATCATTTGGGATTTCTGAAAATTAAACGACAGCTGCCTGGAAAGTTATCAAATTGTCTGACCTGAAACTCAAAAATGAAAAAAATTCAGAGATGGAAAAAAAACCGAAAACCTCTTGGAAAGCTTCATTTGTGTGTCATGGCAACGATCTCTGTTTAAAGATAAAATATTGTAATTCATTTAAATGAACAAATCACAAACGTTCGCCGGGCAATTCGTAAACAGGGAAAAAAATTGTCCACTTGAAAGACTCAAGACACAAACTCAAGACCCCGTTCATGGGCTCCAAAAGACAAAGCAAAGTCTCTGAAGGCAGATTTTTGTGATGTGATTACGTCAAAATTATTAAAACAGTCTCAAGCCAGAGAGCTCAAGTTCCTCTCTTTCTCTCGCTCTATCCCTCTATCCCTGTCTCACACGGAGAGAAAAAATACCCGTAGATATCGTAATATCGTACGTCATGTTTCACAATTCGTCTGCCGTATTTGATCGACACTGATCTGAGATAAGGCAGTCAAATAACCAAATCAACCCAAGACCCAAAAAAAATATACTCAAATTATGGTATCGGAATCGTCCCCCACTCCCCTCAATGCCCAGTTGAGATCAGTTTTAGGCCGAAAGACAAGTGCATTTGCATCGCAAGTCGTGTGAAACAGCTTTCCCAAGTCCAACAAAAAAGTGATCATAGAAGGAATGAATACTTTTGCCTCTTTGCTCAATGAAATTTGTTGAAAATTATGAACAACGAACAAATATATTTTACACTATAGACACAGACATAAATGTGCATTATGTGTGTGTTGTCTGTGGATAGACAATCGGATCGCTTGGTTTTGGTCTTCAGTTCGGAGAGTTAGGCATTGTCTAGTCTCAGTTTTATGCTTTGACAGGCGATACACACACAAGTTGACAACAATACCATTAGGGGCCAACAAAGACACCACCTCGACAATTGACAAGCGGAAGGTGGAGACAACACCTAAACAGCATCCACAAACTATAGGATACGACACAAAGAGATACCCTGTAGGGCACGAAGTGGGCTTGAAATAGTGGAGAATACAAAGACAATGTCCATGAAGTGTACAAGATTACAGGGTATCGAGTATACAGTGTCTACTCTATAGAAATACTTAGTTATCAATGGTTATTGTGAGACAGTTGCTGGTGTGAACCTGCTGGCAACGCCATTCTCATTCTCATTCCCATTCTCGATCTCATTCACATTGTCATTTCTGGCTCTAATCGTTTGCTAAGCTGCTGGAATAAAGAAGAGGAAGAACTAGCAGAAGACTACAAACTTTGATTATTAGATCGTAGAAGAAGCGACTATACAAAAGCACAAAAAAATTACAAAAGTCTAGAAAGACTGTTGTTCCGTTCCTGTTCTTGTTGTTGCTATCTGCAGTTTCCTAGGAAAGCGACAAACAAACAAGCCAAAAAATCTTGACCACGTTTGCAAACGCATCCGGCCAAAAGAGCAAGAGTAAGAGAGAGAAAGGAAGAGAGAGAGAGATCGGTTCTGAAACTTACACGTCTGGAGTCGTGTAATATGCAAACTAGACGGCGATAACTGTACAGATAAGAGCAGCGTACAGAACCGCACACATAGTACGTGTACAAATTGCAGGCACTGTAAATGCAATTTATGTTACAGCCACGATCCTAGCAGGCTCAGGAGAAAGGGCACACATACAGACACACAAATCTCAGGAAAAATGCGATTTACCTGCGCTTTTAGTATCAACACTTTCGGCACAGCTGTCACGGGGATTACAGGGTAAACACTAGGGGATTATCTTTTACCTGCCCATTTTGAAGGGTGTTCTTTTGGCTACCTGTTTAATATATAAACCGTAAGTTTTGTCCATCATCATCACAGTCAAGCGACAACAATTGCACAAGCAACAACTAAAATCAGCTCTTATCTCAATCATCGACAATCTTTAAGATACAATTCATCATGCTGCAAAATACTAAGTTCTACAAGCACGCTTTGGATGCCCAGAAGGTGCAACTGCCGGAGAAATTGGAACCGAATTACATCGATAACTTGCATGAGATCTTCTTCGAGCAGATCTTTGAGCGCATCGATTATCTGAGCGATCAGGTGAGAATGGCACGTGCCTATCCACAGTTTCTGCCTCAGATACTGAAGATGTGGTCGAAACGCTGGCATTATCGCATTGTGGGTCCCAACACTGAATTCCTGGGACTCCTGGACATCGAGGACTATGTCTTCTTCATGGAACAAATGGCCGATCGCTTCACAGAGCTCCATGTGCACGAGGATGGTGTTGGAGCCTTCGCTGAGTTCTACGATTACATTACACATCTGTGCGATATCAATATCACACGCTTCACCAGCGTGGAAAGCTGTGTGCTCGCTGGCAACCCTACGACCATTGTGGATGAGGACGTACGTGACCTGACCGCAATGCTGCCCAACCTGAAGCGACTCACGAGCTGCATGAATCTCTCGGGTCTCTATATGCGAGGCTTCAGGAAACTGGAACAATTGGTCTTTAAGTCCATGTATCACTCGCTGCCACTGGACAGCCGTTGGATGCAGGAGATCTGCCTGGGTATGCCACAGCTGAGGGTACTGGACATCACAGATTCCTTCGACAGCAGCGTACGGCTGCATGACATCAAGCTACCCAATCTGGAGGTACTCAAGATCAACCTGAGCACCGTGGAGTGCATGTTATCACAGGTGCTGCAGTTACCCAAGCTGCGCAAATTGGCTATTCGATTCGATGATTCACGCCAGCTGCACGCCGATCAGGAGACCATCTTCCAGCAGATTATTGTGGCCAAAAGTGAGACCATCACTAGAATTGCCCTCAACAATGAGGTGGTTCAGTTGCCAGCTCGTTGGCAGAACAGTCTACTCCTGGAACTGCCCAAGCTGCGTGCTCTGGTCTGTGAGAATTGGTATCACGATGTCTTCTTCCTGGATCGTCAGCATATTCCCTGCCATCAAATGCAGGTTATCAGCTTCAATGGCTGGGAAACAGTGCGTGAAAATCAGATGCTCGAGATGATTGCCGAGTGTCCCCAGTTGACACAACTGGCTCTGAATGGTTATCACAGCAACACGGACAAATTGCAGAAATTGGCAAACCTTCGACACTATGAACGCAATCCTAGGCCATTGCAGGTGTTCAGCGAAATCATGTGGACTAATCTGCATCCCGATGAGTATTTGGACTGGCAGCGTTGCAACAAATATGTCCAGGTCACCTGCGATGGCACCGACTACGAGTATCAGGAGGATGGCTTCGAATTTGACTTTGTCTAATGCGAAAACTCACTTTAATTGTACATATAACCCTTGGCATATTGTCTTGTAAATATTTGATAATAAAAAGAATTACATTGACTTCAAATCAAACAGTTTTTTTTCTCTCCTCATTTACAATCGTTCGCGCAACCCTCGCGAGCGAGCTCTTTTGCCTTCGACTCTCTCTTTATTTATACTCATTGCAGCGCTTTAGGGCTCCATCGTCTTGCAAATGGAAAAATCAACACATTTTATGGTCGGGCCAAGAGATTTAACTGTGCTTTGGGCCCAGACTCACACGCATAGGCACACAAACACAAATACACACACACACATAGACACACGTCTATTGGCATTGGCAAGACAGCAACTTACATGACCTCCACTCACTTGGCCAGTTCATTTTGCAAAACATAAATTATTTGATTTGATTGAGTCGGAAAATGAGTTCGCAAAATGCCCAAAGCGATTTTGAGACTTCAGCGAGTTGGCCGCTTAAGCCACTTGGCCAATTCCACTTGGCCACATACCTACTTACTCTCAGGGTTGGGCAACACTGAGACAATGTTGTGTTTTCATACATTCACATATGCCATGAATTTTTCATTTGACAAACAGGGAAGTTAAAAGGAAATAAGTAAACTTTTTTTAAATTCAAGGGATGCAAATAAAATTTAGAGAAAATGATCGAAAATGTTGAAAAGCTAGCTTATTTATCATTAAAATATAAAAAACCTGAAAACTGTGTAAAAGCAAATTCAATTTCACAATTTGGTACGCTTTCCTGCAAACAATTTCAGTCGGAGAATATTGAAAATATTTTAAATGATAATTATAAAAAAGTAAAGAAATGTTTTAAAAATATTGAAATAAATATAAATAAAGTCATTGCCAAGAACAGCAAAATATGTCAGAGCCCTCAGATATGTCGTCCTCAGTTCAATATTTAAAATTGACAATTTTCCCAACTTTGACTGATCATAACTCAGCCAAATGAAAAGATATCTTAAAAAATCATACATTTTTATACTCTGGACAACCAGCAGAATCAATCGCAATCAAAATCTCAAATTCTCAAAATGGAACCCATTTTGTCAAATTTCATGATGTCACTTGACCTTTGAATTTTTGTCAAAAATTGACAAAATTTCACTATTCAATATTTTGATGACAATCGATAGTATTGCCCCTCCCGAGCTCAGGAAGGTATAACAATCGAAGATTGGATGTCAGAGTCCTCAGATATGACACCCACAGAGTTCAAGATTTAAAATTGACAATTTTCCCAACTTCAACTGATCATAACTCAGGTGAATGAAGCGATATCGTAAAAAGTCATGCCTTTTTATGCTCTGGACAACTAGCAGAATCAACCGCAATCAAAAATCAAAGTTCTCAAAATCGAACCCATTTTGTCAAATTTTGTGATAAGATTTGACCTATAAAATTTCCTCAAAAATTGACAAAATTTCATTATTGAAAAGTTTAAAGCAGGCAGAAGGAGGCATGGCAGACCCCATAAAGTATATGTATTCTTGATGGGCAATACAGAGCAATAAGTCGAATAAAAAAAAGGCATTTTACTATAATTAGCAATAATTTATAAATAAAATTTGGAAATAACTTGATTTATAAACTTTCTATTAAGACACTTTTTGAAAAAGTTTTTAACACGCGAATTTACCTAAAAAATACTCTTTGAACTGCCTAAGTAAATGTTAAAAACATTATTTGAAAGCAAAATGATTTACATAATTTAATAAACTCTTTTTTTGCTTTCATTTTCCATTAGGTGACAGACTGATAAGTTATTGGTTGCACTGCGAAGTCAACACAAAGTGAGCACTGGACTAATTTGTGGTCTTATATGTGTAGTTCCCTCCCCCTTCTGACCATCTCATAAAAGAGATTAAAATGCAAACGAAGCGGACGGTCATTTGGTCATTTGGTCACTTGGCTGGTGACTTGGCGACGACAGTTTGAAGTGGACAAAATTTAGAAATAATGGACTATTAATTTATGGCCCATTGAGAGACCGTTGCTGTAGTTGCCATTTTAGTGGGACCAGAGACATGAGACCAGAGACTTGAGACTTGAGACCTTTTGGCCATACCGATAAATGTTAGCTGCATATTTATGGCTTTTTCATTAATTGACTAATTGCAGCTGGTCGAGGAAAAGATTTAACAGGGAAAACTATACCACTTAAAGCCCAAAACTAATGCGGTCAATTAACTGGGCTCTCTCTGGTCTCCACTCTCTTAACCTGTCTCTTTTCCTCCTGTTGTCTGCCTAATTTCTCTATTAATTTAATTTAACATTTGTAATTCGTCATGGGCTCCAAAATGTGTAACGAATTCTGTTTGAATCCGAAATTGGAACAAGTTTTCAGGTTCAATTCGTTCAGTTCCATAACTATGTGGATTTGCGTGTGATGTCAGTTTAATGCGCAACGCAACGCAACGCAACCAAATGAAAATGAAATAAAATTAATTCATTTTAGCATAATTAAATTAAACATAGACGGTTTAAAGCTTTGCTTTAAGTGGTCCACGGTGTCCGATAAACTCAATCGCTCAGTCACATACATAAATAGCGCGATAAGAGAATGCGGCTCCTTTGATATCATTTGTAATATCCACTTGATACTACGGCTTTCGAGGAAGAGTAGCATGTGAAAAGTCCAACTTAAAAACCCATAATACCCTTTAATGATTCAAGTTCCGTTCATCAAAACTCTAGTTAAAAACTTTACATTTCAGGCACACAAAATACTATCTAAAATTTAACTTAACTTTAGTTTAGAATATAAAGCTAATGATCAACTTAGTTCTCATATATTTCCTCTTAGAGAAACGTTTGCTAAATGTTTATAAATCTAATGGATTAAACCACTTTTCACAGGAACTTTAGCCAGATCGATTAGATCTTCAATCAGTTAAGTATAATTTTGTCTTTAACACAAACTTTAGTTGAGCTTTGCAGGTGGTCTTAGCCGTTGATTTGTATGGCCAAAAGCAACAAGAAGAAAAGGAAAAAAAACATCAACGTATGTGTCAACAAATCTTTACGAGCTAACAAAATACTTGGCTCAAACGCCCCATCCCGTTCCGCCCCCTTAGTCGCAATGTAACGCCCCCTTTGGCTATGGTCTAAACGTTGACAAATCGTTTGGTAACTCAATACTTTTGTAATGCAAAAAAAAAAAGAAAATACCATTTTTGGTCTACGCATGAGAAAAACACGGCAACAACAACAGCATAAACAGACGACAATACACAAAGGCAGCGAACGAATAGAAACTACAACAACAAAGGGAACAACAACAACAACAAAGTACAAGATAAATGCTTACAATTTTATTGCCAAACAACTTGACAACGTGTTGTCTGTCGCCTGTTGTCGTCTGTCGCCTGTCGAATGTCGTCTGTCGAATGTTGTTGTGGCTCAAAGAATTGTTGCTGGCCAACCATTTGTTTGAGGCCAAATCAAAAATTTAAAAAAAAAAAAAACTGCATCCCTGTCGGCAATCGAATTGATTAATGCGAGCGGCTTTTTCAGCAGTTTTTTTGGCAATCAATGCAGAAATGCAAAAAACTCAAAAACTTAATTACCACAAGATTGTCACAGCTGGCGCCGTTGGATGCCATTTGATTGGCTGTCGAGTCTTTAAAGTCGAGTTGAATCGACTCGATTCGAGTCTTTCGAAAATCGCGTGACGTTTCATAAATTCAAATGATTTAATAATGTGACCGCCTCTAACGTCAACCTGCCGCCAGTCAAGCAACGAGAGTTGACCCAGAAGTAACCAAAAAATACAATTTTTAAAAACTAAATTAAACATAGCTAAACTTTTGGGCTAAAAAAGGTCTTTAGATTCCAGCGAACACTTCACTTGCTTTGCTGCTTAGTTTGAGAACTTGAGTTACTACCCTCGCTGATCGTTACTACAAACGATCCGCTGTTTTATGAAGTGCTATCAATTGCCTATCAATGGCGTTGATTTTGGTTCTATGCGCTCATTTGTAGTGCCATCAAAATGCTAATTGAAATCGCAGTCGATTTCTTTCATCTTTCACCGCGACTGCACCAGAAAATCAAACAAGCTGCTGATAATTCCCCAACTTGAAGTAATTTAGTAGCCGTAGCCGTAGACGTAGACGTAGACGTAGACGTAGACGTAGCCGTAGCTGATGCCGTCTTTGGCGGCAACTTTTCAAAGCAGTCGGCAAACTGTAAACTGTCAAATCTAATAACTGCATTTAACAATGGACGAGTGCTTAAATTGAATTTAAATTCCAACTTCTTGGCTTCTTATTTTTTATCCGCCAACTTAACGATGCAAAGCACTCATGCAGCTAACAAAAAAGGTAGATCACATCTGATCGAAATTTGCATTTAAATTGCTCGGCTACTGCGGCAGCTTGAGTAGATCTTTAAAATTGACAAAAGATCGATCCACTTTTCCAACATTTCAACCCAATTAATTAAAAGCCTGTGGCTGGGTTATTAAAAACCGATTTCCATCATCACACAACGCTTATCAACAGCAGCTCTTCCACTGCTAATGAAGACATCACTTCGCATCACTTCACATCACATCGGCACAGGTGCTGACAAACAAAAGACTTAGGTGACGAACTTGGTTGGAATTATAATACCAAAGTAATGTGGGCGTCTCACATTGTTTCAGTTTACAATCTACAACTTTTAAGGATGGTAACAAATTCACTATCTACTCACATTAATGATCATTTAAAGATAAGGTGTTAAGATTGTTTGATCTATCTACGAAACAGTACTAAAAGTATGTAAAGGATCTGGTTGGAAAATTGGGAAAAGATTTATTGATTATTTACTCAAGTCAATCACTTATTTACCGACGTTTTTAAACGTGTTTGATCTACCTATAAGTTAGTACAGATTTACTGACTATATACCCAACTAATTACAAATCTTTACAGACTATTTAAGAATTCATTTACAACACACATTCCAAAAGAGTTTCTATTGCACTATTTAAGTAAGAATTCCAATTCTTAAACGATTATCTAGAGCTTAACTGATTTGTTCTGTAATACTCGAATGAATGCGTGACTTAGGTGACGAACTTGCTTAGAATTTGCCATGAAATTGCAATCAGTTAAGCTCTGGTAACTTGAGTACCAACTTCCCAAACGCATCTTCAACCTCGCTTGGGCCACATACAAAAAAAAAAATAAATTAACAAAAAAATAAAACTGGCAAGAGGCAACAAAAAAGTGCAACATTTTATAGCTTTAAGGCACGTGCATGCAATTTTCATTCATACATTATTCATTCATAATGTGCATTGGGTTTGGAGGAACTGCAAAATGCAGACAGCTCCAGCAACAACAACAACAGCAACAACAACAACATAGACAACGACAACTAGCATCGCACATGAGAGACAGTCCACATCCATTCACATGTGAACTGTCTGTGCAGCTTTGGTTCAACTCTGGCTTAGGTACTTGTGAAAAAAAAAACGAAATAGAAAAAAAGTAAAATAAATAGGCAAAAAAAATAATTGCCAATTTCAAGTCAATTGCCTATTTACCCTGCTTAAAGTTAATAGAGAAATCGTTGGAGCAATCATACGGACTGGGTGCTGTATGGAACTCCATAAACTGTATAAACTATAGATATATTGTATGATGGGAATTCATTTGCATAGATCCCCAGCAATTGAGGTAATAATGAAATTTTCCCAAATGGGGCCCTTGGCAGACAATGTTATTTCTCCTCTTCTTCAACATTTGTGCATTTTTTATTCCCTCAGCTGACAACTGACAATTATGTGACACCAAAAATATGCAACTTGTTTGACAGACATTAAGCATTCAGAGTTGAGGTGGTAACTCAATTTATTTATTTAAATTTTCATGGAAAATATACAGTGGAAAATATGCTGGAAAAGGAGATGACGAAGTTTTCATGCACTAACATAAAAAAATATTTTTAAATTGGCTTTAGTTTTAAGACTATTTAGTTTACTAAAAGAAATGTTTAACTATTTTTATGCATAACTTGAACATATTCTGTTTATTCTGAAAATTCCACAAAGGATGTTTGCATATAAACCTATATAAACCCATTCTTACTCCTCTTTTGTCCCAACAGAATTCCATTCAAAAAACACTCTTCAAGTTAGAGTATATTACAAGACTCACAGGAAGTGCTCAACTTGACGCCAGTCACCAGTTTAAAGTCACATAACTGAGACATTTGGAATAAGACAAGAGCAAACTCAAGAGGTAACTTTGTCTGATGCAAGTCCATGATTTATTTGACATAGTTTTCTTGGTCTTCAGGGGCGTTGCATTAATTGAAATTGCAAATTTCAGAGTCTGAAAATTGATAGAAGTATTATGCAGTTCTGGTTTTTTTTAACTTGATAAACTTTTATTATTTTTGGGTGGATATTTTTGTTGTTGATGTTGTTGTTGGTCCATGAAACAGATTTATGACCAAGAAAAGGGCTCGGCGATATGAGCATGTCAAAAATGGGAAGGCGAATCCCAAACGACGTTTATTAATTGAGGAATAATAAATTTTGAAGCGGTGGCATAAACCATACAATTCTTAAAGATATGCACGCTATATTCACAGATTTTCAAGATATAACGAAATCCGAAAATAGAGTAACCAAATCCATGCAACTTGTGTGGCTGCCATCAAAAGTCAATAAAACAATATAAATTGATGTCGTACAATAAAGAAAATGCTCAATAAATATGCCCAAAAAATATACATAACAAATAAAATGGAATATGAGTTTTTTTAGGGTAGTGGAGGGCTAAGAAATACCCTGTACAACTTTAAATATAAAGTAGAAAACCAGTATGAAATACAAAAATTTTTTAAACAACTTTTCTTAAGGTAAATATAGTAGTAAAGTAAGTTTTAATTACATATGTCTACTAATATTTCCATTTATTTTGGTTCTACTACTTTCATCACAGTTTAGTATAACATCAACAATTTTAAAAGTAATATGATTTCTACAGGGTATCTTAAACAAACAACAAAACGAAACTTGCTGGCAAACGGACAAGAGAAATTTGCATAAAATCAATGAAACTTTGTACGATTATCGTATATAAAATGTGCATAGATCTTTATGGAGCGCGTTATCATAAATCACAAAGCGAGTGCCAAATAAAAGTGTCGTTGTGCATCTATCAGATACACATGTGTATCTTCAAGTCTCAACCGAAACTGAAAGAGAAGATGTTGACGATATTTGATGATGATGAAAACAAAGCCGAACACACACATGGAATCAGAGTGCTGCTCAATTGAAATCTATATAAAATTTATGATCAGAAAAAGGTAAGTTTTAGAATAAATTATCACTGCTGATTATAGGGGCTTTTACCAGTGAGAGAGATTAAGTTTTTTGAGGGTTCTTACTTAAGCACAAATATTAAATGCGATTCAATTAAAAAAGAAGTCGTTGACAGGCAACTAAATATAGCCTTGGCATCCGAAAGGAGTTAAACGCTGTCCAGGCAACAACCAACAATCAGAAGCGACAACAACAACAACAACCACTCAAGGAACAACAACAACTTACAGTCAATGCTAATGAATGGAACGCGCTTTGTAAAATGTCTGCCAAATGAATGAATAAGTGAGTAAATGAGTGAGTGACAGCCAAATGGCAGTAGTTGCATTAACACTCGTAAGCCAGAAGTCGCTTTTAATGAGTAGTCACAGTCGGAGTAGCCTGAATGCAGCTCCTTGTCTGCAAGTATACCCTGTAGTTCACTCCATGCCGAAGGTATGTCTTGATAAAGAGTTATAAGTACTTGAATATTAAGAAATTTAAACAGCTATAACTCTGAAATTAATACAAATTGAAAATAATAGGGTATTTTATAGTTATTACTAAGCGTATTTTAATTCATTATACCTGATTTAGCCACGAATTTAGTGTTTACTCGTTCGGTAGCTTAAACATTTCTCATTAATTCACTAAACGTTGTTAAAAACGGAAGTTAACTGGTTAAAAGATTTACTTTTAACACAATTAAGTTAAGATTATAGCTTAATGAAGTCCACTATAATTCCTTTAATGCATATCTATACAAAAAACATAACGTGAAGTTGGCTGCGCCTTAACTACTTGGAAATTCAAGTGAAGTTCAATCGTTTATTACTGTTCTTATAGCAATTTCCTTAGAAAAAACATATCCAAACCGATCCATTAATCATGTGTATAAGGTCTAATGATGTCTCAGTTGTTTTAACACAATTATTTTTTAGCATCGTTTATGAATGGAACAATTACAGTTAAGCCCCACTGTGTGCAAATGGCAAATCGATGTCGTGTTGCGTGTGGGCGTGTTTCTGGCTAAGTATAATTAATTTGCTCGAGTGCGCGGTAAGCATTTGTTTCGCTCAGTGTACCGGGGCACTTGAACTAATTTACAAGTTTCCATATATAAGCATTTTGTGAATGAAGTTAAGTTGGCTCTGGAAGGGGACAGGGAAGGTGCTCTCTCAGATGTGTGTGTGCGTGTATATATGTTTATGAATATGATTAAAATCCAATTGGTGTGTGAGAAAAGCATTGCTTATTTCGGTGGGCGGTATCAGCTGTCTCTATCTCTAGCTCCCTCTCTCTTCATCACGCCAGACAAAGACGGCAACGGCAACGGATTTCATTCACAAAAGCCACGTCAAAAGTATCTAATGCTTGGGCATGATCCACACCCACATAGAGTGTACTAGGTATATAGTCAACCATGACGTTGTTTAAAGTGGAGCGCAGCTTTTTTCTCTGCTGCCTGTTGCTTTTCTTTTCTTACTCCCGCTTATCTACTGTCTCTCTCACTCCTTGCACAGCTGCAGCATTTTGCAATTCAATTTGCAGTTAATCTTTGGCCCAGCTGCAGCAACAGCAGAACAGCAGCAGAGCAGCGCAGCACCAGCATAGCACGTCGCAGCATCGCAGCGCAAATTTATCAATGAAGCCACCCACATGAGCAGCGCAGCTGGCGTCGCAGCCGGCTGCGCAGCGCAGGCGTGCTGTGTAGGTGCGGTCGCTGTTGCTTGTGGGCGCAGCAACGTTTGCAAAAAGAGCTTTCATCGAAAGCTTTCGCCAGACAGCTTTGTAGCTTTCGACGGGTGCTATTTTTAGCTCTTGAGCTTTTTTAGCCCAAAAAGCTCTTCAGGACTTGCAAGCAACAGCAACAAGTGCGTGCGTGCATGTGTGTGTGTGTCGGTGTAAGCCCGAGAATTTCAGTGCATTTGATTGCAGCGAATGACGCAAGTGCAACTGCAGCAACCGTGCAGCAAATGGGCGTAGGGCTGAGATCAGCACCCAATTGTGCATGCTGTACTGTACTCTAGTCAGTGTGCATTTGCATGTGTGTGTGTTAGTGTGGGCTGGCAGACGCCATGACAAAAAGCCTACTTAGAATTAAAAGCCCACACACAAACAGTCACACACACAAACACACACACTCGCTGCTTGGCACGAGCTGGACTTGAAAGTCAGCTGAAACTGTTGCTAATGCACAGTGGGCAAAATTAAAGAAATTCATGATTTTTGTTTTATTAAATAAAAATATTATACAAAGCTATAGCAGCTAACAAATATTTAAATAAACGAGTTAAACTTAAAGACAGCTTTTTAGAAGCCCTCAGAGAAAAGATAACCTGTACCTTTCATAAAATTTTTTAAATAATTTTTAAAAAAATTTACTAAATTTTACTCAAAACTTATTCTCATCAAATTTACTTTAGTTTTTTAAAGCCTTCTGTACAGTTGAACTAAAACTTAATAATCAATTCTTAGTACAAGAATTAGAACATCAGCTTATACCACTGTTTAAAGGTGTTAACCCTTGTGTGTGTATGTGTATGTTTGTTTTAGTGTGTGTCGTTCTGTGTTAGTGTCAAGATAGAAGCTCAGTCTTTCGATTGAGCAGAGAAAAGCACTTGGAAAAAAAGCCAAATTGCGGGGGCTGTTGTTGCCGTGTGCTGGAAAGAGACGGCTAGTTGCATGCACCTATGTACAGTTGCCCACACACTCAGTCAGTCAGCAACAACAACAACAACAGTAACAGTAACAACAACAACAACAACAAGAGCAACACTTGGGCGACAGACGAGTGTCTAAGTAAGGCGATGATCGGCCCACGATGCGTTGTCGTCGCCAGCGTCACCAGCGTCGCCAGCGTCACCAGCGACGCAGCCGCTAACCTCAACTGAGCGGCCAAAACTGTGGCAGGCAACGCGAGCGAAACAGTTTTTCAACCTCAGTTGAAACGCAAAAACGCAACCGGAAGGAAATTATCGGTTAAATAGTTAAAAATCTTGGTTCTATCATCTGTCTCTGTCGCTATCTATCCCTCTCTTTCGCGTACTCTCGCTGTGCAAAAAACATACGCTCTCTCGATTTACGCGCCCGCTGCATGAGATCGTTAAAAACTCGCTGACGACACATCAGCAACATCGGCGACATCAGCAACATTAGCTACATCTGCAACAGAATCGCATCTCGGTGCCTCCAAATAGCGTGTTTCAAATCAAAATTGCATAATCTTTGACTGTGTCTGCTGCTGAGTCTGCAGCTTCTTTGCTCTTATCGCTTATCTTTGCTTGCTGCCGCGTCGCGTAATCGCAGTAGCCGGCACGCATCCTTTGACTAGTTGCACGTTGCACCAACTGCCGCATCCCGTTGCCGCCTCTGACTCTGCCTCTGCCGCCGTCGTCGTCAACGTTACCTTATCGTCTCTTGGCCATCTCTCTTGGAGGCCAAGACCTGGTCCAAGTCGCGCGTGCGTCGCCGTTTTGGCCCGCCTTGTAATTAATTACAAACGCAGTCGCAGATCGGTTGCAAGTTCTTACTAACTCTCTCTCTCTCTCTCTCTCTCTCGCTCTCTGCCACACTTACTCTCCCTCGTGCTCTCTCTTACTTGCTGGCTCTCTCGCTCTCTGTGTGTCTTTGCCGCTGAAAACTTCTTATTTACGCGCTATATCTTGATTCTACTAGAGAGGATCGCATCCCTCTCTGCCTACTCTCCACCACATCCCCTCTGCTTCAACCGGCTTGCGTGCAACGGCGTTGCATCGACGACATCTGATTGCCTTTTTATGGCGGGTAAGTAGCTTCGGCCTGGTACTATTCAATGGGTCTATTGCCTGGGCTTAGCTGACATCTAAACAAGTCTATTAATGGGCAGCCAAGCAGAAGTTGCAACTCTTCTCTTTCCTCTTCTTCGTTCTCCTCTTCTTGTGCTTCCTCTCATTCTTTAGTTCTGCTCTTTTGACTGTTTATGGCCATTTCATTTGGCGGATTATTTATGATTTATGCGGGATTTTAATGATAATTTTTATTGCTATCTCGAATTTGACAGTGAAAACTCAAGGGAGTGAATTTTCAATATTTCAATGGCATAAAAAGGATGAAAAGAATTGTAGCGAGAGCGCAAAAAAATTAATTGCGGCTTAAAGTAGTGTTGAAAAATGGCAAAATTGTTTGGTATTAAGGTCTTAAACTTAGTCAGGAAGTTTAGTCAATGCCTAGAACTAAAGTACGAGATAAACTAGATGCACAGAAAATAGTTCTCTATATAAAAGTTATGTGAAACAAGAGTCGAAAATTCATTTAAACATTAAAAAAAAACCCTTTAAAACAAAAAAAAAAAAAAAAAATCTATAGATTGACTTATAGCTCCAGATGTTATCATAACATTAATGTAGTCATATAACAAAGAAAGAAAAATTAGAAAAATATTTTAAGGAAGCTTAAGGAAAAAGGTTGATTATATTATTAAAATTAATATTTAATATAAGCCATACTACATTGTAAAAGAAGTAGTAAAACTAGAAGCAAATTGATGACCACTTTAGTATAAAATTATTTAATAAAAGCTATCTACTCACACAAAATCAAATACAGGCAAGAAAACTGCTTCCATCTAACATAAGAAACGCTTCAAAACAGTATTAGTAACACACAAGAAAAGCAAATAAAAACTCTTTTAAAAAACATAAATCAACTCATTGAAATTTAAGCAGAGATTTGCTGACTTGCCACATAATTGTGCAACAAATCAATTAGACTGGCAATTATGTGTTGCAGGTACACCTACATAAAGCTCTCATATATTTTGCGTGAGTGTGTAAAAACGGCGGCAGCATTTGACACCCCTCTTAAACGACCACACACGCAGCACAGACACTGAAATGCCAAATGTCATATGAAACGCGTGTGGCAGTTGGCTGCCAAAGGTCAAACTGCAACTTCAACGTGCAACAGGCTGTGAATGTGGCTAATTAAATAACATCACCAAACAGTTATGGCCATGTTAGTTGGAGTTTGTGTAAAACAATTTGCAACTGTCGCTGACAGTTAAAAAACAATGAATACACTCGAATACACTCATGAATGGTCAGATAGCAGGACAGCAAATATCAAAGTTGAAATGGTCAGTGAAAGTTCTCTCTGACTAGCTCTCTCTTGCTCTCTCTCACTCGCTCTCATTCTCTCTCACTCTCTGACTCCCTCTCTTTCCTCTGAACTCTCCCTAGGGAGTTTTTCTTTGAATGAAATTTGAGGCATTCAATGAGTTTCGTGACGTCATTGGAGCTTTTACATTGTTTCCTGCATTTGATTCATTCATAGCTATATTCATTCACTGAAGTTGCTGACATTTGCCGCCATTTTGCTTCCAGCGTATAAGAGCAACAGTTGCTAACATTTTCCCCCACACAACTGTTGCTGCTGCTTCGGTTGCTGTTGCTCCTGTTGCTCTTCCTCTCCCGTTGCTGTTATAGCAACATTCACAACACCCAATAAACCCACAGCCCACACACGTGTCAGGCAGCCAGCAAACCACAAAGGTCAAAGTACACTGAAGTAAAACAACAACAACAACAAGTAGAAGAAGAACAGCAACAACAACAACATCTGTGAGCCTGGAAATGTCGCTGTTCCTTGTGAATCCCAATGTGGAAAGTTCTAGCTTCGCTTTTGCCTCAGTTTCCTAGTCAACCTGTTATCAGATAGTAAAAATATATACATATATATGAATTAATTTATTGATTGAGTTCTAAGAAATTTTATGAAGAATTAGTTGGAAAATACTTTTGATAACTCTACTTAAAAGGAGTTTTAAGCACAACCGCATTACTTTTTAGTTAGATTTCTCAGACTGATTTCGGAATCATTTCTTTACATCGGCAGCGTTGCCACCCCGTTTTAAGAAATCGAGAGCTACCATTTTATTTTACTGCCAAACGAAATTTTAAAATAAAAACTAATAAGAAAACTTAAACTAAGATTAGGATTAGATTTCTCAGTAAGATTATGATTTCTGTGCTAAAATTTTTACTTATGTTATACTCTATAAACTTCAGTACCATTACTAATCTTCCCTAAAGATATACAGGGTAGCTTCTAGTCGTAACGTTAGTTGTTCATCAAGGACCCTGCTACAAATTCTCTTCTGGTTGTGGGCGGATAATCGCATCTATTAGCTCTGAAGTCAAGCATTTTCAGTGGCCCGCCTTCAGTAAAATATAGATATTATTTGTGAAACAAAAACAACATATATTTGTGCCACACCCACTCCCAGCTAACCGCCTCTCACTAACAAAATGCCAAACTGGTCAAAAGAATCAACAAGTTTGAAATGTCAGTATCAAAATTTACTTTTGCTGTTATCCCTAATGTCGATGCTATGTTCTGTATGATTTGTTGTAGTTGTTGTCTCTTTGGCACTTGTCTGTCCTTTCAGGCGATTATTACGTTATGTTATATATACATACATATATATATGTATATATATATGTATATATATATATAAATGGAGATGATGTGTAGTAGTCTCAGTTCTTTTTTGTTTTTTGTTGTTGTTGCTTTTTTGCTTTTGTTTTGACAGTACTAATATTTCACTCTCGTTGCGTTTGCTGATTGATGCTCAACCTTTGACCTTTAAATGTCAAACACGGGGTATGTAAGTCCTTTTAGCGTTCGCTTGATGCTTTTGCTTCGCTTGCAACTCTAATTGCCGTTGCTATAGTTGTTATTGTTGCTGCTGTGATGTTGCTCCAAATGTGGGCGTTCACATTTTGCATATTTGTCTGTTTTGCTGACTTTTGTTTGCGTTTCGTGGAATTCAACAGGTCAAAAGGGCAACATCTATCGCTTTTGACTTTCACTAAATGTCGAGATTAAATACATTATAGCCAATTCATTTAGAGCCATTTAATAATACAAGAAACAAATCAAAGTTTTCATAGGAATAAGGATATACGACGAGTAGTTACTCTAGCATAATTTGTTTGTACTACAAGTCGTGGGAGTTGCACTTATCAACACTTAGTGTTGCTCATCAAACGGTTGTATCTATGCGTATACTTAATATTCTGCATACGCACCGTGAACTGACGTCATTCATTCCTATTATTAATTGGGCAATTATAAAACGTTGTTTTCTACACAAAAAGCTAGAAAAGTGAAAGCAATCTGCTTATAGATAAGAAACATATGACGCTATATTCGCCATATAAATACGTATTTGCCTATAACGTAGCGTAGTGGACTCTCCCAGAGAGAGAGAGAGAGAGAGAGAGAAAGAGAAAACTTCTCACACACTCTTTTAATTAGTTGTGACAACTTAACTCTCACACATTCGCTACCTTTCTCTCCCTCTTTCTCTCTCTCTCTCACTGCCTGTGTTTTTCTCCTTATCACTCTCTCCTCGTGCTCTGACAGGAGCTTGGCGTCCAGCTACAAATCGGAAATGCCGGTTTCCCACTCTCAGCACACGATTCTCCCACCTAGCGAAAGAGAGGTGCCATAAGGCATTCAAGAAAAAATATATTATAAAAAAAATGGCAAAACAAAAGCAACAATTACATTGATACAATTTGTTGCTCCTCCTGTTGTTGTTGTTGTTGTTGTTGCTCCTCCTGTTGTTGTTGTTGTTACTGTCTCACGTTGATGACGAGGCAGCAAAACACTTTTCGGGCATTTTCTCGTTTCGTTGCCGACAACGTTGACGCCGACGCAAGCGATTTGCCGCATCTGCTTTGCTGTTTGTTGTTGCTGATACGATTTTTCACCGATGTCGAGTTTTCCATTTTCATTTTCAATTTTCACCGCTCGCGCCAGTAGCGCATTGACGGCTCAACAGCTCGTCTCGGCTGCTTTCGATTTCACAATTTTTTTGCCACCCGCGCGGCGCCGTCAATCAACAAAAGAAAACTCTACAAATTATTATTGCAAAACAAATACAAAAAAATCAAAAAATTTAAATAAACTTAAATATATATATTTGTAAGCTGACAAATTGCGTATCGGAAGAGATATATAAAAATAAAATTAAAAGTATTTTTGGTGCCAAAAACATTAAATGTGCGATTATTAAATAGAGAAATGAGAAATTACCGTCGGCATTTATACGAATAGTGCGAAAACTTTTATAAAAATTTATTAACAAATTTTCATGCATAAATTTTGAGCTGAAAATTTGAAGAATTAATATAAAATATATAAAATTTTGAGAAAATATTTTAAATTTTTAGAGATCTCTGTGTGATTTTAGCTAAAAATATAAATATTTTATATGTGTTTTGTGTTTATATGGTAAAATTGTAATGGAAGTGATTAAATATAGTGAAAGGTTTAAGAAGCAGACTTAAGTCAAGGGATTGAAGAGGTAATTACGGAAGTTTAACTAATAATCAGGAGACCCCAAAGTTTCTGATCACTTTTTCAGGGCATTTAATTTTAATACTTCACTTAAAAGTTTATTACTCTTTAACTAATCTATGACTTTATTCCTTTGCTTTACAGATCTCTGCACAAGTCAATCAAAATAAATACAAAAACAACGCAAAGACTGATTCAATGACATAGAATTCAAATCAAGTGAATGTTCAATCAATTAATTAAACCTAAAAGGATCAATAAAAGTGTTAAAATGATAATTAATATTTAAAAGTGAAAATGTAAAAATATATTTGAATTTAAGAGTTCTAAAAGTGTCCAATATAAAAACCAATGGAGTCAATTTATTCAATGCATTTTAGTTTTTCTTTTTTGTTCGTTTTCCGTTTCGGTTTCAATTTCTTTTGTTTTGTTTTGCTTTTTGCTTCCGTATCCGTTTCTGCTTTGGCTTTGATTATTCCTACGGTATTTTCATTATTGCACGGTGCCAACGCGTTGAACAGTTTCAAAAATGTTGCTGACAATGAGGCGTCAGAATGAAGTGATAAGCAGCCAGCAGCATTCCTCATCGGTGTCAGCCACAAACACAGCCACACCCTCACCACCCGCAACAGCAATTCCAGCAGCAGCAGCACCACCACCTGTACCACCTGTAGCAACAACAACAGTTGTTGCACCTTCCATTTTGCCAACACAGACAGCAACAGGCCTGAGTCTTGTGCCCACAACACCCACAGGATCACAGGATTCTCTAAACACACCAACAACACCGCTCAGTCGTAATCCCTTGCAGTTTGCCCCACCCCCAGGCCCACCGCCCATTGCATTGCCTAGTGTTGCTGCCGCAGCACCAGCATTTGGCTATTACAACAACAGCAGCAGCACAGCAACAGTTGCAAACTCCCAAGCAGCATCAAATTATCATCATCATTCGCCTGTAATTGGCAAGGAGACGACAGGAGTTGAGCTCGACGAGTACGTGGACATATTGCAGGTGCAGCAATTGCTGTTGGACTCATCGGCAGCAGCAGCAGCAGCGGAACAGCAGCAACACACACATCACCAACAACAGCAGCAGCAGCAGCAACAACTACAGTCTCTAGCCAAACCGCGTCCGCGCATCAATCTGCAAAAGGCATCGGAATATGCCGCCCAATTAGCTCAAGGTGAGTTACCTGCAAAGTCCTCAATTTCCACCTGTCTCTAGCATTCAACTTGGTTTATTTTCTATCAAAACAGCTGAGACATCCTCGCCTGCATCGCGTCGCGTTCTACTCGATTATCCAAGTCCATATATCTACGGAAATCATTATCATCACACGCCGCCAAGCGAGGACCTCGTGGCCCTTTGGTTTGGCAGCAATGGAACAGGTAAGTCATCAAAGTCCACTTGCCAGCTCCGACTCTGTAGAGAATCCGACGGCAAATTCAGTGTATAATTAAGCTAAATTCGAGTTTATTTTATTGTCTTGGATATCAACTTTATTTAAGACAAAAAATATTTAAATAATTTCGATTTTCTTTTTATTAACTGATCAAAACCTTCGTTGAGTATGTTCATAATTATATTTAGTTGTTGCTGTCACTTGAAATATTGCAACTTATGGCGCCCCAATCTAATTGCATAATTCTCTGGCGACAGGCGATGTCGCATGCCCCCTCTCCATGTTGCACGTCCCCTGCGATCACTGTCCATGCTGCAGTTACTCAAAACTATCTCAGTGGCTGTAAATTGCCGAAATTAATCTATGAATGAGTTGACAGCCAACGTTGTATCCTCTACACCGCTCTCTCTCTCTCTCTTTCTGTCCCTGTAAATATCTCCCCCTCTCTATCGCACTTGCTCTCTTCCTTGGTGTGGCTGTCTCGCTCTTTATCTAATGGCTCAATAAATTAAATAAATTTTGCGCACTTTAATGCCGTTCGCCTGTAATTTTTTGACGTTGCATCGCCTGTGGCGCCGCCAACATTAGAGCGTTGCACGCGTTCGCATTCGTAGTCGCACTCACATTGGCGATCCCGTCTCCGAGTGCGATGACTCTTTTGAAATGCTGCCAAAAACTTGAAATTGAATTTACAAATGATGCAGCGCATCGGCAACCACAGCAACAACAACAACAGCAACAACGACGGCGACGACAACATCGGCCCCAAAAATGCCCTTTTTATTTTGTCGCCATGGCAATGGGGCAACAGGTGTTGGTCCCCGCTCTATTTGATACACCCCTTACCCCTCTTCCTACCCCTCTTCATCTCCTCACTTTGGCAATTGCAATTCATGTGTTGTCGTCGTCGCTGTCGTTGTCGATGTTGTTGTCGATTTCGATGTTGTTGCCGTCACACGTTCCATCGATTATTCGCTTTCGGGTTGGGTCTACTTTGCTCTTTTGCCAAAATTAAGTCTGCGCCAAGACCACCCAAAAGTGTGTCAATGTTGGCATCAATAGTGACTTTTTTATCGCTCACAGTGATCCAAGGGAAATGCCCAGTCACTCTATTGATCTATTAATAAAGAACTTTATAAGGAAAAGGAATTGAGATTTCAAATCTGTGGTGAATATACCAAATAGCTACTGTACTCACTGGAATTACCCAGTTATAACACCAGTTTCTATACATTTCCACTCCCAAAAGTTGTGTTTGCCTAGAATTTGACTGTAAAATTTTATTGTCATTACTTTATGACAAGTTTATTAAAGTTTTTTGCAAATCCAACAACTGATTTAAATTAAGTTTACAACCGTTTTTTCCCGCAACAAGTGAAAACCAAGAGAACTTGCCATTAGCTACAAAAGATCGCTCATTTCCAAGTTGCACACAAATTGCCTTAATTAATTAATATCATAAATATGCGACGGCGCTTAATTGTCGAATGAAACAGCAATAAAAGAAAATATGAGAAGTAGAAACGGAGCTGGGGTAAAGTGCAGGGCGGGGCAGTAGCAAATCTGTGATGGCAAACGCTAATTAGCCAGGAAATGACCCCGGCTGACCGATCAAAAGCAATTGCAGTGAGGCAGTCACAGAAAAAGTCCCAGAAACCGTCACAGATTCAGTCACACAGCTGAGTGACCCTAATCGACAGGAAGCTGACTCAATCTGAGTGCCATGGTGCGACGGACAGTCCAGGGCCAGACTTTGTTGCACCTCCAACAGTTGCAATCAATATTCATAAATCTGTGTGGCAAAAGGTTGATCAATTAATAACGTGACCTGTTTTCCTACCTTTGTATACATATATATATATATATATAGATAGTTTTTTTTTTTTATTTTGGATTTCCACATCAGCCAAATCAAGCTGGGTGATCGTTTCCAATGAAAAATCGCACACAATGCCTCTTTCAGCGTTGACACGGCAGCAACTTGCAGCAACTGGCAGCGAACACGAATGCAACAGTCAAGAAAGCTGCAAGAAAATTAAGGCGACAATCAATGCTGGGGCAACCTTTCGGCCTTTTGTGCAACGGAAATCGTTGACATGGACCACACCACAGCAAAGCCAAGCACAGCACAGCAGCAACATGCCACAAACTGCAGCAGCAGCAGCAACAACAACAAGAGCGTGCAACAACTACCGACTACCGACTTCAGAGCCAACTGAGGCTTGCCTAATGTTTAATTAAGGTGATTGCTGTGCGGTCAGTTGAATGTTGTTGCTGTCGTCGCAGTTGCTGTTGTCACCAGCAGCAGCAACAACAACAACAACAGCAGCAACTCACGATGATCACCAAATTGGTTTGTAAGGATCTAAGCGTGCTTCGCTCGCCTTGTCAAACACTTGGGCCAAAAAGGACATTTGCCCCCTCCTCTCTCTCTCTCTCTCTCGCTCTCCACTGACAACCTCTCTCTCTCTCTGACTGTTGTGCTGCACCCTTCTTCCGCCTCCCGCGTTGATTGCTGGGCGTGTCTGCTCAGCCTTTAATGAAGATTAATTGCAATCAGTGCGCCAGTTGAGTGGCGATTAATTGCACTCCAAACGAAAGAGAGACGGAGGAAAGAGAGAGAGAGAGAGAGAGGGAGAGAGAGGACTAGAGTGAGAGAGAGAGGCAGAGAGTCTGGCAAATGGAAATGAGCTAAAGGAAATAGCAACTTGCAACTTGCATCTTGCAACTGGCCATAGACGACTTCCTCCTAGACTTGCAACTGATGCCTTTGGCCGTGGCATCGTCTGGTTCACAAGTTCACAAGACCTCACGAGATGATGACGACGACGACGACGACGGCGACGACGACGATGGCGATGACGGCAACTTAATTGCCATTTACATGGCAAATGTTGAATGGCATTTGCTGCCGGCTCTCTCAGCTTTGCTTTGTTGGTGGCACAATTCAACTGATGAATTGTGCTTGCAACAAGCTCAAAAAAAAGTTGCAAATGCTTCGTTATTGCAATGCAGTGTCAAATCCAAAGATTTGTCACAGTTCATCAATGGTAGACTAACCAAGATCTACCTCTAATTTGATAAGAAGGGATACGAAAAGTGTAAGACTTGACTATAGAATCTGACATCCAATCCAATACCCTATATTAATTGGGTAATCTGTTCAGATTCTAAACTTTAATTTAATAAAATTGTTTTTAGACCCCGTACTCTAAAAAAGAGTAGAGGGGTCTATTAAGTTTGTCTGAAGCGAAATGTGCGTAACAAGTAAAAGGAGGCTTATCCGACCCCATAAAGTATATATATTCTTGATCAGCATGAACAGCCGAGTCGATATAGCAATGTCCGTCCGTCCGTCCGTCCGTCTGTATGAACACCTGGATCTTCTAAACTACAAGAGCTAGAGCCACCAAATTTGGAATGAAAGTCAAGTTTATTTCAAATCTTTGCCACGCGCCACCGCCCCCGAAAATTGTAAAAAAAACAATTTTCACATAACCATAAACCATAAAAAAACAATTTTCACATAACCATAACTTGAAAACGAAAAGAGCTAGAAAGACCAAATTCCCACATTATGTGTATAGTACCTATGTAACTATCCTCACTAAATTTGGTACGGATCGGACAACTGTAGCCTATAGCTCCCATAGGACTAATGGGTCGCAGATGGGTGATTTGTATAGAAAAACGCGCACTAAAAGGAGTACGGGGTCTTTTACAGTTGGCTCGCTCGACTGTAGCCTTTCTTACTTGTTTTATTTTATTTTTTGCATTGTCACCTGTTTGCAGGTGATTCAAGCTGGCGCCAGTCTCGCACTCTAGACTCTGTCTCTTGTCCGCTGTCCATTGTCCGGCGTCTGCGACGACTGTTTCCATCGAATTCAAATCAAATTTATCTTAAAAATATAACCGCAACACGTGGGCAGTTGTATCTTTTTTCTTAATTTTTTATTCTATTTGATTTAATTTGTTGAATTTTGTGGTTTTCTGTTCGCTGTTTGCATTTAACTTAAGCTAAGTTAAGTTATAATTTGTGTATATCTTTTTAACGACTTTCAAAGTGAACGCTTTTCCATCATGTGTCTAAAAATAGAGTCATAGCTCAGGTGCCCCCAAAGTAATGGCCCCTGTATTTATGTTGATTGTGTGGGTGCTACTAAAGCTTGCTTATCCAGAGATACTGTAATGCACAGTCACAGTACACAGTCGAATGCAGTTTACAAAATGCGAATAAGTTGAATTTATGTTTCTATAAATTATTTTCTGTAGTCGAAACCATTTGAGATTTGCTCTCTAGATTTCTGACGATGAAAGAAGTTCGCTGTTAATATATAATTAATAAATTATACTAATAAAAACTTCCGATTTTTGCATAATATAAATACACAAATAAGTTTAGTTGATTAAGTTGAGTCGTGAAACTTTATAGACTTTAGGTTGACTCACCTAACAACGAATTATCATAATGATCATCCTGAATCACATCTAGTAGCGCCCATGAATCGAAGTATTGCCCGTGAATAAATAGAGAAACAAATGGAGAATTATGAATAGTTTGAGTTCATCTATGATTAACGTCGTGTCTCTTTGTGACTACTCCAGATAAACATCAAAACTGAAGATGAGCCCACGCCATAAACAGACGCCAGAAATCCCACGCAGGCTACTGATCAACAAAAAAAAACTACAAAATACAAAAAATTCATTACAATAAAATAGAAAACCCGCAAAATGATTATTAAATCAAGCGGCGAATAAACAGCATTGAAATCTATTTGATTTTGTTTAAAAAGTTGCAAATCTTTTTTGGGATTTGCATAAAAAATTGCTGGCAAGACAGCGACATGAGCTCTAAGCGGAGACCAGCCCCAGTCGAAGTCTCAGTCGCAGTCTCAGTCTCAGTCTCAGTCATAGACTGAATTAAATTCATTCATAAGTCGCAGCTCCATTCATAAGTTGTGCATTTCTAGTTTAAGGTAAGCCACCAGAGCAACACCTACCAGCAACATGCAACTTGCAACTGGCAACTTACAACTAGCAACTGGCAACTGGCAACTGGCAACTGCATATTATTTATAACATTTTGCTCTTTTTGGGGTCACATGTTGGCGTGTGTTGCAAATTAAATTTGCAAATTATAGGCTGTCGCAGCGGGTTTCCGGTACGCAAACATTAACAACAACAACAGCCAGAACAACAACAACAACATCAGTACCAACAACAATTGCAATTGCAACGCTCTCTTAGGACGCTTCAAATGTGTGGCAGCATAAACAAACTTCAGGGCTCCAGATTTTGAGCGCCAGTTTTGAGCTCTGCACTTCATCACGCTCTTGGCCATCTGACAAGCTCAATGGATATTCATACACTGCAAAAAACAAGAACACCCTCTCACTCCCTCACCTCTAAAACAAAAACAAAAATGGCATCAAAAAATGGTCTCGTGCACATTTGAACTGTCATGCCACAGAGTCAGATACAGATACAGATACAGATTCAGATTCATATTCAGAGTCACAGACAGTCTGAGTTTAAGCCACGAAATCATCTGGCATTTTCAGCTTTGAAGTTTGAAGTTTGAGATTTGAGGCGAAATGTCAGTCACTGCTCACAGTCCGTTTTTATAGTGCTTCACTGTAGAGCGTGCTCGAGTCCATCGTGGGCTGACTATTTGCCTCACAGATGGTTTACAGAATATGACAAATATGAATTTTTCTTCAACTAAAGAATTTTAAATGAATAGCTAAATACACTATATAAAATGTATATATTTAAATATATTAACAAAAAGTATTGTTTATTTAATAATTTGTATAAATATGTTAAATACAAATTAAAGTTTATAATATTATTCGTAAATCGTTCTTTAACTTAAGTTATTACAAAGTTAATTATTTAAATGATTATAATAAACAACATTATGAAGCTTTATTGGGAAAACTCATTAATAATAAATATTTCTATATTCCTGAACAATTTTTTAATTGCATGTAAATTGAATTCTCTCTCAAAGTACAAAGTATGAACTGTGATTAAAGTAAAACAAAAGGTTTAATTATTTATATAAGAAACTTTGTTTAGTCAGACTAAGCTTAGACTGTAATTTAAACATAATTTTGGTCTAATTTTGTAATAGTTAACTATTTTTTTAACACATCTTATATAGAATTGGACTTTTCTTAACAGTTAGAGTATTATAGAAACAGTGGCAAACTACATAGATCACAAGATTTCCAACTAAATTTGGTAGTCAAATAATTTACAACAACTTGATGCTGTTTATTGTTCTGTTTGCAGCAACTTTTCTTGTTGTTGCCATTATAATTATTATTACAATAAATTGTTGCTGTTGTTGTTGTTGTTGTTGCATGATTTGAAGTTTTTTGTTATTGTTTTCTGTTTAGATAGTTGACCTGGTGGGCGTAACGCGCGCGCTTAGCTTTCGACCCACTCGATTTGATGTTGCCTTATTTAGAGCCGCTTTAGAAGAGCCGCTTAAATTTGATTGGTGGTCAATGTTGGTAGCCAAAGTTTCAAGTGCGTTTCCCTCTGTCGCTCGTTGGCTGCTTTATGTCTTTGTGCCACTGTACCCAATGCCACTTGACACATTTCAATGAAGCAAACAGAGCACACGAACCAATTCAAAAATAGCCACATGCTTCTCTCACAAAATGTCTCACAAATTACGCGCATATTTTCTAATGAGCTCATGCGAGCCACAGATCGCCATGGTTCGAAGCGATTTGGCTCACACGGAACGGCCAAAAGTCCCCTACTCTCCCCTACCTCCCCTATCTCCCCTACCACCCAACCAACCCGAAAGAAAACTCATCTTGCACCATCTGATTTACAATTTAAAGTGTATTTGGAGCGTTGTTTTTGTTCCAAGATTTATGCACGTATACGCCCCTTTGTCCCACCGTCCCCTTGTGATCGTAGGGGACGCGCAGGGCGTGATTTTTGGAAGCAGAAGACACGACTCTTTGCCAAGTTTATTTATTTATTTTTCCTTATTTTCTGTTCATCTAGTTCATCATATCGTTAACACAAAGCCAAAAAAGGCTGTCTTCTAGCATTTTTCCGCTGTCAATTTTGAAAGATGCGACGATTTGTGAGTGAGTAAGTAGACGGCATGCTAATTAGTCTTGCTAATGGGATAAGTGTTCATTCTAGTTGAACATTTCTATGATCTATGGTTTGCTCATACATACAGCTAGTTGGGTACTAGCCGATAACAACAATTAATCGATTTTATCGATACTCGAAATACGTTTAATTTTAGTAACAGCTAGTTACTGCTTACGAATATCAAGGATAGACAAATTAGCTACTTCAAATAATATGCCAATATATATACTTTAATCCATAGCTAACAAACCACTTCCTTGAGCCTTTTTAATAAGTGAACCCCGTTGTGGATAAAGAAATCCAAACTTTTGTCTGTGGGGATTTAGAAACTATAAAAAAAAGAAAGTTTCATTTATTGTCCTCAAATGTTTTATGCGAATTCAAAGATCATTTATTACGCAATCGTTGCTAAGCTATTATAGTCTTTAGTCCATTAATAAAAGCGTTTGTGACCCGCACCTCCTTCGTGTAATGCACATCCTCTCACACACACACACTTATACACACACACACACACACACACACACACACATGCAGACATACGTGTAACAACACAAATGCAATCAGGCCATCAAATCACAACGACTTCAACTTAAACTGCGACCACGACTCCAAATCCGAGTCCAACTTCCAGAGAGACTAAGACGACGACGACAGCAGCCAAGAAAGCCAACAAAACTGTACACAAAGCTACTTACTTTGGCAACAGCCCCCGCAAAAAAAAAGAAACTAATATAAAATAAATAACAAGAAGAGAGAGTGGAAACTGAAGGCGACTTTTGAATACCCTACAAAGCTGAATGTATGAAAGGCACTGAATAGAAAATAAAAGATTAATAGTAATCTAATAGTAATCTGGTATAACGGTCTAAAGTCAATACTAAACGATGTCTACAGTAGACCAGTACTAGCTAAGGAAAAAGAAAGTACTTTATGGTATTGAGATGAATGAGCATAAAGGTCAGTTTGTGGCTCTAACGTTGTAAGCACTGGTATTATCAAGATTCCAATGAAAAATTCATACTAGAATGAAGTATTTTTGAAGTATATTTGAGTTTTTAGTAACAGCTGTTTATAAATGTAAATTATAACTTAATAAATATTTTTTAAATTAATAAAAAATATTTAATAAATATTTTTGGAATTCATAAACCAAATTGTCGACTAATTTTCGATTTTAGGATTTAAGAAACATTTTTCAAATTTGTACTCTTAAAATTTAAAATTAATTTTGTGTATGCACAATACACGCCTCTCTTAAACCCACTGACCCCTTTCGGTTAGGGTATTCCGAACAAGCCAGACCCATAGGCCCAAAAAATATATGTATATAAAACTGCGCCAGTTGCTACAACTCTGAGCTTTTTGTTGTTGTTATTTTCTAAGCCGACACGCGTTGACTTTGGCTACACGAATCGCTTCGTCTTCGTCGCCACTCCCTTCCCCTTCCCCCACCCCGCTCGCCACTCTCCGCAACTTGTCACCCGCTGCTCTTTTGGCTTGTCGCTTGTCGCTCGCTGCTTTGCTGCTGGAAGCTGCTGTGACTTCCTCGAACCTCTCGCTCGCACCACAACGGCGACATTGCATTTGAACAGTGGAACAAATTTGCAGCTGATTTATGTAAATCGCCAGCAAGTTTGGGTTTTGGCTGTGATTGTGATTGCAGTTGTGGTTGTGGTTGTGGCTGTGGTTTTTTGGGTCTCTCTCCAATCAGCGCTTTGCTGCTCCTGCAGCTTCTGCTCCTGTTGTTGTCGCTGTTGCTCCTCTGCCGCGTATTGTGCCGTTATTTGGCCCAAACTGCAAAACTGCAATTCATTCAGCCGCTAAAACGGTTCGTTATGAATGAAGCTGCCCACGCGCAACAACAAACATTGAACGCTGACGCTGCAGTCGACGTCGACAGCGGATGTTGTTGTTGTTGTTGCTGGTGCTGCGCCCTATTCATTAAGCATTTTGGATATTTTTCGATATTTATTTTGGATTTTTTTTGGGGCTTGCGGGAGGACGCAAGCGCACGCGCAGCCCAAGCCGCCAACATTTTGTCGCTTTTCATGCCAAAAATCGATCAACAACACCGCCGCCCACTCCGCTGTCGCAGCCACTGCCGCTGCCAGCGTCGACGTCAACGTCAAGTGGCTGGAAAAACATAGCCAGAGAGTCAGTTATGGCTTACTGCTGTTGGCCAATATTCAAATGCAATTTATGTCATCGTCGTTGCTTTTTTATGCACATGTATGACGTCAGCCTGGCCATGATTGTGGTTAGTGGTTCAGTGGTTAAGTTCGCTGTTGTTGTTGTTGTTGTTATAGCTGTTGTTGTTGCTGTTGTTGTTGTTGTTGTTATAGCTGTTGTTACTGCTTTACTAGCCATAAAGTTGTAATACCCGCCAGCTGTGTGTGAGAATTTTGGTTTTTAACTCAACGCCTTGAAAGCAAAATTTTCAAAACTATTATTGTCGATCTGAACTCGAGTATTCAGTTGATCTGAACTTTGTTTAAAGGTGTATAGCATTCTATAATTAAATTGATACTTTTATGATTATATATCTGCAAACAGCTCAATTTGTTGGATAATTCGAGGAATTTCGAATCAAACGTTATTAAGTTGGCTTCACCACAATAGGCTGTGATCAAGAATGATCATGATTATACACGTTACCTTTAACAATAACATAAGAAACTCAATCCACATTAGTTTCAGGGGTTTTTTTATGACTTCAGATGAATGCACTTCAGTGTTCTCTGAACTTATCAGTTATAAAACGGAAATAATATTCATGTTTTAAGGGCCCGCTGTTCTATTCTGTAACATCGTGAACAAAACTTTAACGATCTGAAAAATATTAGAACACTTTGTATGTGAACAATGACAGCCGTTGACAATCTTTGAAATATGATACTACCAATAAGCTATAGAAAAAATCACGGAATGAACTAAAGCTTTCGCCTCTGCGAACAAAAGCGGTGCGGAAGGGAAATCGGAAAACATATAAATTTCATTTATAAAAGCGAAGAAAGATAGATACAAGATACAAGATACAAAAAAGAAGACGAAGTTATTTGGAAATGTTTTCATTGAATGCATCAAATGATGTCGAAGCATTTGACAGTCAATTTGTTAGCATTCAGTTTGGAGTCGGACTTTGGCACTTTCCGGTCTTTGCCCATCAACTGATGATGATCATGCTAATGCGGTTCCGGTGTGCGTGGCTAATGGAGACTATGGAAAAACGATGAGCATCTTGGTCTTAGCCATGGCCATCAATTTGCATTTGCTGCCCACGTTTCATGTACCAAGAGTCTCGTGCCCTTTTGGCACCTGGGCTTGGGCTCCACTCAGTCACTCAGTCACTCACTCACCCATTCGTTCATTCACTCACTCATTCATTCATTCATGATTTCATCATGTGGCGCACGACGTGGGCGCATTTTCAGTTGTTTCATTTTTACTATTTCATTCATAAAACTTGGCCAAAAAAATAGAAACCCGTAACCAAACACCAAATCGTAACCCATTGATTTTATTAGGTTAAGCTGCGGGTTCCGCCAACAACAACTCGACAGTTTTCCCAGTTGACTTGAGTTGACTTCAAATTTTGTTTGGTTGCATCTTTGGCTTGTCGTTCTCTGATTTTGTATCTCTTCTCTTCACTTTTTTGTGAGTTTGTGCATCGCTTAATTTTAGCAACATTTAACCCACTTTCTTGTTTTGCTAATGAAGTGTCAACAACAAATTGAATGTCTAACATTTGTTGCATGTCGCCAGCAACAGCAGCAACAACAACAGCAGCAACAACAACAACAGCGACTACAACTACAACAACAACTTGTGTCTGTGTCTTTGTTTAATGCTTTAAATAAATAAATGCGAATGCAAATTCAAATTGAAAAAGTCAACAAAAATAGTTCACAATAATTCGAAAGTTAAATGCTCTTAAATAAGTCTAAAATATTATTTAAAACCAGCAAATAAAATAGTAATTTATAAGCTCCATTTTGAGTTAAATATATAAGATTTTATTTAATTCCAAAAGGTTTAATATAAACTTAAAAACTTTATTTTTTATTGAAAGTATAAAATGCTTTTCAAACTTATTCTAATAAATCAGCTTTTAAAGCTATATTATAAAGCTAAAAAGAGCTTGAGGCTTTACTCCCACTGGCCACTCGATAAAGTCTTTTTATGCGACTTATCTGCTAGTTAATATGCCCGGCAGTGTAGGGTGTATTTTAATATTAATTTATGCCAATACGTAGCCGACACGTAGGCCCAGCCGATGGACATGCCCTGGGCCAGGGCCCAAACCGTTCCACAGTTCCATTCATTGATGTCGGCGTCTCAGTTGTTGTCGCTGTTGCAATCACTAAACATCGCTTGCCAAGTGTGTCGCAGTCGCAGTCACTGTCGCTGCCGCCGTTGACGTCGACGTCTGACAGCGCAGTCGACTGCAATATAGAGTTGAAAGCCAACGGTCAATTTGCATACAACAGCCGCCGTTTTGTGAATGAAAATTTTGTTGTTGGCCAAATGGCAAAGCAACAACATTAACAACAACAACAACAACATTGAGAGCAACAACAAATTAAAGCAGCAACTGCAATAAATTGTTGAATTTTATTATGCTGCCGCTGCTGCTGCTGCTGCTGTGGTGCGCAGATAAAGATACAGGGTGCTCTTACTCGTTTGCTGGTTTGCTGGCACAAACAACCTACGCACTGACCGCAGCCCACACGCCAAGTATCTGTAAGATACGCGACTGTGTCGTGCGCCATGTTGCGGCTAATTCGATTTCTGCATTGCCAAACGCTTTGCTAGTCAAAGCTGCCGATTGCCTTTAGCAACGCCAACACAGCAACAACAACACTGCAGCAACAACAACAGCAGACACATAGATACAACGATATAAAGATACATAGATACACAGATACATTGTGGCTAAGTAGAAGCTGACTGTTTTCATTGATGATTTCTTGTCAGTTTGCTTTGCCTTTTTCTTGATTCATTCATTTAAATTTGTCATTTGTTGTTGTTGTAGTTGTTGTTGTTGCTGTTGTTTCTCTTGTTTCTTATTTATCCATTTACTTTTCATATTAATTGCTGCCGTGAATGTGATAATAAATTATTACAGAAAACACGCATACGCCGGGTGGGCGTCCATTACAGCAGCAACAAAAAGTAAAAAGAAAAAAAAAACAACAACAGTCAGTTACAGCCAAGTTAGTAGCTTTGTGACCAGGTCAAGTGCTGCTTGGCTGCTTGTATTACTAATTTGAAATTCAATTTCCTGTCTAGTCTGAAATGAAAGACATCAACAATTAAATCAAAGGGAAATTCTATTTAATACTTATTCTATCTACGGCGACGAAATTCTATCTGCAATCTAACAAGTCTATCTAGTTCATTAATAGATTACAGATTAATCATATCCATCAGACTGAACATAGGAATTAATCTATGCTTGAATAAATCTAGCGAAAAATTAATTGTTGTTAAAGTTGTTTAGTTGTTGTTTAATTTGTGTCATTTTTATCAATGACTTTCAGTAAGGTAATCAGGCTTTAAACTGGAGTATTACTAACATGTATTTAGATACATTTATTTACAATAATTTTAATACCACAAAAAATGCTATAAAATTCATTTATGACGGCACAGAAATTAATAATATTTTAAGGGTTTCAATGTTAATAATTTAAGTACTAAAATTTAACTAAAAATTTGTACTTATATCCTAGCTATTTATAGTGACTATTAGTAGATTCAATCTTGATTTTCTTGAGTTACTGTCACGTCTAAAAAGAAATAAGATAAGTCTCTGAAAATTACCTACCAAAAAGCTTTAAATACTTTATAAATTTTGTATAGTTTACAAATGTTTTAAATAAAATATAGTTGCTATTTATTACTGAATAAATTCCTTATGTATTTTATCACAAAAAATGTATTATACAATTGATAAATGTCATTAAAAATCGTGTTTAAATATGTATAGAAAATCCGTTTAACCTTAAATTATATTTTTAACTGAACATTGTAAATTATTAAATATTTTAAGCAACTTTGTTGCATATGAACTGATGATCGTATTATGCTGGCAGACTAGTTCATGCTAAAGGTGCACAGACAGACCAACTATACTATAGTATACTATATAATATACAGTGAGTTGTATAAGTTATGGCCTCGACGCGCTCAAAATGCAAAGCGAGAACAGAACGAAAGCGAGCGAAATGCAACCGAAAATGATGACAACCTGAATGAGAATTTATATGGGAAGCCATAAAGAATTCGATGCATAAATAACAAGAGGACGCACCACAGTTACCCACTGAGGCATGCAACCTGAAGAGCTTGCTAGACATATGTGAAGTGTGTGTGTGTATCTGTGTGTGTTTCTTGTTGCACGCGCAACTAATTAAATTAAAAGCGATCGACGTCGGATCGGTTCTATATAGTTTTTCTTTCTTTTTAGTACGTTTTATTAAGGTGGGCGTTGGTCTGGGTGTGTGTGTGTGTGTGTGTGTGTGTGCGTGTGTGTGTGTGTCTGTGTGTTTTTGTAAAATTTATGTGCAATAATGCTTAATTTTCGTATGCATTTCAAGTGCGAGAGAGTGTGGTTCCCACACCCACCACACCCACACACACACAAATACACACAACTACACCCAGACTAGACTGGCTGAGAGACAAGTGTGATCGCCACTAACTGTGCAACCCACTTGGCTAACCAATTTGGCAAACGATTCGCGTGGCAAGCGCTAAATGGACGCCTCCAGTTCAAACAGAGATCGCTCGATCTCTCGAACTGTTTTTGGAGCGTATTCAGTTGAGTGACCCCACTGTATCTCTCCGCTCTCTGGCTACATGTATGTGTTTGTGTTTGTGTGTGTGTAGGACAAAGCGGCACGCGACCGGCAACGCCCCCTGCTTGTGCCTCCTCCTCCACGTTCACTTGCGTAGAATTCTGGCATCGACAAGTGTTGGGGACGTTGTGACGTCGACGTCGTCGTCGCGTCTGCTCGCAAATTTGTTTCTGTTTTTTTTTTTGCTTTTGTTTTTTTGCGGGGGTTGTTTGTTGTGTTTGCGGTTTGTTTGTTATTTTCGCTGCTGCCTTGCCCACACACACATACACACACACACACCAGTGACAGGCAGTCAGACAGACCAGACAGACCAGACAGTGTGTCCACCCACCTGCAATGCGCCAAAATGTCGGTCAGCTGTTTTGGCCAGAAGTTCAAGGGCGGCTCGAAACCTTTCTCGTCTCGCAAAATTCTTGTTAGCCATGGGCGTGTGTGTGTGTGTGTGTGAGTGTGTTTGGCACGCGCCACAAGCACGTTGCGACGCCTCGTTAGCTGATTCTGCACCCCACGTAGCACTGCCACGCCCCTTGGCTCCCCCTTAGTACAGCCCAGCTAGTTACTTGCACTTTTGCTGCGTGTCACATTTGTCGCCCATCGTTTTGGACGTGGTCGTGTGCCGGCTCAAATAAATCAACAAAATGTTGCATGCAACACGTTGCACGTTGCTCGTTGCTGCTCGCCTATCGCATCCGGTTCGCCCAAGCTTTAGTTCTATCTTTTTTTTTTTTGATTTTTACTTATTTTATATATTTTTATATAACTTTTTTTTTTTTTTTTTTTTTTTTGGGCCACAGACTCAATCAAGCCATTTTATTAGCCAGGTTTTTGTTTTGTTGTTGTTGTTTTGTTTTGTGACTTTTCATTTTTATGTGGTGCAAATCGACGTCTGGGCGCATTGTTGTTGCCCCTTGTCAGAAGAGCCTGGCCAACATGGCAGTCAACAAATTTACGACATAATAATTTACATTTATCTGCAGCAACGAGGCAGCCACAATGCGACAACAACAACGGCAGCAACAACAACAGCAGCAACAACAACAACAAACTGGATCGCAATATTTGTGCGTGTATTTTCTTTGGTATTGAATTAAGTTGGCCAAAAGCCGAAATTTCTTTACACTTTAATTTTAAAAATAAAATAATTTTAGTTTGTTTAAATATTTGTATACTTTAAACAATCTTCAACTTTAAACAAACAATTTAATATATTAATTCTTATATTTTATTTTTATATATAAATTAAATATATTAAATATGTTCCCAGTTTTTCTTTACCCAATAATTTATTTCATATACTTTCAAATATTTTGAAATAACTTAAAAATAAATCAAAAAGTTCCCCTATTACTTAAAGCTGGTAATAAATTTTAATTATTATAAAATTAAACAAATATAACATATTTTTTAATTAAAATTTTAATGGAAAACATACCCTGCATAATTTTTCTGTAGGTGGTTTATAGTTTTATATGAACTTTTTGTCCAAATAAATAATAAAAATATGAAAAAGTTGTATAGAACTTAATTAAGCTTGAAAAAAACTATTTAAACATTTAAAATTTGCTGCTTTAAATACCATATTGCTGTACCTAACTACTTAAGCCTCATACCCAAGCAATTATAGGGTATTTTAAGCATTCAGCGCCATGTTGTTTAATAAGTTACCTTTTTGCGATATGTCGCCGTCAGACGGCGCAGACGTCGACTCTTTATCAGTTTATTACTTGGCAAACTTTTCATTTTAATATCATTTCGCATTTGCGCAATGCAATCGCCTTAATGTTGCTGCTGTTGTTGTTGTCGTTGTTGTTGCAGTTGAGCGACTTTTAATTTTGAACGCCTTCGTGGCGAGACCTGAACAAATCGGGTTGGTTGCCTGCTTGACTGACTGCTGAGATGATAAATGTGCACCGGTTTCTAAAGTTGGAACAAGCTACAATCGCCTCCATTCTGCACACACACACGCACGCACACACACACACACACACATACACTCTCATGCATGGCCAGAGTTCCTAGCAAGTCAAAGTCAAGGATAAGCGCTACTGTGAGCAAACAGAGAGCAAAACTTTCTCTTTTACTGCCCCTCATGGCTTTCTCTCTCGCTCTCTCGCACGCGCTCTCTTTGCTGTTGCATCAGGCAAAAATCGATGGAGCTAAAAATTGCCGGTTTCTGGGTTCATAGCGCCCATAGAGCTACCCCAACCCATAAATTGTTTGCTTGCGTAAAATTTCCCGGTCATTTTTATGAATGAATACAAAAAGTATAGCATACTTAACAGCGCGCCTGCGTTGCCACCCCAAGCAAATATGCGTGTATGGGAGTGTATAGGAGTGTGTGTGAGTGTGTGCGTTTGTAGCCACAGCGAATTGTGACGAAAGCAGACATGGCCTTGACTTGGACAACAGGTGGAAAGTTTCTATAATAATTTCTTGTTGCCATTGTTGTTTTTCCGGCCGTCGTCGTTGCCGCCGCTGACGCAGTGAAAGCCATGAAAATGTTGCGGCCCATAAATTTTCATCAGTTCGTGCAGTTTATTATTATTTGCACTAAGTAACTAAAAATAGTCGTAATACCGGCGTCACAATAGAACAACAGGGACTAAGTCAAACCTAACCCAACTAAAAATAAACCAAACAATATTCACAAGGGAATTTCATTGAACGGAAACTGGAGGAAAAGGAGGCTTTCAATAGAAAAAGGGTTTCCAGGAATATAACAATGAGTCCATTTTGATGTCAGCTACTATAGAACAAATATTTAAAGGAAAAAAATGAAATATTAATTTTTAATTATTGATTTAATTACTTGTTTATAACCCAAACTTTTATCAAAAACATTTTAAATACTTTATAACTGAGTTAAAAATAAATCTTTTACTTTACTTAACTTTAAGACCTTATATCTCAAGTTAAATTTTATTTATTTTACTTTATTCCCTTTAGGGACGTTCTACTGTAGCTGCTTAAAAACTCATGCTTAAGTGAAAAGATAATTAAATTATTATTTATTTGCTTATACTTCATATTTGAAAAGTCAAATAACCCATATATAGAAATGAATTGCTTAAATGCGACACTTAACAACTGTTTATTATAGATCTCAAATATCAACCTGATTCGCACTGAAAGTTAATCTCATGTCATGATTATGAGTATGAGTGACTTTAACACAAAATGTCAAGTGCTTAAATTCATAAAAATCAAAATATTTTATTTGCTTTGGCAACAGACGCGAACGAATGTTCAAAAATTCGTGTGGCTTAAAGATGAGATAAATATATACATATATAATTATATATAAGTTGTATGAAAGAAAACGGGTCAAGAGACAAAAAGCTTTGGGCACAAGCTATACAAGTATATTATACAATACAATTCACAACAAACCAAAATTCAAGCGATAAACTTCTAGCCAAATTTGGTCAAAAGTAGGCACCACAAATTTCGGGCACATCATCATTGACTTTTGTTGTTTCTCCCTTGATTGTTGTTGTTATTACTGTTGTTGTTGTTCTTGAGTCTTAGCCAAGTTTGGGCAAACTGTGTGATTTGTGCTTAATTGCGGTTTCGCTGGGTTCCAGCTCCAAAAATGGTAACACTTCTTGCCCGTCACAAAAACAAGTTAATAATTTCATGGCTCGCTTAATCATCGCATGCGGGTAACAACAACAACAAACGTAACAACAACAACAACGACAACACGTCTTCGACTATTTTTAACTAATTTCGCCATGCAAATTCTGCTGAGATTTCACTCAAAAGCGTTTTCACAGCCAACTCTTCTGCCAAAACTTGTTCAATTTTATAACGCATTAAATTTTTTATAATATTTTTAAGACCTTAAGCTGTCTAATGTATGTTTAACAATTGTTTAATAGCTAGCTATCAACGTGTATTTAAGAAACTATACAAAGGCTTATAAAATGGGCTTGAGATAAATTTTTTAATGGAACAATTATGTAAAAAACATTTTATTATAGTAAGAAAGTTTAACTAAATATGAAAACGGTTAGATTTTTAAATATTTTGTTAACTTAACAACTTTTGTGACTGGAATATATATAAACAAATATTTTATTATAACAATCAAATAAATACTTTTAAAATTTAAAAACATTTCATTAAAAAACCTTTAATAAAATCATTTTTAAAATATTTTTTAAAAGTTATATTACAAAGCGAATTTAATTTAAAATAAATTTTGATTAATTTTGTAAAAAACTTAATTAGTTAAGTTTATAAAATACATAATTCCCTTCAGCTTTCTACTACCTAAATCAACAACAATAAATCACATAAATTTTCAAGTATTAAACCTTTTAAAATTATACAGGAAATGGAATTTTCTTTTTTATGTACTTCACTTCTAGTTAGTCAACTTGGAAAACTCTTAAGAAAACTCAGTCTTAGTTGTAGTTTTCAGTTTAGATTATGTGTGCATTTAACTTGATTAATTTGTTGGCATTATAAAAGTGTTTTGCTTCGTGTTCAGCATTAATTTGCCGTGTGATTTTTGTTGGAATGAGAACGACAAAAAACAAAGAAAACCAAAAAAATGTCTGGAATGGGGAAATTAAGAGTGAAATGCAGTTTGTGGCAGGTCCAAAAAACAAATTTCATGTTTTTGCCAGAGAGCAACAAGAGTTGGAAAATAATTTAGAATGAAAAGTGAGAAAAGTAAAAGTCCAAAAACCAAAAAAAAGAAGGAAAAACCAAAAGACCAAAACTATTTGAAGTTATTTTTGCCACTTGGTCTGACACTCGTCTGTGTCATTGTTCTTAGTTGTTGTTGTTAAAGTTGTTGTAGTTGTTGTTGCTGTTGTTGTTGTTGCTGTTGTTGTTGTTGCTGGAGCGTGGCTGTAAAGTGTTCGCCTGTCGCTTTCATTATGCATCCAGCAAAGCATGTAGGCGTATTTTGATTATGATAAACTGGCGAATTATGTTGTCACTTTACATTTTTCATATAGTATGAAATTATATTTTATAAGCAATGCACTTTTCCACATCTTCTTCATCTTCTTCTTCTTCTTCTTATCTGCTGCTCTTGTTATTATTACTTTTGTTGTTGCTGTTGTTGTTGTTGTTGTGATTGTGATTGTCGCGTCGTCTGTTGAAAATATTTACATGTCGTGGCATTTGAAGGGATTTATGTGTCGCCCCAAAGTTGCCTGGACTGACTTTTTCTGTCAGCCAGCGACTTTGTCATGAAAAATTACAACAACAACAACAACAAAATTGAAATAAAATAAAAGCCAAAGAATTTGTATTAGCCAGTCGTCCAGTCGTTGAAGCACTGCTAATACCGAGTCGAAAAAAGTCTATGCGACTTAAAAATATGCTACAAAATTCCATCTCTTACTCGACTATTTAGTTTAGCGTAAATAAAAAACTATAGAACAACATTTTTTGCTTGGTCAATTTGTTTGGCTTAACCACGTCACGTATCTTATAGATACAAGGCGGAGAAGAAAAACACAAAACATAGTGAAAAAATTAAGATACTTTCGTGGAGCTATGCCCAATTTTATATACTCTCACTGGTCTGGTGTCTAAATTTAAATTCAAGTCTATTTATAATGTTTCACGTAACGAATATTAGCTGTTGATTATAAACAAAATGATTTTCCACAAAATATTTAACCGCCTGACGCCAAGTTCAGCCGAAAATTGCCAAAGTGGCAATGGAGGACGTCTGTGGGGAGGTGGGGGTGAAAGAAAACAATGACGTAGTAGCGATTTCTAGAGATTAATACACACTCCCACAACATTGTGGGCCAAAAGGAAAAACAAATAAACAATTTCTAACTATAGTTTCTCAGCTGAGACTGGAGCTGCTAAAATTAGAATACTTATTTAAGATTAAGATATTTTGTTTGCAATTTTCCTTGTTTTACTTCTTTTTTGTGTTTTTTATGGGAGGGGAGTACGTCACGAGTTCTTTCAGTTAGTTTGGAACTAAAAATATCTATCACTAAATGGGACACTCAATCAATAAAAAGATACAAAAAAATCTGAAATCAGAAATCAAAAGTGTACGTGACACACTTCAGATCAGGAGAAATAGATGCAGATACAAATTCAAATAAAATGGGAGTCAATAAATGCAGTCAAACGAATGCTAAATACTCTACAAGAATAGTTTTTTAACTTAAACTTCTCAGTAATATTTTAATAATTTTTAACACTTTCGAAAACTTAATTAAGAATCAAAATTCTTTCAAGTTTATTACCCACTTGATGGCAATATTGTAATACCCCAAGGAAAGGGTATTTGGTGGCGGGGGGTTATCTGTTTTTGGGGCTGTTGAACAACGCTGCGAACATAAAAATTACAAGCTATATCAAGACTCTAGATACTTTGAATTGGAATACCAAAAATTAATGGCAACAACGCGGCGCAAACACGACAAAATTTGTTTTGTTTCTGAATCCGAATCTGAATCTGTCGCCTGTATCTGTATCTGTATCTGTGTCTGTAGCTGAAACTGGCCCATTGTGTGTGTCAAATGAGAAAAGCATTAGCCAGCCATATGGAAGAGGAAAATTGATGATGTTACTTGGCGCAGCGGAAGTGTGTCATGGATCTTATAGATTCCGCTACCTCAAAATGTTTCAAATGCTGTTCAAAGCACTCATTAGCCAGAATAGCAACAGGCCGAGACACCTCCCTCCCTCACTCCCCCCTCCCACCACCCCCTAATCAAAAAGATACATATAGAAATATACATATATATGGAATGACTGACTAAATTTAGATGTCTGACATACATAGATACAAAAGTATCTTTTTTTTTATAAGTAAGTATATTAGGCCGATTGACGCACAATGGTGAGAACTGTGACGCTATCGACGCTTATCGATATCTTTATCTTCAACTGATTTTCCAATCTGCAAATGTATCTGTATCTGTATCTATGTCTGTTTCTGAACCTGTGACGTGATTCGCGACATTTTGATAAGCGATAAACATATTTTTGCCATGTTTTTGCACACTTTGCAATTCAATTGGAATGTATCTAATAATCAGCAATGATTTGCCAAAAATTATGTATCTTCAAAGCTTGAATAACCTGACCTGTAGTTAACTCAATATTTATTGCCAAAAAGTATCTTTGAAATAATTGCAGTATTTAAAACTCTTTGTATGCTAATGACAAAGTTATGATACTTCCCCCATCAAAGGGTATCCAAATGAATGAACTGTTTTCCTCACACACACACACTCACACACACCCCGTGGAAATTGTGTGCTATAAACTATAAACGGCATTTAGAGGGATTAACTTTTTGTGGCCGTCGTTGTCATATAAATATCTACACATATCTGTGTGCTGCTCGTAAATAAAGTCATTAAAGTGGAATTCAAGGCATGCCAGAGAGAACGGAAAATCTCAAAACTTTTCTTTTTTCGATTCAATGGGGCTGCAGAAAACTATATGCATTTAGCCGTTAAAAATTCTGTCACAATCGCTCGTGCACAAATGCAAATCCCGTCGAATCATCTGTTTATTTTGGCCATTTCAGAGAGGGAGAGGGGTTAAGGAAAGGTAAGGGGCACATCACAATGTTTTGCACGTCATGAGGCTAAAGAAAAGTGCCTGAAATTACCTTGACCGAGGAGGCAAAGCGATTGCCCAAATAGAACACAAATAAAAAACTATAAATAGATGGCACAATCAGACTTTAGTCTATTCCCGTCAGAACTACGTGAGCATCTAAAGCGAGACGAGCTGGTTAAGCAAATTCTCACCCTTCACCCATATACCCGCACACACACACACACACACACACACACACACTCTCGCACACACCTTCGAAATTTATGAACTTGACGTGCAAAATTCTATTTGTAATTATTTTGCTATTTGCACGCGGCGCTTTTCACGTCATCAACGGAAAATGTAAACATTTCCCATCTACAATTCCAAACAAGTCAATTGTTTATACAAAACAACACCAGAGAGAACGCGCTATCCCGAGAGAGTGAATGAAAGAGAGGCATTAAGAGTGAGATGGAGATAGTAAGTAATTCCAATTTAGGCATGATGCCGCCATCAGATACTAGCCAGATTCTATAATGGCACACGTTCTCATTGCCAAATTGAACAGCTGATTAGCCAAACGAAAATTGTTGTTGTATTCTATCTTTGAATTTTCTTTTATCTATTTTCTATATTTTCTATTTATCATTTTCTATTTGTTCACACCCAGCCAGCTGCTACTTATTTACGTAGTACGTATGCCAGAACCAGAAAAACAAAATAATAATAATTATTATTATGAATGTTTTCGTCTAAATATGTTCATCAAATTGTTAAGTTCGTTTGCTTTAGGGTGTAAGAAAATATCAATATTTTTTTATAAAACTAAAGAAAAAAATATAATTTAAATTATAGTTTAATCTTACTTAATAAAAAATTAATTTCGATTTATTAGATCGAAACTGCTGCAAATAATTGAGTTTCTACAAACTATTTAGTAAAAACAAATTTAAAAAAAAAAAAAAATTTATTTAAAAAAATTTTTAAAAATTATAAATTTATTTTAAAAAAATCTATTAAAAACATAAAAATATTTTAAATTGTTTTAAACACATAACTTAAATGAAATCTTTGGCAAGTAATTGAATTTCTACAAGTTACCTAATCAAAAAATTTCTAAAATTAATTATGATTTTTTAAAAATTTACAATTTGCGAAGAATAAATTTATTAAATACATATTTTTAATAAAATCTTTTGCAAATAATTAAATTTCAGTATATTTTTCAGCTAGAAAATTTCTAAAATTAATGTCTATGCTTAAAATTTTATGAACAATATAAAATACATATTTAAAAAAAAATATTTTGCAACTAATTAAATTTCTAAAAATTATTCAATCAAAATATATTCAAAATTAATCAATTTTTTTTTTTAAGTTTTGAACAATATTTAATACATATATTAAATTAAATAGTTTGCAAACTTAATAAAGTTTAATATATTTTTCAATCAAAACATTTCTAAAATTATTGTTGATATTTTACAAGTTTTTTTTAAAAAAAAAAAATTAATTTTCAATATATTTCTTAAGTGAAATTTAACTAAAAACCTTCGCCACTTTTATTTTTTTTTTTTTTTTTTTTTTGAACTATTTAAAGTATTTAATAGTCGGCCAACTTTGAACTCTGCTGGTTTTTTGTTTAAATTTAGTATTGTGAGGCACGCGATTTATATTTAGATGATTGCAACGACCTCAGAACAGCCACAACTACAATTATTCGTAATAATATTCGCTTAAGTACTCACACACCGACAGAGTGAATAAAAACTATAAAAAAAACACTTGTCAATTTAGAGATTCATTCCATTTTAAGATTAATTTGTTGACCCACTTTCACCGGGTTTATCGTCTAGCTGCTTATACCTATTTTGGCATATTCAAATATATTTATTTATTTTCTATGAATATACTCGCAAAACAATACAATTCACAATTAGACAGGCAGTCGACAACAGTCAACTACCTTCGCTTGTGGGAGGTGATTGGCTCAACTTTCGAAACCCAAAGCAAAACAATAAAAAACAAGAAAGAATGCTATAGTCGCCTCGCGACTTTAGGATACCCGTTACTCAGTTTAATTATATTATTAACAATATAATATATTATTAATAATATTAATAATAGTACAATCGTTTAGGGTAATCGACCCTATTGATTTTAATTCAGATGACTTGAGAAACGCAGAAAATTTTCATACAAAATCATATTTACAGCGTATTTTTGACCGATCGTCCCTATGGGAGCTATACGATATAGCGATATCCGATTTGAATGAAACTTGGTCAATATGTTTATATTATTGACAGATATATTCTGTGTAAGTTTCACTTATTTGGAGCGTATTTTTGACCGATTGTCCCTATGGGAGCTATACGATATAGTTGTCCGATTTGGATCAAACTTGGTCAGTATATGTACTCCCTAGACGTGTACTTCCTGTGTCAATTTGGTTTAGATAGCATTGCTAACAAAAAAGTTTTCTATACTAAAACATGCTATTTTTACCTGTTTTTACCTTTGTATGCACATAGAACGCCCTAAAGTGGGCGTGTCAAAAAACAAAAGCAAACTTGTACTGCTTGGGCATTTTATCTTTCGTTTGCGACCACTCGGGCCTTTCTAGCTCTTATAGTCTCTGAGATCCTTTTGTTCACACAGACGGACAGACGGACAGACGGACAGACGGACATGGCTATATCGACTCGGCTAGTCATGCTGATCAAGAATATATATACTTTATGGGGTCTGCCATGTCTCCTTCTCCCTGTTACATACATTGCAACGAATACAATATACCCTTTTACTCTACGAGTAACGGGTATAATCATTAAAAAATATATTTAAAAAAGTAATTAAATATAGAGAAAAACTAATCAGATTTGAGTTCAGTTCAGTCCAGTTATGGACTAGAGCTATAAAATGGATTAGCCATAGCTTTTAGCTGATTTGACATGAATTTCCAGTCGAATTAAGAAAAAGTTTCATTTTTTTATTTTAATATCAATTTTAAAAGACTTTTAACAGTTATAAAAGGCCTTCGGCTAAGTGCTTAAAAATGTATATATTTTCCAAATATAAAATGAAATTTTTATTGGCCTTTTTTATGATGTGTATGTTGTTTGTGTTTATTAATGTCACGCTAAAATAATTGCATGCATAACATATACATTTTTATTATATTCAATTTTATATATAAGTATACCAATATATATATAAATATATATATTTTGTTCTTTTCTTAACGTTAAATTTAATTTAGTGTTTGCCTTTGAAGCTCAGTAAGCCAAATTGCTACTAAATTTGATATAATACCTGCAATCATTATGTACAACTATTAACAAAATTTAATATTCTAGAAAATATAATGTATTTAAAAGAAATGTCAATAATTTTGTATTAAAATTTCACAATAAATCAAAGCAATTTTATTAGCTTTAGTTTTATTTCTTAGTTAGTATGTTTACTTAATTAATTTGTATCAATTTAGGTAAAAGAATTTCTACAACTAAAAATTCCCTTCAATAAATTAATAAAAAAAATCTTTGATTAGTACATAATTCACACCTGTAGATAAAAAAGTAACAACAATTTCTGAGACTTTTTCTTCGCTTTTTGATTGCTCCAATTTCGACCAATGGAAATTTTCAATAATTTGAATGTTTAAATTTATAATTTGTGTCTCAAATTGTTGTTTTTTCTTCTTGAAAATACTATATAGATATAGCTATATATGTGTGTATATATATTCTCTGTTGACTGGAGCAATTTACGGCAACATGCCAAGCTCATAAAGCATATTATGATGCTCATAAATTAAATAATATAATGTGATATTTATGAATTTTACACAAAATATCTGAACAAGAAACACGAAAATGAAACAAGAAGAAGACCAAGTAGAGAAAGAAGAAGAAGATGAAGAAGAAGTGAGTGAAAAGTATGGAGAGCAGAAGATAGAAGATTTACAATATTTGAAATTTAAGTATTATCAAAATAGAGCTGCAAACTTAAGTATATAATATATATCTATGTATCTTTGTATCTATGTATCTTTTGGTATCTATCTTCTTGGTGTTTATAGTTGTATGTATTCATAAATTTATTCACACCTCAATGGAGCGACTCGAAAACTCGCTGAATGACAACGCCCACTGGTCCAATGGTTTATAGCCAGATTGCTTATGGCTATGTGGCTATAAGGCATATATAGCCTCTCCAATTTGAGCTATAGAAAATGAAGTTGACTTGCGTAATGCGCAGCTGGCAGCTAGCAAATAAAACGCTTAACACAATGAAGGAGCGATGGGTGAGAGGGGTAGTGGTGGGGGGGAGGGACTGTAAGAGGGGGAAAGCCGTCATCCAATGGTGGCTAGCAAAGCGAATAGGAAAACAATTGTCAAGAGGGCAGTTTCGACCAATAATAAAAAGCAACAGCAGCTACGGCAGCAGCTACTCGTAAATGTATCTTATAGATTTGAAATTGTGCAAGCGAGATAGCTGACAATGCAATGGCAGCAAACAGTCAATACGCTTTTAATTACAACCTACACACGGCCCTAACCAGAGACTATATCTCAGTCGCAGTCGGCGTCGCTGTCGGCGTCAGCGTCAGCGTCTCAATCTCCGCTTTGAGGCCTGGCCACCATTTATGGCATTGCGGACCTTGTCGCAATAACTAGCAAGTGAGAGAGGGAGAGGGGGAGCACCTATTAACTTGGCATTGATTCATGCAGCTATCTCCCTCTTACTCCCTTCCTCTCTCTCTCCCCGTCTCACTCATACAGTTTTTTAAGTTTTTCGTTTGTTTGTTGTTGATTTCGAGGCGCGTGCCATGTGTCATGCAACTTGCGACTTGCGACTATCTAACGCCTCTGCCTCATCAACAACATTCAAGAGTCGCACGTCGTCTCCCCACTGACCCACGCATCACCAACAACAACAACAACAACAAAGTTCTAGACTAGCGATAACACGACATAGAAAGCCCACACGACGCATACAATTGGCATATGGGCAGATATCCATACAAACAAGCCGCGTACACTGCTGCACACGCAAATAGAAGCACGCGCAAATTTATTATCAAATATAAATTCGTTCATTATGGTAATCAGTAATTGCAATTAACATTGTCGTTATTCATATATTGAGTGTCGCATAATTAAAGTCATATTTATTTTATATTTATTTATCAGTAATTATCACTTTCTGATTTCAAAAATGATTCGATAATTATATTTTTAGCAGCTTACATCACCTTTTTTAGAAGGTTGGAGTATATGATTTGTAAATAAATTTAGTTATTTATGTATTTATTAGTAGATTTATTCAATAGTTAGCATAACAATAATTTGAACTGCTTCTAATGCGACAATTGTTATTAAAATCACATAAAATAAACTTAAAAAACTATTTATAAAACAGAAACCGTGTACTTAAAAATTGATAGCACTTTCTGTCAGGTTTTTATAGTCGTATTATACCTAAAAATCTTTTCTTATGTTTTAAAAAATAGAAAAATAAATAATAAGATACTTTAAAAGATGAAATATTGTAAAGAAAGTTAAAATTTCTACATGTATAACTATGATTCCTTCCGTTATCCTTATATTAATAAATCAGCTCAAATAGTTAATTACTCGAATAAATTTGTTTAGTATTTATATATACTAAAACTAAAAACTTAAGTATATAAATTTATCAGCTTAGTCTACTATATATCTGAAAAAAAATTTTTTCTCCTCCTACTCTCCTTATAACTAAACACTTTTCTTTTAAAACCACTTCTAATTAGTTGTCCCTTGCTGTGGTAACACTTCTGTTCTGATACTGTAGTTTTATACTCTGCCATGGCAAACTTCAATTAGTTTGTTAATGCGACAAACAACAAAACAACAAAACAACAAGATGAATAAATGAATGTTGGCAAATTTATGAATGTTTTTTACTCGCTGGGTGCGCTGCCAATTGAGGAAAAGGTGCAGCTTTCAGCTACAGTTTTCCAGTTCTCAGTTCTCTGTTCTCAGTTTCCATTCAATTTGCGATCAACTCATTCATGTCCATCTTTGGCTTTTTCCCAGTTGCCAATTGCTAAGCAGTTAACAGCCAAGAAACAACGAGTTAAAGGTAATTGAAGGCTTTTTAGACCCTGTAAACATTTAAATTTAAAGATAACTTTTCAATGAGTGAAAATAGATGAACAAATTATTGAAAATATAATATTTTTGTAAGAATTTAGCAATAAAAAAGTATTTGTTGCTCAGTAATATTAGTTAATTCTTTTCCCTACAGGGCATTCCCCAGTCGAGCACTACTTGCTACTACTTTTAGTTATTTCGCCCATGAATTCTAGTGGGTGTCGTGAGAGGGGCTGGGCCCAGAAGCCAGTGACTGGCTATAAAACGCCAAAATGAGCCACTTACTATATTTATATTATTCAGTTGTTCAGTTTAACAGTTATGGCCAAAATGCAATCTTGGCCAACAGATAGCTATCTCACTCCTTCCCCACTTGCTGCTGCTTTTATGGTCAAGTTGAAGGCGACGTCATATTAGCTGTATGTGAATAGACGCGATATTTTTGGCCAAGTTTTTCATGCTCACTAGACGCATTGATGTCTGCAGGTAGCAAGTACCCTACCCCCCACTCCCACCCCCACCCCTTCCACTAATCCCCAGTCTCTACCTTCGCCCCCTTGACACCTTAGGTTTGTACTCAAATAAACAAATAGTAGACATCATGTGAAACGGTTTTGTTTTATAAATAGTTCTCGTTGTTTTTGGCTTTGTTTTTGGCCCGAAAACTTTCACAAATGAGGCAAAGTTCTATTTTTGTTATATAGCTGTAGTTGTAGTTGTAGTTGTAGTTGTATCTGTAGCTATTGCTGTTGTATCTGGCAGATAACGGCACGTAATTCCGCGCCGTCTGTTAGGAAAAACTTTCTGCCGACGTCAAAACTGCGCGCAAAATGGAAAACAATTTTCTATGCGATTTATTTATAGGTCATGGCGTGCTCCGATCCGATTCCGATACGATTCCGTTTCCGATCCGATCCAATCCGAACCGATTCAATACGATGTGATGCGCTGCGCTGCTGATTCCCATTCAATCGGTTTCTGGGTTATGTTATGATGCGGGGCAACTTTTTGCCGGCCGGCTTGCCGGTCATGGTCACCCTAATGTACACACACAAACATACACATACATACAGGAAGAATAGCAGTTGCACTTTGCGGTTCACACACTCGTAAATAATTTAAATTTTAGTTTAGTTTTCAATTTTTAGTTTTGAGTTTTCAGTTTTCAGTTTTCCTCCACTGCCAACATTTTAATCATCTATTTTCTGATCGCTTTTCTGTTCATTTTCTTTTGTTTATGTGGCACTTTGTTTATGTGCAGTTCAGTTTAACAATGCGGAATGCATTTTCAGCTCACATTGTTATTGTTTTTCTTTTAGCCGCAACCTTGTCCTTAGCACATGAAAATTTTGCTGTTTAAGTTTACTGTCCCCATAACAGTTTTCAATGTGCAATGTGCGAAATGAAAAATGTTTTTTTATTGTTTATGTGTGCGAATATAATTTTGGCAAATGTCTGTCAATAAACATACGCCGCAAGAGGAGTGGAAATTGGAAATGGAAATCGTAACGTTATGAGGCATGGAAATTTGACAAGTTCTGGCAAATGAACGGAATGAATAAATAAATTAAAATGTTAAAATCAAAAATCGAAACGATTTAAAATGATAAATGCGGCATTAATTTAGAGAAAACATGTCTTGTTTTTCGTTGCTGTGAAATTTATTTGAATTACATTCAAATTTTGCTTGTTTTGGTGTACAACAATAATTAATTTAAATTAGTTGAACATTTAAATAATTTAAAAAATAGGAAATAATTTTTAAATGCGACTTTTATAAGATTTACATAAAGTTATCTGTTAGCCCTTCACCCAATTCCTGCTCCCTTTGGGCCATTTTCATTCATTGAAATGGAAAACACGCCCGTTTTTCTGCTTCCGGTTTCCCTGACCCTGCCACAAGTGCAAGGAAAACTCACAACTTCCGCCAGCATTTTCCTTGACCCAGCCACCCTATTATTATACACACACACACGCATACAAATACACATTTGTAGTAGCAGATAAGATATAAACAAATCGTTTGGATTTCTCTCTCTCCCTTTTTTTCTCTCGGTGGATTTTCGCACACTTTTCTCCCAGATAAAACTAGCCATAAATGGTCAAGTGAATCATTTGTTTAAATTTTTTGGCCGCGTTTTGTGTTTACGTAGATTGAAAAGTTAATGGTCCGCGTATGAATGTTGATGACGTATTTTGGGAAATCATAACACTACACAGTGAGTGAGGAGTAGAGCAAGACAATGCGGGAGCGAGAGAGCGTGCGACTGGGGTACCTGTTGTCTTATTTTTATACTCCAAAAGCCCCTTCATACAGAAGAGAGCGTGTCTGCTGAGAGAGCGTAAAGCTAACAAAACTCACCACAATTCACCACACAGCGCACACACACACGCAAGCTGTCTTCACACACAGACGGGCCTCGCAAACTGTTGATTGGCTGCTCTGCGCGTGCGCCGCGAAAATGGCTGCAACGCAGGGAGGCAACAAGCCAAGCGATTGGTTCGACTAGCAAGTGTATGCGTGTGTGTGTGAGTGTGTGTGCGAGCATTGTGACGCGCGAGTTCCCCTCGCTTGCTTGCTTGCTCACTCGCTCTCTCTCTTGCTATCGCTCTCTATGCTTTCGATTTTCGAAGTTGCCGTTTGTCTGGCTTTTGGGGCGCGTGCCAAGTAGGGGCAATGTTTGTGTGCGTGTGTGTATGTGTGTGCTCGCGCTCTCTCTCTCTCGATCTCTGTGTGTGCTGTTGTTGAGTTTCATTCATAAAAACCGAAAGAGGGCGCATCTCGTGCCTCAGTTGGATTCGAACAAGCAAACGCGACGGTTTGAAAAATATCTGAAAAGCAGCTAAAAAGTTTAATTAAATATCTACTTCAAACATCAGCGTTAACAAGAAAAACAACTAACAAACACACACATGCACACACATACAAAATATATTTAACAACAAATTTGGTGCAAAATATTTAAGAAAATCTGTGAAAGTTCCATCAATTCAAATTGAGAGTGAAAGGATAAAACTTGAGAAAATTTTTGGTGAAAATTCTGTGTGTTCCTCTCTTGGCCAACAACTCTTGGCAGCTTTCATGAATGAAAAGCGGCTGTAAACTGTGAAAAACAAAGGAAAACCCAACAACTTGGATTTAAATATGTTAACTTAGAATTTTTATCGATTTGTACAAAAATTGAGAAATCAAAGTTAGAAAAACAAAAATTAAAGTGCTGAAAAACAGTGTGTGGAAAAGTGTGTGAAAAGCAATTCACAAGGATTGCGCCAAGTAAAAGCAAGAGGAAAGAAGAAGAAAGGGAAATTTACCTTTTTTGAATTCTTCAGCACGTGCCATTGCGATCCAGGTGATTAATTAGTGTTATGCAAATCAATCCATCCAACTATAAATATATATATATATAAATATGTATAAGTGTATATGTATGTCCAGTGAATAGATACAAACTATGTTGCTATAGATACAGATACATATATACACATCTTCTTAGCCGCTGCTACGGAAATCATAAAACAAACGCTTGTCACATTTTTAATTTGTGCTAATAATTTTTGGAAATTTTCAAACTTAAATCTATACAAAAATAAAAAAGAAAAAATAAATGTTATATCAAATTTAATTTGGTTTTGTCAACGAATTAAATTTAAATCTTGTAGTATATAAAAGTCGCTTCTTTAAAGACTGAACTAATCTGTTTCTGCAACATAAAATTGAAAATTTAAATACAATTTTGATTGCTTCTCGGAAACTGAAAAATCGATTAGAAAATCGAAACAAAACAAATCATTTGATTTTGAGCTTAAATTAAAAATAAAAGAATTTTTATAATTTTAATAAAAAATATTATTTTTATTTAATGTAGTTGATTGATTTTGGCTGCTTAAATTTTTTAAAAAAAATTATGTTGCTTAAAATTTTTATTTTGAAACCAAAGCAAATTTTTAAAAAATTTAAAATTTAAAAAAATTTAAGATTTAAAAAAAAGAAAAAAAAAAAATTTAAGATTTAAAAAAAAAATAATGTTTTTTAAATTTAAAATTAAAAAAAAATTATTTATTTATTTCAAAAGTAAAGCCAATTTTTAAAAAATTAAATTATTTATAAAATTTTTATTTTATGCAAAAATATATATATTAAATTAACAAGTGACAAATAATTTCTGTTAATCTTTCGATTTGCAACTTTGTTGATATTTTATAATTTTCATCATATTTCTGTTAACATTTCCATAGCTTGGATTAGCTTAGTTGAGCCAACATATATCAGTTCACACTATTTCTGAACAGAACTCTTCCTGAAACTGCTACATTTTTATTAGGATGTAATCCAAGCGAATGATGCATAAATTCATTTAACGCATAATAAAAATCTCTTCACGTTATTAAAGAGTAAATCCGCCAAAAAAAAAAAAAAATACAAAAATACGAGATAAATTTAAATGCCACACCTGACAGCGTAGCAACTATGTATCTTTAGATACATATTGCCGTATCAGATGCTATATACGATATAACAGTCTCTGCAGTTTTGTAATTAAATTATTGTCATTGCACTTTGCGCTTAATTTGAGAAAATCGCGAGCACAAAATTTTTGTTTACAATTTAATGGCACATCTAAGAGGCAGACAGTTAGGGAAGGGGAAGGGGAGGAAACGGAGGGGGAGTGGAGAAAAGGCGGAAAACCAACCCCAACCCCAGAGGCAAAACATGTTAAAAGGAAAATCACCACAACAACAAAGTGTTTATAAAAAGAAAAACAATTAGCAAAATGATTTACACGCAGTCTCCCATGTCCAGCTGATGGCTCCTCCAACAACAATTTTTCAATTTCCCTGTTTTCATTTTTGGTTTTTCCTCTTTCTTCTTCCCCCCTGTGTATTTAACCAAATAATTATGACATCAAAAACAAAATACCGACGGTTCGTCAAAAGATTCATCGCTTAACACTTCATCCAGCCCAAAATGGCACTTTGACACTCAGTCAATGGAGCTGGCCACTGAATCTGGCCGAGGTTCCGGTACGGCACTGGACCAGGGAGGGACTGTAGGGGGTGTCAGAGAGAGCGGGAGGAACTGTCTATGGTTCGTATATTGCGCCTGCCAAGGCAAACAAAAGAAGACGAAGCCCAACTAAGTGCCCACTAAAATGATTTTAAAATTTATAAAAATACTTTAGCATGTTGTTTTTAACACACTGCATGCCCTGTAAGCAGTTAGGGTGTGCGGGGTATGCACAACTTGTAGGCAGAGCGAAATTTGTAAAAGGATTTCTGATTGAAGTTCATTGTGGAGTATAAAGGTACTTGCTTTCTAGCCTGCTTTTGTCACCAGCGTGAACAACAACTAAGGCCTTAACACTCTTAAGCCTTTACAACAAACTACCCAAAAGCCTATGCCTACAGGGTAGCATTGAGTTTGGGTTATTGCTGTAGTGCCTGCGGCTGTTTATTTTCATTAATTGTTCTCATGAGGAAAACACAAGAGCAACAACAACAACAGCAACAACAACAACAACAACAACATGGCATAGTTGTTGCTGTTGGCATGAAAAGTGTGACAAAGTGTTACGCATGCAAAGACGGCGTCGGCAAAAGATACATTTTCCATGTTGCAAGTTGCCTGCTGCTATTGTTGTTGTTGTTGTTGGTGTTGGTGGTGTTGCTGCTGCTGCTGTTGTTGTTGCACTGCTTAACTTGTTGGCTGTTGGTCTGAGTTGTCCAACTCGCTGCCCGCTGCGTGAATGATGGACTTTGTCTTTGTCTCCTCCTCTTTGCAGCTTCAACTGCCACACTCAACTCTCTGAGCTGTTGCTGTTGTTGATGCTGTTGCTGTGGCTGTTGCTGTTGCTGTTGCCGTGTCGCATGCGAGTTGTTGCATGTTTGTGTCTATGTTGCCTGCCAGATACTTTTACTTGCAACGTCTTTTGCATTTTGACTAATGACGCCGCCTCTTCAGCCGTTTCTCCAATTTCTTTTTTTCTCTCTCTCTCTCTCTCTCTTTCTCTTAATACCCAGCAACAACAATAAGTATATCTCAGTGTTGTTGTTGTTATTGTTGTTATTACTGCTGTTGTTGTTAATTATTTTGTTGCTGTTGTTTTGGGGTTTCTGCTCAAGGTTATTGGGTCTACGACGATATCAAATCTCAAAGGTCTTTATGCAAATCTGTTTGTCAGTTCCACTGTCTCTTTGGCATTGCATAAGACACGAGACACCAAGAAACAACAACACAAATAACCAACAATAAAAATAATATAAAACAACAAACTCTGTACATAAAATAATAGCCAAAAACAACAAATTGCATTTATTTTTGGAGCCGCTAAGTAGCCAAGTCGATAAGGTCGTAACGTAATCCTCAATGAGGTCTTCACACACACACCCACACACGCACACCCAGAGTATCTTAAAACAACAACAGCAAAATGATTGAAGATGCAGTGAATTCAGAGTCTTGTGGGTCAAGTCAAATCTTGTCGTTTTGGCCTTTTTTTTTGTTGTTGTTGTGTGGACCACTTGCCAGTCTAAACAAATTGGCGCCCATCTATCGAAATGTTAACACTCGTAAGAGTCAGAATCCCAAATGAAACTACGGAACCAGTCAGCTACACACACACACGCACACACACACACACACACTCGAACAACAACAACCGGTTTGGCAAAACTTAATTAAAATAATATCAACATAACAATTTTTATTATTTTTTTCCTTTTTTTTTTTTATTTTTATTTTTTTTGCCTTTCTTTCTTCCTCATCGAGACGAAAGACTTAAAAGTGGTGTGTATGTGTGTGTGTGTGTGTGTGCCAATATTCATTCATGGCAAAATCTAAACTCGACTCACTCAACTCTCAATATATATGTGTCTAAGGCTAAAGCTGCGACTAAGGCTAAAACTGTAGCTAAAAACTACGACAACTATACGAAAATGCTATGCAAAATTATGCAGAGTGAAAGAAACAGGCAACAGACACACAAGATTTACTATACACATAGCTTTATATGGGTTTTATACAGTGCAAACTCGCTAAAGGAAACGATTGAGGCAGAATTGGGGAAGGAGTGGTGTTTAAATTTTAATTTAAAGATAAGTTTTTGGAAGAGAATTGGGAATTATTTAGAAATTTATTTTAATTACTTTAAAAACTAAAGTTATATGATTTTGAGATACTTTCTTAAGTACAATTTAAGTAAACACAATACTATTATTAAAAAACTTATGAAAAAAATTTAATTTTTAAATAATTATTAAGATAACAGAAAACAGATTTGAATGGCAGAGTAATGTTATTTGTTAAAGGTCGAGCATTACCGAGCTTCACTGTACTCCTATACTTCTAAACTACTTATTCAAAATAAGTAAAACTTCTTTACACCGTTGCGCTTAGCCAGTGCACACTGTACTAGGCCAACTTAAAATGTAAATGTCTGCGGCACGAACAGCAACAACAACAACAACAACAGCAGCGACAAAAGCGACAACAACCACAGTAAACATTCGCAGCTTCGCTTATATTTTGTGCCACTGTTGTATTTTCTTTTTTTAAGGGAGTGTCAATTGTTAGCCAAGTTATTAAGCGCACCAGAAGACGAAGAAGAAGAAGCTGGCCAAGATTCAAGCCAAGATTGAGAGGCAGCAGACCGGACCAGTTCAGTTCAGTTCAGTGGAGCTGAGTTGAGCTGAGGTGAACTGAACTGAACTGTGCTGAGCGTGAAGCACAAACTGTGCTTCAATGTGAATGATTCATGTGGCACTCGTAAGCGAGTATACGTATTCGTATTTGTATCTGTATCTGTATTCGTTTTCGATTCAAAGATACAAATCTTTGATCGACTGTAAAATTATTGACTGCGTCGCATAATTTTATGAATGAATGAAAACAACAAAAGGCAACAAAAACTGTTTTTATTTCTCTCTCCCTCTTTCCCTCTCTCTCTTTCTCTCTCTCTCTCGATATTTTTCTTCTTTTTTTTTTTGCTTTTTTGAGCACAGCACGCGCTGCCCATTGTAGCTAGAGATGCTGTAGATACAAAAAGTATCTGAGTGTGTTTCTCTTTGTGTGTGTGTGTGTGTGTGTGTGTGTGTGTGTGTAATTTTCATGCTGCGTCGAATGCGCTGCTTGTCGTCTCGTCTCAAGTGCACTTTGCCACGGAAATTATGCGTGAAATCAAATGTAAATAAAAAAGCAAAAGTGCCAAAACACTGAGGGAGCTGTAGTCGGGGGCTTGGAGGGGAGGATGAGGGGTTGACAGAAGTGGAAGCGGCAACTTGGGGCACGGTAGTTATTTTGGCGCATAGCTGCCTGTCAACACGAGTGCACTTGTAATGCAAATCAACGCGGTCAAGTCGAACCGCGCCACGCAAGAGACGCACTCCACAAAGATGACGCCACAGCATCAACACCAGTAACAACAACAACAACAGCAACAACACCCGCAACGAGTGTTGCCACAAGTTGTGTGCTGCTGGCTAAAGTCAAATCAAAGCCGTTTGCCAAATTATAAGCCAAGTTTATGGCATATGAGCGGTCTTTAATTGCGCTTGCGTAAGAAACATTTCTCAGCTTTTAGTTGCTGACCATTGCGTAAGGTCAACGCTTGACCCAAGCTCTAAACTCATGCCACAAACAGACTTGATGCCACTTGTTGAAGGTGGTACCCATCATTTGTTGCTGTGGGAAAGCGACTTGTTCTACTTCTCACAAGTTCTCTGTCTCAACTCTCTGGTTTAAGTGTTTAATCGATTTTAATTTAATTGCTTAGCTCGTGGGCTGTGTGTGACATCTGTTTTGGAAAGTCCCAAAATGATGCCACAATTTGTGGCAAATTAAATTGTTTGTGGCTCATAAATTGTACACAACAGACACGGATACGATCCGATCCGATTGGATTCGATCGGATCTTATGCAATTGAACAGCTGTCATGGCAAATCAATAAAAATATATATTATATGCCAGCGATCTTTTATAGTTACCCCCCCTCCCCACCTTCCCACTCTTTATACCCACCTGTTGTTGCACCTCCTGCGGTGTTTCTTAACGAATTCCATGCAGGTGAGAAACCCAATTGGAAAAACTCCTCAATTTATGCCTTCAATTAAACTGAAGCTGTGCAAATTACTCTAAATGGCTAAACAGTAGTTCGATTCCATTTGTTTGCGATCGTATAAATTATATATCTTATCCATAAACTAGTTACATTAATTACTAGATACATTCATAAAATATACATTTTAATTTTTATATATAACTATATAGTATATTGAAAGTTGGTTTAACTAACATTTTTTCTCTGTTTTCCCCCCATTTTCCTTAGGCGGCGTAGCCCCTGGAACTCCATCAGCGGCCATGATCATGGAAGGGCTTGAAACCCTGGTGGCGCCAACGCATCACGCATTCCTGCTCACGGAGACGGCCGCAGCGGCCCACTTCAATGTGCTGAGCTTTGACACGTGTCTGTTTAAGACAAGCACGGCGCAGAGCAGCAGTCCGTCGACAGCCAGTTATTTGAGTACGGCACAGTTTGGCGGTGGCGCCACCGCTGGCAGCAGCAGCTCAAGTGTTGCTGCCACCAGCAACGGTCAGACATTGTTGCACTATACAACAGCTGCCGCAGCCGCAAGTCACAATCACAACAGCATCAACAACAACAACAATCACAACAATAACTCCGTGCTGCGTGCACGTAATCAAACAGCCACGCCCACACAGGGCGGCAGTCCCTGGTAACATAGCTGCTCAGCCCATATCGGGCAGCGCAGCAGCCGCAAGCAGCGGACGCAGTTCAGCCTCACATCTCAGCCTGCTGAACACTAGCCAACAAAGTCCAGGTACAACCACAGAGCACGGCGTTGCCGTTGAATCCAAACAGCTGATCGAGGCTCTACCCGGTGACCTCAACACGCCGGTGACCACATCCAGCGATATACCCTCGTTCTTTCGGGCCATCCACAGTGGTCGAACCACCGCCAATTACTGGTAAGTTGAGGGAACTATATATGAATTTGGTAGAGTTTAGTCAAAGTTTGATCAGCAGTTTGTAGACTAAAATTGAACTAAGGGTTAAAATAGGTCAAAATTTTGAATGAATACTTCTTTTAAAGTATGGTAGGGAAATAGAAAGTATAGCTAGTTTACTGACTGACCCGATTTATCTAGAAATTAAAAATTTTTATATAGAATTAAAACTGATTCGCATAGAAATTTAGCTGATTCGTCGAGAAACTGAAACTGAAATCCGTACAAATTGATCAGTAAATGTATATAATCCTATATAAATCCTTTATTTAACCAGTAAGTCTAATTTCTTAGTAAAACTGAAGCCTTTCTTCTATAACTCCCCCTTTACTATATATTAAAATTCAATTTATTCGAACTCAAACTCTTTCAATGGTTTCTTTCCATCAAAAGATATATATTTTCCTTCACGAATTTTCTAAAATAATCAATCTAAAGAATTTAAATTATATATTTTCTACGTAGTGTATATCTCTTTTACCTCAAAAACTAACTTCCAGTAGAAACTTCCAGTTAAAAACTCCCAATCTCCTGACTGACCAAAAACCTTAACCCAGTTAGTGCAACCTTTTTTTAAGGTAAGAGTATTTCTTGAGGTTTGCTGCGATATATGGAAACTTATGGTTTTGGGTTTTCTTTATCTGAGCACTGCTAATGGATGCAGCTGCCACATGCTGCAGTTGCAAGTTGCAAGTTGCAAGTTGCAGTCCCCAAAGACTGCAACTAATCCGTTGTCAGGCTTAAGTCGCAACATAAATCAGCCTCAACCGCAGTCGAGCAAACCCAAAGCGGCTCTCCCTCTCTTTCTCCCTCTCCCCCTCCCACTCTCCCTTTCCCACTCTCTCTCTCTGCTTACTTTATCTCAGTGTTTCTTTGTTTATTTGTTTTGCCTTTTTTTCCTGGCGATTCAAAATCAAAAACAAACATTCCACAAAAAATCAAGTACCAATTTCTTGTATTCAAATCAATTTTTGATTTCTTTTTTCTTATTAATTATGAACAATGTTAAGAGTCACTTGAAAGCTTGACATATATTATTGTTATTTGTTAATAAATTCAATTATTTATAAATTGCTGACATTCTTTGGAGATATATCTTTATATAGACTTATTAAAAAATTCTTTTTGAGACTTTTAATTAATTGCAAATAAATTCAATTGCATGGAAAGAGAAGAGAGTGAATCTCTCTCTCTCGCTCCCTCTTTCTCTTTCTACTCTTACTCATTATTCTAAGACTGCACAACAAGCACTTAATTAATCAAGACAACAACAATAATAATAATAATACATAATAGCAACAATAACAACAAAGTGTTGTCGCGGCACATGTATTAAACATTTCCGTTCAGTGTCAATGTTTCGAGCGCAATTTACTCGGCTCGAGATACAACAAGAGCTCAGAGTCATAGTCGGGTCCAGAGCCAGACGATATCAACGATATAATACTGACCATATACATATATATCACATATATACATATATATTCTACACATATAAGATCTCGCTTTCTGTTCAGCACATTTCTAATTGAATTAAGGCAAAGCAAATAAAGTATACTAGATTTTACCGAGCTCGTATCAAAAACAATTGAGTTTAATTGCTCGCGTCATATTTGTGCAGATCAAACTAAGTATAAGAATATAAAAAACTAAATTTCTAACTAAATTGCACGCAGATTTTATGCAGAAACTTTAAAGCTACACAGTTAATAGGGCAGCTAAACCAAATTTAACTACCAAAAGTTTAGGGAACAGAAAGGTGTATCCTTTTATGTTGGAATGTAGGAATTTTCTCGGGAGGAAACCTGTATCTAGAAGATATTTTAGCTACCAAAAGCAATGGAAAAGCAAAAAATTAGATCTACCCGAAGAAACATGTATCTTTGCATCTATAAGATACTTTATTCTAACCATTTTCATTCTTAACCTAATGAAAATCCTTAAAAGTAAGTTTATCCGTTATAAAACATGTATCTTTGTATTTTTGAGATGCTTTTATCTAAGCTTTTATATTGTTAGCCCAATGAAAATTAAGAAAGATCTGTACTTCTTTAAGAAAATATGTATCTTTGTAGCTATAAGATACTTCATTTTAACCATTTTCATTCTAAACGGAATGAAAATACATAACAATTGACTTTTTCCTTATAAAACAAGTATCTTTGAATCTATTAGATACTTTTTTTAGTCTTTACCATTGTTACCCCAATGAAAATACCTAAAAATTAGGTCTTCCTTAAGAAAACATATATCTTCTTATCTATAAGATACTTTACTCTACCCTTTATCATGCACAACACTATTGACCAATTGAAAATGCATAAAAATCAGCTACTCATATGTATATACTCTAGCTTTAAGTAGATGTAGATACATTTAGTAGCCTGAAATATCTAAAAATTGGACGCGTCGCGCCAAAAAATGTCACTCATAAATTTGGCGCAGTCGCCTGACAAGCGTCGCAGCCCACGCAGCAAACAAAAAAAAGATTTTCAGCAACAAAAAAGCGAGAAAAAATTAAGAAAACCAAATAAAATAAATAATAAATAAATAACAAATAGCAAAAAAAAAAAAGGAAAAGAAAAATAGAAAGAAAAAAAAAACTAAACTGAAATACATTAAAACAATTTGCATTTGGGGACCGAGAGTTTTGCTTTGACTAGCGGCAACTGCGACTGGGACAATGATAAAGCAGCTTTTAATCGCTAAACTTGGCAGCCAACACTGGGCATAACTTATCCAAGCGAATGAGTTATACATGCAACTGCCAAGTGGCAAGTGGCAAGTGGCAACTGGGCAAAAGTTGTGACCAATTTCTATTGTTTCCGACAAAAAATCCAAAGAAAAAATTTATAACAAAAATTGGCTTGAAATGCAAACATTAATTATTGCCTCAAATAATATATTAGACATATAGATGACGCAGACGCTTCTGCAATTCTGTGAATTCAAGCGCAATGGGCACCAACAAGTCTACCCCTCTCTCTCTCACACTCGCTAGCTCTCTTTCTTTAACTCCCTTTCTCCCCCTTTTCCGACTCTGCTTTTGAGATTGATGTCGCAGCACATTAGGCGCAATGCAACTCAATCAATAGCCAACTGCGAACTGCAGCTCTGGCATTAATGACCACTACAATGATCATCATCATCATCATCATCATTATCTTCATGTTCATGATGATGATGTTGACTGAAAAAAGTGTCCAGCAGCCAAAAGGGCTTGTGCAGGCAAAGCCACAGCGGTAGTCGCGTAATTAGTCTTCTGGCCGACACTTTAGCTGGCTTAGAGATGATCGCGTGATCAGCACGTGACACGACAGTTTGTTTCACAAATTTTTGTAACTAAGAAAAATCTTCAGTAATATATAGAGTACTAATTTTGTTATTTTTGATCAACTTTTAAGTCAACTTTTTTTAGTTTTCCTAAAAGTCTCTTTTCAAAGAAATTAATTTAATTGCCCTCTTAGCCTCCATTTTCACTTCAAGTCTCCATTGTCAGTTGAAGCACTCAATATTAAAGGCAGCTGTTGGTTTTCCCACTGTAGTTGAGCTTTTTGTCACCTCCATGCTCACATTTTGCACTCCTTTAATTACAATTGGCGCAAATCGTGAATGTCGTGTGTGTGTGTTTTTGTGTGTGTGTGTGAATTGTTATTGATTCATGTGAGTTGTGGATGCCACCACAAGCGGCAGCAATACTGAGAGATGAGCGATGATGCGACCTCCCGTGTTGTTCGATTTCCGCGAAATCAAAGAGCGCCCAGCTGCAGCAGCAGCAACGGCAGCAACTGCGGCAGCAACAGACCCAATAACACTTAGTTGCAAAGACAGAGGCAAAGGCCTTTAAAGGGAACTGTGATTGATATCGTCAGGCAGGCAAACAAACATGGGAAGAGGAAAGAGCGGGAGTAGAAGAAACAGGGGAGTAGGAGCGTGGAGGAAAAGGGTAAAACGGGGGGACAAAAGAAAGACGACAGCAATTTTTGATTGAGATTTGTTTTTGTTTTCGATGCTCTTAAGCTTATTTCAATCATAGACTAAAGAATTCTTTCGTTTTCTATTTGCTTTGATTACAGGCTCAATTGAATCAGAGGATCTGTCACTGGAGCCTCAGGTGGTGTCGGTTGCGAGTCCTGTGCTGTCCTCGTGCAGTCCTTTGAAGGAGGAGCGCAGCACGCCGCCAGCATTGTCCATCATTAAGGAAGAATCAAGTAATAATAGTTGTAATATGTATCCACTACACAACAACAACAACAACAACAGCCACCATCACACAACATCAACAACAACAACATCCACAACAGCAACAACCACAGCCACAGCAACAGCCACAAAACAAACAAATAGCGAAAGCAGTAATACTGAAAGTGTTGCTTCGCCTGCTGCTGCAGCAACAACTGCTGCCGGCAACACACACTCACAACAACAACAACAGCTGCATCACAACAACAACAGTCACTGTCAACACAGTCACCAACAGCAGCAACAGCAGCATATGAGCTCGCCACAACACCAACAACAATACCAACTACAACAACACCAAATACTACACCAACAGCAACAACAACAACAACAGCAACAGCAGCAACAAATGCCACACCATAACCATCATCATCATCACCATCATCACAGTCATCACCAACATCAACACCAACAACAGCAGCAACAACACCAACAACAACAACAGCAGCAACACCAACAACAGCAGCAACAACAACAACACCAGCAACACTATCAACAACATGCATTACAACAACAACAACAGCAACAACTGCCTGGCAAAATCTCATATCGCGGTATTTTTACCACAACAGGCAACAACAACAGCGCCATGAACGCCGCTCAGCAACTGCAACAGCAGCAACAACAGCAGCAGCAACTGACATCGCCACAGCTGAGTGTATTGCCGGGACAAATGTCGCCGCCGTCAAACAGTCTGGGCAACAGCTGGGGACTTCCCAGTCCCGACAAGTCGCTCTTCCAGCCTCCCATGTTCAGTCTGCCCGCCCACTATGCCGTGCAACAACAGCAGCAGCAACAGCATCAGCAGCAACAACAACAGCAGCAACAACAACAATCGGCCGCTGCTACAACTTCGCCCTACGACGATGAACGTGCTGCAGTTGCTGCAGCTGCCCAGCATGCCGAGCTCTTAGGCCTGAGCATGGATTGCACACCTCTGCTGCTCAAGCAGGCACCGCCCAGCTACACAGGAGCAACTGTCTCAGCTGCGGGCTTTGCCAGCCTCGCAGATTTGCAAACCAGCCACGATCAACTGCAGCAACAGCAGCAGCAATACGCCGTACGCTCACAGCTATCCGCCGTAAGTACGCCCAAGTATCAGTGGTTGGACACACCCGCCGATTATGCAGCAGCAGTTGTGCAACAGCAACAACAACAACAACAGCAACAGCAGCAACAACAAACACTCGTGCTGCCGGGACCAACATCCTCGGCCAGTTCTAGCAATGCTGCACTTGGTGTACTCATACCCAAGCAGGAATCCTATCCGGACATGCAACCCAATTCCAATGGTACAGGGTATTCAAGTGCATCGGCAGCAGCAGCTGCAGCGGCTGCAGCAGCTGTGCAGCTGGCCGAATACAGCCCGTCCACGAGCAAGGGACACGAGATACTGTCGCAGGTGTATCAGCAGAGCAGTGTGCCGTTAAAGCTGGTGCCGGTAAAGCCACGCAAGTACCCGAACCGTCCCAGCAAGACACCAGTACATGAACGACCCTACGCGTGTCCGGTGGAGAATTGCGATCGTCGTTTCTCCCGCTCGGATGAGCTGACCCGCCACATACGCATCCATACTGGGCAAAAGCCATTCCAGTGCCGCATCTGCATGCGCAGCTTCAGTCGCAGCGATCACCTGACCACCCACATCCGTACCCACACCGGCGAAAAGCCCTTCAGCTGTGACATCTGCGGCCGCAAATTCGCCCGCTCCGACGAGAAGAAACGCCATGCCAAAGTGCATCTAAAGCAACGCATCAAGAAGGAGTCCAAACTCAGTCGCGAGCAGCATCAGCAGCAGCAGCAGCAACAACAGCAACAACAAGCCGCAGCAGCTGCCGCCGCCGCTGCCGCTGCACAGCAACAACAGCTGCAGCAACAGCAACAGCAGCAGCAACAACAGCAACATCACCAACAGTATCAGCATCATCATTTGTTGCATGCCGCCGATTTGGCCATTGTGACAAGCAGTGCTAACAGCATGTAGACCGCAGAGAATTCAACGTCCTCGATTGATTCCCACAGAGAGCAGCGACAATTGCACAAATCAGCATTTGAACTGGGCCTGGAACTGGACCTGGACATCGCTGCTAGTCCGCTGCCCTTTGAACTCACGCTAACCTCAGACTATGGCACACTATCGCCATTGACCAGTCCGTTGCAGTACAACTATGTGCTGGTCAGTCAGGAGTCGAGTGAACTTCTGATCTGCAGTCAGGATTCAAGTCAGGAGATATAAATTTCCTCCTTCCCTCTCCCTGTCTCTTTCTCACTCTACCATTTCACTCTCTTTCTGCCCTCAATTAGTCCAAGCAGGAATCAATCGTTGATGCTGAATTTAAAAAAAGGAATACACAAATTACACTAGACGACAAAGTTTTAGTCACAAAAAAATTTTAAAAAGTTTACAAAAATTCTACAAATTTTTATTTAAATTTTAAATTATTAAGCTTTGATTTTAAGTCAGCAAAAAAATTATTTAAAAGTTTTAAAACTTTCGTGTCTTTGTTGTCTAGTGTAACTAGCGAAATAATATACAAGTTGTAGCCGTAATTTTTGGGTTGTGCTAGCAGCAAAATCTACGCAAGACATTAAACTAAAAAAAATATTAAAGAAGCAAGAAAAATAAATAAAAAATTATTATAAACTAAAGTTCGAGAAGCCGCACTAAAAAAATAAAAGTTACTAACCGATCAAAGTCTAACAAAAAACAAAAAACAAAACACAAAAAAAAAGAGTAAAAAATCTAAAATGAATTAATAATAATATTTAAAAATATTTAACTTATGTCTCTAATACTGTGATCTCATGTGTAATAATTATTAATTTTAATTTCTTACAACTAAAAAACAAAGTAAAAAAAAACAAAACCAAGTGTTAAATTTAATAAACAATTATAAACTTTTCAAACTTTTGCATAGCTAATGTTCATTTATTAAAATTAAAAATAAAAAACAAAATAATTCTAACACAAGCAAAACTAATTTATTGCAGTTAAGCATTTTAAAGTCTATTATTAACTTATTTAGCATCTTAGTGTTTAGGTTTTAACACCCAAACAAACAAAAACACGCCCATTAAAAATTAAACAAAACAACAGTAAATTAAATTAATTACATTTAAAAATTAATCAATTTTAGCATATCATTTTTTGTGTAAGTCTAAGTAATTAAATCAGCCATTCATTAAGTTAAGCGCTTAGATTTGAATGTGTGTTAAAAACAATAAGAAGAAGACCATGAATTGTGCAACATAATTAATTAATTAATTAATTTATTAATTAAGTGAATTACGTTTTGAAAATGCCCCTTGTACTTCCTTAAATGATTCGAAATCAAAACGGCTAAGAAATCTAAATTTAATTTACAATTTTCATTACGTTTTTGTACATCAAAAATTAAAAAAAAAATACAATTTAAATATATTTGTATCTATTTTCTAGTTTTTTAGTTTAAAAATTGATTTAATTCTAAGTTGAAACATTTTTATAATTAGTTTATTATTATTTTCGAAAATATATAACAATTTAAAAAAAAAAAAAAAAAAAAAAAAAATTCACAAAATTTACAAAAACAAAATACAAAGTTTTTTCGTTATTTTCTGCATGAATTTTTTTATTTTCAGACAAAAAATACCAACACTTAGTATTAAATAACTACACTATTCAAAATACACAGATATTTACATGGTAAAGTTAGAGAAACTACATGGAACTTTAGTGCCACTTAAGCAACGATAGCTGAATAACGAATGAAACGAATGGTTTGATCTACTTAGTTAATGATTAGAAGCAAAATAGCAAAATAGGTATACCCCAATGATTGGTATACATTTTGCATAGCCGCTGGTATGAGACACAAACTAATCTTAGGAAACTTTAGAAACGCATAAGCACAATAACAAAAAATTAAATTTAAATTTAAAAAAAAAAAAACCCAAAACTTTTTAAACAAGTTCTGGTTTATATATATACAAATATATTTCTATAAGGAATTGCTATTTCTCGGCGTGCATATTCAATAATAAAAAAAAAAAAAAAAAAAAAAAAAAAAAAAAAAGTTTTAAAAGTTTGTTGTCTTAATGTACAAACTGTTGTCAAACAAAAACAGGTCGCTGAAAGCCTTTGAAAAATTATTGAAAAACCTTAAGAAATATACATTTAAATGTGTGAAACTTATGTGCCATCAGGAAAACAAAGAATACAAAATTTAACATAAGCTGAAACATTTTTTAAACAACCTGGAAAAAAAATCAAAAATGTTCGACACACTAAAAAAAAAACATATTAAAATTAAAGTTTAAATTTAAAACGTTGTGATTTAAATTGTTTATTCAATGCATGGTTCAATATAAAAAAAATATTAACAACAAATAAACATTTAATTCTTGTGTATTAAACCAAAAAAAAAAAAAGTGCTAACTAAATACAGTTAAATATAAATTATATATTTCCATATAGATGTACGTATTTAAGTGTAGATATATATATTAACATATTGTTTATTAATGTTGCTTATGGACAGTTTTTCTTCCATACATACAAAACATATAAAAATTCAGTATGAATTCATTTGGATAAATGTATTTATTGATGCATTCTTAGCTAGCTACAAATTGTTTATAGCTAAAAGAAAAATATATATAGAAAAAAAAGAAACTCATTTTAAAAATGCTCAAAAAAATTTAAGAATAATAAGTTGCAGCTTGCAAATTGATTTTTATAGATGTCTCATTGCAGTTGTTTTGATGTGTGTGTTTTTTGTATAGACGAAGGATAATATACACTTAAAAAAAAAAAGAAAACAAATGATATATTCAATAAAAAAAAAGAGTTTAATTGATGTTTTTTCCATGTTTTAAATGTGCACAAAGTTTAAGTAAAGTTTAAGAGAAACGAGTACATTTCAAGACTAACAATAAGATCTCTCAATTTCATCTCTAATTTCAAAGACTGTCCCCTATGTTAATCTTAAGCATTCCGTAAACGAATCAGAAACTTAAGCGCGTATTTAGTTATCGAATCGATCGGATCGAAGGATATCTCTTCAGCCTATATGTATATCAGTCGAACTCGAAATCGAAATCGAAATCGAACTCGAAATTTGTAGCTGTATCAGTTTTTTCTATCAACAAATTCTAATAAGTATTATACCTAAACTAACTATATGCCTAGACCTAAGTTTATATTTTATGTCAGTATATACAAAACATATGTACTTCAAAATATACCCAAATAAATTAAATGATAATAATAATAATAATAATATGCAAATTTGGTAAACAAAACATTTTTGAATAGATAAAAAAAAAAAACAAAGAACTTAAATTTTTAAACGTGTCTTTCATTCTTTGTGGACATATAAATTAACCCAACATACATTTCAATCAGCCTCTATCTATACCATTACTATATAAAGCTGGCTCCATGACCGAACCAAATGCAGTGCTAATAAAAAGCGCAATAAAATTGAAAATAATAGCCAAAGCAAGTCAAGAGACCAGATGACCACATGACCAGTTGAACAGTTGAACAGTTGACCAAAGCTCCACATCGAAGATATATGCCGGCACTCAAAACTAATGAAATGTTCCAAACTCAAAACGATCCAAACCGAAGCCGGTGGCAGCCACACGCGCTTACAACTCAAACGTTGACGTCGACGTAGACGTAGACGCAGACGTCGACTGCTCAGTCGAAAGGCCCGGCAGCGACAGGCGCATGTCGAGCCATGAAATTCTTCAGTTTTCCTTAAGCCAGGCAGCTAAAAAGACGACCAAACGACAGACGCAATGACGACGCGACTCGCAGCTCTCAACTCGGTAAAGTTATGAGCGCAATTCTATCGTAAAAATGCCGGAGAAAGGAAACCAACTTTGATGGCCATATAACCATGTCAGATACTCTTTAAAACAAAGGTGCTACAATAATTGATTACAGCTCATCGGCAAGCAAAGCTGTATCTTTATATGCTTTCTTGAGAGCGTAGAGTTTGCAGTTTGAATCCATGAATTAATGAAAATTTCCAGTTTATTTTAGTCAAGTTTTTATTTATGTACAACTCTTAAGGGTTTACTGTTACTAGGGGAAGTACTGAAGTTTATAATTTAACATACATTTATCTATTTTAAAAACTAAATTTATGTATTTTAAAGACACTGAAAAATATTTTTAAATAATTTAATTTAAACTTAACTGATTTATTTTTACTATATTGTTTTCGTTTAGTATATTAAAGACTTAAAAATAATTTATAAATATTTAATATAACTAAATAGTTATTATTTCTATTATTTCTTAGTTTCACTAATTTCTTAACACAAAACTTGTTACACAGCGCTTATAGCCTTATTTTTAGTGTATTTAAATGCAAAATGCTTTCACAGCCGCTTCCTAGGCCTGGTCAAGCCTAGCCTGGCCCCAACTGTAGCCCCTGTTCATTCGCCCTGCCTCTGCCCCGCCCCCCATGCAAACTGAGCTGGCCTGGACTGCCACAGTTAAGGTTCGTTTTGGCTTGCAAACTAGAAATTCTTGTCTTCGCAGCAATCATCGCTGGGCAGCGACAACACAAAGATGCCGAGGGGTGAGAGGAGTTATTGGAAGCTGGAGTAGTCGGAGTTGGAGCTGGAGTTGGAGTTGGAGCTGGAGCTGGAACTGTAGTCGAAGTAGCGTTTTGTGATTTGTGTGCTTGCGGTACAATTTGAGCCGCAAGCTGTGGCTACCAATGGCCAGTTACCCAGTTAGTTGGCTCTTATGACAGGCGCAAACAAAATTATTTGAATCAGCTCCTTGGGGCAGGTAATCCTCCGATATTCTTCTTCTTTCTTTTTTATAGTACAGAGACTGCGAACAGGTGATGAACTGCATGTGAATGTCGCCAATTTGAGTTGTTTAGGTGTTTAGATGCCATGCCATAGATATGAATATTAAAATTGATTTCGATTTGATAAGCACTGTGCATACGGTAGCAGCAATATACATATATGACCCACTGTACATTGCCTCTTATCGTTTGCTAAAAGTTGTTACACGTTAAGTGAAAATGACTTTCCAGCATTTTCCTATCACTCGACGAGGTGTCGCCAATCGTGGACACTGTCGCAGTCACAGTCATACCTCCACTGATGAGTTCCACAAAGAGAGACAGAAAGAGTGATACAAAGAGAGCAAGAGGGACAGAGATAGAGGTTGGACTCCAAGAAAGTCCCAGAAACCGGATCCAAATTCTCCACAACGCGAAATGTCATGCAGGCAATCTCTCTTGGTCCCTGCCATAATATCTTTGCTTAACAGCTAATGAGTTGCCGTTAGTGATTTATTTTGGTAAATGAATAGAATTGCTGGCAGTTTACCAAGTTCACTTTGCATGCCACATGCAACATGAGGCACAATTTCATTTTGCCAAAAAAAAGAAGTAGAAACCAAAACCACAAGACGGTATTGGTTTATAGCCAAAAACATGGCTAAAACAAAGCGTATTGTACTGAAGTCAAATTTATTAAACTTTATAATAAACATATTGTTTAAGATCTATAGTACTATATAAAAAATTTTACTTAGTTTATGAAATTTTCTTATAATTTCCTAGATTTTTACTTAACTTTCCAAGAATTTATGTAAATAAAACATTTAAGTTTTATTACTGCTTAGCTTTCTTCATTAATTTAGGCTAAAAGCAGTACAAGAAAAATTCCAAAAAAATTTTAAAGTAATTAAATATTTTTTTAATTTAAATATAATGTTTTTTTTTTACATACTATACAGTTTTTATAACATTTTCTATGCTCAAATTTTAATAGAATCACATACAAAAATTTGTATATACAAGGAAAAAAGTTAAAATAAATTTCTCAATTTAAGAAAATTAATACAATTTTTAAAAATTTATTTTTTTTATATCAAGCTACTTTAATAAATATTAAAATTAATTTCTTTATAAACCAAATTCATTTCTTTTGCCGACAAAACATTATTTGATAACTGAAATTCCAGCATTGTCGGTAGCCCAATGCAATTAATAAGCTTCCATATCGCACTACGTATGACATGTGACTAATTGAATAGCTCTGATATATTATGGCCAAGAGATCAGCGAAAGTTAGCACAGGGATAGAGACAGGCAGAGACGGAGATGGAGATGGAGACGGAGACCCAACCCAGGTTGACATTGAAAAAGCACAGAATGCAGAGAATGAAGCAATGGACTGTCTCCATTGGGTTGCTCCTAATCAAAACTAATTCATCATGGGCGCTGCCAATGCATTAGCCCGGCTCTCCAAAACCCAAATGGCCACCAAGTGTGGACTCTGTCTAAGGTCTGTATGGATACGCACACACACAGAGCACACACGTGGAAGTTGTTGTCCCGGTCGCATATCTATAGACGCATATTTCATAGTCGCTGTCGTCGCACAGAAGCATTTCATGGCCATAAAGAAACTAGATCAATTTAATACGTTTTTTGGCTTTTATTTTAGTTTGGCTCTTTGGGAGAGTTAGAAGAGTTGGAAGAGCTGAAAGAGCTGGAAGAGCTGGAAGAGTTCGGAGACTTGGGATAGATGCCATAAGATCTGGCGACATTGCGGAAGCGTGCCACTTTGTCAAGGCATTGTGCCGCGGGTGTTTGCGACCAAAGGCGCCGCTGAGCAGACAACGAACCGCGTACGGTGGCACAAAAAGCCATTTTTTTGGAACAAAGCAAAAAAATTCCAGTAATTGAAGTATATGAAATATAAAATGCAATGCTCTATCGTAAATAAATATATTTAATAGTGTACTTATAAACTGTTAACTGTTTAAAGCAAAGAAAACAATGATTACAAACATACCAATTGTATTAAAATTTATAAAAGATATTTAAAATTGTTGAAAATACTTAAATACTTTTCTACCAAAAAACATAATGTTTTCCCCACTGTACCTGTAAGCAACTCATCCACTGCTACTTTCCACCACAAAATCTGTCATTTTTACCCACTGTACCTTGGAGTAACTGGTCCACTGCCCAGAAAACACTAAAAACATCATACCTTTGCTACTTTTCCATCTCAAAACATGCTGTTTTTACTCCACTGTGCCTTGGAGTAACTGGTCCACTGACCAGTCTTAGTGCTCACTTAGGTATGCCTGATAAATTCATTGGTAGTCGCTTGCTTATCAGTGTTTGTAATTAGCGCATTTGCATTAAAAATAGCAATAATTTCCCATAAAGAAGCCCAACATCGATATATGCATTTGAAAATGGTATTACGGGGAATGGGATTCCTCGTTGTGTCTATACCTTTTCACCACATTCGCTCTTGCTCCTACAGTAATTACAGGAAGTGGCGCTGAATTGAAACCGAAACATTAAATAGATAGCGTCATGGAGTCTGAAGTCTAGAATCTTAAATCTAGAAATAGAGTTGTGCGTGTATCGTGTTTTCTGCACTCAGAAACTTCCATTTGCAGCACGATGTGTGTTCCTTATGAAAAACTTCCAAATTGTGCATGTTTGTGCAGGTCTATGCATGTTTATTTGCTAATAAAATGACAAATTGGATTGACTTATGGTGTCTAATAAACTTGTAGGTGTTTTTAAATATTATTTAAATATTTTATATATATTTTTGATTCAGCTTAATGCCATTTTTTAATGAAAATCTTAAAATCTAACCTAAAAATATATTTTTATAAAACTAATTTTTATAATTAAATATTGTTCAATAAATAAAACTTTCTTCTCTCGACGTGTCCATCTCTAGGATGCTTTACTGTACAGCCTGTACTGTGCCGTCGTAGCCATCAATTAGTGTGGCCTGTTGGCATTTAACTATTTGAGTCTAGCGCCATCTGGAGTTGGGATCCAGCAATTAAACTGTAAAATGAATGTTAGTTAACTTTCGAATAGTTGTCACAGCATATCTTATATATAGTACTACACTATATAGTAAGTGTATAGTTAAAATCTAAAGAGTTTTTTACCACAATCTTTGATATTTGTAATTAATCTTGCATCTCAATGGCAATTATGTGGACTAATTAATGGTCTTTTAAACAAACTTGGCAACGCGTTTTGCGCACATTTGAGCCAATTACCTTGGGGTTGGCCGGCATCTATCGACGTTACCCCCTCTACCTGTCTCTCTCTCTCTCTATCTCTCCGCCCCCTTTTGACCAAGGCGTGCATTCATTGATTCACAATTAATGTTGATTATCAAGATCTCCAACGAGTACGCCCCAATTTGCAAAGCAAAAGATTTCGCACAGGTGCAGCCTCTCTTGGCCAATCGATCGACGATCATCGATTGCTGATCGTCGTTGTTTTCTACTCTTTCTTTCAAATATATATACACGTACATATTTTTTATATACTTTGTGTGGTGTGTTTTACGTATTTTTTTTGGCTGTTCGATCACAAATTCAGTAGCCGTTTTGACTGCCTAATGATGGCCCCGTATCGTGGGGCCAATGAATTATTACGGCTACCATGAGCTGGCCATGTTAGCACAATTGGCCTACAAGTCTATTATTATTTATGCAAAGGCTGCCAACGGTTGATCGCCGCATTCAGCGGATCTGTCGATCGTTGCCGTTAACTGAACTACGCGGTCATCAATCTTGAAATTATTGCCGGCACATTGGGCGACCGTGTTGCCAATGCATTTTCCAACTGGCTAAGCTTCTGGCCTTCTATGCAAACCAGGCCAACAAAGAGAAAGACATAGAGAGGAGAGAGTTGTGGGAGAGAGACGGGAAGAGAGGAGAAAGAGAGAGAGCGGGGGAGAGTGAGTAAGGACTCAGAAGTTTGAGACTAAAATGTTTCCAAATCGAAACTTTATCGTAAACTCTCTTTCCAGATTCCCAGAATAGATGACATCCCCAGACAGAAGACACTTCTCGACCTTCGCTAAGCAAATATGTCACCGCTGTGTTAGCCTGTCTGATTAGTCACTAGTTCTGGTCACGTGGCCAGTTTAGGTGCCAGACTCTGGGAGTTGCAACCCTTTAGAGTTGTGTGGCGTGTGGAAATTAATTAATGGCTGGTTCAATTAAAATTGCAACATGCCGTTGAACACAAATTTTTGTTGAGCTCCAAAAATGTATGTGTGTGTGTGTGTATGTGTGTGTAGAGTCTGTGGAAGTGGCAGCAGTCGTACCTGCCACAAACCCCGATACCATGTACAACTTGTAGCAACAACTTGCGTGCCTCGTTGCTGATGAGCAACCAGCAACAACAACAGCAGCAGCAACAACAACAACGGCAACATGTGTTGCACAGTGCTAATCTGCATCGACTCGGGACTTTCGGGTAACTGCTTTAGCATTTGTGGACTTGTGTGTCCTGCGGGCAGGCAAAAGCCACAGTGTAAAATCAATTTAGATTTGCTGCTACTTCTGTTAGCTGCTTCTTCTTCACTTGTTGCTGTTGCCCCCCCCGCAACAGCAGTTGCAGCAGCTTCAACAACTCACGTCCTTGGCAATTTGTGGCGAAAATGGAAAATTGCTGTTCAATTATTTGTAGCCCCTTGTAAATTTCGTTGCCAGGTGACAAGAATTGTAATAACTTGCTTAGACTTTGGCTTAGACTTGGTAAGACCAAAATGAAGCAACAGTTGTTGCTGCTGCTGTTGCCACTTGTTGCACATTTCTGAATTAACTTAATTTCAAATTAGTTTAGTTTGATATATATTAGCTAATTTATATAGGCAAATGATGTCAATTTGGAAAGGCTATGTCTAAAAGTTTATTAATAAATTGTTCTAAGCCTAAAAAATTATTTAATTAAAAAATTATTCAGTTAAGAAAATCTTCATATTAGTTAAATAAATCAAAAGTTAGTTTATATTGGCAGCTCATTTGGTAAATTTTGATAGGTAAGTTCAGAAGTTTTTCCAAAAATTAATAAAACATAAAAGTATTTAATTAAAATTTTATTAATAAACATTTAATTGTTAATATTTAAATGCCAAAATACTTTGTAGTATGACTGATGTATATTTTCTATATAATTTTTATTAATTTAAAAAATTTTTCGATATTTTTAAAGGGTTGAAAACTAAACTTGTTCCTTAAACTATTTAATTATATATAAATTTATTTTTTAAATCTTCTTAAAACTAACTATACTTAACTTAACTACTACTCCACCAAATTTAATTTATGTTACTGCTTAAAAGCACGCAATAATTGTTAAATGTGCACTTAAATAAAAACCACAGCATACTGCTGTCTTAGCCTTTGTTTCAAGCCCTCTCTGATCAGCTCCGATGCCCCACTGTACTTGCTCTGCCCCCTGCCCCTTTTGGGCCGCTGTTTTGGGGCACTTATCTACCATTTAGTCAAAAATTTATTTAGGCTTTTGGCTGGAAAACCAATTAGTTAGTCGTGCAGGCCACACACACATCAATGATCGACTAAAACTAACAAAAAATTAACATTTCTTTACAAATTTTTCCAACGGTATTTAATGTGCCGAGCACTGATAAGGAAACTACTCGAATTCTCCTACAAAAAAAGACAATATATATATAAACAAAAATAACTTGAGGTAATTATCACAACATTGGGGTAAAACAAAACGTGGTATCTTTCACTCCGCCCTCTCAAATTTCCGAAATTAACATTTAAATTGTTTCGCTTGAGTTATATATTTATATATATGTATATATATATTCGGTTTCTATCCGATAAGCAGCCGAAAATGGTGCACTTATTGACAACTTTAACGAGTCGACGACAACAGACAACAAACTGAAAATCAAAGCGTTTATAAATGCTTTTGGCCCGGATAAAAAAAACAAACGAACGAAGAAAAAAAATATAAACCAAAATCAATTAACACAGTTTTTTTTTTTTTTTTTTTTTTTTTTTTTTTTTTGGAAATTCCTTTGTTTCAATGTCTTTTCGGGCTAAAAGATCATCGTCGTTGACCAACTTGTTTAGGGCCTGCAACAAATGCGGGACACAGTTCACATAAACACCAATTGATGGACAACTTAGGAGAGCTCTTTGCCATCAAATTCAACGTGCCACCCACACTTGCAACAGAAAGTTGAACGAACATTTTGATGAAATGTCGACAAAATTTTCAATTTAAACGCTTCGCTGCACAAAGGGGGAATTATTTATGAGTTTGTTTCGCTTCTCAAATTGAAACGCAATTTGAATTCAATTTAAATTTAATATAACATTTGAGGTTTCATTTCTTTCATTACAACAATTCTCACGGCCAACTGTTTGACCCTTAACTCAATTTTTCCCACTTGGAAAAGCTATAATATGAAATAGAAATCTTTTGAATGAAATCGCACATTGATTGAGTCTGTGTATTACAGACGGTTTCCAAAATCCTTAACATATTTTTTTAAGATTTTTAATTCTTAAAAGACAGAACGAAAGCATGAGCGTAGACATAGTCTTAAGAATTTTAGGTATCCTTAAGTTTAACTACACAATATATAAAAGTAGCCATTTAACTTTCCTTAACAAGTTTGACCCGGATCGGACAACTATAGCCTATAGCTCTCATAGGACAAATCGGTCATAAATTGGACAAATGTATGATGACATATAGTTTTAGTTGAGCGATTCCAACCAAACTCACACATTATGTGTATGGTACCATTATAACTATCCTCACCAAGTTTGATCCGGATCAGACAACTATAGCCTATAGCTCTCATAAGACAAATTGGTCAAAAATTTGTGGTTTGTATGAAAAAAATGTTTTATTAAAAAATCCCCCAAAACACAAAAATTTATATTAACCCAAAAAATTTAAAAAAAAAAAAAAAAATAAAAAAAAAAAAAAATTTTAATTTAAAAAAAAAAAAAAAAAAAAAAATTTCTGCGCCTTTCTAATTCACATTTAGCAGAAAACTTTCCTATCTAAAGGACCGAAATAGAGTGTATGTGATCAAAAATATATTGAAACTTGCACAACATTTGAGCGCTGACAGCATAAAAATTTTTATGCGCATTCCAAGACAACATCAAGCACAACGCACAACAACAAAGAGATACCAAAACGACAGCAAAAAAGATCAAAACATGACAATAAAAATCAGGACTCTTAAAAAAACGGGTCGCTTGGCGGGTCGTCTCTGTCTTTAGCTCTGACTTTGACTCTGACTCTGACTTTGACGTCGACTGCGACTCCGACTCTGGTCGTGTGCCTGTTTTAACGCCAAAAGTGTGACATATAATTTTGAAAATGACAAGCGGCAACAACAACAACAAAAACAACAACATTAAGAACAACAACAACAACAATGCTGGGCCATAACAACAACTCAACGACGAGAATGTCACCAAATGAAAGACACGCAACTCGCAAGCGATTCCTCCATTCGATTCAGGGTTTACTAAGGGTTACCCTTTCCCTTACCCCTTCTTCCTACCCCTTTCTTACCGCTCCTCCTGTCCTCCTGCCCTGCACATTGAACTCATCTCGACTCTGAGAGCTGACCATTTACTTTACGACTGCCGTGTGCCGTTTTGGATGTTCCTTTAATTTTTATGCTCCTCTTTTGCGTCTCATTTACAAATTTCGTTAAAGGAAAACAAATAAAAAAGAAGACGAAAAGAAGGTTCATAAGCGAAACAAGTGGAGAGTGAAACGATTCGAAAGATTCAACTAGTGATAATATTTACTGATTGTTTTTTGAACATTTAGTTAGAAGAAACTGAAGAATTTAGGAACATTTTAAAGTGAAAGCGAACTTATGATCTAATGAGCACATAGAATAAGTAAAAAATAGTATTGAATAATAAATTTTCTTTTAGCCAAGTCAATCAATCTTCAGTTCATAGTAGCAGTAATAATTCTATACAGCTCAATAAATAAACATATTTAGACCCCGTACTCTAAAAAAGAGTAGAGGGGTCTATTAAGTTTGTCTGAAGCGAAATGTGCGTAACGGCGGGAGGCTTTTCCGACCCCATAAAGTTATATATTCTTGATCGCATCAACAGCCGGACGATATGCGATGTCCGTCTGTCCGTCCGTCCGTTGAACACCTGGATTTTTAAACTACAAGCTAGAGCCACCAATTTGGAATGAAGTCCGTTTGCTTCGCGCAGATCAGTTTATTTCAAATCTTTGCCACCCCTACCGCCCCCGCAAATTGTAAAAACTATGGTCACCTCGGAAAAATTGATGTTTTAAGCAATATCTCGTAACTTAGCACTTGGAATACCTTTTTGGTATACGGTTGCTGAGACAGCATAATGCATTGTCATTAAAATTTTTGGACTGCCACGCCCCGTTTTCCCACACGAATGAACTTAATTCATGCCATTTTTAAGGCATTTGCTTATCGTACGGTATTGTAATTTTAAATTCGTTTGGGAAAGTATCCAAACTATCCTGAAAGTTGCATACAATCGGACAATAAACAAAGAGCTGCACGTTACAAGTTAACATTGAACGATGTATGTATGTGTGCAGCGACGAGCATATAAACATTGGCGAAGTTTTCGCTGCTTTTGCGAGCGCTGCTGCGGACGATGCACGCACATATCATATATCGATATTCATACGATAGTAACTTATTGCGATATGATCTCGAATGCGATATTTGGTCATTATGTCCATATCATATTTGATTTGTGTGATATTTTAATTAATATCATATCGGTTTCTGGGATTTGTCCCTATTACAAATGTGGTTTTTTCAGTTTTTGCATTTTTTTTTTAATTAATTTATTTAACAATTTGATCACATTTCTATTCTTATGCCTATAAAGTTTGATTCTCTCTCTTCTCTCTCTAAAGTAATCCAAACAATGCACTTTATCTATGTAGCTTATCAAACATCATTAACAGCAACAGATCCTCATTTTTAGCCTGATCATGTTTGCTGCCAAAAACTGTGATTTCCAGTCACAGATAAGAAATGTTCTTCATTTTTGTTTTTCTCGTTTTTTTTTCCATTTCCAAGCGGAAATAGAAAATGGGTACGGCCCATGGCCCAGTCAAAATGAGATTGCTGCTGGCGCGACGCCAACTGGCAACAACAAGAAGAGGAACAGGAACAGCAACAACAACAACAACAACAACATCCCTGTCAGACACGTCACCAAAATGGCTACAAAAATGGCTAAATGCATTTGCAACGCTTCGTCAGCGCAACGAAAGCGCCAGCAGATTGAAGACTGTAGACGGTAGACTGTAGACTGTAGAATACAGACTGTAGAGTGAAGACTGTAGACTGTAGAGAGCAGACCGTAGAATGTAGACTGAGTTGTGAATGTAGACTGTTGCTGTGTCTTGTGGATAAGACACCATTCTGGCAGAGAGGCACCTCACACATTGGGGCCTAGGAGCTTTGCTACGCATAAAAAAAAGTGTACTCAAAAAGCGAGGGTAGGCTAATAAGTTATTCAAACAAAGTAAGACAGAAACGTTCAAAATAAAAAACATTACTTTCTTAAAATAAAATTAGTTTATAAAGAATAGTTTTTAATAAAGCATTCTAAAAATTTAAAACAAATAAATTGTTTGCGCTCTCTTGGGAAAAAGTGAAGAAAGACAGCAAAGAGTTCCTCATAAGAAAGAAAATCCATAAATTTTCTTACTATAAAATTTAAAAAATTAAATTAAGTTAAAATTTCTAACACTTACATTGTTATAAATTTTAGAAAAGTGCAGATTTTTAGCACTCACTGTCCAAGTAGTCTCAGGTCTCTCTCTGACTGGCCAATAAGAATGGTGATGCAACAAGCAGTAAGGCTTTCTAACTATGTGGCAACACTTTAATAACAAACCAGTGTTGCAAAAGGCACAAGTGTAGCATGATAACGAATTGAAACAGTTATGATAATAATTATTAGTACAACGATTTGTTTGATCAGCTTCAGTCTGGTTTGAGTTGAGGTGAGTTGAGGTGGTTGTAATAATGTTCACATCCTGAATTTGTTGGCGACTTGATTTTGGTTCGAAATGAAAATGAAAATGAAAATTTTAATTGAAATTACTTACAATAAACTTATGAAATATGCGCTAGACGAGTGTCGAATGCATTTCAAAAATTAATTAAAAACTACAAGATATTGAGGCTGCAGCCCCATGTGGTGTAAGCGTAAGTGTGTGTGTGAGAGTGTGTGTGTGTGTGTGTGTGGAGTGTCAACCTGGCCAAGATTATTTACATTTACACCTGTTTCGTTATTTTTTTTTTTCTTTTTTTTTCTGGGCGTTGTCGTCGACTGCAGAGCTCCACTAATGATGCGGCGAGCGGAGTTTGACATTTGGCCGAGTGTCGGGACCACCAGCCGAGTGGCAACTTTTTTTTCTCCTCGTTTTTAGGGTACTTTGGTATTTTGGTATTTTGGAATCTGTTGATTTCATTGGTGATGCTTATCAGGGTCTGTCACAGGTCTGTCTGAGTGTCTACCTTTGGTCTGCTGGTTGGTACCGTTGCATCAATTAATGAAAATCTGTCGATGTTTGATGCCTATCGCTAAAATCACAACAACAACAACAACAACTACAAAAAAAAGCGATTAATGCAAATGCTACAGGGCTGAGGGCAAAATAACTTACAATTATCGAAAAGTGTTGAAAATGTTTTGATTGCTTTGGGCTCGATAAACGGCTGTGATAACAGCGGAGTGAACAAGATGCCACAACATTATTTTTGATAAGTTAAAATATTAATTTGTTTACACTTGACTAAAAAGAAAAAAAAACTTAACTTAAATCATGCATAAATTAACCAGTTTCTAAGTTAGTGGACAGGGCTAGAAAAGTGAGGGGCGAGGTGTGGATTAGGTGGATTGATTCTGGCATAAGTAACGGAAATGCTGCATTAATCTTAAGATCTTCAAGCCACAATTTGTCAAAGCCTCGCGCGGTTTTCATTCATGAATTGCCATCGATTGTCTGAATGAAAATTGAAAAGCCTCGAAAAAAGCCTTTACAGTCAGCAGAAAACAACAACAACGACAGCGACAATGTCCATTGTCCATTTGCTTGTTTATAAATAGAAGTAAATTAATAACATAAGTACCTAATCCAATCAATCAAACTGTAAAATCACACAGCGTCCATAGAAACAAACCAAAGCCAATGCAAAAGGTAAAAACAACAACAACAACAACAAACAGTTTGGAGTGTCTGCCTCAGTGACTGACTGACTACAAGATAAAAACATCAACAGCAACAACGGCTACAGTAACAACACCAACACCAACAACAACAACAACGGCAGCAGCAGCAACATCAGCGACAGCAACAACAACAACAGCAGCAGCAACACAAAAGACTCAACGTTAAGTTTTAGCTGTAACAAAAATCGGATATGCCCATCCCTAAAAACTCAGCAGCGTATAAAAAATATGATGCTAAGCTGTTCTGCTCTAGGCCAAGAGATACCCTGTAGTCTAAGCTAAAGAAAAATAGCTGCAACTGTTTACTTCTGCTCCTAAAAGTCTAAAACTTGTTAACTCTACAATATTTAACTCGAATTCTTCTAGCTCATAAACCAATTAAATCTTTAAGCTGTCTTCTTAGCTTATATACCTCTTTCTGTGCCACTTCTGCAGGGCATACCAATAACAAAATATTAATAAAGCAAGAGTAGAATTCTTACTTTCATACGTTTGTTAAAAATAAGACAGAGTCTAACAGAGTCTATAAAGCAGAATGTTAACTTAAGTAGTACTCTTCAACACTCTGTGTTTAAAGAGGTTTATATATTGTAAAAAAAATATATATTATTGTATTGTACATTAAAACAAAGCATAAAAAAAAGCTATTGTCTTGTAAAAGTATCAGGTATAAAGTAAGAATATAAAGTATATAATTTGTTAGTAGCAAATATATACATTTTTCTCCATTAAAAACTATAAGATATTTACCGATTCCTTACTAAATATTTAGAGAAATAAGTATATTTTAGATAGGTATACATATTTACAGACAGGATAGGTATTAGATAGTTACATAAAACCCTAACACTTATTAGCTTTTCATAAAAGACTTTCTCCCAACCGAAAAGTTGAATAATCTAAACTCATCTTTGATTAACTAAAGAAAGTAGCTTAAAAATGTATGTTCTTTCAACAAATTCTTAGATTTGTAGTGTATTTAAAATTCGATTTAATATTTTTGTTTTTTAGCGCTTCTGCTACTCTGGCCACGTTGAGTTGATGCTGTCGCCCGGCGACATTGCGGAACTGGAACCGGTGATAGTTGAACGTCCATTGCTGTTGTTTGTTGTTGCTTTTGTTGTCTCTGTGTCGTCGCTGGGTTCTAAGCCAGCAACAGCAACAGCAACATTGGCATCAACATCAACATCGACACAGTCCAGTTTTCAGTCTCATCTGCGGCGGCTTCGCATTCACACCCTTTACCGAACCAAGACTGAAGAGAGTCGAGTCGAGCCCTGTTGCTGCCTCAGACAATCCTTAATTTTTTTTCTTTCTTATTATTATTTTTTTCTGCTTATTTTTGCCCAGTCTGTCTGTGGCTCTGTAGCTTTGGCTGTATCTGTGGCTATGACTGTGGCTGTGGCTGTGGCTGTGGCTCTTTTATGAATATGAATGGCTTAGCACGCGCCTTTTAAGCCACCAGCTGAGATGACTTGTGGCTTTTCAATTTCTTGTGTTGTCCGTTGTTGCTTTTGGCTTCGTTGTCGTTCGTATTGATCATTTTATTTTCAACTTTACTTCTTTTCTTCCCCTCCCTCCCTCACTCACTCCCTCTCCCTTCCCCTCCCTCACCCTCTGTCTACTTCTTTATTTTGTGAATTATTGAGTACTTGAGAAACGGTTTTCAGTTTGTAGCTCGACTTGTAATGACTGCGCAATTTCTTTTCGCTCAATTGTGGTACTTAGCGTATTACTTGAAATGCCATTGTTTTAGAAAGTATCTAACGGATTGACTAAAGTGGCTAAAACTTTTAAGCCAACATAAAATCAAAGCTCATTTTGGCTTCTAGCTTAAGGAAAGAGTATACACAAGTTGTTGTCGCTGTTGTCTCTTAAAGACTTGTGTTGTTGTTGTTGTTGTCAGGCAATTGCCTTTGACAATTTGTTTGTGTGATGTGCACCGGAAATGAGTAATCAAGATTATGCGATATTAGCAAAAATAGATTCGATTTTGGGGGCGCTTTTGAATGATCGATGAGGTTAGACAGCAGCAACGGTCGAAGCACAACATGATCATCATGTCGCGACTTGTTGTGTTGTGTCGTGTCTTGTCTTGTCTTGTGTTGTGTCTCACAAAACAGTTAAGAGCTGTCATACAGCAAACGAGAGATAAAGAGAAACCAAAACCCAAAGAAAGAGAGACTCAACGATCACTTTGTGTGGGTGGAAATCAGAGTTTAAGACAGTAGCTTAAAGAGAGCCAATGATCAGAGAGAGAGAGAGAGATCAGAGTTATATAAGCATCGCAGATCACTAAAATGTCTCTGCTGACACTCTGTAAATCAGCAAGATCACTCAGTAGATAAATTGATCAGTCGATTGAGCTGCCAAGATCTCTCTGTGGATCAGTAGATCAGTCAATGCAATTTACAGATCACTCAGATAGCCAGATCACTTAGTAAATCAAATGCGAAAGATTACACGATCACTCAGCAAAATCACTCAAAAGTATATTTGGATTAGAAGATCAGTTGTTAGACATATCAGTTATTTGACAGTATACTTCCTGTACTCTCAAAGTATAGTTTAAATTTCAGTGATCAAGCTGAATCATTTGATTATAATTAGTTGTGATCATTGAGTATGAGTCAATGCTTATTTTAATATTATTTAATGAGAAAAAAGTACCTAAAATCATAGTTAAATCATTTATATAATGCTTGTGATCAGCTACTACGATTAGGTAAATCAATTTGGTTGAAACTTGAAGCTTTGACATTTCTCGAATGGTTTGATGGTCAAAATAACTCCCGTATACTCGATGCATCCACTCAGTCACTCAATGCCTGTCACGAGTTTCGAGCTTCGAACAATTATAATGTTAGTTATGAGCCATTTTATGCCGTACAACAACAGGTAACAGGTGAAATGTAAGCCAAGTCTGCCAGAGTCTAAGCCATCGATTTATGTTATATGGTAGCCCAGTTTGTGTGTTGCTAACAGAGTAACAGCATCTTGGCATACTAAGAGGGGGCAAAACCGTTTTTAGCCCGGCCTCGTGTATGGTATTAGTTACCCATTGGCATCAGTGGTATCGGTTTTCCAAGCCAAGTTACGGTCTTGAACCGAAAGACGCAAATGAACTTAATCAAGTAATGACCAGGTTGATGAGGCCCAAGCACACATTTCTTTTTGCTCCCATATAGTGGTAACATGAGTAATACCAAACTGAAATACAGACACAGATACAGATCAGTAGCTAGACAATAAAACCAAAGCCCAGACGATGCTTCTTGGCCCATTGCCATTAAAACGCAGCCGCATACTCTGAGGAGCCCTTCTAATTGGCGCATACTCTAAAATGCTGAGCACCAAACACAACAGCAATATGTGTAAGAAATGAGAGAGGAAACAGTTGATCTACTCGTAAATACCCTGTACTAAACAGGGTTTGTAGTATCATAGGAAATAGGGGCCGTATCCAAAGCGAATGTTCTGCTTAAAATTATTTTATTTAAATATAACTCTTCAGATTTATATAAACATTACATTCCTGGTTAGGTTTAAATTTTAGTACATTTTTATACCAAAATTCTGATTTATTTATAAATATTTTTTGATCATTATACAATTTTTTAAATTTTTAGCCTATTTTAAATTAGTTACCTTGATAAAAATCTGGTCTAAATAATTGGTCTACTTTTGTACATTTTTTATGCCAAAATTCTGATTTATTTTAAAATATTCCTTTTTCTACTTCTAATACTTTACCTTCCTTTTAAGGTCTTTTATACCCTCTTTGACAATTTTATGTGCACAGGGTATAAAAAATGCTAGCCACCGACTCGAAGTGGAGCATAAAACCAACATTTTATGTAATGTGTTCATTAGAGTTGCCTAGTCAACTCAAAGTCGCAGTCGAACTCGGACTTGGAGTCGAAGTCGTCGTCTTGGACGGTGTTTGAATGTCTCTGCTCTCGTCTCTTTGAATAATTGATCCAATAACACAGCGTGCCGTTGATTTTTACAATCTAGCGATAAAATTTACTATCGTTGATCGATATTATCGCAAAATTGTTATTAATTGTTGGACTTTGGGGACGCATAGACGAGATTTTTTTTACTATTTAGATTGTTGGCTTTTGTCATGAAAAGCTGATCAAAGTGTTTTCTTTTGTCTTTGGGGTCTTAGAGTCTATCATTTACATATTAAAATCGATTTTATTGATAGCTTGGTATTTTTCTGGTATTTTGTAGCATCTGCATCTGATCTAAACTCCATCATCTTTCCATTCCATGCGGGTTTAACGATTCAGCGCTGACAATGGTTTGACAGACCTCATAAAATCTAGGTGTATCATCAAAATGGTAACTGCTCTGCGACTTAAAACATTTAAATTAAAGTATTTTTTGTTTTATATGTTTTTCCCCGCCATTACAAGGTATACTGGTATGCGAGCACACTCTAACTAATTGATATTCAAAGTTAATGTTTGCTACGAAATTTGTTTCAATTTGATTGCAGTTTTTAGGTGTAAATGGCAATTAGTATGACGAGCAGACCGGAGGGTGGAGGAGGAGATGGAGGAGATTGAGGAGTTTCCATGCTCCATACCGGAGCAGAGTAGAGAGCCCGATGTCGTCGCAACTTTGTCTGAAGGCTTAAAGAGAGTCGGAGACCGTCCATTGACATGACAGGCGACATAAATGCCACACACGGTTCCCAATTGGCGTCTCCGACTGTCCTCTTTGGCATTCATAGTCGTAAAATCACAGAGCGATGCGCTTGCACTTCTCCTCTTCTTTCTCCTCCTCCTCCTCCTCCTTCTTGTTGTTGTTTCTCTTTGCTGTTATAGCTTGTTATTGGTTGTTGTTGGTGGTGGTGGTATTGGTATCGGTATCGGTATTGACATAAACTAGCTAAGTAAATGGTTGATCATTAGGAAGCAACAAAATGTACGCAATTCGCATTTTTAGCTCAATTTGTGACCATCATCCTGGATCAGAGAGTATCCAAATTTGAGCTTTACTTTTTTCCATTCGCATAATACGTGTTTTACACACCGCAAATTGAGATCATAAATCAGCACTAACGAGCATTATAACGCACACACGTAACGCTACTGAACCCAGAAATAAACTAAAAAAAAATACTTATAACGATTTAAACAAAATGGCGACGATGCTACGTGTTTGATAAAATGGCGTGCACTTACGGTTTGCGGTATGGTCACTCTAATCCGAGTGGTTCTGTTGCATGAAGTGTGACGACCTCGCCCAGAACTTTCCAACGCACAAATGGGAATTACGTGAAAGTAAAAGGTGTTTTGAAAGTTTTTTAAACTCTTTTACTTTCGAATTGTATACAATCCACACTTTTAGCCCTGTTTTAAGTTTGTTAAGTATATTAACTATAAAATGTTAAACTAAAATTAAAATTGTCTGCAGAATATCTTTTAAACATACTGTAGTTTAGTCAAGGTGTTTTAAACTAATTTACCTAATGTCAAACTTAGCTTTTCAGACCCCGTACTATAAAAAGGAGTAGAGGGGTCTATTTGGTTTATCAGAAGCGAAATGTGCGTAACAGCAGAAGAAGGCATTTCCAACCCCATAAAGTATATATATTCCTGAACAGCATCAACAGCCGAGTCGATATTGCGTTGTCCGTCCAAACTTTCGCCTGCCTGTCCATATGAACGCGTGGATCTTTTAAACTACAAGAGCTGGAGCCACCAAATTTGGAACGAAAGTCTGTCTATGGTATACGCAGGTCAAGTTTAGTTCAAACTTTTGCCACGCCCCTTACCGCCCCCGCAAATTTTAAAAAACTATTTTCACATCACCATAATTTGGAAACGACTTGAGCTAGGGAGACCAAATTTACACATTGTGTATATGGTACTATTATAACTATCCTCACCAAGTTTGGTTCGGATCAGAAAATTATATCCTATAGATCCAATAAGAAAAATCGCTCAAAAATGAGAGAGAATGAGTACGGGGTCTTTTACAGTCGGCTCGCTGTAGCCCTTCTTACTTGTTAATCAAACGGATTAATTAGCAGTACTAAGTATGGTGAGTATGGTCATACTACTAACAAATTGTTTCCATTTTTATTACCAATTGTGATTAAACCAGGATGTCGCCATATCAAAGAGAGACTAAAATTTAGCTGCTTGTATTAACGCTTAAGCTTTGCTAGTCAAATTCAAATCATATGTGCATAATATATACAAAAAATTTATGGAATATCTATTACGAACCCCTGCGATTTCTGAAGCCGTTACACAAATTTAAATGGCTTCTTTTTTTTTGTAGGAGGGGTGGGGGTTAAGGGGCCTCAGATCCCGCCCTGCTGGGTTGCCTCTAATGAGACGCGGCAATGTATTCATTTTGAACTGGATTGGCGCCTGTGATTCGTTTTTATGCGTACCCAGGCAGGAGGCCAATATGCCGCCGGCACATGTCTCAAAGTAACCGAAAGAGAGGCAAATACCAAGAGATAGACAGGGAGAGCGATAGAGAAAGGGAGAGATAGGTGCTGGAGTCTAGTGTTGCGGTTCTTTTTGGCTTTCATTCGTGCGGCTCGTCTGCTAATGAGCCGCTCAGTTTATTTTGGGTCTTATTTATGACACTCTGTTGGTCATATCTCTGCTTTGTTTCCAAAACATTTTGCTGTGGCATCAATTAAGCGATGCCCACTTTACCGGACAACACTCAGCCTCTTTGCGCTACTGTCTACAGTCAAGAAACTAGTTTTTGGGCCAACTTCATCGCTAAAGTCCAAGTTAAAACTCCCGACTCGTTAAATGGCAGCCGTAAAAATGAATTTGCGCTTAAACCAAAACATGAAAATTTAAATGTTTTATTAATATTTTTCATCAGCTCTGACGCAAGTTAATTAAAGATTTCTTTAATATTTTATTTAAAATATTTTTTTTTTTTTTGCAATTGCAATTGTTTAAACTCCTGACAGTTTGGACACTTGCATTACAACTATTTTGCCATTGGGTGGTTTCCACCCAAATCAGTTGAAACAGTCGACAAAAGTGTCGTTATCGTTTTTGTAGGCCCCTAGATGAGCACAAAAATAATACCAAATTTATGTAAAATTTTTAAAAAATTATTTAATTTAAGTATTACTGCATTAAATGCTGTTTATCTGAGAATATTTAGTTTTTGTCTCCATTCAGACTTCAACTGGGATTTATTTCACCAACTTTCTGGTACTAAAATCCATGTCTTACATGACTTGAACAAAACGCGTTTTGTATAACTTTATTGTCTTTTTGTTTAGTTCAAATGCTACACATATTTATTTTTTTTTTTTTGCTCATTTCAAACAAACATTTATAGCCTTGTCGGCTGGGCAAAATAGATACTCAGCTACAGATACAAATACAGTTATAGTTACAGATACATTGCTAGACATCAGCCAGCCCGCATTTGGGGCGTATACATTTCGGTCTAAACTAGTTTTGGGAATGTGGTGCAGTTTTATTTCTTTTTTTTTTTTTTTTTTTTTTTTTTTTTTGTCTTTGTTGGTTTGTCTTTTCTGGCATTTTGTAAATATTTTAATTATTTTCAAAACGCCCCACACAGAAAAAAGCTAAAGAAACGACAGCCCATTTGGCATATCTTTAACTGAATCGCTTGAAAGGAAACAAGATTTTGTGATATGAATAACATCGATGATTATTTAACTTATCATTCAATCTTTGATATACAACTGCTCTAAATTAAATAGAGTTCTGAGATTTTGACAAATTTGTAAAAAAAATTTAAAAGTAAAATTAAGAAAATCAGAGTATTTTGCCTTAAAAAAAATATTTTTTAAACTTATTTTTTTGAGTGTGATTTAAAAATTTGCAAATAAGTTATTGAATATTTGATCTTACGGACAAATAGGACATAATTCTATAAGTTTACTATATAAAGTGTTTTTAGATAAGACTTCCAAGGTTAGACTTCTAATTGGTGTAATATTTCTTACACAAATTATATACAAACTTACAAATTTGTAAAAAACTATTTAAATTTGGCGGCCTAAAATTTAAAACGGTTTCTTATCTCTATTTTAAGTTATGGTGACAACTCTACAAACATTAATTTAATAGACAAAAACTAAATACTAAATGCTACATTTAAAATTTTAAGAAATTCTTATTTTATTGGTCTTAACTTTGACGATATTTCCAGTGATTAATCCAGAGCTTTGATGACACGCGCTTTCTTATTAGCGGCTCATTAGAGCTGCCAATTGACGCCTCAACAGTGAGTGACACGCCCCTCAAATGGCAAATTGGTAACACGCAACATCTGGTCGTTATATGAGCCGCTGATTACGCACCCAATCTTTAGCCAAAGAGTGCTGTAATTATTTGCACGCAAATAAACAATTCCAAAAGATCTTTGGGGCGTTTATCACTGGTCGGTCTCACAACACTGGGGACAGCCAACAGGCGTTTAATTTTACGGCTTTATTAACAACAGGTAGCAGACAACAACAGGCAACAAACAGCAACTAACAGGTAACAGGTTGGTAGTTAATAGTTGGCTCAGACCACCGGACATAGCTGGTAATTTGATGGCCCCCAGGGCAAACAAAAAAATCAAGTGCAGTCGAAGCTATTCCAAAACTGAGCTACTGTCTTCAGTGATTTGATTTAACACAGCTGCCTACTATATACTTTATACAGAGCTTCAATGCAGCTCTTGATTACCAGATGATATGGCCCCAAGTCATTTGGGTCATTATCCTTGACTCTCAGTCAAATAGCTCGAGATTTTATTGGCCTTATACTTATAGTACTTAGGCCAGAAAGTTGTACTAATAATTGATTTAAGCCAACTTCTTCACTACTTTAGCTAACAATTAGTTGTTAATGATTTGCTAAAAATGGGTATTATTCATAGACTTATTGTTGAGTTAAAACTAAAATCTTTTTTTATTGCAGTAGTAAGTAAACTCAATCTTACTGGAATTGTTAAGGAAACTTCGAGTTTACTTAAGGTTAGTTTTTAGGTACTTCTGATCGAATAGCTGCACCAAATTTTGGTAAGTATTCCAGAAATTCTTATCTTACAATTCCCATAACTTCTTTTTTTCTTAAGACCAGACTTTAGAAAGCCAAGATCGCGTATAGAAAGGAAGTTTCTTCGAATGGGCTACATAATCCTTTAATACCTCAAAGTTCTCTTTGAAATGGGTTACATAATCCTTCAACACCTCAAACTTCTCTTTGAAGTGGGTTACATAATCTTTAAAACCCTCTAACTTCACTTCTCATACATAATCCCTCCAATTTTCCACAACTTCTAGTCCTATTTGCTCATTTTTCCCTCTGCTTCATTTGTCATCCCACTTTTAGTACTTTAAATGAAGTAAAACTAAATGCGTACTCCCCAAACCCTAGACACACCAATGTATCCTACCGTAAACTAAAACAAAACTTCATATATATAAGATAAACTTACATATATTTTGAAGATGAGCACCGCGGGTGCTCCACGTGGTAGGAAACCGAAGATAAAGAGCAAATCGCCGCAGGGGAAGAAGAGTCGTGTGCATGCGGAGGTGGAAGCGGTGCTACAGAAATTCCGTTTAGCGGAGCAGGTGGACATCAGGCGCAATTGGGAACTGCTGCCTAAGGTGATCATATCGGCGTGGCGTGAATGTTTCAAGCACTTGGATTTCTATGAGTTCCAGCAGCAACTGCAGGGGGAGTCACTGCATCTGTTTCTGCGCAAGATGCGACGACATTTCACCAGCGTTAGCTTCAAGAACGAACAGCTACAGGAGCAGCTCAATATACTCGATCGCAGTGGTATTGCTGAGCTGCCCGGAGTGCGAGATTGTGAGATCACCTGGGATGGCAAGGAGACGAAGAATTCTACCCAATGGCCATTGCATGCACTGCCCAAGCTAATGTTGCGTCTGAGCAATCTGCAGGTGCATTCGCCAGTCCAAGTGGGATTCATTGAGCACTTCTCACAGCTACGGAACTTGACGCTCCACTCGGAGGTGTCTCGGGAGGCGCTCGGTGCCATTTGGACGGGCTGCAAAGGCTTGAAGCGCCTTAAGCTACTGGGACATGGTGCACCCAACACCATTGGTATCTCGCAGTGCAAGGAACTGTGCGAGTTGGCACTGCCCATGGCATCCTTCAATGCCAGCACCGCCTTCGAGGTGCTCCAAATGCCGCAGTTGCTCCTGCTGGAACTGATGCAAAACGGTGAATCCACCGAGGCAGCCATCGATTCCATATCTCTGGTGCTGCGTCAGCGTGCACTGGAAATACGCAGCATTCAGCTGCACAGTTGTCACATGAGTCACTCCAATTGGTTACCCAAATTGGAACTGCATCGCTGCATTCACATGAAGAGTCTCACAATAGAGTCTTGTCTGTTTCGTGACCAGGACATGCTAAAGCTGGCAACGTTTCCGGTACTCCGCAAGGCAACCTTCATCCAGTGCTGCGATCTCAGGGATGCACAAGTCCTCAACTTTACCAAGGCTTGTCCACAGCTCTCACAACTCCATATACTCGACTGCAATCGTTTGACCACCAAATTTCTCTACGATCTCTGCAAATGGCGCTGCGGTATCAAGGGCGGTTCCTCCCCGCTTCAGCTCAATCTGGGCGAGGCTGAGGAACTCAAGGAGGAGTTTCGCCAACATGTGAGTTAGGTTATCAAATCCTTTTAAATGTTTTCTAAAATTCCCTCCTTTAGTTTGTCTTGCAAACGACATTGGAGCTACTGGAATTACCACAGTCGGAACGTCCTCAATTGCCACGGGAAGAGGATCCTCGAGAGCAGTACGTGCAGTTCCTGTTTCTTCCTCCCGTGTCCAAGTAATAAATGTTTTAGTTTTACCGCTCCATTAATCACAAGCACTATGTATAAACTTTTATATATTCGACTCTGAGATGCCCTATAATTTGCATCAGATTCTGGTGCTACACAATCGGGGCTTAGGAAAGTTCAGTATGAGTATTTTGTATGTAGTTTAATAGGGTATAACCACTGAAAACCAGGAAAATGAACACCACGTTAATTCTACGACTCTTTGACCTATTACCTTTTACAAATTTTTCCCACAAAGCCTATGCTACACAGAAAAAAATTACTCAGACTTAGAGACTAAAATCCATCCTTAATCAACTGGATTTCTTAACATATATTAAAGTTTTCGATATTCTAATAATAAATTTGTACTTGAATGAGATATTTAAAAATGTTCTTAAATTGAATTAAGTAATTGTCATCTAATCATTACATTAACAATAAAATAAATATTTACCTTCGTTACAATTTTTCCAGCGTATATCCTTTGACAAGCTTGGCATTACAGGGTATGTCATAGATGCCTTATTGCTTTCTCCATCTCTATCGCGGAAAACTGTTGAAGTTGCAGACTTGTTGCTAATTGGCCGCCCGCCATGTGGCGATTTGTCAATGCGACGGGGCTCGACGCATGCGCCACGCAATGTGGCAACTGCTGCTTACTGAAAAAGCCGCCTCGGCTCCGCAGCTCGACGCATGCAACACGCGTTGCAACAACAAATATTTGTCATGGCAACTTCATCGTTTTGGGCGGCCGTTTTGTCAGTGGCCAACGTTGTGGAATGCTAACAAATTTGTGAACATGCCACAATTTACAGCTCCATGGTTACGATTTGAGTGTGTGTGTGTGTATCTTGTGTCTATGTGTGCGTTGTATCTATGTGTCTATGTGTGTGTGTGTGGCCCACCCATTGTTATAATTATTGGGCGCCCATGTACAAGTGACAATTCAGCTTTGACTGGCATTTGTGGAGCACACAACATGTTGCATGCAACATGTGTTCAATGTTGTTCCGCTTGTTGATCTGAAATTTTAAACAGCTGTTTGACAACACTTGGCTCTAACGGGCATATAGAGATATATAGCCAACAGGTAGTTTAAACATTGAAATATCCATTAATTAATTGTAGTCAATTTGATCATCGCCTAATTTTCCACTCAACATTTTCACACAATTAATATTTAACAATTAAAAAGATTTTACCTAACCTCACATAATCCGACTGCGCTTTGAAAGCAACAGAAAACTGTAATAAAAGCACACACGTCGTGTTATTTAGGCATAACAAAGCAGAGCTTAATAAATTGTGAGCACAATTTCAGCGATCTGCCATGCATTTGCCATCTCTTTCACTCTGTACACCTTACTGCCCTACTGCCTACTCAACCCACACTCTGCACAGCTCACTATCCCCCTTCCACTCAACGTTTGGTGACTTCTCGGTTTTTGCCTCGCACTAATTCGTTTTCACACTTTTCATGCCTCAGACAGGCTGATATTGCCTTGGGGACTTTTTGTTCAGCCAGCGCCTAATTTCGTACAATCGAACTCAGCTCAGTTCTGCACTCTTCCCTCCACCCCTTCTCTTGTCTATTGCCCGCAGCGTTTGTCAGTTCACTAATATTTATATTTGCCCTGCATTTCTTTCGACCGATGCAGGAGATTTGATAAGCAAATGGAAATGCAGCTTTTAACTGGAAACTACAGCAGGGGAATTAGTGTGGGGAAGGGTTGGGGGGAGCGTCGTCTATGGCGGCGGCGAAAGGTGCGAATAAATAATTTTCAGTAGCCGCGACCGCTGCTCAAGCTGCTGTTGTAGTAGTGTTTGTTGTTGTTGTTGGAGCTGGAGCCAGACATATATTTTATTGCAAATTTGCTGATATTGAACGACAGACGGCCACTGCAGCAGTTTGCCCGGCTGTTTTGCATATTAAATTTATTTTATTGAATATGGACAAAGATATGCGCACAGATACGCGAGAATGGATAGAAAAGTACTAAGAACGACGATAATTAAATCAACTGTTATCGATTACGAGTAACTGCAAACCAGGGCATCAGAAAACGATAATTTAATCAAATGGTATTAAAACATAGTTTGCTATGAAGCATAGATTTAATTAAATAAACCAGTGTTAGAGTTAAGCTTGGCTTATAAATTCTATAAACTACCCTCGCTTGAATTTAAATTTAGAGTGCTTTGCTTATTGTGTTATTGTTTCCCCTTTTGCAACTCTCTTTTGTTAGCTCTCTCCAACTGTCTGTTGGCTGCTGCTTTTCTTGCCTCGCTCTCTCATTCGTTATACCTCTCGCTCTCTTTGTGTGGCTCTCTTCATAATTGCTTTAACATTACGTTTTGGAGCCCCAGCGGGCGATGAATTATTAATTGCCGTTGATTTGCATTGAGATTTCTTGGCCCATGTTCATTATTAGAGCAGTGCTCTCTTGGCCAAAATGGTTGGCAGCCAAGAGACTGCTAGCCATGTGTAAACATAATAATCAACGTGCATTATATGTCGATATATGTTTGCGGCGATCAGCAGCAAAAGCGCATTTGCAAAATGGCCGCCGGACAACGCGGCCTCCAATTGACACCTGAGCGTCCGTTATTATTGTTGTTGCTGCTGCTGCTGCAACTGTAATTGTTATTTATGCACTTGCATTTAACTGTAATAGCATGTGGCCTGCCATGCCCCTTGGTGGTGGGCGTAACTGGAGCATTTTGGATAGACTATGGCGATTACACAAGAGTTTAGCACTCTTAATTGTGGCAGAGTTTTTTTTTGGGGTTGAGGCAAATTCCATGCAAATATGAACGCCCATTTTGCTTTTGGGGTGTGGGAAAGGGGAAGGGAGTGTAGGGATCGCTGTATTTGTTATCCACACTGTGTACACAAGAAAAGCAAAAACGATGACGAACCCGCAAAAATAATAATACTAAGGCAGCAGCAGGAGTACCACTACTGACACCGCAAACCAGCAGCCAAGCAATCTAAGCAAGCACACGCGCTTAAGTTCCACTTGAGTCCCAAGATGCTTATAATGATAATGATGACGATGATAATGATTACCATATATGATGGAGATGATGATGACGCAGTTGCGAATGATGTGACTACTGACTACTGTGTTGCAGCCCGGTTCGTTGGCAGTGTTGATCCCTGGAATTTTGACTTGGGCAAAACGGCTTTTGTGCTGCTCGCAACCACTTAACTTGCTTAAGCGCTGTTTGCTTGTCAAAATTGCAGCAACCGCCGCTGCTGCTGCTGCTGCCGCCACCGCAAACGACAACAACAACAAGAGGCGGAAGAAGAAGAAGAGTAGCAAAAGCCACAAGGCACGTCGCTTTGCAGGATGACGCAGTCAGAATGGCTCCTCAGCCAAATAACCAAATGAATTAACCCTTTTACTTTGCACACACTGTGGCAGTGGCAGTGGCAGCCAACAACAACAACAACGTCGGCAACTGATTTGTTATATTCCCGCAGCTACTGTTGTTTGCTGGTAAGTGTGGGTTCTGTGTTTTTTTCGGCCATTACTTACGCCAGTGCAAAAATGTTAGTCTAAAGCGAGAGAAAGAAAGAGAACACAACTGAAGTCGATAACCAAAGTCGATAACTGATAGCGATAAGAAAATGAGTATGATGCAATAGTGTTTACCAACACTAATCTAACGCTGAAAGTAAACAAAACAGAATGATTTATTAAAAAAGTGTTTATTTAAATCTTTTTTTTAGCAAAATTAATGTTGTTCTAACATTTTGTAAGCTGTGGTGCATTTAAATACGAGTACAAATGCTTACCGCTTGCCACTCGAGAGCTGGAGGAGAATTGCGCGTAAATTCGTTGCGGTCTTGGGACTTGCGCACGTCATCAACATAATCGCCGTCAACAGGCCGTCAACAACATCAAACTGCCAGCAAAATGTTGCTACTGTTTCCAGCGGCGTAGACAGGAGCAGAGCCGCTGTAGCCGGAGCTGTAGCTGGACCAAGACCAAGAGCAACCACATTGGCAACGGGGCAAATGTGAAGTGGTTTTGGTTATATTTTTTTTTCTCTTCTCTTTGCTGCCTTTTTTTTATGATGAGCGAAGCACTTTCAACTGACGTAGCAATCCGGAGACCAGACGGTTTACTACACACAACAAAAGCGTGTCAAACATTCTGTGCATAATCTGTCGGATGTGGCTACAAAACCTAAACCAAAAAACAAAAGCTACAACCAAAAGACACAAAAACAACAACAACATAGAGAAACTCACTGGATATACACCGATTTATTTGGAGTACAAGTTTGGTTAACAATGTTGCGACCGGTACTTTTCATATTTTACACCATCGAATCAGTTATTAGCATTTTGCTGATGTTCTTTCACATACGTGGATTTCTATCACAACCCTTGGACTTTCTTCCTGTCTCCAAGCAAATCAATCACTATTTCTTCTCCGTTAGCTTCTATGTATACACTGTACTGACCATGTTCGCCAGCATCAACATTTGCACGGGCAATGAGGTGTCCATTGTCAAGGAACTGATTCAATCATTTTTGGGCTTCGTTTTGCATATTGTCATTTCACTGATGACGCTGGAGAATGCAGAGCATGATTTCCACATGATGTACCTGATGACCATACAGAACGAGGGAGTGGAGAAGGCAGTGCATCCGTTTTTTGAGTATATGCGCTCCCAGGCGGTGTGTTCTCTCACCTGTGGTGTTGTCTACTTGCTGCACACCATCATTATTATCGATGTTCTACTCTCCGGATCGGATGATTCGATTGAACGACCGGATGGACAGGAATCCACGGAGGACTATATACCCGTTCGTCTCTATGTTTTTGGCGAGAGATTTCAGTCACGTCTGGAGAAATATGAGTGGTTCAATGATTTCTCTAGAGGCAATCAAACTTTACTTTAAATTCTAAATTAAAACTCGACTATTATATTTTTACTATACCATGAGCTAAGTTTTGTTTATCATTTAGACCCTGTGCTAAACATGCTAGTGGAGTATATGCAGTTATTCACTGGATCATTTCCAGCAACCCTCTTTGAAACCCACATGTCCCACGAACTCTGTTCAAGTACAGGGTCTCAAACTGTCGCTTTGTTCCCCTGTAGGCCTTTCTATACTAAGTAGTTTATGTAATTTTATCTTAAATATATCAATTTATTTGATTTAATGAAAGCTGCTGGCCGGTTTGTATGACGTCAGTGACGCAACAGTTTCATCGAAGCCCAAAGCCCTCAAAATGTGACGACAATGTGCTACAGATACAGATATAGCCACACACCGATACAGATACAAAGATACAGATAAGCAGCTGTCAAGCACGAAAAGCGCATGTGCTGTCCTCCGTGTACATAGAATGTAGAAAATCAATAAATTATGGGCTAAGGCCAGTCAAGAGCAAGGCAAACCATTGGCCCTGTCCTGTCCTGCCCGGCGTTTTCACTCAAGGGCGGAGAGAGAGCGCACAACGGTGTGAGCTAGAGAGAGAGAGAGAGAGAACCCATTTTAGTTGCTTTTCTTCATTTCATTCATAAAACTGCGCGTTCACTTTCCATTTTGCTTGCCTTACTCAAGGCTATTTTTAACGCACACCAGCCGGCCGGAAATTGCGTTTTGGAGACAGCGCAAAATATGGCAACTAATCAATGTTACTAACTAAAAAACATAAGAAATTCAACTAAAACAAAATTGAATCAATGAAGACAAAGTAAAAAGCAAAGCTCATTTATTTAACTGCAAAATTTAAAGTGTGTACACACTTTTCTGTTCGATCTGCAGCTTAGCATAATCTATATCGATAACTACTTATAATAGCTTATCGATTAACATTTTTAATTAAGGGTATGCAAAACGAACCCGTATTTAAAATTAGTATACGTCTTTAAATTAAATTTTTTACCAAAATTTTATTATAGCTTATTTTAAAATTAACCAGGACTAATCAAGCCCAGCTTAGCAAATGCTTTAACGCATAAACAGCAAATTGATTGATATTTTTTCATTTTCTTGAGTCAATTTCCAGTCTAATCCATTATGCAATTCAATAACTGAAGCATTAAATTAAAGACTACACTCGATAAGCGGCGTTTTAATGTTATAAGCCTCTGGCGACCTTTGGTTCGCCCACAATTTTAGCACGAAAATATATGTGTAACTTTAACCAGTCCAAAAGTATGTGCTTAACAAAGTTTCTGATGGCGCGACTCACACAAAAAAAATTAAATAAAATGGGAAAATCAATAAGGACGCGAGCGACGCGTGTCCTTGAAAAGTAGGGGATACCAAGAAGTTTTGGCCAAAAAGTCATTCATGAATTCCGAAAGGCATTTTATGAATGAAATCGAGCAGAATTCGAATTCGACCAAAGGGGAAGTAGTCATGCGCAATAAGAAATGGGGATTTCCCCTAATCTAGCACTGACGTAACTACGCTCAAGGTCAGCGTAGAATTTCATTCATAAAACCTGATACGCCCAAAAGGGGCCGTGGCGCGTGTGTAGCGGTAAATTGAATGTAAATGCATGTATGCGTGTGTGTGTGTGTGTGCTTGTTTGTGTGTGAACACGCGCGTGCTTGTTTAGCAGGGAGGTAGATCTGGTTTTGATGGGGATTGGGATTGGTCTGGGTTTGAGGTTTTGTTCTGTACTGCCGCAAAGGGATGTGTATTAAAGGCATGCTATTTGCAGCTTGTTGATTTTTCTACGCGTGTAAACACACGAAACCAGCAAATAAAGCCATTTTCATTCATGAATCCAGGCACATCGAGCAAAGGAAGCACCCAATTTGTTTGCTTTAAGCGGGAAGACAAGTTTGTAGCTCATTCCCCCATCACCCAAAATTGGGTGCACTGACTCATTTATGGGAGACTCAATGCCGTGGGTCACAGGAAATCATTCATTGCAGCCCACACAGAATTCACAAAATATTGCGCAGGCGGTGCGGAAGTTCGGCAAATTTCCGCAACTAGCATTTAATACAAACTTTCGATTTAAAATTATAAATTTTTCTCAAATTGAAATTTAGCTCAAGAAAGTATGCAACACTTGTATTAAGTTCTCTTTACTTTAACATAAGCTTAACAGTTTTCTGCATTTAATGTTATGTTAGCTTACAGTTGATGAACAGCTGTTGTCGTGCTGATCGATTAACGCTGGAAATCGTTAATCTTATCGATAAGTATTATGATTTCTAAACGACTGTTTAATTGAAATACTTTTATTGCAAACGTATTAAGAAAATTATTATTTTTTGAATAAAGACAACTTTACAGAAGTGAACATAATCATGGTCGTAATTACTAATTTAAACAATACTCATAAATCCGTATTTCTTAAGTATATGCACACACACACATAGACATTAATCTAGCAAGTATACCCGACTCCGCGTGGGACTTAAGCGATTTATAATGAACTATATAAATAACCGATACAGGCTACGTTGCATTGCCAGCCACACCGGAAACAGTTGGCTTCTCGTTCAGGCTCTGCATGCCCATGAAGGGCTCCGACTCAGAACGCTTATGGGTGCGCTTGGTCAACTTGGTCTTGGAACGTTCCTGTTGTGCCTTGGCACTGATATCACCGCCACCCGAATCGTTGAGCTGCATGAAATCGGGTTCACTGCGTGCCAACTCCTCGTCCTGGTAGACCTCCTGGGTGCCAGCACCAGGATTCATATTAGTCACCTGCTCATTGAGACAGACGTCGTCCAGATCCACGTCGCTATTGCTAAAGAGCGCCGTAGCGCCCAGTTCCAGGGAATTGGTCACATCCAACTCCTGTTCGCTGGCAGCCTTCTTGGGCGTAGACGTGACCGTGATGCGTGAGAAGTTCAAAGTCTGATCCAACTGAGGCGCAGCAGCGGAGACATTTGCTGGCTTAAATGCTGCACTGGCGTTGGTATTTATATTATTGTTATTGTTGTTCAGTAGATTCACATTGGCTGCAGTAAATCCAATTACAGGCACATTGGTCATGCTGCTGGGCGTGGAGCTATTTCTTTCCGTCTGATGTTCCTTCATCAGTTTACACGCCTTGCCCAGGGCACAAATGGTTAGACAGATGCGCAGACCCAATGCAAACAGATAGGCCAGCAGGAAGAGCAGAAATGCTGCCAAATTGTGAAAAGATACCGCCGTGTATATTGCTTTAATGAGCACCACAGCCAGTGGAAATGGTATAAAGCCCATGCGTCTCGCCACAAGATCGGAGTGATCGGAGAATGCGTGTTTCTGACGCGTCTGAGTCATGTCATAGGCCAGACTGGTCGTGTACTCCCGATAGATGCTCTCAGGCAGCTCATTGAACCTTGTTATAAACGCATGCTTCACCCAATCGATGAGTATCTCGGTGAAGAGCACCGCAAAGCAGTCCGGCAACATAACGCAGAACTGGGTGATGCTCCAGTCAAACTCCTTCATGGTTTGAATCATTACAATGAACAGCAACACTGACAAATGGAAGCGTTCACGAACGTCGCTGCAGGTCAGCTGGAAGAGATTGTTCTTGTCAAACTTCTTGAAGACAGATCCCTTGAGCTCTACAAAATTATTGGATATCATAATGGTGAGCAGTCCCTTGTTGTTGGAGTTCACGGCGACATTTAGACAGGTGGCCTGGATTAATATTTACAAGCATTAGTTTATAGATTAGCTGTTTGGTATATTGATTACCTGGAACATGATAAGTCCGCTGTGCAGGAAGACATAGATAAGCGTGAAGAGAATGTGTGTAAGTACACCAAAGTGTTCCCGCTTCGAATGCTTTGGCTCCGTAGCCGTCCAGAAGAGAGCATCAATAGTGTCCTGTCCAAAGGCGGAGAGCAATCGGTCTCCCACTTCCAGCATGTTGTAGAAAATATACAGCTTGATTATCGATTGAGATTTAATGATGTGGTACACTCGATTGGTGTCCACCAGCAGCATGATTAGCGTCACTGTGATCCAAATGGCACCCTTGAGCAAGTCACATATTTCAGCTGGCGACAATAGCCTTTGACCGCTGCCTCGCAGTCGAAAAATCCGCGCCACAGTGCGTGTCAGCAGTGACCAAACGGCGAGCAGGAACCGCACTGGGAGAAAGGTGTGTATGTAGAGAAAGGAGTCGGCGCACTGCATAATGCCGTAGACCATGAAACGCTCCAAGTCGCGTGGTATTCGCATAAAGCTGTAGATCTTCTGGCGTCGTGCCGAATAGCGTTCCTCATCGTGTTCCAACATGTAGCCGCGTGTCATTTCCACTTTAAAGAAGTCGTAAAAAGTGCTCGTCTCTGAGCCAGCTGAAAATGTAGCCAGATTTAATTAAATCTATACAAGATTTTAAGTTACTTACCATTTTGTAGACGTTGCTGTGCCGCTGCTGCCGACGCCGCTGCCGCTGCAGCTGCGGCTGCAGTTGTTGCCGTAACGTCAACGTCATCCTGTGGAGTTGGCTGTTTGACTTTTGTTAATTTGGGAATATCTTCGTTTTGCAGCTCTTCGATGCGATTCGTATTGACGCTGATTTCGCCGCGAAACCGCAGCTGCCTTTTTGAGCCTCTGGTATTTAGTGAATTATGCATTTAAAAACTTTTTTAACTTTTTTGCAGTTTGCGGTGTTTGCTTTGTCACTTTGGCCAGCCAATTATATTTTGTTTTGCTACGCTGTTTCTATTTAGCACACCAGTGTGTACACATCGATTGTGGGAAATTTTATTATTCACACTGCAGCCCTGGTTGCGGTATTTATTATTGCTATTGTGTGGGCACACTGACAATACGTTTAAGAAAGAGCATCGGATTTGTGTGTTTAAGCTTTTTATTTTTATTAAACAAATTAATTATGGCGGCGTCCATAGATTTAAGCTCGTATCGCGATCAGCATTTTAAGGCAAGTAATTGTTTTAGTCTAGACACGCTTGTACTTATACGCTTCATTCTTGTTCACTACAGGGCTCACGTTCTGAGCAGGAACGCTCTCTTCGCGACTCGTCCACACTTTATGTGGGCAACTTATCATTTTACACAACCGAAGAACAAATACACGAGCTGTTCTCCCGTTGCGGTGACGTTCGCCTCATCGTAATGGGTCTGGACAAATATAAGAAAACTCCCTGCGGATTTTGTTTCGTCGAATACTATACACGGCCCGAAGCGGAGGCTGCCATGAGGTTTGTTCTGTGCTCTTTCGCCCGCCACATCGGCAATTGAAAATCACGATATAATTATGTACATATTGATATTTCAGATTTGTAAACGGAACACGACTGGACGATCGACTGATTCGTGTGGACTGGGATGCCGGTTTCATTGAGGGACGCCAATATGGGCGCGGTAAAACCGGCGGACAAGTGCGCGATGAATACAGAACAGACTATGATGCCGGCCGAGGTGGCTACGGCAAATTGCTCTCGCAGAAGATTGCACCAAACACCGATAACCGCTAGAGAGATAGGAGATAAGATAAACAGATCTGAGCCCCAACTAGATATTAAAGTAAAACATTATAAATAGTTCTTCTAATCGCATATTTTCGTGTATTTCTACATAGCTTTTTGTTTATTCCAATATAAGTATAATTGAATTTTTTGATATTTTGGCATTTGGCCACGGCACTAAAGATTACTTGATTCTGGTTACCTACAAGCGAATATTTGAAGTTGTGAGTACAGCGTCTACTTCTTGCCAATATTGTTAGCCAACGAGCAGCTAAGGCCGGTGCCATCGGGCTCCACATTCAGTTCCTTAACCTCGCCGTTCTGCACGACCATCGAGTAGCGCTTGGAGCGCACACCACCCAATGGTGGAAGATCAATGGTCACGTCCAAGGCCGATGCAAAGGCGCCAGCCGGATCGGCCAGCAAGCGAACCTTGCCCCCTGCTCCGTGTTGCTTGCCCCAAGCGGACATCACAAACGGATCGTTGACAGAGACACAAACAATTTCATCCACGCCTTGATCAGATTTGAGCGAATCCGCCGAACTAATGTATCCCGGCAAATGAGTCTGCAAAAAGTGATTGAATAATTATTGAACAGAAAGTAGGGCTAAGGTCGAGTGTGAAAACCCCTGTACTACACTCACCTTTGAGCAGCCGGGTGTAAATGCACCAGGAACACCAAAGAATATCACTTTCTTGCCATTTGTCAGCTCACTGGTGTTAATCTTGTTTGCTGGCGAATCCTCAAAGAGGTCCACAGATGGCACTTTATCACCCACCTAACAGAGGGTACAGAAAAATAGATACATCGATACATTATTGATTAGATACTTGTCTGTGCACGTAACCTTGATGATGGCCTTGCATCTTCCGCTTTAGTTGATATTAAAGCGAACATATTTGTAATGCTTATGTAATTTACCAAGTGCAGGAATTATATGAGCATTTTTATATGATGCTACAGTGAGTGGTGAAAGTACCTTAACCATGGCTCCAAGTGTTCTCGAAAAAGATCGTACGTTTGGTTTCGTAGAGTTAACAACTCGTTTAAGAAAATTGCACGCCTGCATTTCTGTCTGACACTGACACCTCTCTCTCACTCGCACACCTGCTGTTCAAGTCAATGCAAAAGCATAGGGTTGCCACGCTGTTGCATAAAATGACAACATGTATTAATTAAAACTCAGTCATGTTTTATTACTACAATAATGTTTGGAAACAATCAAATCAAGTACATATATATAGGTTTTTAAGTTTGAAGCGTCAATCAGTTTACAGTGCATTGTCGGCAAATCGCTCCAAATCATCGAGGCTTTGCTCTTTGAGTTTTACCTCAAAGTCGGTCATGAATTCGTTTGTTAACCTTTCGGATTGGGCTTCCGTATAAAATTTTCGGAATGCACGATATATGCAATCACGTAGACCCGGTTTCATTACCACTAGATTAATCTTGGTGCCTTCTTTGATATTTGGATAGGAGGCGATTGTCTGGTCATTGTTTAGTGGTCTTCCGAGCAGAAGAAGCTTCTGATTTGTAGCGGGAATTTGAAGAGCGGCATCTATTTTTTCTTTTACCTCCTGAATGGTGGACGTCGGCGACACCTGGCCAGCAAAATAAAGGAAAGCTTTGATTTAAATAATAATACTTCGTATGACTTTATCTTACGTCGATTGTGCAATCTTTGCCCTTTAGCACCTTTATTGTGATTTGCATGGCAATTCTAACGTTTACGTTCTTAAAACTTAATTATTTTATAAACAAAATAAATTGCATGACAGTGTTGCCATCTGCAACTTAGTGATGTAAACAGTTGACGATATACAAATTCAGCTATGATATTCGATTAAAACCAATGTTATGATTTCTGAAACCTAAGTAATCTGCCAATTTCTTTGAAAACAAAATATGCTAAAAATGTAGTAATTATTAAATTTGTTATGAGATTCAAAATGTGTGCAACATGCTTTTAAATTCTATTGTTGACTCTGCACAATTTTTATCGATAATAATTGAAACTATTTAAATGGCGCTTATTTTAAGTAAACCATAAACTGTTTAATTTCACGTAGCTGTACTAAAATTAAGTATTCATAGTTATTAGTAGTTTATAGTTGAAATAAAATTCAAAAACATGATTTACTTCTACCACCGATTTATCGAAGAAATGGGCTTTCGTTAAATCGAACAACTTTCATCGTTGATTTCCCTGGTAGCTGGTGTTCGTCTGTCTGGCAGCACTATTCCTATTCAGCAGCGACGTTGCGTGAACAAAATATTTTACATAAATAATTAATTGTAATTTAACTAGCTCTTGATGTTGAATGTTTTTGAAAAAAAGGTGAATCTTAATACCCAATTTAAATAAGTCGTGAGTTTCGCGAAAGTCTTGTAAAATTCGCAATCAGAGGAGCAAATTACAGCGCAAAAGTGAAGCGCAAATAATTCACACAGCAATAGCCGTAGCCTCGAGAGCTCGAATGAATTAACGAGAAAACAGTGCGAGTGCGATTGCGAGTGATTTGTGTGTGCGTGTGTTAGAATTCGCATTTTACGTAAAAAGAAAAAGAAGGCGAAAACATCTCTAATCAGCAAAATATTTGATGTTAAATCGTAGCAGAGGCAAATTGAACAAGTTCTTGCAGCTTCTGGCGGTAAATAGAAGGCCCCCTTCTGTCAACCAGTGCCTGCCCAACCCAAAAACGCTTCCCCCTTTTGACATTCACAATAAGCTATTTTTTTTTTTTTTTTTTGCATACATACATATCTATTATTGTTTGGCTTGCCGTTTGCTGCAACTATTAATTATGCATAGTACACATTCATTTTATTTTTATTCTCTCTATTCCCCCTTGTTAGCGAGCAGAGCTGTCGCCCTCCGCGCGCTCTAAGGTGATATATAAAGCGAATGAGTGTTTGAAAATATTGCTCATCTCTTTTATATATATAAATATATTCGGATTGCTCTTAGCAATATTTGTGTACTGTAAAGACCCTCCAATTCCCCCATACCCCCCAGCACCATTCAACATTACTAACAAATATGTTGTGTCCACCACACTTGACGTTCGCATGGGAATAAGATGAATTCTGAGTCTGGCAACTCTGATCGACGGCCATTGCTTCGCAACTTGTTGCTTGCTGTCGCATTGCGTCTGTGTGTTTTGGAATTTGTATTTATTTTCTGCGATTGAATCGTGAAATAGCAAAAAAATGGTATGAGAGCATTTTAAGGCACTCGTAGGAGTCGTCACCTGATCAAAATCAAAAGTGAAACTGTTAATCCGTGGCCAATTGGCAAAAGCCCTAAAAAATCTCAATACATATATGAGAACTTATTAGTGTATGTGTACATGTGTGCATTTGTAGTAGTGTCGGAAGCCGTATGCTTGGACTAATCAAGTGCAACCTCTTGGATATGTTTAGAACCGTTTGGAACCGGATTCGATGTGTTTAAAATCATCGCATGGCATTAATGTGTGACAACTTCGACTTCAGGCCAAGTGCGCATTTCTAGCGGTTTTCCTTCTCCTTTCTTTAACCCCCTTTATTCGCACAAAGTGCTCAAGTGTGTGCCTGCGTGTGTGTAATTGTGTGTTGCGTGTTTCGTGTCCATGTATGTGTAGGTTGATCGGTAAATTTAATGCATGTTGTTGTTGTCATTATTATTATTTTATTATTAGTTTTTTTTCTTCTAATTTTGTTTTTGCTACGTTGATTTTCTTTTCAACACTCCCACAGCGGTGGTTATTGAATTGTGCCTGTAATTGTCAGATACAAATCAATTAAAAGAGAAAAAGACACAAAGTTGAAAAAGAAAAAATTATTAAAAAGGAGAGAGAATTTTGCAAACTCTGATTTGTTGTGTGCGGTTGCAGCTGTTGTTGGGTTTTGTGAGCGTAAGAAAGAAATAGAAGCAGTACAATATAAAGCTGCAGATAAAGCTGAAAGCATATTATGGATAACGACGCGTTAGAAACAGCAACAAAAAGCCCGACGACAGCTTCAGTGGCGGTGCCAACAACGGCAACAACACCAGTAGAGACAGCAGTAGCAGCAACCTCGGCAGAAGCGTCCACCAAAAACGATCAACCAGCCACAAATAACAATAATAACAAAGTCACAACAGCCACTAACGGTATCAAAGAGAATAGCAGTAACTTTAGTACAACAACAGCAACAGCGCCAGCAGCAACAACACCAACATCACCAATCGTTGTGACCAGCGGTCTTGTTGTTACTCCCAACAATAGCGAGGTGAGTAATAAATGTTTCATATTCTATGTTCAAAATTGTGAACTGTCTATACCCCTAGTACTGAATCCCCTTCCCCACTACCCAAATGACGATTATTGTTGGAATGTTGATATCAACATCCCTTCAAGGTTTAATAACGAAACCGATCCAATAGAGCATGTTAAGTAATTGACGTCAATTTTAGAACGAATTTATGTGTTAGTCTAGTCGTCTCCTCGTACTGTAGTCCACACCAGAGCACACTCACACTTAGAGACTTCCTTGTGGCAACAACCTTAACGCACCAATGTGTTATATCTAATCTTATCATCGCCAATACTTTCCCGCATGTATGTACGCACATACATGTATACCTATGCCAATTGATCGATTCCTATTAGATTCTTAATGTTTACCTTCTGAATCTGAAATACGAATATATAAAAATAAAAATCCAATTAGAAATCAAAGTCGAATAAGAACCATCAACGCATGTAATATCACGTACATGTTTGGTATGTGTAGAGAGTGTGCACATTTCTATGTTGGCATTACTGAACTCGTGATTAACACTCGTCTACACCCCCTACAAGCTACAGGCGGCAGCTCGACTTAGACGACAAGGATTTGCACAGAATAAGGTAACAAGGACATGTTTGTATTTTTAATGTGCCATACCAAAAAAGGATTTGAAGCCCGTGTTTTTTTCTGATTTGATTTGATTTGACAACTTTTACAGTTTGTTTTGGTTATTGCTTTTGTTTCGTTACTCTCTTGCTCTCGCGCGCGCGCTCTCCCTCTTTCTCTCTCAATTTGCCCCTGAGAAGAAAAAGAAGCAGCAGAAGATGCGTCCTTAAGACTGACATTGGCTTTGCTTGACAATTGCAGGCTAACAGGACAGACAAGGATAGCACACCACCGCGAGATGCACCGCCGCCAACGCCGATCACCAAGGGTCTGAACCTTTCCACCACACCCCTTGTGCGCAAGGAGAAGCGACAGAGCAGCTCCCGGTATAATGTATCCAAGAATTGTGAACTGACGGCGCTCAGTCCTCTAAATGAAAGTGAGTAAACAATATCTACATATATGTAAATACATACATAGCATTACCTATGTATATGTGTGTATCTACACAATTATGTTAAGTACTGTACATATGTATATGTGTGATAACTATGATATGGTAATTTTGCTGTTACTTTATTTGCTTAAGACGCTCAGCTGTTGACTTACAGTTGTTCGTTTTTTTTTTGTTTTATGTTTATTGCTTTATTTATTTATTAAGCAAGTTCGCAAAGGTCAAGTGAGTGATGACTGTTTTTGCAGGGTTGTTCAACACTACCATCAAATACAAAACAACAACAAAACACAAACACAAAAAAAAAAGCTCAGCCTACACACACACACTCACACATACACATAAACATATGCATTTACGTCAGTTACGGCTGCCTCCCCATTTTTGACACTTGCGCTCTCCCACTGTATGACTCTCTCCTGCTCTTCTCCGTCTCTCTTTGCTGCTCATCAAGTCTATCGCAGTCATTTGTTTGATTTTTTTTTAATGGCTTACCTACTTGCTAATTATTAAACGTTTTGCCATTGGCATTCAAATTGTTGCCTTTTTGGCTTTTTGGCATCTACTGTTATTGTTGTTGTTGTTGTCTTGGTTGTGTTATTAGATATGGGATGCTCTCTTGCAGCTGCGCGCTCTCTTCGGCTTTCTCTCTTTCTGTTTCTTGTGCTCGCCCACGGCAAGGTAAATGTTATCGATTTTTCCTGTTGCCTGCCCTTAGCAAATTACACCGCAGTCGGTGCGACTTGCGGCAGCTCCGCATTAAAAAATCATATTAATTAATAAGTTTTGCACAGCAACAACATTTAACCGCAAGGGATATTAACAAGTTAACGCTTGCCTTTGTTGCCGGTTGTGCCAATACTAATACCGTTACAAGACAAACAAAATTATCAAAGATTTCACAGACACTACAAAAACCGGTTGAGTTCGCTCCATAGAATATATATATTCGTAAGTGTTTTTCTAGAATCCAAATAGAAAAGAAATTGTGAAAAAGTTAATTTCTGTCTGACATCAAATCAAATATACTATTTGTGCATACTATATAGAATCTATATAATTTAGCTAGCAATTTGGCCCTGCCCCTTGTACTATCAAGCAATATTTTTATTGAGTTATTCATTTTGTCAAACACATTTTCATTTCCATATCGTTTTCATTCACATGCATAAACATATATAAATCATAATATCTATATATTGCAATTCCCATTACAGATGCTATATACCTAATTTACGCTTAAAACGCAGACAAGAAACAGAGAAAATTAAATAAAAAACTTAAAAATAATTTGTATAAAAAAAATTAAAGAAAAAATACCTTAACTTTGATAGTGTCGCAATTTTCCTAGTCGTGTTTGTTGTTTGTTGTTGTTAGAAAATACATATAGAGAGACAGTGTGAGAGAGTGTTCGAAGAAGAAGAGGAAGAAGAACTAGTAGCGCAATTAGCAAATGAGAACATTAAGCCAAAGTGCGACGTGTAATTTCATGCAATGCTTTTCGATTGCGCCGCCATTAAACCAAGTGTGGCACTAATGAAATGGTCATCGGTGCTATGTTGCTGACGGGAAACCTTAACGGTCCCAACAAACAGCAGCAACCACAGCAGCAACAGCAGCCACCCATTGGCAACAACAATACAGTTGCAAGTGGTAATCAGCAGTTGCCACAGCATACAACAGCAACAGCAGCGAGAGCAGGGACAGAAACAGGTGGAACAGCAGCAGCAACAGGAGCGGGAGCGGCAGCTAACGCCGCTGGTTACTATGCCCTTGGTGGTGCTGGTATACGAATACCCAAATCGCCCTCATTTCACAGCGGCTTAGATCAGCTCGCTGACGACGACGACGGAGGTGGAGAGTCGGGAGGCCAAAGCGATTGTAGTAATCGATTCAAATTCAGCAGCGTTGAGGAGCTAAAAGCCAAATTTGAATCGCAATCACGTAAAATGCCACTATCTCCACCGGAGGCAAGTGCCGCCAATGTGACAGCAGCCGCAGCAGCGGCATCATCATCGTCGCCATCATCCTCATCGACTAGCTCAAATTCATCTGCATCGGCGCTTTCGTCGCTATCGCAGGCTGCCTCATCCTCGCAAGCTTCTGCGGCAGCTAGCACATCGGCGTCCAGCTCCTTGTCGGCTGTCACATACGGCGGTGGTGCAAATTCAGCTGCAGCTGCACTTATTGCATCCTCATCGCCCTTTGGCTCACAGTCCTCGACATCCTCCTTGTCGTTATCGTCCGGCACAACGAATGCAGCGGGTGGAGCTATGTCCAATGCCAAGAATACGTCCAGCACAACAGCATCGGGCACGGGATCGAGTGCAGGAACGGGAGCGAGCACGGGAGCTGCAGCGGGATCTGGAGCAAGTGGCAGTGGAACTTCGTTGGTTTCCACACTGGCGCAACACTTTTCGGCGGCCACCACAGGATCGGGACTGGGATTGGTAACTGGGACCACAGTCGCCAGTTCAGCCAGCAGCAGCAAGGTTTGCACACACTCTCACACACACACACTCACACACAGCAATACCCACAACAGACACAACAAGAGTTCGTATTCATAATGAATGAAATTCTCTGCTCTCTACTCATTTCATAATATATCGAATCATGCCAATGCAAATCCAAATCCAAACCAATATATACCGCAACAACAATTTCATCTAATACCAACAACAACAGTCACCAGTGAGTGCCGCTGCAGCCATTAAGAACATATTGAATGCCACTAAAAGTGTGGGCAGCAATGCTGCTGCAGCAGCTGCAGCTGCCTCCTCCGCTGGTGGCAGTAACAACACTGTCGCCAGTACCACTAATAGCTCCAGCGTCACCACCGGAAGCAGCAGCAACGGCAGCGGCACCATCAACCTTACAAGCACCAGCGATGTTGACAGCGAGGAGCAGCTGCAGCTGCGCACAACGGTGGCACAGAATCTGGTCGGTGGCATAAGCATTTCCCTGGGCATTGGCCAGCAGCGCAACGGTAATGCGGCGACTGTGGCGGCGTCATCATCATCATCCACCATATCCATATGTACATCATCAGCATCAACAAGCACGTGCACCGCGCAACTACGCCAGAATGGCGATGCCCACATGGCCCACAACAATCTGTCGTCGCCGCAGACGCTGCAACAGTTGACGGGCAGTCCAGGACGCGCACGCGATCGGAATCTGTTTCATTTGCCACCGAATGCATCAACTGCGCTGGCATTGCCGCCACTGCGAGGTTGCTATTGGTTATGCTCCTCCTTTAGCTTCTTAGTAGCTTCAATTATTATTCTTCTTTTTTTGAATTTACTTTATACTTTGTTTCTCTGTTTGTTGTCCACTATTTTCCGTTGTTGTTTTGTATTTGTAGTAGTGCTTACGTTTTTAAGTTAACTATTTTAAAGTTTCGTTAACAATTGATTTAAAACTGTTTTGATTGAACGCTCTCCATAGAAACACCAGCACCGGAGCGAGAGGAGCTGCTGCTGCAGAAGATTAGGCAATGTTGCACACTGTTCGATTTCTCGGAGCCGCTAAGCGATCTGAAATGGAAGGAGGTGAAACGTGCCGCTCTTCACGAGATGGTCGAATATCTGTCCAACCAGAATGGTGTCATCACAGAGATTATCTATCCGGAGGCCATCAATATGGTATGTTTAAATCAATCCCCAAATTCCATTCAATTAATAATAAATTTAATTATTTATTTAGTTTGCTGTGAATCTATTTCGAACATTGCCGCCCTCATCGAACCCAAATGGAGCCGAATTCGATCCCGAGGAGGATGAGCCAACATTGGAATCATCTTGGCCACATTTGCAATTGGTTTATGAGCTTATATTGCGCTTCCTGGAATCACCCGATTTCCAGCCAAATATTGCAAAACGTTTTATCGATCATCATTTTGTATTACAATTGTTGGATTTATTCGATTCGGAGGATCCGCGTGAACGTGATTTCCTTAAGACTGTTTTACATCGCATCTATGGCAAATTCCTGGGATTGAGGGCATTTATTAGGAAGCAAATCAACAATGTCTTTTACAGGTGACTAAATCATAAATTATATATAACTATAAAGTAATTAAAATTCCTTGTTTTTTAGATTCATTTACGAAACGGAACATCATAATGGCATTGCTGAACTGCTGGAAATTTTGGGAAGCATTATTAATGGCTTCGCTTTGCCCCTGAAGGAGGAGCACAAACAATTTTTACTTAAGGTATTGCTGCCATTGCACAAAGCCAAGAGCCTCTCCGTTTACCATCCGCAATTGACCTATTGTGTGGTGCAGTTCCTTGAAAAGGATCCCAGTTTGTCCGAGGCAGTCATCAAGTAATTGAACAATCTATTTATTCCTTGGAACCCACAGTAATAATTTGTTTTTATATTGATATTTGCAGAAGTCTATTGAAATTTTGGCCAAAAACACACAGTCCCAAGGAGGTGATGTTTTTGAATGAACTGGAAGAGCTGCTTGATGTAATTGAGCCAGCTGAATTTCAGAAGGTCATGATACCCCTATTTCGCCAGATATCCAAGTGCGTCTCATCGCCACACTTTCAGGTGGCAGAGCGTGCGCTTTATTATTGGAACAATGAGTATATTATGTCCCTGATAACGGACAACTCACAGGTTATATTGCCCATTATGTTTCCGGCACTGAATCGCAATTCGAAGACACACTGGAATAAGACCATTCATGGTCTCATTTACAATGCACTTAAGCTCTTCATGGAAATGAATCAGCGATTGTTTGATGAGTGCAGCAAAAACTACAAGCAGGAAAAGCAAATGTAAGAAAATTCGCCTTAAAACTTGACTAAAATTTTAGTTAAATAAAATTATTTTGTTTGCAGGGAAAGGGAGAAGCTGTGTCAGCGCGAAGAGCTGTGGCAACAGGTGGAGAGTTTGGCTAAAACCAATCCGGAGTGGACGAAGACGCGACACTACAACGATTGCCTACAAATGTCCGATAGCCAAATACTGTATGATCAATACAATGAGAATTGTGATCTAACCTACGATAAGATTGATCAACAGCAGCTGCAGCAGCAGCAGCAGCAATCGAGGCCGCAAGTTGGCTTAAAGCAGCAGTCAAATCAGCAGGAGCCCAGAGAGGTGAGACAAGCCTTAGCCACACTAACCACACTACACAACTACTAACTAAACACAGTAATGTTTTGTGTGTATGTGTGTACTTATGTGTGTGTTCGTGTGTATTTGGAGCTAATCCTTCTTCAACCACCTGTCTTTTAATACTAATCTAATATAATTAACGATATAACGAACGAATGAGAATGCCTGTTACAAACAACAATAATAATCGCACTCATGTCATGTCATGTCACAGTTATAAATACATGTTTCTGTATTCTATTTAATACATGTCTCTATATATATATCTTTATATATGTGTACTTATTTATTGGTTTATTACACACCTACACTCACACTCGCACACATACATGCAGCACACTATATACACGATCAGCTGAATCTTTACTTGTAAGTTCTAAGATATATCTGCCCAACAACAAAATTAGCTCATAAGTCAACTAACGTTTTAGATAATACTATAGTTACATTTATCTAACAATGGGGCCCAATTATCATCAACTTTGTACATAAATAAGCGATTATCGTTCATTAAGCAGCTCTAAAATCTCCAGTTTTAAAAATGTAATTCAGTTTTTCTAAAAATTATACTAAACTTTCTGAGAAGAGCAAAATTCATTAGTTTTTTTTTTTTTTTACAAATGATTAAAAATTTTATACTTTGTACATAAATAAGAAATTCAATCAGATATTTTAACTGTAGTGCTATCACCTTAAACATTGCTCATCGTTCCTTAAACCAATTTATATATAAGATATTAAAACATTTAGTTGATACATGTATGTTTGTATGTATGTCGTGTGTATTTAAGTAGTCGTGTGCTTAGTATATATCCTAAGTGTGGTGCTACAACAACTAACTAAACCACCCCCAGCACAATCTTTTTAGTCACACCGCTTAAATAACCTTCTAAGATCTTGTAATTATAAATCTGTTAAGTGTCGTGTTCAGTGCTGCCAACAATCGATAAGAAATACAGGGTATTTAAAAGACAGCGAAACAGGAAAAATCTTAACTTTAATTCCAGACTAATTAACAAAAGCTAAAATGTAAAAATTCTCTTTATAAACAATTAATTAATTTAAAAGTCAAAGGAGTTTTGCCAAATTCATGTCAGATCCTACCGCTAACTTGGCAGCACTGGCACACCTATCTATAAGTAATCGTTATTGTAATCGTTATCGATAGAGTCTCTGTGTGGGTTTACGCAAATGCTCGTTTAGAGCAAGGCTAACATTTAAAAATGCTTTTACGTTTGCATTACGCTCCGCTTACTCACAGATTCGCGGGGGACGGAACAAGGAGAAACCGCTGGTACGACGAAAATCTGATCTACCCTCGGATAGTGGCACCGTGCGCGCCCTCATCGAGCACAAGCGACCCGATGAGTACCTGACAACGCCGCCTCCCGATGCAAGCAACTCTTAGGTTCTCCCCGTATGACCACCCTATCAGTCCCCCTTAATCCAACTCCCACCCCACGTTCGCTCGTCGGGCTGGTCCTCACGCTGGCACAGCCACAAATGGTTCTTTTTAGAGTAAACAAACAAACACACACACACACGCATATATATCGCTAAACATACACATTCAAAGTGAAACAAAAAACAGATAAGCAAAAAAAACAAAAATATATATGAATGTCTAATCGATGATTATTATGATAAGGAAGGGGGCTGGATGATGCTGAAATTATTAATGATGATCATGATGATGATGATGATGCTAATGTTACGGATGATAATGATAATCTGGCTGGCGTCTAAATATTATTATTGTTTGTAGCCTTTTCGAGCTTGGCAAACACACGATATCGATTTCTATAGAATTATACATATATGCTTATAAAAATATAAAAAAAAAAACAAACAAATATATACAGTAATACCTACCTAATAAATAAAGAATTAAACCAACCAAAAAAAAAGAAGAGCTAAATTCCTCATCTAAAATCAAGCTAAATGTTTTGCCGCCAAATGCTTCTTAAGCTTTCCACTTCCCAGCTGGGATTACTCTGCGTATACGTATTTATTGCATGATTCTTGCGTTTTAGTTTCTATACTTTCTTGCTACACTCAATTGTTGTTATTTTTTGCATGCATCTAATTAGTAATTGGCAGTTGCCGCATTATCTCTGAATAATCTGGACTCATGTATGCTCTTACCATTTCAGTGAATACGTTACAAATTGTGTACAGTAATTTTGTAAGACGTATATAGGAAAGATCTACCACCTTGATTGAGCATATACTATATACTATAAAACCTACTATATACATACATTAATTATATATATACTACTTATATATGTGTACAATACAATTTCGTTATAGATCTAAATGTAATACTCGAAACATACATTTTCAACCCAACGTTTCCCCATACAAAAAAAAAAAAAAAACGGTATACGAATGTCTAGATTACCCCATTTCGCACCTTAAATACTTAGTGTTCAGTTGAGGAAATGTTGATAGTTAATCTATAGTTTCATAGGTAGCATCAACAGTTATTATAGAACCGAAATGCCGAGCTTATTAACTACTAAACTATATAGTCTTGGATTTGTTCGGAATTTTTTGCTTATCGGGGATAAATTTTGGAGGTATTATTGAAATTCTATACCGTTAAAGTCAAGATTACGGAGTGAATCTTTAGGAAATCGGGGCTCAAACATAATAAATTATAATTAATACTTTATCGTTTAGCAGCTTAATTATACAACTAACTGCTTATACATATGTGTGTATTGTAATTTGTTCCAAACAAATTTTGGTATGTATATTTATATGAGTGTGTATGTGTGTATTTTTGTAGGTATTACATATATATATGTTCAAGGGGACAAAATACATTAAATATATATACATATTTATATGTTTTTTGGGTGGGAGTAACATCGAGTGGTTTCCAAAGTTTTTTTTAAGCAGATGTTCCTTTTAGAATGCAATGTAAGCTGAAACAATTTGTGCTCTACTTAAATGGGATAAATCTCTCGAGTACTCCACTTGCTTCAATTTCATTATTATAGTATGTATAATCGCTTGATCATCGCTAAATACGTATATATATATAATCTCTGGTAAACGGGGTAGGGAAAACACAGACTTGGACTATTACAGCTCGTAGTCAATATTTCAATATATTAATTATATATGTATGTACAAGAATATTATTGGATCCGTGTCGGGGAATAGCCAGGCACAAAACAGTCACTCGATATATGTATACACAAACACTTGAAGAAGTCCTGGTTCCTGGCATGGATAACTTAGTAAAAAAACAAAAACAATTTCCAACTATTTGTCGAATTGTCGTATTGCAAAAATCGGTCAACATTTTTGCCATCACTACCAAGTGCTGTACAGGCCAAGAAATTGAAAGGCTTCATTTAGTTTTAGACACATATATATATATATTTATTATATATAGAGATGTATTTACATATTTTTGGCATAATAATAGACACGTATGGAAAGATAAAGAACAATAAAGAGAGAATTTGATATAAAGAATAAAACACTTAAGTGAAGGTTAAACAAAATTTCCAATAAGGGAAAACGGTGAAAAAATCAAAGTTTTCATTATATATGTAAATATATTTATATATATATATATATGAAACCAAAATTTGCGTTATACAAGCCTATCAAAAACCAAAAGAAATTTGAGACAATTTATAATTAAAGGCATATAAATATATATATATATAAAAAAACATAAACGAAAAGTGTGTAATTTTTGTAAAATTATGAATAAAAGTTAAATCATGTCAAGAAACAGCCTTTTTTAACATATCCATATCATTCTATAAGCTTAAACAGGTAAAGCGATATCATCATTTCACCGGCCCGATCGATCTTAGCATTAAATATTTGACAATATCAGAAAAATAAAAATTAAAAAAAAAACTTAATAGCAAGGAACATTTACAGAGCAGCTTAATTACATTCATTAACACCTATTTACGAAAAAGAGGACGTTTAATATTCATTATTTAGATTTGGCCACTGAGCTAAGTATCCCATATTTTAATTAACTGGAACCTGAAGCGGCGCAAGTCCCCGTGTCTTAATAGCCAGCTCATTGAGATGCTGTTGCAACAGACGTTTATTAACCTTTACCCTGTGCATCAAAAAAAAGGGTTTATGGAATTAAAGGGATTGTGATTTGTTATCATATTCAATACTTACTTGATGATCAGGGAAACGAAACGTAATTTTTCTGCATCACTGATCTGATCAGTGGGAAAATTGGGTACTTCCATAACATTCTTTAGCCAAACAACCATTTCGGCTGGATACTTTTTGTTAATGGCCAAAAATAGATCGGCAAATTTATCCACCTGCTGACGCGGTGTCATATAGCCCACACAAACCATGGCCGTGTGTATGATCTGCTCGCCATTGGCCAGAATAACGTCGGACATGTGTAGATGACTGCGTGACTGCAGCACAAAGTGGGTGACAAACTGTATGCCAGCTCGGATGGGTCCATTCTCTGGTAGCGTCATTGAATGCTGGGCATAATAGATAAGCCGATCGTAGGCAATGGTTTCATCCTCCAGCACTTGGGGTACCTTCTTAATGATCTGCGTCAGGCAGGCAAAGAACATCTCCATGGTGTCTGATATGTTGGAAAAGTTCTGCTGCGGTGTTGTCTCAAACAGCTTAAAGCTGTACATAATAAACTCCATGAGCAGCTGTTTCATCAATGGTTTGCAGCTCTCCTCCTTGTAGAAGATGACAATGGCCTACAGGATAAAAATGCAATACTTTAGTCGTAATCCTTTGAAGAAGTCACCACCCCCACTCACCGTCTTGGATATCTCTAGAGTGGGTGCACAGCAGCGGGTCTGGAAGCTAGCCACAATAAAATAGCACAAATCCTGCAGCATAGGTCGAAAGCTGCTCCTCAAATTCATTATTGCATGCTTCAGTGAGCTACAAGCAGCCTGCGGTACAAATTAAATTATATAATAAAAATGGTTATATATTGGAAATGGGTACAGACCTCTAAAACGTCAATCTCCTCCACCCACAACTCGGCAATCCGGCGGAAAATGGGCATAGTTTTCTGCATAACCAAAAGCACGGGCTGCACACTCCGCATATCCTTGAGCTCATCGTCCAGATCAGTGTTGAGCGAAGAGAAAAGCGTCGAGATCATGTTGAGCCGGAATATAGAGCGTATACGTGCCGATGGTGTCTTCTGTGCTCCAATAGAAAAAGATCCAGCTTAAGTAACGGATTACAGCTGATTGGAATTACTTACAGCGCCCGCTTGGCAAATGGCTTGCAAATCCTCGAAACATGGACTGACTATGATGTCCAGATATTTAGGTATTTGCTCCGGTGGTAATAGACTCATTAGCTTGCCAATGCTAAACATGAGACGCACTGAATCTGAGTTCTTCATGCGACCCGAGCAAAGTGTTGCATGACAAGCATCGAGAAGTGGCTCCGCATATGGCTTAAGCTGCAACTGGCAATCCCGACACAACTCCTTGAGGCCCAATGTTGCCTGAGCCGACATGGTGGAGTTGAGACCGCGCACAAGCAGATCTATAGCTGGCGGTATAAAGGACGGATTATCCATTAGCCAGGCGCAATACGATCCAACTGTTTCGAGAGCTGTGCCCAGCAGTTTATCATTGAGCTTATCATAGGGTATGTCGGAGAGCACACGCATTAGCTTCGGTATCTGGCGATTCTCTTCACCGCCAAAGTGCTCGGCCACCGATTGAAAGGAGTAGATGCAAGCCTCTAGCTTAGTCCAGTGGGTGGGATGGGTTCGCAGCTCAGCAATGGCCTCATCCAACATAGCGGCCAATATCTCCAGTATATAATCATGCAGCACATCATAGCAATACATCTGTAAATGAATATTAATTTTTGCTTCCCGCTAGGTAAATGTGTTTTTGTGTGGAACTTACAAAAGTATCTGAGATGTCTTGACGATAGCAGCGAAAGCATTCAAGATCATCCGAGTTCCATTTGTCGAGGGAACTCTCGTCCGGCTGTTCGGATTTGCGTACAAGAACGGTGGTTAAATGTGCATAAAGCGGTTTGATGTGCTCCCAGCACTTGAGCTTCTCCTCCTCAATGGGCATAGCAAAGACATCGCCCTGCAGCATATACCAAAAGGCCAAGGCCATGGTGCTGCATGATTCCTCGACGGGATATATTCCCGGCTTATCCGTGCACTGTAGTATCTCATGGACCATACGACTCCAAATGGAATTCAATTCCGGATCTGTGGCCGTAATGCCAGTAAGAAATAGACCCGAATGTCGTTCCACAGCAGACACAAACAACATATAGATGTGCACAATAATGTCTTCATTATCATTATCCCGCTTCCATTCCACCTGTGTGATAGGGCACAACGAATCCAAGAACATCTTGATGAGCACCGCCGCTGTCTTTGGATAATTGTGGCAATCTGGTTGCACAATAATGCTGACCATAGCCTTTAGACAGGTTTCGGCCAGCTCGTTCTCATCGGCGGACATGCAGCCCGTTCCAGATCGCATGCAGGGCCAATAACACTTGTTCACCAGCTCCAAGAACACTGCACAGATGCTCACGCATTCCTCTATAGAATAGCCAATATTTCTGCCAAAAATATAAACTTAATTCAAGTACATTACAGGCTATACTCTAAGGTAAACTCACCGTATCCAGACGGTAACACATTTGATTGCACGCAACATGTTGCCATGGGTCTCGGTGTCCCAATCGGTGTTCATTTGCTGCTTCAAATACGTCTCCATCGTCTGCAAGACGAGCGGCACACGTTTGCCAATCTCACCACGCAAAGTGACCCGTTTGACGGATGTATGGATGACCTGCGCCTCCTCGGGTATGCCCAATAGCACCTCCAGCATGATCCAAAGCTGCACATCGGTGCTAACATTTGGTATGCTTTGCCGCTGAAACGTCTGAATGACATCCTCAATGGCAGTGGGCCATTCCTCCAGCATATGCACAATGAAAGCGCTTAGCTAAAGTCCAATCATAATAAAAAATATCCTTTACAGATTTGTTAGTATATTTGCGTACTTACCGCCAAGCATAGCCGATTGAGAACCAATTTGGGTCCAGCTGCGAATTGCACAATTGTTTCCAAAATCTTTTGCTTTAATTCATCGCGATTTTCGGGTGGAACTTCATTCCAATGCTTCATCAACTTCGAGTGCAATGTGATTGCGCCAAAAAATTGCACTTCTTGACTCTGCAAAATGTATGTACACATGTGTATATATTTTTTATGGTTACTGCGCATTAAGATCTCTTCATAAATGTATGTATATATAAATGTGCATATATATGTATATGTGTATAACCTTGCCCAGTTGCATTAGCTGCCAGGAAAATTGCCAAGCCTGTGGGCTGGCCTCGGCCTTCGTCAACCATTCGTGTGTGATTGCCTGCTCCTGGGATGTTGAACGGTAAAAGACAACCACTGCCTCCTCGAGACGCGCAATATCGATGGGTTCGAGATCCATTCTCTTGGATTACGTTTTGCTCAAGTCCAGCAATTATTTGCAGGACTTGGCGTTAATATTTGTATATTTTATTTTGATGCAAAAATTAGCTCTCAACGCCTAGCGATGGCCGACCGATTTTAACGAATCGACAATATCGATAAAAAGCTTCAGCTGCAAGGAATCGATTGTGTGCCATATCGATTGGTCGCACTGTGCAAGCCATATGCGGCCAATTTGATAACCTGTGGATTGTAAATTTAAAAAATAACATTCAGCCAGTAATAATTTCATTATTCATTTCAGTTCTTTAACAATTTGAATATCCAATTATTTTAATACTTTATGCTATTTGTTTGTTTTAAAACTGGAAAGTCAGTTTCCAGAAGCAATACTTGAGCTTATAACTATGTTGCTCTATTAAACGCTTACTCTCGTGATCCACATACAAAGTAAGTACTTCATTATTGCACAATGTGGACATAGCTTGAGCGGAATACTCTTCCGAGTCCGAACTTAACATGCTTCTCTCCACAACGCACCACTTTTGGGTGCACACTCCCAAATTCTGCAGTTCAAGAAGCTGAAATACCTTTTCCAGTTCCTTCTTTTCCACAACTTGTGGCAACACCACACGACATTTCAACAGCCCAAAGTATTTTATGAAACTGCTGCATTTATAAGAGTTAAGGATGCGTACACCTTCTGCAATCCACTCACAAGTCTCATTATCCTCACACAACACCCACACCTGACCATCGTAGGCCGTAATTGAGAGGGCTTCGCTAAAATTGAGGTTTCCGCAGTTCCGGGAGGATTCAAATAGTCCATAGAAGTGCTCAATTAGAAGACCAAAATCGGATTGTTGGTCATCAATGTCCTTGTGTATAACCACAGCATACCTGCGCTGTTCCGGCTTCATGGCAGCGTAGGGAGCTGCTGCTTTCTCATTCAGGTTACGACGTGACTCCATTGTAGCAATATTTGTAGATGGAACTATTGGCTTTGGTGCTTTGAGTTCGACAGCTATAGTGGGTGCCGGATCAGAAATGAGCGGAACATGTTGTGCAATCGGAGCAGGCACCGGAGCAGGAACTGGAACAGCGGCAAGATCAAACGTAGGCTTAGGAACTGGAGACGGAGCAGGCACTGGTATTCTTGTCTCTGAAACCGATGATTCGCGTTGCCTATTTTGAAACAATTCAGAAGTATAACGTGTCTATGTGAAAGTACTTAACACACTACCTCTTCACTGGAGAGTTTGTTGTTTGGATTATTTTGCGTTTGGAACTTCTGGAATGCCTGCTTGAGTCACTGCTGCTTCTACTCCTATCGGACGAATCCGTTTCGGAAGACGATGATTGCCACGATGCATCCGAGTCCAGTTGCTCAATATACGTGGGCAATTGATCTATGGGCAACCTCTTGACGTTCGATGGCTGGCTGAAGAAGTTGCTCTGGTTGTCGCTTTCGTTCTTGTTGTAGAACTGCAAAAAGCAGAAAAACTTATCGTTGCTATATAATGAAATCGCAGTACCATTGATTTTTTCGCCATCAATTTCTCCGAGTACAAGTTTGTCTAGCTCGTCATCGTTGTCCAATATACGATCCATACGCCGGATTTCTTGCTCATCCGCAGGTATATTAATAAATGATTCTATATTGGATTTCAAATCAAAAATGGTGGCCTTATCCTCTATGCTGAAAATGAGAGGATTCTACGGAAATACAGTTATCATTGATCAAATGATTAATTTTTTCTTGACTAAAATATACTTTTGATTGGCCAAGATCCTCCAATTTAATTTTTACAAACATTATTATACTTTCTTTGAAAATGTGCAATGTGCTCTAACCAAATTTATAAAAAACAGTTACAATCAAGCGTTGCCACCTAATGCCAGTTTTTTGCATACGCCAGCTGTGGTTGCCACTGTTCAAGAATTAGGGTGGACAGCGAAAGCAATTAACGATTGCAACACTGGCAACCACACGAGCTGGTGAACGGAATTTCATGTAAACAATATTTTTAAGTTGATATTAATCAAAGAAAATGGCAGCGCATAAGCGCATATTAATTATTGACAACGGTTCCTACGAATGCCGCGTCGGCTGGCATGACAGCAAGGAACCAGACCTACGCTTTCGCAATGTTCTCACAAAGCCACGAAAAGATCGAAAAAAAGACAACCAAGCGACAACGGATGGTCCAGGAACAAGTGCCTCTGTGGAGGATACAAAGAACAATGGAGAAATCCAAGTCGGCAACGACATCACCAACATCGAGGCGGTGCGTGCCCATCTAAAGTCACCGTTTGAGCGCAACGTGATTACCAACTGGAACCATCAGGAGCAAATATTTGACTACATATTTACGAAAATGGGATTCGAAGGAAAGGATAGAATTGCACATCCAATTGTGCTCACCGAAGCACTGGCCAATCCCAATCTGTGTCGCCGCCAAATGAGTGAGCTTCTTTTTGAATGCTATCGTGTGCCTGCCGTCTCCTACGGAATCGATGCACTCTATAGCTGGCATCATCATCAGCAAGATCACAAGAGTGTCTCCGATGCTCTCATTATATCCTTTGGTTATAGCACCACACATGTGATTCCTGTTCTGGACGGCAGAATGCAGCTGGATAACGTCCGTCGATTGAACGTTGGTGGCTTCCACATCACCAATTATCTGTTTCGATTGATGCAGATGAAATATCCAGTGCATCTAAATGCCATTGCTAGTCGCATGGAGAAGCTCGTCCACGAGCACTGTCACATCGCCCTGGACTACATGGAGGAGCTAACGAAATGGGCCCAATTGGATTACTACGATTCCCATGTGATGAAAATTCAACTGCCCTATAATCCGGTAACTGCCAGCAATGCTTTGCTCACCGCCGAGCAGAAACAAGAGAAACGACGGGAGCTTGCTCTTCGACTGCTGGACATCAAGAATCGTCGTGAGCGTGAGAAGCTACAAGAGGATGAGGAGCATCTGCAGCTCCTGCACAAGCTTCGGCAGCTCTATGAGACGCAGAAATTGCAGAAATTTGAGCGAGCTCTGCAGCAACAGCAGATTGCTAATCTGGAGGAGTTGGACAAGCTTATGGGTACATTGGGTGCACGTATAAAGCGTATCAAGGATCGTGCCACTGGAACGCCACGTCCAAGTAAACAGCAGGACAAATTGGATAAGATGCCAAAGCCGCCCGAGGGCATGCCACAGACTCAGTGGTTGGCTGAGCTGCGGGAGAAACGAGAGGAGCTGGTGCGTCGCAAACAGGCGCGACAACAGCAACGCACGGAGCAGGGCAAACGGCATACACATGCTGCTCAGGAGCGCATGAGGATTATTTCAACGCTAGCGAGGAGCGAGAAGCGGCGTAAGGTTAACGGTGGCGACGAGGAGGACGATGGCTTCGGCATGAACGACAACGACTGGGATGTGTACAAACGAATCAATCGTTACAACGATGACAGTGACTCGGATGCGGAGAATGAACAGATGCTTGAGTACGAGAAGATACTGAATCACTATGATGCCAACATTGATGATAGCCAAAACGCCGCGATGCAGGCACTGATCGCTGCCGAGAACTATCAACTTCACTTTGGACTGGAGGAAATCCGTGTGCCCGAGATTCTCTTTCAGCCGAGCATGATTGGTTGCTCAGAGATGGGTCTGGCGGAGCTCATTGAGTTTATACTAAAGCTCTTTCCTGCCGACGAGCAGCAGCGTCTAGTGGATCATGTCTATTTAACGGGCAGCTGTGCCCGGTTCCCAGGTCTTAAACAGAGATTAAACAAAGAGTTGATGGCAATGCGTCCGTTCCAGTCAACTTTTGCCATCTACGAGTCGGATGATCCCACTCTGAGCGCCTGGCTGGGTGCTTGCCTGCAGGCCAGGGATCCAAACTTTGGCGATGCACTGACAACGCGTTCCCTGTACGAGGAACATGGTAGCGAATACTTCAAGGAGCACAGTGCAAGCAATTTGTATAATCCTACACCAAAAGATTAGCCTTTATTGTAATAACAAGAATCTTGTGACCAATAAAAGTAACTAGAACTAAAATAGTAACTCGGTTACATCGTTGCCAAATAACAGATTCCAGGACTTTGGTATGGTTAGCTTGAAGCTGCCATCGCCACCATCCCGAAGCTGAAGGAAATCCTCGCACAGCTCGTTCAGCTCACGAACAATCAGTGAGGCATCTGTGGAGTTGTCACCTTCCAGCAGGTAACGGAACAACAGCATCACAGGCACCTTGTTCTCCTCAAATGCCTTGTACAGCTGCAGAGCGTTGCCACCTCCAAAGATGTTTTCACCAGTGTGCTCCTTCCACTTCACTAAGGAGGCATTTCCTAGCTGGGCGGCATGCGACTCCTTGAAATTGTCACTAGCACGATATGCCCACGGCGAATCCTCGATCACACGTCGCTCAAACCCAAAACTGCCACTGAGAATCACCACACGACGAGCACCCTGCAGCAGTTCCACAAGTTTGTTTTGGAAGCATTTTGTGTGTCGTGCTATGAGCGGTGCACGGAACTGTATGACCAGCAGCTTATCCTCCGTCGATTCGTAGAGCTCGCAGGAGGAGACACACTCGTTGGGTTCATGTTGATAAGCCGAAGGTCCAAAAACCGGTATCAAAGGCTGGATGGGAAAGGCTTCCGATGCGTTTGAGCTTCTTGGAGGCAATCAACAGGTCACAGGCCAATTGTGCTGCGTTACCCACACAAATGCTGGGTATGATTACCGTGTAATTGGCCACATCAAGCGTTTTGGATTTATTTTTAAGGAATAGCATTTTGAACTGCTTTGGGGTTCTAAAATTAAAAGTCAACAAAATATGAAAGTAATGTAGCAGTGCTGTGAAACGACAAGAGTTTACCGAACTGAACTATATGAACGAACAATCTGGGATGCAGTTCGTTCATTCACTCTTGTGAATCATTCAATGGAACTGGTTCTAAACGATACAACACAACACTAAAGCAAATGCAAATGCCCGGCTCCTAAAGATTCGCGCATAGAAAGATGTCCAACTCGGTAAATATATCGGTGGAAACGACGTGCGAGAACCAGATTCGTGAGATTGCTTATGATGGCACCGAGCTATACCAACCGTGAGTGCTGCTAAGAAAAGCCCAAACAGTATGTGAATTTTTCTCAACATCCCGTTTGTTCCCTCAGGCCACCGACGCTCTCGGAGAGTCTAGCAAAGTGCGCGGCACGCATAGATTTCAGCAAAACCTCACTGGATGATCTTAAAAAAGAGGAGAAGTCAGCCGCTGCTGCCGAGGAGGAAAGCAAGGAGGCCAATCAATTCCAGGAGAGCCTTTGGCCCTGGGATGCCGTACGCAATAAACTGAAGGATGCATACACTGAAATCTGTGTACTCTCCGACGTCATATCCATTGCGAAAGATAAACGCTATTTAGTGTTGGATCCATTGCTAGAGGAGGGCGATGACACCAAACCTATTGTACAGGTCTATAGCCGCAAGAAGGCCATTTCACAGGCTGCCCAGGTGCTCCTGGGTGGCGCGGAACGTATAAGAAATGCTCACAGTGAGCAACGCAGTCGCAACGTGTCCGATTTTCACATTGAGCTGCTGCGTCTGCGTCAGAACTGGCGGCTGAAGAAGGTGTCCAACGGCGCTATCATAGGTGACCTGAGCTATCGAACAGCGGGCTCCAAGTTCGGCATGAGTGGCACCTTTGAGGTCACCAAGGCAGAGGATGCGCTGGACGAGGAGAATGTCGGGAGTAGCACAGGCGCCTCGGCAAATTCCAGCAGCAGCAGCAACAATGGTATGCAGCTCAAGGCTAGCTCCGCTCTGCGTGTCATTGTGCCCGCTGAACTGCAGGGCGTTGCATACATTAAAGTTATTACCCAGAAGGATCAAGAGGATTTATGCACAGCACAGGTAGGTTCATTCAATTTCACTTGAATTCTACATTAAATGTGGTCATTTATAGGTGAATCTTATGGGACATGGACCCAATATTACTGCTCAGGTTGGTGTTTGGCAGAAAACGCTGGAGTTTGCCCAGAACGTGCTCTTTTGCAAGGAACTGTTTGCCCAGCTCGCGCGGGAAGCTATCCAGCTGCAAGCTCCGATTCCACATGTTGTCATTGGCAACCAAATACGCGCCACGCTGCTACCGAACATCCAGTTGATCATATCGCTGTGCCACTCGACTAGCTTTGATTCCAACCAGCCGGCTCCGATCAATGACCATGATCATGTGCTGGAGCACTCGCTGCATCAGCTGCTGCGCGAAGTGCACTACAAGAACTCACATCACCCGTTTCCGCATCCAGCCAGCGCTCCTCTGGGGCCCAGCAAGAAACGTATGCTGGCTGGACCCACGGCTGCTGACCGTGATGCACTGCTGGACATGACCAAGACCCAAACAATACTCGAACAAATCATTGCACAAGCTCAGCACATCTTTATGCGAAAGCGCACCCAATACGTGCTGGACACGCTGGCACGCGATGTCAAGGATCCGCAAATTGTATCCCACTGGAATGCCATGAATAGTCCGACCATGTCCTGTGTGAAGATTAACATTGTTACACATGGCTATGATGCCATCGGACGCACCTCGCTGGTCATTCATGTCAAAGAGCGTTCGCTGAAGTGCATCTGTCGTGATGGACGCGTCATGCGACTATCCTATGAACCACAGGAGCTACGTGATCTTATACTCTGCCAGATCAATTCACATCAGATCAGCTGCTTGGTGAGCCTGGCACGCTGCATGGCCTGGACGGTGCTCTCGAATAGCAATCATCTGGGCATTGGCAAAGTGGAGCCACTGGGCAATGCCAGCTCTTGTTTGCTGGCCTCTCCCAACAGCGATCGCATGATTGCCGTCCAGATACGTTGCGATCCACAGATAGATGTAAAGGTTTATATAGCACGCAGTCCGCGTCCAGACTTCTTTCCGAGTCCGCTGGTGCCGGAGAAGTTCTGGGAGAATCTAGGTGGCAATTTCAAGGAGGTAAAACCACGATCTTTTCCCAGAGATTCCCACAGTTTTTAACTGACTTATTTACAATTTTTTAGGTGCGATTCGACAAGATTGAAGGCAAGAGTTTTCTGAACAAAATGGAATTCCTGATGGCATCGCTGACCAGCAACACGGCATGATATGGAGTACAATTAAGTTATCTAGCATATTATTATTTATAAGTAAGCAAACAGTATAAATATGTACACAAAGATTCAGGAACAATTAAAAGACGTCATGCCCCAAAATGACACCATACTCGTGACTGCCGTTGACTAGCCGGATGAGGATGTGGCTGTGGCTGTGACTGCTGTTGTTGCTGTGCCTGCAACATGCTGAATGTATCCTCTAGCGAAACTATATTAGCCCGATTCGTGCTCTAAGCGGAAAATCATTTTATTGCCCAATTTAAGCAGCTGCCAAATTGTTAACTCACCCAACGCTCTAGATCACAGAAGCTAATGTCATAGTGCTGGCCACTATTAGACTGACTGGTTGACTGAAGCAGCACCTGGGGCTGTGCCACACGCAAGTAGAGTCCTCGATTGGTAGAGAACAAGACTGGAACACGCCGGGCTGGAGCCGAACCGGCACCATTGCCAGCTCCAGCAATTTGTCGATATGTGGGCAACGTAGACGTTGGCTCTATGACATTGATAGCTTCACTAGCACTTGCGTTGCGTGCCCAGCCTAGGCAGCTGTGGAACCAGGACGCCACTTTGTTGCATTGACTACACTCAAGTAATGTGAGTTTGCATTCTCTATGAATAATACTATTGAAATGCAACGTTTTTTTGTTATTATTGATTTTACTGCAGGTGACGACTACAACGGGTAAGCTATCAACACTGTGTTCGGATCAGACAATGTAATTAGCTCTCATGTGGATTTTTGTGTAGTACCTGGTTGCCCCGGTAACCCTTGTGTTCACCTCCATACACAGTCGCTCAATTAACTCATTTCCCCTCAATCAAAACTGTGCGTGTGCCACGCCAATATTTGTCTTACTGTCGGTTATTTGGGCTTGGATTTGGCTGTGGATTGGAGCTAGAAGGGGAGTCAGGGGTAGTGCACCCAGTTCAACCCAAAATTGTGCAATTACAGAAGTAACAATCAGAGATCTTTGATGAGATTTATTAACAGAATGAGCTCAAATTTAAGCGCTATTTAATTGACTTTATCTAAATATCAAATAACTCTATTTTAATAAGTAACTAAGTATAATACCAGTCACTAAACCTACTTTGTGTACCATTTTCAGCATCGTAACTTTTGATCACGACGATCAGCTAGAGTTAATACCATTTTTGATTATAAACAAATTAATCAAAATCTGAAAAAATAATTTTAAAAAATTTAAATTAACTGTAAAAAATAAAGAGTTTAATTTAAAATATAAAACACATTTGTTGTTTACTTTTTACAAATATTGTTTTAAAACTTTATTTCATTTTATTATTATATTGTTGTTTTTGTTTCGTGTTGTGTACTTGTAAATTGTATAATTAACACTAAAATACTTATTTAAACATAATTTTTATATATATTTATATATATATATATATAGATTTTTTTTTTGTTACTTTTCATTTAATATTTATATTCAATTGGGGATTTTGCAATTTTTTTTATGTTTTCGATTTTTTTTTTTTAAGTTTTGCTGGTTGGTTGAAATCTTTTATTTTGTTGCTGTTTCTTTTGTTTGTTTAATAAACGCCACATTACATACATTTATTTAATTATTTATTTATGTTTCCAGCAATTAAAACGCTCAAAACTTAAAGCGTTGCAGATATTAATAATAATAATTTTAAACTTAAATACTATTTAAGTTTTTGCGCTTTCGCATGCTCATCAATTCTATAATTATAATAATAATAATTCATGTCATCAATTTGTTGCTTACATATTCTCAAATTCCGACACATTAAACATATACATACAATATTTAAAATAGAATTTCTTTTATTTTATATATTTGATTTATTATTTTTTAATATTAAATTATTTTATCAATTGATTTGTGGTTTATTTTTTATTTTTTATTTTTAATGTAAGAATTTCATTTTGATTTGTTTTTATTTATTTTTTAGTTTAGTTTAGATTTTGTTTTTATGGATTTTACGCTTATAAATTAGCATTGAAATCTAAATTCTACGGATTCTTTGTTTTATTTCTTATTTAATGTGAATGTGCTGTGTCGAGAAAAAGATGCAAGCACAGACATATACTATTATTATTTTAATATTATTTATTTATATTTATATATAAATTTAATTATATATGTGTATATATGTATATCGTGTATATACAATATACTTTATGCATATTATTATTAACATTAGCTGCGCAGCCACAGCCAACATTAACTAACTTTTTTTGTACAGCATTAAATATTATTTAATTTAAGTTTTTACTTTAACCCTTTTTCGCTCAGTGTGATATTTGCAAATTAACTGTTTCTTTTTAGGTTAGGTTTGCTACATTTTGTTGCCTGCTGCCTTTAAGTAGTAAATAATTAGTATATACTTTTCTTTTTTCATCCTAATTCTTAGAGTTATATGCGTAGCTATTTTTTGCAATAAATATGTGCATACAATGCGCCACAATTTCTGTATATAAGTATTTTATATAATATATATTTTTTTAAATTATTTCGCTGTCCTAATGCACAATGTCGACATCAAAGGAATTTTTTTTCAGAAATCGAAACAAGTGCATGAAAATTGTTGTTGCCGTTATTCTTCTTCTTCTCCAAACAAAATATTGGATAAATCATAAATCATATATATATTGCTCGATTTTACCTGGCACCCATTTTTAAATGGGCGGCAGTTGAAGGAACTTAATTAACAATTTGTTTTGTTATTATAAAATATAGTACAAAATAGAAGTACATTTACACAATTCAAGAAAATATTAACTACAAACAACAACAAGACGAAGACGACGACGACAAAGTGCAAAGAAGTTTACAATTTGTATTTTTTTTTTGTTTTCGCTTTTTTTAAGAAACACAAAATTAAACTCAAACACTAACACAAACATACACACACACACACAAATAAATACTGCCATTGTATGCAATTCATATATGTAAATGCATTTATTTGCGCGCGTGTGTGTGTGTGTGCGTTGCGTGTGCTACCGACTACATATACATACATGTTTAATAATGCTAACTATCCTCCTCACTCCTACTCCCTATCAACCATATTATAAATATTTCATCTTTCTTCTCATCTCAACTCCTCTCTCTTCATTTCATTCGCTTTTACATCCTCAAATGTTGTTGCGCCTTTAAGACTTGCTTAACAAAAAATTCTTGTTTGCCGTTCTCACAGTTTCTACAATACAATATTATTAATAATATTTATATACTTAAGTATTATGTTGTTATATATATGTATATTCAAATATATATATATTTATATTAGTATATGCAAAAATCACACAAACAGAAAATGTACATAGATGGTGTAGCTATTAAATATTCCATTTAATGCAAAGCGCAAGTAAAAACTGTTAAATTGCTAAAATTAGTAGACAGACTGTGTGTGTGTGTAAATGGAGGCTAAAGTTTTGACTTGTTGCAACTAAACTAATCAAAAGACTTTGCTAAACTTAACGTTGTTGTTGTTGCATTTAACATTACATTTAAGTATATTTGCTTATATTTTTGTTTGTTTTCTTCATGTGTGGATTTCGATTTTGTTTATTGCCATGCCTTGACATCCACAAGCCGCTGGCGTTGCCACCTGTTCGCATTTGCTGCCATTTTTAAACGGTTCTGGTAGCATTTAAAATTGGAATTTGAATGTTTATCGAATATGTTATTTTTTTTCTTCGCTTATTATTTGCTGCTGTTCGGTTTACAATTTTACATATTTGCCATTGGCTTTTTTTTTTTCGTTTGTTTTTTTTTAAGACTATTACATATAATAATAATTACTTTACTTTATGCTTATGTTTCAAGGATTTTTCACTACCGTGTATTTAGAAATTGAGTTCCTTTGCAAAATGCGCTCCAGTGGGCACAGTCGGCGGATTGCCAGATTGGTTGTTGTTGTTGTTACTGTTATGGTTGTTACTACTGTTACTGTTATTATTGTTGTTGCTGCTGCTACCGCCGCTCAACAAAGTGGAGGCTGCTGCACCAAGCGCCGCAGCTGCAATGGATGCAGCTGTGGAACTGCTCGTTCCAGTGCAACTATTGGATGCGGCAGCGGCAACTACAGCTGCTACGGCAGCTGCCACCGTATTGAGATGTTGCTGCTGATGCTGGTGATGGTGATGATGTTGTTATGGCATAAAGTAGTCCGGATGATCTGTGTCTTTCTCAAACCGTTTGGCCTCTTCGTGCATGCTCTCCTTGATCTTGAGTATAGCCGCCGATTCAGTTTGATCGTTTTCACCTGGACCGCCAAAACCACCTAGATTGTAGTCACCCATGCCGCTGCCGGAGTCTTCACGCGGCGTTCCCGGTCCTCCATTAGCTGGTGAGTTTTTCATGCCATCGAGACCAGTACCGTCGGGACCACCGCCTCCGCCATTAAGTACCGGGCCCATCGAATTTGGACCGCCGCCCATTGGGCCCATGCCGCCGGGACCACCACCTCCTCCGCCGCCATCAGGACCACCGCCCATTGGAAATTCTGGTTTCATCAGTGAGTACATGCTATCGCCAGGTCCACCGACCGGACCGCCTTGCGTATTATCTTGCGGTGAGGGCATGATGGGCGTTCCAGGGCCAGGTGGGCCGTTCGATCCGGGTCCAGGTCCATAGTTACCAGGCGATGACGACGAGTATGCATTCATTGGAGCTGACGCATTTGGCTGCCATTGTGGCGGTCGCCCGCCTCCTCCGCCCATACCCATGGGCGGCATCCCGCCTGGTCCTCCGGGTGCCGGTCCACGCATGCCACCAGGTCCGCCATAGCCCATGGGACCCATGCCAGGACCACGTGGCGGATTCATACGTGGATTCATTGGACCCATGCCGCCACCAGGTCCAGGTCGTGTTGGATCCATGCTGTTGGGCATCATGGGCTGTCCGGGAGGGCCATTGAATTCATTACCCATGCCCTGCATACGCACGCCGGGTCTTGGACCACCGGGATACCTTGGTCCGCCCATGAAAGGCGGCTGACCTGGCATCATCTGCGATGGCGGCGGCTGTGGACTTGATGCGTGCGTTGGCGGCGACGGCCGCATTGTCGAATTCGGGAAAAAGTTGGGTCCCATCGGACCACCGGGTCCCATTGGACCGCCATCACCACCAGGTGGCATCTGGCCAAGCGGACTGGGCGCTGGGCCACCAGCGTTGTGTGGTCCGCCGGGTCCAATGCCATTAACACCATAGCCGGAGCTCACGAAACCATAATCGTGGAAGGCTTTTGCCTCTGAGCTATGATCGCACTGATCACGACGCTCCGGCGCTGCACAGTACAGATCCCAGAAGACACACCACCAGGTGTGCAGGAATCCCGGTGGTTCCCCCAACGTTATGTTCTTCTCCCATCGGATCTCGGAGAGGAATGTCTGTGCCGCCTTTTGGGCGCCCACGTGCAATAAATACTCATACACATACAGCGCCAGCTTTTCTCTTGCCTGCGCGTCTGACGGTACGGCGGATGTCTTCGATTTTCCGTACATTCTGTCGTTTTGTTGTTGTTGTTTAGGCTGTGATGTTTTTTTGTTGGTGTTGTTTTTGTTGCACTTTTCGCGCTTATTCTGATATTGTTGCTGCTGTAACTACAGTTGTTACTGTTGTAGTTGCACACGCTCTCTACACTTTTGAGCTCGAACTTCCACTTCCACTTTATTTAAATTTTTTGTTGTATTTTGTTTTTTTTTTTTTGTTATATTATGTACTTTTGTGAGCGGCGACTCCTCTACGCCTTCTCCTTCCTCTGCGGCTGTTGCGCGCTCGTTTTGCTTTTTGGTTGCTGTTCTTTCCTCTTCTTATTGCTCTGTTGTTGCTGCTGCTATACTGCTGTTGTTGTTGTTTTTGTTATTTTATAATTGGCGCTCAGATCTCGGGCTGCTCACGCAGCCGTTCTCCGCCGCTCTATTGCTTCCACCATTTTGATATTTTATTGTTTTTATGTGTTGTTTAACGCTCGTTCGTTCGAAAGCAACAAAAAAAATCACTTTATGCCTTCTACTTTGATTTTTACAATAAACTTTTAGCGCGCTGCCTTGACTTGCTGCTGCTCGCTGTCGCCACTTCTTCGTTTTACCGTTTATTTTTCTTTTTTTCAGGTATTTTGCCTGATTGTTGCTGCTTCTTCTTGCACAACCACTGAAAACAGAAAAAAAAATATATAAGCAAAGAGAGCCAAATGAGTGAGTATGCGTGCGATTGTATACGTCTGTGTATGTGTGTGTGTTGCAAAAAGTGTATGTGTATGTGTATTTGAGTGCGGCTGCGGCTTGAGCGCGTGTGAGAGAGAAAGAGAGAGGGAGCGCGCGCATTGTCGACAAAACGGCACAAGTGCTACACTACCAACCAAAAGAAATGGCACACGTGACAACTGTTAATGCAGCACTCATAGCAATATTTTGAAATCTCTTAATAAATAATAGCATAATTTTAAATATTATTACCATGGGACACATACAATACGAAAAATAGGCAATGAATGTGAATTTTTGATTGACAGTCCAGGCGTGCGCTGACTTTCGACACTGACTTTAGTGCGTCGTTTGCTTATATGTATGTTCCCCTATTTGCTCACCAGGTGAGTGAGTGATGCTCAGATTGTAGGTTGGAAAAGGCAAGGAACAGAACAGAAAGCAGCGTAATCTGCTGCTACTGCTGTTGCTGCCGCGCGCTGACTGTCAAATGCTTATATTCAAATCAAATTTCGTGTACACTGTCGTGTACAGTGGAGCAGCATCATAGATTTTACGTTTTATTGACAGCACACTGACACAAACTGAGAGCGTGGCGATAATGCCGCCAAGTGGGGGGGCAGGTGCATTGCAAAATGTACAACAGTTACTAGGACAGGAAACTGAAAGAGCGTCGCTTTAGCGATCTGAATGATGTTTACATAAGCAATATCTCTATGGTAAAAGCTATTACTAAGGAAAAATAATTTTTGTTTGATTTTTTCTATCGTTAACGACTGAACACTTGCACTTAAATCAATTGCATGCTCAGATTCATTATAATCATAGTTTAAATGATAGTTTTTTAAAGATTTTTTTTTTGATAATCACGCTCATTTGTAAATATTTTTACTATGTTGTTTTGAGGCCTGGCTAATTGACGCATTGTACAGGTAAAAGTTACTTGTAGTTGTTGCTTCACTGTCATTGGGACCTGTTCAAATTTGACTACATCACGATTCGCTTGGCAGCTACACTTTACTATAACCATTACTGCTTTCTTCTGGGCTGATTTCGTTGTTGTTGTTAATCAACAGCAGAAGCAGCAGCAGCATTGTAGCATGCTGGGCTTCTTCTATGAGGGGCTAGAAAATACCGGTCGTCGACGCTGGCGTCGCCCAAACAGAAGTAAGTATGTATGCACATTGTATTACACTACATACGATTCTATGAGATAGCATTGTTGCTGCTGTTCACTAGACAGGAGAAGACAACAAATTCAAGTAAGGTATCGTTGAAGACGTCATCAAAATTTGTACGCGGGTTTTCTTTCTCTCACACATCGTTCTACATATCACTATACAAATTGTCATCCAGCCACTCACAGAAATACGTAAATTTGTAGTGTTAAAAGTTTTTTTACTTAATATTGATGTTTATATTGTTGTTATTATAGTTGCTGCTTCATACGCACCTTGTATTAAACTATTTTGTAGATAAATTATGCATATGTATTGTATTATGTACTTGAGCTGCTTTGGGTGGCAAATGTTTTTATTGTTGTGGTCGCTGCTGATTGCAATTTTATCACAAAATCAACAAGAGAGGGCGCTCACAACGAATGGTAGAGACAGGGATGAGAGAGAACAAAATACGGAATTTTATTACAATTTCATTGATTTTTCGTATTTGCGGCGACTCATATGTTTTCGCGCAACATATATATATTTATATATATAGATATATAACTGTTTATTATTAAACCGCGCGCCTGTCGACTTTTTGCACCAATTCTCAAAATTGCGTTTGTATTTGCATTTGCATAAGTATGTGTGTTTGTATGTGTATGTGCGTGTGTTTTTAATTTCTTTTCTAAACACACTTTTCGCCTCGTTTATTGTTGTTGCTGTAATTTTTGCAAGTTTTCTCTTTACACACTTTTCATTCACACTGCGCTTTGTCCGTGTATTCGTCGTCGTTGTCGACGATTGCTTTTACTGCCTTCACTGCTGCTTCTTCTTCTTCCACTACAAATCGGCTCTTTTTTGCCTGTACGACCAAATTTTCACGGCGAGTTTTTGCGTTGAAATACATTTTAAATGAATTTCATTTCATTGACAAATACTATGTTCACATTTTCACTTTATATAATTAATAACCAATTAGATTTTTACACAGCAAATTATTTGTATAAATATTTTCACTGCTACAAGTTGCGCTGTCGTCGTCGTCGTCTTCTCGTCGTCGCGTTTCAAATGGCGAATGTGGTGGGAAGGAACGAACAAACCAACACTTTTCTGCTCATTATTTTGATAAGTGCTTTGCGCGTAGACACGATAGTTGGCCTGCTCGCACGCACATTACTAATGTTGGGTTGCCAGACTTGTAAAAACAGCGAAATATTTACGTTTTCTACATAAAATTATGGTTTTCTTAGTTAAGGGCTTAAAGTGAACATATCATAATATAATTGATGCATATTTATAATTTTATAAAAATTAAATTCGTTCTAAATTTAAACAAATGGAAGCTTTTAACCGGCAATGCTTAGTGTGGCAGCACCGTTTCTCCGGCATTTTACTCCCTTTGTTTTTTCCCCATTCTTTGTGTGCTCCCTCTCTCTCTCATTTTTCTTGTGTACATGCAGCTGTATGTATTTGTTGGTACATTTAACTGCGAGTGCGTCGATATTGCATTCGGTATTGTTGTTACTGCGTTTAAAGTGAGAAAGTGCAAATGGGTAAGTATGAGTATATTATGTAATTAATTGCATTTTTATGTCAATATGTACGTTATGAAAGGATTGCTTGTCCTTGCTAATTTTAAGTTTATATTTATAAATAGTTTTTGGCTACTGCATCCAGGGCTGTACAATATATCGGATAATCGAATATCGGTAACACGCAAATTGTTATCGATTTCAATATTTTTGAAATCTTATTTGCGATTGGCGACGACAGCTAAATTAAAAAACATATTTGTTTTTTTTTTTTTTTAATTTAAAATGTTTATATTTCTTTTTTGTATTAAATTTAGCATATTCCCATGTTTTTTTTGGCTCGCTGCTTTGCGGTTAGTTTAAAAAAGCTGCGTTCTGAGCTTTGTGCAAAGCAGCTTACTTCCGGTAGTAAAATAACCGTTTGTAATTCAAATAGGAACTTTTTGAAGTGGATGCTAGTGCGCAAGTACATTTTTGCCTTGCCGCCAAATATTAAGTTCCGCGTGGCGTAAACAGAAACAGTGCAACTGCAACTGTGCGCGGCAACGGATTGTGTTCCACAGATATTTTCAAGTATCGCATTGCATTCCTTAGCTCGCGTTTGTCGTGAGTTGTTTGGTGACGCGTCCGCGCTTCAAGTCCTAGCCATGCAGCTAATTAATGTTGCAGTTAATTAATTATAAATTTCAATCAACGGAACACAACGTGTGGTAAACTCCAAACAGCAAAAACAGTTAAGTTTCATTATTTTCTTTTTAGTCTAATTGAATTTCAATTGTTTTGTCTGAAAGAAACACGTGATAGCTTCAGGCTACAATTGTTTCCAATTATATTAGTATTAATGCAATCCAATTGTTTAATGATTAAATTTTAATGCTTCGAAATTTCTTACTAGACTTGTGTTTACAAAATAAATAATAGCTCTTTGAGACAATTTGTCAATTCCCTTTTGACAATTTTTATTTGACACATTTTATTGTGCAAATCGTTTTGGCTGTAATCCTTTTTGCATTTCCAATTCTATATACGGACCACTCGATGACGACTGTCAGCTCCCAAGGGCAAAATATATTCTCGTCTTTTTTTTATTTCCTTTTCTCTCATGGGTTCTTATTTATTTTTTTTTATTTATTTTTTTGCTGTGCCTGTAATTCTTACTGCAAATCTGACTCGACTTCTGACTGGGTCAGTTCTGTTATTCTGTCTTTCTGCTGTTGGTTTTTTGTTGGGGAAATCCTCCTTATTTTTTGCAACGTTCAGCTTTTACTGTGTCTATCATGTGTGGCATTCAATTAAATTCGCTTCAACAGCGTTGCACTAAAAGGACTTATCCATGACTCCATTATGTGCGTCTTTCATTTAACTGAATAACAGTGCAAGGAAATTATCATTCGAAAAGTTAATTCTTGTCTGAGTAAGATTAAGTTGCATTCAAATTGCCTTAAGCTTAAATCGTTGCATGTATATTTAGTAGCCCTGGCTTGTTGTCTGACTGCCGATTAATTTATCGATCCTCAATCGATAGTTCTGCTTCGTTGCTGCTCAGCTTTAGATTTCAAAATGGTTTCCTTGCAGTATGCTGCATTCACAGCATCTTTTAATGAAATAATCATTTAAATCTTTTGTGTTCCTGCACGTACGCTCTGTTGTCCTAATTTTGTGCAATTAAATAATAATTTGTGTGTGGAGTAAACTGAATGCGATGCAGTTGACAATTAAGCAGGTGCAGAACACGTTAGCTTGAAACAGCTTATAGCTCACAAATTGATTAACAACTGACCCCAAGGCAATAAGCAACCAACAACGACAATGTTGGAGTAATATAACACTAGTAGAAGCGCTGCTCTCGAGTTGCTCGACTGCTGTGTGCTCAGTTTCTGAATTGGATTGAGTTTTAAACACCACAAATGAGGATAAATCTTAGTCCGATTTGACGCTAGCGCCGTTAGCTTGTACGTGACGTCATAAAAGAAGCAACTATCTAAAAGAAATGCATTATGCATACAAACCCCCAATTATAAACAAATTAAGATTTTCTTATAGTCCTACCGACTGAAATAAGCACAACAACATAACCGCTTTGCTTCCTCCCAAAGCTGAGTTTAACACTGGTTAGGTTAAATTGCAGAAACAGTGTACAACCAAAAGCCACACACACATCACTGCCAGGAGCAGCTCCAGTGTGTTCACTTGCTATTGCTTGATGTGAACATATTTTCAGTGCGTCATAGTATAAGGATGCAGTTTTTTATATGGTCGGAACAGAGGAGGTAGTGGTGTCGGTTCGTCTGGTTCGTTGCCAGGATTTATGTAGCTGAAGCTCACTTCAAGGCGGCCCTTCCCATTTCCGTTTCCGTTTCCGCTGCACTTTCAGGTTGCTACTCGTAATTCAATTGCCATTTCAACACAAAGATGGCAGCTGATTTATGCGATGTGCTTTGTTCTCTGACCCACAAAAGTAGGCAACATTTATTACAATTTCATATGTACAAAGTAGACGAGGGCAGTTCAAACAATTGCTTTTGACCAAGCATCGACTGTGTGACAAAGAAAAATTAAAATAGCAAATAAAATTCAATATGCAAATTTAAGAGCTAAAGCCTAACAAACTTAATTTGTTGTATATAATGTTGAATATTTTATGCTGAATATATTTAAAATCTCTTTTGTTTCAAATTAGTTCATGTATGTGGAATTTGGCTAAATAAAGCTATTTATTTTGCAGCCATAAATTAGCTAAAGTGGCTGCACTGCCATGGCAACATTATCGGTGGCTAATTATCGTTAAATTTAAATTTCGATGAACGTGTGGTAAACAATGTGACTCTTCACCCCCCCTCCCCTGCCTCCTTTCCACCGTTGCGTCAAGTGTCGTGTGCCATGTGAGAATATTTTAAGGGTATTTTTATTTTTGTTGGTATCGCTTAATTAAAACGCCTGACAAAGTTAATTTACTTAAATTTTTGACAGCGGCAAAAATGACAATTAAATATTTCATTAGCACTGCAACTCAGGGAATACGATGTGACGTACATTTACAACAACATTAACCGACACACACACACGCTAGCACGCTCGCAAGCGCACACACACACACACACATACGCTAACATTAACCGCAGCGCCAAAAAGCACGCAGCAAATTCTTGTTTATAAATTTCCATAAGCGCAAGAGCAAAGAAATTTAAGTTGGAAGGCTTTGGTGGAGCGAGCAGGCTTTAAAAGACCCTGTACTTGTAATAGAAACATAGTTTTAATAAACCCAAAATGTTTAATTTTAATTTTGAAATAGCTTAGTGTTAAAAAACATGATCGGCGTGCAGTCAAGTCTAGCTGCATCTGCCTAGCTTTACCTTCCAAAGTTTCTTGGCATATAAACTTAATAAAACCCTTTGATTTCTTCAAGTACAGGGTCTATTAAATATGCGCATACTGTCGTACATGTACGGCTTTACAATACACACTATTTATGTACACTATCTCACACACACACACACACACACACACACACACACATATATACAGTAAAAAATATCGTGAATTCAAGTTTTAAAACAATGGCACGTAGTGCACTGTGCTCCTCGCATTCCTTTGGGACCCAAACGAAGAACGACAAGCAAAGGCAAAAGCCAAAATGTAAACAGAAGCAAAACCAAAAAGAGTTACAAAAATGACGGAAATTGGAAGACAAAGCTTAACTGGAATGAAACTTGGCCAAGTATTGTTGCAATGTTAGCCAAAAAAAAAGGACCACGCACACTCCCACACACACACACACACATCCACACAGCACGCGGCGGAAATTGTGGACTGTATGTTGCATGCTTCCTGTTTGGTGGGTGTCTTGCCACTTGGGATGCTAAATAAATATTTATGACTCCATAAGTGTCTAAGATAATGATATGCCCTAAAATAATTAGATAGCACATAATATAGATTTTTAGTGTTCAAAATTTAGGGACAACTAAACTAAAATTTAAAGGCTACTTAACTGGTTTGGTTTTAAACTATTTTATAAACTATAAAATAATAAAAATATTTTTATTTAATAATAAATTACAAATCAACAAAGTTATAAAACAATAAAAATGATTGCCATAAATTTATAAATAAATTTACCAATTTTATTATGTTAAACTTATTATTAATTCAATCTGATTTATGACACTCATTTTTACTGTCCTTAAAAAATTAATAAACATTTTCTCGCCGCTATAAATTCGAGTGTATTAACTTTGTTTAATTAGTACTTAAAATTTAATTCTTTCTGTCATTAATCTGAGTGGATTAATAGTTTATTAAATCAATACTTAACAAATTGTGATTGTCATTGTTTAAATAATAAGTTAATTTTCATCATGGCCATAAATCCGTATGAATTAATAGTTTGTTTAAACAGTATTAAACAAATTAACTCTGTGATTGTTATTGTTTACCAGAGTCACAGTCGCCGTCGCCGTCGCCGTCGCAGTCATTTGCAACTTGACTGCTGCACTTGCCACTTAATGCGGCCTCGAATGCATTGGGCTGTGAATTTGGCGGATGTGGCGTTTGTGGCAGGCGTGTGTTATATTTGCCCGAATGCGTTTTGCCAGATAGTGATAGTGAACAGCGTTGGGCGTTGCCACGCCCATTGCCTGCTAACTGTCATAGCAACAGCGCGAAGGAAAACATTTCAAAGTAAACAAGGGCTACGTGTAGCGGCCACACGCTACGTGCCACATGCAACAATAACATTTAAGGCAACAACGACAACGGCAACTGCAACGACAGCCACTGCAATTTGCAATCTTCTCATTTGGAAGAGACGCAAAGGACACATGCCACATTCTTCGCATTCCAAATGAGCTGCAGCAACTTGGCCCTAATGCTGGAATCCTGCGCCCGTTTTGTGTCACAGAATTCAGTCTCTTTAGCCCAGTTCTCTAGGAATACCAAGGGATTCTAATAAATCTATTACAGAGATTTTAAGATTTATGGCTTGATTTTTAAGCTTTATATAATCTCATGACGTCAGAAATCCCGATTATTACCGATTACTGATAATTACTGATTACTTTTCGAAAACTGGGCACATAACAGTCGAGCAGCTCTCTTCCAGTCTTTGGTCTTTTCTTTGGGTATGCTGATTCACAGTTGCAAATCAAATGCCATTTTTCCCCCTTACCCAACACTGGTTTATGCAATAGCATCGCCGGCTGTTGACGTCACAGCCTTTAAGCTTTTCAACATTTATTGCGAAATAAACCAAACTTTATTTCGAATTTTATCTATTACAACGTATTTTTTGTACCATGCAAAGGGGTATTAACCCAGCAATGCTTGGGAATTTGCATCATTCGCTGCTTTCCTTTGTTGTTGCTGCACAATTTTGCATAGTTATTCGCTTTTATAAACCATCAACATTAAGGATGCCAGAGAGTTTGTGAGTTGGTATTTGCTGCATGCCGCTTTTTGTTGCACTTAATTCGTTTAAATTGCTGCTACGCTGCAATGCAATGCCCTGCACACATATGCTCAAGGATGTTGTTATTATTATGTGAATACACTATGTGTACGAGCATAGCGTTAGGCAGGCAGTTGAAAGTAGAAAGATAATTTGGCGCACTTGCATGTACTCGGAGATAACCAATCAGAAAAGAGCGCGCTCTCATTTAAGCAGAGTACGCTCTCACTTAAGCAGTGCTGCTCTTCTGCTCTCATTTAAGCAGAGCTGTTCTTCTGCTCACCGATCGGCACGGCACTGTGTGGGAGGGAGCGGGACAGAGATTTACAACGCACTTCGGCAGAACAGATGCATACAAATACTTGCATACAAATAGTTACACTTTCAAGCTTTGCTTTGATAACATCTTTACACAGGGTATCTTTTAGTCGGCAACTATTGAGCATGAGCGCCATTTGTGCTGCCTTTATGGTAATTTTGCGTTGGTCCAAATGAAATTACTGCAAATATTTTAATTGCATTTCCTCCGAGTTGGAAATGGGTAAAGCCAAAGCGACAATGCGGAAAATTAATATTTAAGAGAAAAAGATTTCAGAATTGATATGCGCTGGCACAGCACTGTAACTAAGTGAATATAATAATAGCTAATACTGCATTTGATGTGCTTAAACTCTTAAAGCACGTCTTTGTCTCTGTCACTGTTTTTGTCTTTGTAAGAGAGATGAGCAACCAGCTGTTTTTTAGTTTCCTGCTGTGTCTTTGTGGCTTGTGTTTGTTGTTTTTGTGTCTGCCACAGACGTTGCAACATCTACAGGCTAAGCAACAAAGAGGCACTTAATTAATTTTTAAGACAGATTAAAAGCCAAGCGTAAAACATGCCCGGCAAAACACAGCCACACAAGAAAATGTCAGTTACCGATGTTGCGCATACGCCACGTTGTCTTCCATCTTGACTGCAACTTTATCTGACGTTGATTAATTTGTGTGGGCATGCAATTAGTACAAGCTGGAAGATTTGCTTAAAGTGCGCTTTTGTGTACTAAGTCGACACTGGAAAACGAGGGAATTTTTCAATAGCTCTAAAAATAGTTAAAATTTTCTTTAAAATAATATATATTTAGTTGGAAATAGTTAACAATTTTTTGGTCTTAAACATTTTTATAACAATTTCAGTTGAACTAATGTAAATATCTGACTGTAATCAATTCCTATGTGCGAACAGTGCCTGCAACTTAAAGTTGCACAACTTGAACTCAGTGCTCAATTAATATAATCCAGCTCAATTGCAAGTCAATATGCTGAATGTCTGTGAGTAAAAGGAAAACCGCAAAATTGATTCACAGTTGAAGTTGAATTCAATTACCTTTAAGGCGTGAGTAAAGTGACTTGAAAACTTTTCAAGCTGGAAAAAAAAGCTTAATCACAGATGCTTAACTCTTGTCAGTTGGCAGAAATGAAGACAGAATTTTTACTTTTTATTTGTTTTACGTTCTCTGCGAGTTGAAGACATTACCGGCTAAAACGCTTGATGGTTGTTAACACGATGCGTGCTCTGAAAGCCAAAACTTGATTCAATAGTATTGACTGAAAAGTTTCTAGCCACGTTATTTGACCTGCTTTCAACTTCATTGATAACAATGGGAAAACCTGTGCAAGTTTCACGTGGCCCATAAGGAAACTAAATATGAGCAACAACCATAACGAGTTGAGAGTTTTCAAAAACTTATATAGATAAAGGTTAAAGATTCCCCAAGCTACATAGTAGCAGGTGAAAAGGTGTCTTAATCAAACAATCTAGAACTTTGCAAAAGACTCGAACTTCAAACTTTAGCAGAATTCTGAACTAGTTTTTGATTAGAACTTAGTTTAGTTGATTACGATCTAAGTCTGGCAAAACATGGACATTTTTAAGTAGAATAGCTTTAAAAGCTAGGGTCTAATTAGGCTACAAATTGCACTTATTTTTGGTGTTACTATTACGTCTACTGTGATCATCAAACGGCATGACTGAGTAGTACACAAGGATGCACTTTGGTGCTTTCCTTCTGCCACAAGTCAGGGCACTTAATAATTCATAAACATCAATCAGGCACAGGAATGACTCCGACTGAGTGCATCAAGAGTGGAAATGAAGGAGTTTGTCATTTGTCTGGCCAGACTGATGACTCGTTAGATGCTCTTCCATAGCTCGTTACAGGGCGTCATGTGGCACAGACTAGCAGTGGTTGTCTATGTGTGAGTTAGTGTGAGAGAGTGTGTGTGTGTGTGTAACTGTGTATGTGTGTGTGCTTTTGCGGCTCTGCATTAGTAAACATTTTGTTGTCAACGCTCGTCATTTGGCGTCATCCCCAAGAGGCGCGTTGTCAACGCTGCAGTTCAAACGAATCCCAACGTGGGAAGCAGACTGTAAATGCTCCTCGAACAGGGCGTAGAGGGTGTGGCACGCACCCAGTGGGAGTGCTAAAGGGTAAGGGGGCGTGGCACAGCAGTGTATACAACTCTTCTCTTCAGTCTAGTCACAAAAAACTCTGTGTTTCAATGGCTTTTACTGGAATTAAGAAATAAGCATAGTAAAGACGAGCAAGCAGAACTAAAATATACCCTGTATTGTAAATTGTAATTTAAATATTTCTGCTAGAAATGTAAATTTTAAAATAAATGATAAAGTTTCTTTGCGCTTCATTTAAAGTTGAACAGTATAAACACCCTGTGTGGTCAGTTGGTAGCCTACAGGGTATTAACAAAGCCTTTGAACAAAAGTCAAACAAACAACAAGCCAAATATAAACAAAAACTTTAACAATCGAATCAAAAAAGTCGAAACATTCAGATAATTAATGATGCATTATGTTCAACTGGTAAATGGTAAATAAATTTAACTATTTTTTTAAGCCAAATTAAAAGTTCTGCTCAAATAACAAGTGGCTAACTTTACAGTTCAGTAAAAAAATCATTAAACTGAAATGGGGTTTAAAAAGTTATAGTTTATCCTTCAGTTACCAAAGTGGGATTTAAAATTGTCCATGAACTCTGTTAATAAATAGCAAAAGGAAGTTACTAAAACTGCTGAAACTGCTTTAATTTATATACAGTTTAATAGTTTTATAAATAAACTCAGTAATTTCTATATTTATAAGTTTTTTATAAACAATTTCAATCAGCAAATACTGAAAATACACAGATTTAAGTAGATAATTTAACAAATTACTTGACTAAACACAGCTCCGACCACAGTGGATGACAGGCTGGATATTGATGATATAGTCAAACAGATTCGACATGACCACACATATACATATAACCCACAACATTATCTCACATTTGCAGAGTCATTAATCAGACGAATAACAATGTAATTGAACGCGATGAAACGAAACCAAAAGAAAGGGGGGAGAAAGGGGGATAGGGGGGGGGGAAATGGAAAGAAAGCAAATTCGATTAAACAAAAATGAATGAATTGAATCGGGAAATGTGAAAGTTGTGGACTATTCAATGTCGAGTTTGCCACAAACATTTATAACCCAATTCACGTTCGAGTCGGGGGCAAGTAACAATACAAATCGCTGACCGCAGAGAAAAGCAGAGAATCACGTTGCTCATCTAACAGAATATACGCCGTAGCTATGTATATATATATACGGGTATGTGTACAATCTGTTTGTGGATGCTTTTTAGAAATCACTGAAACAAAACAACAAGCAACAACATGTCTAAAAATGTCTGTCGACTGCGCTAAAATGCAGGAAAAACTCATTTCAAATTATAAACACGAGCGTCGTGCGACGTTTTATGTGTCCCAGACGGACAGGATGGGACAAGCACGGGATGAGAGAGGTCGGAACGGAACAGTACCGTATAGCCCAGTCGGAGCAGACAGCACAGAAGTGCCGCCCGACATCCTGGCATGCTGAATCTGTCGTGACGCGCACACAGAACGAGTTTAGGCGAAGCGAATATTTTGTGTATTAGACTAGGATGATACCCTTTATTTATAACTATTGGACTATGATGATACCCTTTATTTATAAATACAATATTTTAGAGCTTAAAGTGGACTTTTTCTTGGTCTCTTTAACACTGCTTTGTAGACTTCCTTTGGTTAAATTAAAAGTGTGGCATAAATTTATATAGTAGAGCTTTTAAGTATTGTAAGTTGTAAAAAAGTATTAAATATAAAAATAAATATAATATAATAAATATACTAAAACAACACCAAGTTTAATAATCCTACTTTATACATATATACCCTTCAAATAATATACCCCTTTTAGGCAGTCAGTTACAGGGTATACTGGTATAATGTGTCCTTGCTGTGGATTTTAGCGTAGCATTTGTGCAGCTGCCATTTTAGTGCGCGCTGACAAACTAAGTGTTGCATAGTTAAGGGCGCTGAGATTTGTGCTTTGCACTAAATTATGCTCTGTCTCCCTCACACTTATACACTCCCTATACTCACTGCCACTCTCAATCTATCTCCGCGTCTCTGCCGCTGTCGCTGTCGTTGTGGAAAGTTTTGGCCAGTTTTAATGCACTTATGAAGTAGGTAACTAAACTATGTTGTTATTATGCGCAAAAAAGCAATGCGGATTTCTATTTTCAAGCTTGGGAAAACTTTCTGCACGTGACAGATTTTCGTACTGTAGTTTTTTTTTTTTAGAGAACTTCGTACTTAGCGAACTTTATCAGTTTTTGGGTGCCCAAGGCGGCCGTATTCGCATCCGTCGGCCATTTTTGCGCTCTTTGCAATTGTCGAATAATTTGCAAGTTGATGTGAAAACTTTTCCAATTGCAATTTATGGCGGGGCGGTAAAGGGGTGGACCCCCGGAAACGGGGAAGGGGGCTGGGACGGATGGTGAACGAGTATTTACCGACATTTTGTTGCCCATTTCGGTGGAAATGGAAATGAGAAAATTGTGCAGTAAATACAACTCTATTTTGAATATACAATGAGTCAAGAAACTTTTTAAATAGGTCAATAGTTTTTGCAGCATCGTGGGGTACGGGGGGAGTGGGGAAGGGAAAGGGTAGCAGCGAGTGTTACTTGTAGATAAAGCCAGAGTATTATAAATTGAAAGCAACAAGATTTATGACTTAAACAATGCATAAATGATATAAACAATGCGAAGCTTTAAACTAAATCTTCAGATTTGCATCAGGTAAAGTCCTGTTGCGGATTTTGCTGTGTGTGTGTGTGTGCATACAATATTTCCCACTCAATCTACACCCAAACCCCCATGGTGCATTCAAGATTTATTAGCTATAGAGCTTGAGCTGTCTTATTGATTTACTTGAAGCATGAAATCCACTTTGCACTCTCCATCCTTCTCCCTCTCCTTGTTCTGTTTCTCTTCTATCTTCTTCAAGCGTCTCAGTTTCTTTACCAAGCATGCCACCACTCAACTCAATAAGGAGGAAAAGACTTTTCTCCTCTTTGCTTTTCATCTTACCACACAAAACTTAAAGCAGAAATGTTTCCACGCAAGTTTTCATTTCTTTTAGACCAAAGTGAGTTAATCTAATTGACGTTAATAAGCCGTTAAATGGCCTAATAGCCGCTTATAAGTCTGTAGTGCAGGGCTAGGCTAAAGGGCGCCCAAAGTAAGGGGGAGAAAGAGTGGGGAAAAGTAGGAGAATTGCTACTTAGCCCAGCCAGGCACTAGGGAAACATATTTAAAATTCAGCTGCACTTCAATTTGCCTCACAATTTTAGCTTTAACCTCCTCCTCCTCTGGTTGGGTTAAAAGCTGTCCCACGTTGGGCGCCAAACCAAATTTACTGTACCTTTAAGCACTGGAATGCGGAGTATGCAATAAGAAGCAGCAACAAAATCATAAATAGCTCACTAAAGTGCATTTTAAATCGGCCAGCAGCGGAAACAACAACAATCCTAGCGGCTTTAAGGATTTGGCAAAATGTTTCAGGATTTTTTCCACCCACACCCGTATAGATTTTCCCAATGGGGTATGCCAAGTACGTACTATTTTTTGCTCTAACTATACCGATTTGGTTGGGGTATTTTCTAGTCGTTCAGCTTAGTTAATTTTCCTTTTTTTCGTTACTATTTTTGGCTATGCCGCTGGCAAGCTGCCAAATTGTGTTGTTCGACGTGGGCGTTTACCAGCTTAGAGTGGGCGTGTCGGCTCACAGCTCATAGCTGGCAGAGGTCTTCATAGCTTTGAAAATGCGCTGCATAAATTGCAACAACGATGAGGACGAGGGATGATGAGAGGGAGGGGCACAGGGAGCACACTGGGACGTCGGGAAAGTAAACCCGAACTGCAAATTGGAACTGCGGCTGGCGAAGCAATTAAATTTCATTTTATTAACTGCTCGGCAAATCGTTGGAGCTGCACTGCGTGCGCAATTAGCACATTGTCCATGTCCATGTCCATGTCCATGTCCATTTTCAAGCTGATGTCCTTGCTGCCCCAGCAGGAACTTGAAGCATGAAAACCGCATAAAAGCAGCAAATGTCAGAGCATAGACATGAATGAGCATGCTGGGTAGTGCAGACAGTGTGGCGCCCTCTGTCGGCAGAGACCACATTAGGTTGACATCACACACCCACACATACACACACACACACACATGTACACCCTCTGTGAGCTTGTCTGACTTTTGTGTTATTTGTCCTGCTTTGTTTATCAAGCTAAATTTACATAGCATCAAAGAGAGTGAGAGAGAGAAAGTGGGAGTGGGAGTGGGAGTGAGACAGAGAATGGCCTAGAGTACACTTTAAAAATTAGTGTATGGCTTTTCCAAAAGTGGCTTGAGCTGAAGCTGCTAGGCTTACCAGTGTTTTTCTTGCTGCTAGAATCCCATTTTTGGCAAAAGCCAACGATAACTCACACACCACACACCCAAACACACACATATGTAGTTGTGCGGCGTGTGGCATGTGGCATTGAAGCACCAGCCAACTGGGTCAACAATTGGATTTTGCTCGTTGTTGGCAAAATGCAGCTTGTTATCCCCAAATTGTAAGCTCTTCACACTTTTGCACTGGGTCCACTTCAATTGGATTGCTCTTGATGATCGCTGATGGACATGACCATGCCCCAAAAGTGCTCGACTAATGTGCCACACAACAAGTGGACAATTAAGACAATTTACATATTTCTAAAAAGAAATTAAGAGAGCAAAAGAGTATGAAATACTTTAGTAAACTTCTAAAAACGTCATGAGTTTTAAACAAAGTTAAGCAACAACAAATGGTTAAAAGATAATTTACCAATAAAACAGGTTTTTTTAGTAAAGTTAATCAATTTACATAGACTTAATCACGTTAAAAATTTATTAATGAGCCAACAAGTTAAGTATAACCTCAAAATATACAACAGATTGAAGTGTGGCAACAGCGCAATAATTGATTAAAAGTGTACTTAAACTGCCGAGTAAATGTTGACATACAAATAGCTGAATTCTTAATCACAATTGATTAGTTTAGCACATAGTATAATTAATTAAAAGCTTCTATGTATTTAACAACTATTTTGTTATGTTTTTAATATTTAAAGCTGTTTATGTGAATGCCAACATTCTACGACCACTTTATGCTCGCTTTGGACGCACTCGAGACAATAAAATCGAAAACGTCTTCAGTTTTCGATGATACTTTTCAAACACTTGCTGGAAGAGCAGTCGAAATGTCTCTGTGTGTGTGTGTGTTGAGTGTGTTAGTATTAGTGCCCACAAAGTGTTTGAAATGCAATTGCACGAACTCGTATTTGCCTTAATGTGAACTGGGAAACTCATGGAAAAACTCAATTCAATTTCCGCCAGACAGCTGCATATTGTTCCATCTTGCTTTTTCTTTTTCATTTTCATTTTCATTTCAATTTCCACATGAACACTTACATTTGTTGGCTGTCAGAGACGTGTTTCGGCGTGCAGAAACATGCCATCTTTTAGCAGCGTCATGCAGCTACAAATACAGTTAGTTAAGTAATTGTTTTGCCAAAGCAAAAATAAATCACATATCTACTATTTTCTTTAGAAAAATATTTTTAAAAAGAAACTAGAAATTTTATTTTGAAATAAATTATGAATAAAACAACAAATTTCGACAAAAATAACATTATAAAATAAAGTCAACTACTAAAAAATGAATTTATGTGAAATGTAAATAAATTTAAAATGAAGTTTTTACGGTCGCAAGTGCTGTGATTTTGTGGTGGCGTACATATATTTTTATGCATGACTGTATGTACTGCTAGTATGTCTCATTAAAACTAGCAGGCATTTTTGCCTATTAAACGAATGCATTGAAAGGCGGCAGCTAAAACAAACACTTACCTCACACACACACACACACATACACGCGCGCTTTCTTAGTCACGTGTACACATATGTACACTTGTATACCACTCATGGCACACAAAACAAACCAAAAGCAACAACAAAGGCAACAACGTTGGCAACTCTTAACCTCAATGAGCCTCCGCTACTGTCCGCAATGTGGCGTATGAGTAACGCAGCTGCTGTGGCAAATTTAATAGCACAACTCCGGGGGCTACTTGTTGGTTCTTCAAATATTTATAAAAGCAAAGAAATGCTTTTGCTTTTCTTTTCCTTTGCCTGCTCTAACATATCTCCATCTCTTTTTATTTTCCTCTCTCTCGGTGTACTCTTTTGTCGTTCCATGCAGATGCACTCAAATTTACTGATATTTATTTGGCGCCGCAAACTTTCATTTTTGCTTTTGGCCTCTGGCCTGATTCTGCTTGGACTTTGGACATGGGCCATACTGGTGGATACAACAAAAACGCTGCCAGCATTCACACAGCAGCCGGCGCAGTCCAGTGAGGCCAATTATCAGCACGTTCATATTATCCAAAAGCTGATTGCTCAAGCAAATCGCGTTTTACGCGCCGAGCGACAAAAGGATAACGCGGATCGGTCGTCGCCGCCGGCACAGCGTTTATTGGGAAACGTGCGGTTTGTGCGACCCACGCAGGCCAAGAAGGCGCCATTGCCGCTGGCCGAGAGTCTGCTCTTCGAGCAGGAGCGGTTGAAAATTCTTGAGCAGCAACAGCGTCAACGCAACGCTGGCATGGAGGAGTTAAACGCCAATGCGGAGGATGATCGCATGCTCAGCTCTGCGGAACGACAGACACAGTACGAGCACGAGTTGCAACGCATGGGTGTGCCCACTGTGGCGGGTATTGGCCCGGATGGACCGCGTGCGCCAACGGAGCGACTGGTGCATTTGGATCTCAAGGGTGCGCCACCAAAGCTAAGTTTTCTAAAGCAGTTGCTGCCCGTGCTGCGAGCTCTTGGCGCCACCGGATTGCTTATTGAGTACGAGGACATGTTTCCATACAGTGGTGCATTGCAGCCGCTTGCCGCGTACAATGCCTACAAAGAAAGCGAACTTAAGGTAAGCAAGAGTTGTTTTTTTTTTTTAAATAAATACTTCCTTGTTATCGATAAATTATATTGGACATCGATCGTCGTTAAAAGTTCTGAAGCATTGCTTAACACTGTTTTGAGCAAGCTCGTTTTATCGATAAGCAGATAAATTTTGTCGATAAGCTTTTGCCAATTTGAATTTAATTCTTTCATATACATATATTGTTTCCATAGGACTTTTTGGAGTCCGCCTCGGTCGAGCATGGACTAACCATAATGCCTCTGGTGCAGACATTTGGTCACTTGGAGTACGCCTTGAAGCTAACAGAATTCGAGCAGCTGCGTGAGCTACCCGAGAGTCCACAGTCCATTTGTCCTAGCCGACCGCAAAGCATGGCGCTGTTGGAGCAGATGCTCACTCAGGTGATTGAGTTCCATCTGCGTTCCTCGGTCAATGGCTCGACGTCGTCGACGCCCGAGCTGCCCATTCGGTTCACTCACTTGCACATCGGATGCGACGAAGTGCAGCGCATGGGCGAATGCGCGCTCTGTCGCCAGCGTATGCGCAGCGAAGTGTTCCTTACTCATGTGATTAGTCTGGCGCACTTTGTGCGTCGGCACTGGCCGCAGCTTCATGTGGTCATCTGGGATGATCAGTTGCGTGCGATGACATTGAGTGAATTGCAGAACTCACAGATTGGCAGCTATGTGGAGCCCATGGTTTGGGTATATGCCAACGATATATATCACTTTATACAGCCTCAGCTATGGGACACCTATTCGAAGGTCTTCCCAAGCGCCTGGGCAGCGTCTGCGTATAAAGGCGCCTTCGGGGAGAGTCTGCTGGTACCGCCGCTGCAGCAGCATCTGGAGAATAACATTCGTTGGCTGGCAGTGATTGCTAAGGAAGGAGGACGTTTTGCCAAAGGCTTAAGAGGATTGGCGTTAACAGGTTGGCAGCGCTATGATCACTTTGCCGTGCTCTGCGAACTGTTGCCCGTGGGCATGCCCAGTCTGATGACATCGCTCTCCACCGTATCCAAGGGTTACTTTAGCACCAATCCACGTGATAATGAACTGTTACGTGTGTTGCGTTGCGTCTTCCAGCCGGACAGCCGGCGATCCGGTCATCCATGGCTGGAACTTCATCCCAATGCCCATCACAGTCAGCTCTTTGCCGTCTGCAGCTATCCCGGGCATTTAGTCTTTAAGTACGCCCTGCGCCTCTACGACAAACTGGTCGAGGTGGGCGCCTACCTGCAGCAGACGAGGGATCACAGTGCCTGGCTATCAGACTACAATGTGAGGCACAATTTCAGTTCCCCGCTACGTGTGCACGAGCTAACGGTGCGAACTCCTTTGCTGATCGAGGAGCTACGCGGCATGGCAAGGGAATCCCAGCAGTTGTTGTGGGAAGTCTACGATGATCATACGGTGGCGGAGTTTGTGGAGCAGCACATTTATCCCAGCATCAATGCGTTGCACCAGCAGCTGGCCAGTGGCCAAATGCTACTACAGCGACGCACTTGGCCACAGCGACCGTTGCCGTTATCTTTCGAGCAGCGGCAGGACATGGGACTGATTACGCTAGATCATCATCAGCAGCAGCATCCGCACTGAATTTATTTATTTTAATTGTTAACAGTAAGAAGTAAACATACATAAATTAATAGTTAGTTTGTAGACACGGCGTTTAAAACGCCGTTCTAAGCCAAAATTGATAATAACAGTTAACATTCTCACGTGTTAGTAGCGCTGCGGCATTTTTTGATTGTAACTTGTAGTGTAAAAAAAAAAAAAACAAAACAAATACCAAAAGCATCAAATGTTCATTCTTTTCTAGCTATCACTTTATACGCTCAATTAAAACCCGTAAACTCTCCAACTGAAAAATAAAATAAAAAGAATGTATAAATACGCCAAAAAGAATTAATGTGTTATACGTTATTTGCATTCAATTCAAACTTCGCCGCCATTTGCAAAAGAAGTGTTGGTAAAGCGCGTCTGACAGTGCTGCCACCTTGTTCAAGCGCCAAGGATAAAAGTTTTCGCAATGTCATGAGGACGAGCTGCAAAGTGGCAATGCGGACAAAACATGTGTTCGCGCAAAATCGATGAATGTGAACACGCTTAAAACAGCAAATGTGACGTGTTTTTTGTACTATTTTTAACTGCTGAAAGTGCAACTTGGCGAAACAAAAGTTAACAATTATATTTATTCATAAAATAATTTAGTTCAAACAAGTTGTAGCCTTTATACTTAAAAATTACAAATTTCGGGCATAAAATGGGCATTACAGAAACGCCGAAAATAGTAGCGAATACAACAGCAACAACAACGACGGGGACAGTGATTGGGGCGGGGGTGGGAGCGGCCACAGCAGCGACTTGTGAGGACAAACAAATTCTGACGTTGGACATTTTTCAGGAGATATTCAAGCACGTCGAACCGGAAGTGCAAATCGAGGCTTTTGAGGTGTGTGTTTGTGTGTATACGTGTTTGTGTGCGTTCCTTAAGTACTTATTTATTTATGCGTTTGTGTCTCTCTCATGAATTTAGTTAGCGCAAGGCTCTGACCGGGGAGATAACTATACAGCAGCACTGTACCGCATCAATTTGAGCGGGCGACGTCACAATTTGGATGGCAGTGAGCACAAATGGAATCAGAATGTCATCTGCAAGGTGCTTCCAGAGAGCGTCGTCCAAAGAGAGGCCTATAAGAGCGACCGGCTATTTCGGTGAGTGCACATGTTGTGTATACTCTAGCTTTGGAAGCTCACATTATTAAGCTTCGCATGCTTTTCAGTAACGAGGTGGAGTTCTATACCACGATTATACCGGAGCTGATCAAGTTTCAGGCGAACAAAACGGGAATTGAGGCACCCGTGTTCAACTCCATTCCGAAGTGCTATACAGCGAGGCATGATCTGCTTATTATGGGTAAATATAGTTCAACATTAAAATGATTCCTCAGCTTCCTAAACAAATTTTACAGAGGATCTACGAGTGCGGGGATTTGAAATGTCAGATCGACACAAGGGCCTTAGCATGGAGGAGACGCAATCGGTGCTGCTGCAGGTGGCCCAACTGCACGCACTCAGTTTGGCCTATAAATTTGAGCATCCGCTGGAGTTCACCAAAATGTGCAGTCTGATCAGCGAGGGAATCTTCTGCACAGCGAATACAAGTTGGTATAGGAACTATTATGAGCGTTTAACCAAGAATGCCATCAAAATGGTATCCGATGTTCTGCCCGAGGACTCCAAATATATGCAGGCCTTGAATAGGTTTGCCGAGAGTTCCTCGTTCTTTGCTCAGATGGTGCAGTTGGCCAGCGCCGAGTCGCCTTTGTCGGCTATTTGTCATGGTGATTGTTGGGTCAATAACTTTTTGTACCGCTATGATCCAGAGGATCGACAACAGGTGCTCGAAGTGGCATTAATAGACTTTCAGCTTGTGCGCTACAGTTCCATTGCCCTGGACATTGCCAATCTTCTGTATTGTTGTACCACAAAACAAATGCGAGATGCACAATTCGAAACGCTGCTCAAAATCTACACGGAGGAACTGTACAAATGGCTGGAAATTACTCTGCACTGTTCTGCCTGATAATTGTAATACACTGGAAAAGCTTCAAGAACTGTAAGTCACATAATAGCATACAAGGAAGACCGTAAATCTAATACTTTTATTCCATAGTTTTGCTCAGGAACTGAAAACTTATGGACGATTTGCGCTTGGTCTGGCAATGGATATAATACCCATTAGCACATGTTCCTCGGAGGATGCACCCGATATGTATTTGAAGCGGAATGATGAGCTCAATGAAGACGTGGGAGGCGCTCCCACATTAAACTTTCCGCCCAACGATTTGTGCCGTCAGAAGATGTCCGAAATTCTCATTGATATGGTCGACAGAGATATGCTCTAATAGCTTAAAAAAGTAAAAACCAGATCAAGAGAATTTCCAATAATAAGTTTAGATTGCTTTAGTTCGCGTAATTAATATGTTAATTTTAGTTAAGCTCAATTGTAGGTGTAATTTAGTTTCAAAAATAACGGAAATTTAGGTTAGCATAGTCGAAAACGAAAACTAGGAAAAAAAAGCGAAACTTTTCAACACTATGTAAACTGTTAACCGTTACGTTATATCTCTAGCAGCCAACTTAATAATGTTGCAAACTTCCGGTTTGCCGGAATGCAATGAAAATTCCAAATGTGAATCGTAGTGCTCTAGGTATACAGATGGATTTAATAATATCTATTTAAACCCGGACAATAGTTAACTTGTCGAGGCAAACACGTGTTTTTTCTAATCTCTTGTGTTTACACAAAAGCAATAAATTAAATACGAACGACACACTCTGATCATCCCTGTGTTTATTAATAATCCGCCTTGGCGGTCCAGGTACCTTTGTTGCCCAGCACTCCCTTGTCGCAGTTTTCCCGCAGAAATTTTAGTCCCGCCATAATGGAGTTCTCCAGTTCATCCTGTGTCTTTGGTCGCTTAGGTATGGAAGGTCCACTATAGGCAGCATCTAGGCATTCAGGTGGCGGTATTGTAGCTCCTTGGAAATGTGTCGAGCTTGTGAGTGACTCCTCTTGCTCCACGTCTTCGCTGGCGTTTGTATAGTTGCGTCGCTGGAATTGCTTTTCCCGCTTGGTTGAGTGGAAGCTTTTAAATTCCTTATCCTGCCACGTAGATGACGAAGTGGAGCTGCTGAAGTTTGTTCTTTTTAGGCTTACTTCTGGCATGGGTGCAAATTCGGGCGCACGTACAGCACGCTGCTGTTCGTTCCACTGCTCTTGGGACATGGGTAGCCGTTCGGGCTTGTATTGCCATTCCTCTGGCACTGGCTGCTCTTCATCCAAGCGCTTCTTGGGGACACCGCTCTTGTCCCTGTCCCAATCACGTATGTGATCCTTGCGCAGCTCCTCCCGTTCGGCCTCCTCTTCTGCCTTTTGTGCTGCAAGTTTTTCATTCTTTTTCCTCTGCTTGCGTTCTGTCTTCTCCAATTCTGCAGCTGCTTCATCCAGCTTGGCCTGTTGCTCCCTTTCATAATCCTCTTTGCTGATGGGTGGTAATCCATTTCGTGCCCGTATCCGATTCTTTGCAGCAAGCACGCGATCCGCAACGAGTTTATCTCGCTGAGCACGCAGTTCATCGCGTCGCTTCTGTTCGGCTTCTGTGGTCTTCCTCGACTGTTCCAGTTCGCGTTGTTGCTGCTTTCGCTCTTCTTCGTCCGTGGAGAAGGCATAGTAGCCCACACCGTGTGTGCGTGCTTCGTCAAAGAACACATCCTGGTAATGTACATCTGGCTTGTCTACATTCTCCTGCTCTTTACGTTCCCAGTTCATGCGCTGCTCATCGTGTTTGGTCATCGTCGAGATTGCTTCACTGAACACACTTTCTGCTGGGTTTGGTCCATAGCTGGGATCATCATCGTCGCTATTGGCATTAACCTTGGTGTCGATCATCCAATTAGCTTTCGTTTGATCCAATCGCTCGGGCATACTGTCTGCCAACTGCTTGTCACGTCGCTTTGCCTCCGCAAGCTCCTTGCGCAAACATTTCCGTGTGCGTCCCAGACAGTCGATATACTCCACTTCGTCGTCGTCGTTGCCAGCTTCCACTGAGCCATCACTACCACTACTGCTGCTGCTGCTGCTACTAATGCGACGCTCACGTTCCGTGAATGATTGTGGCTGCTGTTGCTCCTGTTCGATCTCTTGTTCCTGCCGCTTGCGATTAAACATAACCAGACAATTTTCGTCCGAGTTGAGGCTGCCTCCGCTGCGACTCATGCGATCATAGAACTTACTCTTTGCCTCAAGCACGCGACGGGATTTATCCAACTGTGCAGAATCCTCCGTTTCATACACTTTTACATCTTCGCTCCGACTGATCTCAGTGTAGTTGCGATCTTTGCTTCCACTTGGCTTTGACTTTTCCCGCTCGCCAGTGACTTTGTTGGGCTTGAATTCACTCGCCGCCGTTTTAGTGGCTTTGGCCAACTTGACTTCATGCTGTTTGCGTTGTAATTCAGCCTTTAAACTGAGCAGAGAGGACAAATTAACGCTAATCGCTTTGTTTGGATCGTTCATATTCAAAACACAAATCTCAAATAGATGAAGAGCAGAGCAGAAACAGCTGTGTCCATTAAGTACTTGTACAAAAGTACTCGATGCTTTCCTGCTTGCTTCTGTTATCGATAACACGAAAGAGGGTGAAGCAAGCAGAAGCAAAATATAATCAAAATAGTTTATTTACAAACGAATTTGATGGCATGTCTGGCACTGGCGATGAATTTCGGCAGGTTACACGCAAAAAATGGATGGCACGCAAATGCCTGAGCCGTCGAAATCGTCACAAATCTGAAAGTGACTATTTAAACGATTGCCCCGATGTCAATGTGGAAAATTTTCAATCGTAAGTGTAGTTCCTTCATCTGTCGGAGTGCTGATTGAGAACTTAAAGTTATACTTTAACTTAAAGGCGTCTGGAACGACTATGTTCGGAAATGAGCCAGAGTGACTACTTTATTGTATCAATGGAAACGCTGCAACAACAGCTGGATGAGCTTAAACGACCTCTGGAACGCATTGTCTGCCTGGGCCTGGGACCCTTCACCCGCACCCAGCAGGCGCTGCATCAAGCAGCCTTCATAATTAGCACCCAGAGGCAATATAATGTCAAGGAGGCTTTGTACTTTGATCCAGTGTTTCGCGATACTGAAAAGGAGCTAATCCAACGTCTTGACGGCACGGTAATGACCGAAGATTGCGCGGGAAGACACGACGCCAGTGTTCCCACTTTATATTATATGCCCCACTGTCCATATGCCCTAATGCACAACTTGCTGTGGTGCAACTGGATGAGCGAAAGTCTTCCGAACGTTTTGCTTATTTCGAATAGCTTCGAGATGTTAACACTGAATCGAACGCTGAGTAAGAGCAAGAACTGTGACGACCATATCACTCGCATAGTGACCCACTGCACAGAGAATGCTCTAGACGATGACTATGAGCATCACAATGTGTTTAATGATCTGTCATTGCACACGTTTCCCAGTGAAAAGTTACCTGCTGCAGACAATACAGAATTCTGGACACGATGTTTGCCTTTGAAGGTGCACGAAGATGAGCTTCGAACGGAGATGGTTACGGAGGCAGAAATGGCCGCCCTGAACCTTGGTTCATAGTGGCGAAAACAAGGAACAGAGACAGCACAAGGAACACACCACAAGTCTTAATAACATAGGAGTTGACTATATTTGATATAAACGCTCACAAAAATACAATCTTTACAAATTCATTATCTTCTCTATTTTCTTGTCCTCCTCCTTTTGTGCCCGTGCTGCAGCTCGTTTACGTTGTCTCGTCGCGGATTTGTTCCGCTTTCTCTTCTTTGGCTTTTGGTTTGGACGCGTTCGCTGCACCACAACTGGTTTCTTGTCCACAAATGTCTTTTTATTGGAACGGGAAACGCCCTTTGCTTTAGCTGGGAAGGCACAGGGTAACAGCTGGAGCTCCTCGTGCAGGCGACTACACAGCGTGGGCGAGATGGGGAGGTAACTGCTGCTCTGCGTGAGAAAGTTGACATTGCTAGGCGGTGATCCAGTCAGCAGATCGTGTAATTTAAAGCTCTGCGCTGTGGGTTCCAGTGTGGGACGGCAGAGCAGGAACTTATCCTTGTACTTGGCGGTATAGCGTAGCAGGTACTCGCCGGGAGCCACACCTCGCAGCAGTTTAAGGAACTCATGCAACTGGCACAGCTGCTGTGACATGCTCGTGTGATAGTATTCCTGCAGCTGCTGCTCCAGGGCATTAAGTGTTAACTTTTCCTCCAGCAGCGGTGCAAAGTCACGCAGGGAAATTCGGGTGCAATGGCCCACATCCGCTTGCAGCAGTTTCAGCTGCAGCCAGGCGGAGAACAGCTCATACTTCGTCATGATTTCACAACCACAATCTGGTTTGTTCTCCAGCTTAATGAGGTGACAGCCCAGCGGTTTCTTGGTCAACTCATCTTGAACGGCCGCTATCGAGAGGCTACTGTATATCTGCAGGCCCGGCTCATCATGAGAATCCGTTGTTCGTAGTCGCCAACTAACCAAGGCACAATTCGATTTGGGTGGTTTAGGAACCGGCAGATCCTCATCGATGAGATGGACTTTATATTCAAGTTGTTGCCTCGTCTCATCAGTAACTCCTTTAGGCTCATCATCCATAAGCTTTGGAACTTCACTGTTATTCAACTGCAGCCACTGAGTTGATGCATATGAGGCATATGCCTGAGTGAGAAGGCGACTGTTTGTGTGCCAGCCGCAGTTGTGAGCGGGAAGAGGTTGCTGGAATTCGATGGATTTGTGATCGTTATCGGGAATTTCTCGAATGTTTAACAGCATCTCAGTGGGCAGATCAATGTAGTCGGTTGTTGTCAGTAGCATTAGAATTGATTCCAGGGGCATAACATACACATCTTCGTCCGCCTGCTCCAGCTGACTCTCTAGTTCTTCTGCCATAAGTTTTGCAATTGCTTCCGATCCAACGCATGAACTGACATAACGCTCCAAGCGGACACGCAATGAGCTTAGCTCTTGTTGCTTGAGGCACACCTCTGGCCAGAGACGCACTTGACCCGCGCGATACAGCAGCTCAATTTGCTCCATGCTGGCACTGTCTACATTGAGACCTTTGCATTGGGGCAACTGTGGAAGGCCCGAATATGTTATATAGCTGTTATTGGGAAGCGAGTGCAGTAAATGATTTATGGTGTTCCTAAACCATTTGCTATAGACCACCACCAGAGGCTTCATTGGGGCATAGAGGCGTTCCTTGTGCATGCTGGCATAGTCGAAGATATACTTTTGTACCAACTTTTGTTCATCACTTCGTTTGTTGTTGGTGACACGCCAGACCACGAAATCACTCTCGTCCACATTGGATTGGTGCTGCCAGGCAAGCAACACACGCAGACAGGCCGCTTGTTGAGCACGACTAAGCACGGAGTATCGTTCCTGGGGGTTTGGAAAACTGTACCCCAGCTGCAGTGTAGTATGATCACATACTGAAAGTATCACAACTTCTTGAGTACGGGGATCCTTCCTAGCAAAGCTGCAGTTGTACGTGGTGAAGACTTGGGATACTGCATTTTCCTCTTCTTTTAAAATATCGGGGTCCACCTCATTCAGAAAGGTGTAGAGTGTATCGTCTACATTCTCGAAAGATTTGTTGAACTCCCTGTACGACGGTTGATTTCGAAATATTGCGTTTCCTTTGTATAATGTGCAGGAATCAGTTTCCATTTTGTTTACATGTTATAATCAACAGCGACAAACGGAATACCAGACCACAGAAATGTTATTAACAGAAAATAACTAGTTCCGTTGACCAAAGAAGTTCTCTGCTAACTGTAACAGAATGTTATTTTTTCCGCCCAGCGTTTGCCATTTTAAATTTTAAATGTTCTTTTTTATGCAACATTAAACACATTGGAATTATTTTTAATATGTAAGTAAGCTAAACTTAACTCCCATATCGAGGTAAACCGTGAAACGTGAAGCATGTATTTGAGTTATATCCTACTGTTTTCTCTATTTGTGCTTCAAGCGTTGGGAGCTAAAACAAAACCCGTTAATAATACTATGAGTTGCGATAAATTAAAAGTAAGTTTTTAAATTAAATATAATACAAGACTTCTTCTATTTAAATAACATCCTGCCTTAATTTTACTAGCTCAGCTCCTGTTGCGATATTCCCAGAGATGATCGAACCAGGAAGTCCTGTCGTAAGTCCTTGCTCAGCCAGAATAAAATCCACTACTAATAACGGAGACTCTCGTAACTTGAAGTCGGATAATGTGGCTTTACAGGCTGTAAGAACCGCCGATTACAAAAATATATTTCAAATTATGTCACTTATTTTTAACAGTGCATTGCAGAGTGCATGTTTAAGCAAAATGGATTTATTCTAGCAAATGGAACAATTAATCTACCAGTTGTCCAAAGAAGTTTGGAACAGCGCTATAGAAACGATCCCGTTGTGGCCCAGCTTATGGTCAAGAGTCTAAATACTTGTATGGACACTGGTAGGTTGAAATTAGTTATACCCTGTGATCTACTCTCATATGATTCCCGATTAGCTCAGCAACGTACTCAGCAGTTTGAATGGATGCATGCAAAGGATCAATGTGATTATACTCCGGCAGTTTTGTTGTCCTGCACAATGAGTCAAGTCTATAAGAATTGTCCGGCATCCAAATGGAAGACTACCGATCAATGCACTGCTATGAAGAAATTAATGGTAACATGCGGTAACAAAAAATAATTGATAAATGAACAATTTAATTACACTAAAATATATCATACGGAGATCAGCAAATTTAATGGTCCATTTAATTGAAATAGTTTACATATTTAATAACAAACAATTTGGGAGTAAGTCACAATGCCGAAATTATTCGTTACACACATTGAACTTAATGGTAGCCAGATCTGCCAAGCCGCATTCGATAACGTCGCCAGCTTTGAATGCTTCAGATCCGTGAGGTGTGCCCGTTAGTATTAGATCATTTTCCTCCAAAGTCATGTGCTTGGAAACATAGGAAATAATTTCAGGCACTTTGAACACCAAATCTGCAGTGCATCCACTTTGCTTTGTTTCGCCGTTAACCTTAAGCCACAATGGCAGAGTATGGGGATCACCGATTGCGTCAAATGGTATAAAAGAGGAGACTGGCGTTGCCGTATCAAAACCTTTGCCCAATGTCCAGGGACCGCCGGTGGCACGAGCAGCAGTCAAATTACATTGGGCAGTTAAATCGAGGGCCAAACAATAGCCACCAACGTACTCCATGGCGTGCTCTTTGGATACGTTTTTGCAGCGGGAACCTATAACAACTCCGAGCTCAACTTCATAGGCAACCTTGGTAAAGACTTTGGGCAGCTAAAACCAATAAAGGAAGAAATATTTATTAGGAATACCCTTGCTCCCGCCACTTCTGGCAGCACTGGAAAGAGAGAGAGGCACTTACGACGATTGGACAACCTTCGCGTATATATGAGGAGGTGGGCTTAAGAAACACAAGAGGCACTGTCGGAACCGGTACATTCCTGGCTTTGACAGCGCACCTGCGTTGGGCATACAAATTGGAATTATTGATAATTTTCCTTCATGCCTATATATGTATGTAATTTACATGTAATTCAGCGCAACTCCCACAATCTTTTTGCCGTTGTGGACAAAGTTGGCCACATCCTGGTTGCGTTGGCAGGCCATACGTAGGGTTGAGAATAGGCGCACCACTGAAAACAGAGACGAACCAATTAATTTGGAGTTGGTTTGACAACAATTTTTTCCAGAGATTAACTAAATACAATATATGTAAAATATGATTTGAAAGTTTTATTCTACAAATGGAAACGACGACCGCTGCGGTCGAATGAATGTGAGCAAATGCCGCGGTTTTAATTTTAACGCTGTTGAGAGGCACTTACTTGCGTCAACGTTGAATTTATTGGGCCCGAAGGTTATCTGGTGCGGTGCCCCTCAGCTCAGAATAGTTTATCAATAAAAATTAAATAACAGCATAAAAACAACTGATCAAGAGTGAACTAGATCGCTTGTTCAAATTAAACCAGTGTGACCGTTGCACACCAAACGGATATTGTCGCATTATTAACAAGAGGTAACGATAAATCCGCATCAACTGCAATGTATCGCAAAATGTTATTAAAACAAAGTAGTCTCATTGTTTAAACACTAATCATTCAGAGTTGTGCTCGTTAATAACTTATCGAATTCTTATCGATATTGCTATGCGACTGTGGTCTGTAAATGTTAAGCCTCGTAACAGCTGTTAAGCAACATAACGACCTACATTTCTATTTTGCTTATAAAAGTTGTTTGTTCATCGGACGATTTAGACTGAATTGACCAAAAAGCAATAATTTCCTTTCCTTTTGGTTAACCTGAAAGCAGTTTTAGCTGGGATGTCGAAATATCAATTTAAAAAATATTTCTTTTTAGTGATATAATATCTAAACTATCGGTATCGGTAAACTGTAGATAGAGCCTATGTTCGATTAAACTTCAATGTTATTGATATTAGTTATTTTTTGATTAGTTATTATGTAGATCCGCATATTTGTCAAAATACTTTTGTCACATCTAGAGAAAAATTAACGGTTAAACATGTCGCACAATATCACACCAAATATCGATATTAATATTCTCGCCGTCAGAAAACAACCCATGAAACCAATTATTAATCGTACATATCGATATTTAAATAATTTTTCAACTAGCACAGTCCAGCTCTAACATCTACGTGCCGTCGCTTATTGTGGAGAAAAAAATCATAAAATTTAAGTTAAATTAATCGTCAAAGTGTAACACAAAGAAACACGCGTGCATTTGCGGGCAATTGCACTGCGTAATTGCAATCATATATATATTGTGTGAATAAACGTAAAAGCCAACTAAATAATTTATAAGTCAAACGAAAAGTATAAAGAATGACTTGTCAAAGAGAAATAACACATATTTGTTGGAGGCAGTAACGCGCGGTGTGGTGAATAAATATAAGCGCGAACGAGAAAGCAATGAAATTTTAAGTGGGTAAAAACGAGAAAGCGCTAAAGTCACCACCCTGAGAAAGAGAGTTGTAGGGACAACCTCAAACCAAATATATTTTTCTTGCAAGTTATTATAATCTCTAATTACCTATTAATGGAATCATACATGTGCTAAGTTAATTATCGTATTGTTTGAATTAACTTATTGCGAAACATTAAATTTGTATAAGTGTGAGTGAGTGAGGAAAACAGCAGCAGCAGCAGCCAAACAGCAAACAGCAAATACAAATTCAACAAACACAAAAACAACACAATGATGAAAATGGAGACTGACAAAATAATGGACGAGACTAACTCCAATGCACAAGCAGTAAGTTCATCATTTTTCAGGTGTAGTTAATGAGTTGAGTTTCATATATATGCATATTTAGTATGTATTTCTGTGTGTGTGTGCTTATATATAAGTATGCAGCAATGTTCAATAGCAATACATACATACATACATAGAAACGTAGTGCTCAAGGTGTCACATATGTGCCTGTGTATGTGTATTTCTTTACGTGTGTTTTATTTTCGTATGCATATATACGCGGTACCTACGCTAATACATACAAACATATGTATGTTGATATAAATTTTGCACTCGTGCACTCTATTAAAAATTTGTTAGGTTTTCTACAACGTTTAGCCTTAAACATTTCACATTCACTCGCTAGTTGCTTTATCATATTTTTTTTTACTATTTTTTTTTATTTATATACTTTTTATTTTGTAATTAACAGTTAATTGGCCTCGTTACTTTCAAGTTTGTTTATGCACAAACATTTGTAGTACACATTGTGTATTTATTTCAATCCGTTCGCTCAAATTTCTGTTTATACACACACAGACACACACACACACACACAGTATATATAAATTTGGTTTATTGTGCGTAAATACATACATAAATTTGAGAAGCTGACGCAGAGCCGACGATGGAGGCGTGAGCGTGATAATGAAGGTCAATATCCCCCTTATTTCATTCAGTCCAGTAGTCAATAAATGCTTCTTTTCATTTATTTACTTGGTGTCTTTTTGCTTTCTGGGTCAAAAGTTGATTTTGATTTTTTTTCTCGTTTTTTTTTTATATTTTGGCCAAATGTACGCACTCAGCAATTATGTTTCATTTGAGTCATCTTTGTTATTGTTGCGCCAAAGCTGCCATCAAGGTGAATTATTGCGGGAATTGTGCATAAGCAATATTATATTTCTTTAAAATTGTTGGCTTCATTTATTATAAAGATTTCGCAGCAGAGTCTGACAGTAAATAGGTTTAAAATACAAACCGTAAACAATTAAAATATACAAGGCTGCCAACCGGTTAATAGCGCTAACCCTTGATTGTTGCGGTCCCTGTAGTTTGATTTAATGGATTTAATATTTAAATGGGTTATAGAATATATTATTTATGATTTCATATTATATTCCATAAACTGACCTAGTTAATATAGAAGAGTAAACTCTTTGTAAACAGGTAGCAATACTATATACTGCTTGGCCAATATTTGTAGCTGGAGGCCAATAGTCTCAAAAGTCATTAACCAAATCTCTAAAACGATTTCAACTTTATTTAATTTAAGGCAAAAGCAAACAAATAGCGCTAACAAACGACAACAAAAACAACAACAAATATGATATTGCAATTAAATTCAGTGCTAAAAAAACGTGTACATTTGCTAACGCATACACAGAGACATTACACACTTAGAAACAAGGCTTAAACTTAGTCAAGGTATTAGCACATGCATATATAGAGAAGCACAACATACTTAGTATACAAACACTTATCACTAACACACACACACACACACAAACGCGCCTAAATAGTCACACATGTATCTATGAACTGCTGACAATGCAGTTAACTTAATTATAAAATAAAGTGAGTCACATTTAGGTTGTCTGTATTTGTTTATAGCTCAAGACATAAACCAACTAAATATAGAAATAATCCAAAGTATTAAAGATTTAAAATATTTAGAACTAATGATGAGTCGTTCTAAGTTGCTAATCGCTTATATCCGCTCGCTTCTTGTCATTTATTCAATTTGGAGATCATATACGATCTTCATGGTGTGAATGATATGTGGCTGCCTCATTGTCCATTCCCCGTGCTTAGCTCAGCTTCACCATTTTCGTGATAAATAATGCCAAAAACTACACAAGTCCAAACACATAAGAGTAGAAACCAAAGCGAGAAAATAAAACACAAAGTAAAACAAGTAAGAAAGGCTACAGTCGAGCGAGCCGACTGTAAAAGACCCCGTACTCATTCTATAACCAATAACCAATCTTCGGCCGATTTTTTCCTATGGGAGCTATAGGCTATAGTTGTCCGATTCGAACGAAAATTTGTGAGAATAGTTATTATGGTACCATACACATGATGTGTAAATTTGGTCTCTCTAGCTCTAGCCGTTTTCATGGCGATGAGAAAATAGTTTTTTACAATTTGCGGGGGCGGTAGAGGGCGACGGGGTAACGACATAGCTCCGCCGAAATTATGTCGTTTCAATGCGACATAACTCCGCTGAAAGGTCGGCGGAGATATGACGTTTTAGAACGACATAATTTCGCGCGGAGATATGTCGTTAGTTGATCCGCGGAGTTATGTCGTTTCAAAACGACATATCTTCGCCGAGGATCATCGCGGAGTTATGTCGTTTAGAAACGAAACGTACGACAACTCCGCCAAGAAAATGTACTAGGCGGAGATATGTCGTCGGAGATATGACGCTATGCCGAGGGCGACATATAGACGGACTTTTATTCCAACTTTGGTGGCTTTAGCCTTTGTAGTTTAGAAGATCTAGGTGTGCATACAGACGGACGGACAGACGGACATTGCTATATTGACTCGGCTCTTGATGCTGATCAAGAATATATATACTTTATGGGGTGGGAAAAGCCTCCTTCTACCTGTTACGCACATTTTGCTTCAGACAAACTTAATAGACCCCTCTACTTTTTTTTAGAGTACTGGGTCTAAAAAACAGCCAAACTTCCAAGCTCAACTAATTGGCTAATTGTAAGTCTGAAGTTTATTTACTGGTCGCCAACTCGTCTGAGAGAGTTGCACAATCTTTAGCTTTGGCACATAACCTGCCATAATTCATATCATAGTTAAAAAAAAAAAAGAGAGCTACCTACTTCCAAGCACTTTTACGAGGTGCCCTCTGACATTGCCACACATGGTTAAAAGGTATACAGAGAGAAAGAGAGAGGGTTATTTAAATGTATGTATGTTATGTATGTACATGTTAAAATTACGTACTACTCTTTGGTATAATTTTATAATTACAATTATTTTTGTAGAGCCCAGTTCCCAAAGGGAACAAAGAGCTAATGTTTTTGTGCCACTTTCTCTAAGGCTCTAATAGCTAGAATTACCAAAATTTGTTGTCAACACTTCCCACTGAAAACACGAACATTTTACAATTATAAGAATGATCGGCAAAAACACAAAAGAATTTAGTTTAGTGATGACGTCATGCGAAAATTATACGAAATAAATTATATACATAAATGTACAATGGTAGAATCATGTTTTTTTAATTCCCAACAGATTTATATACTGCTTAAATTAGATTTAAAATGCAATATTTCTTTATTTGATTTTGTTACTTTTACTTTGTAAATATTTAAAATTTATGCTTTTATTCTGCTTTATAAAATTTCGGAAGCTGGGTGTAATACAGTTGATCATCTCGACTGAAGCGCACTCACTTCAATTCATTTTACTCATTTTGTTTTCTTTCTTCTGCTCAATTCTTACAGTTCACAACCACAATGCTGTACGATCCGGTGCGCAAGAAAGATTCATCGCCCACATATCAGACGGAGCGGGAAGTCTGCTTTCAGTACTTTGCACAGTGGAGCGAATCGGCGCAGGTTGACTTTGTTGAGCAGCTTCTAACGCGTATGTGCCACTATCAGCATGGACAGATCAATGCATATCTGAAGCCAATGCTACAACGCGACTTTATAACATTGCTGCCAAGTAAGTATATAAATCGATTTGCAAATATATCTCTCGCTTCGATAATGCATAAAAGATGAGCAAAAACCCAAAAAAAACTCACAAACACGTAGAGTTTATGTGCTTGCTAAAGGAAACCATTCCTAACTCTTAAACTCATGAATAATGGATAATGTCTAAAAGTAAAAGTAGAAAAAAACTAACAAAATGGAAAGTTCAAACCGTACGTCTTCAGATATTTTTATTAGAAATATTAGTCTACTAAAAATATACATATATTAAAGAGCTTTTGATTATAGTGCTACAGAAATTTAACTAGTATAAGTTACTGTATGTTGTACTGAAATTGCTGCGATCCGTTTCCTGTTGCTATAGAGCACACCGGCAACTGCTAGACATTTGAACTGTACAAAAGTATTTGTATCAAAGATATCAGTCAGTATACTAAATGGAATATTACCTCCATAATCGATAGAACTCCCGCTATTATCACTGTCTGCAATTCCTTAAAGTTATAAAACTCTTTCGCTGCTTCAATGCATCCAACGGTATATTTAATGTCATCCTTATCAAAATTCCTATTGCACACTGGAAAAATTTCCTTATCGATGTAATCAGATTCACCAGTTTTGCCACAGCATTCGAGCTGAAGAAATATTAGATAAAGATTTCCTTACCTAATAAGAAGATACATCAATTTAGAATCTTTTTAGCTTACGTATTGTTGCACCATGAAAAATGCATCGTTATTGTAGGCGGTGCTGAGCCAAAGACTCTCGATTTTGTCTTTAGCTTTCTCAGCATTACATTTGCCGCATACAACGGTAGCTATCGTGATGGTAAGAATAATGCAAAGTGCTAATAGCAGTATATTAAACAAATGGATAATATCCACGTGCTTGCGATACCAGAATGCCGTCATTATAGCCGTTAGGATCTTGGTAGCGCCACTCGCCATGAACAGATTTCGCACCGAACTGTCGCAATAGCACACAAGCTCCACCTCCATATGGGCATGGCCGATGGGTATGTAAAATCCGGCCATTACCAGTGTTATGCCAAGGATCTGCAAGATATCATTTTAGCCTTCAATGTGGTCCCTCTTGGATTCTTTACTCACCGCTTCCTCCAAGGTTTGAAGGTGGTTAACCCATAATAGTACCTCCAAAAAACCCCTCTTCATCTAAATTTTACTAAAAAAAAAATTAAAAATTATACAAATTTCGAACTATGTTTTGCTGATTGATTGACAGCATAAAACTGGTTTACGTATTCGAAACTATTTTATTTTTAGTCGCCGGTTATACAAAAAGTTGCACAACATCAAGTAGGTTCCCTAGGGAAGAAAGAGGAGAAACAGATTTAGTTATTAGAATATAATTTACCTCTAATAATAACTTACCATCATGATAATAATGAAGCTACTGATCAAAATGCTAGTGTTCCTTTTATTGGCAAAAACCTCCTTCAAAGCCTTACTGCAGTTCTTTTCAAACGGTGCCTGTTGCCGATTAAAATTCTCGTGACACGACATTCTTAGAACATAGTCTGTTTCTGCATAATCGCTTATGTTATTTTGACCGCAACACTTGAACTGAAAAACCAATAAATAATCATAGAAAGAGACAGTAATTAATCTGAGATCTATTGAATACCCGAATCTGTAATTCCATAAGATCAATTGATTTATTTCGTATAACATAGTCATCCCAGCATCTACTCAGATATAGCTTTGCTTTGTCATTAGTTGATCGTATTGCAATAACGGTAATTATCGTCAAATATAAAAGAATTGTGAAAGCAGTGAGTACTATATGCTAAAAAATAAGTATGAAACTATAAAGATAGGTGGTTTATTTGTCATATATAATTACGATTCTGAGTAGTAGACCCTGATGGGCATTAAACCAGCCACCACCAGTGATGGATATAACAATAGTCACCACTCCGGTCAGTACAAAGAGAAATACTATGTCCCTAAAGTTATATCCCAGCTTATCCGGATTAATAAGACCCACTGTATCGGTCAAGACTAATCCAATCAATATAACGCATTGACCTACAATCTATAAACGGGAAGCTGATAAGCGATTTAAGAGTTGAGGAGTTAGACATTGAGAAACATACAGCCAAGACAAAATTGATGGCATAGATGATCCATCTAATGGCGGCTTCCAAGTTTGAGTCGAGATTTGATTCGGAAGACTCTACATATGAAGATTCCGATGACGACGATTGGGATAATGGGTTCAACATTTTTGTTTTTGACTTTTTTGAAGCGATTGTTTGACGATAAAATTACCAAATTTTTACAAAAAACTACTTTAAATAATTTAAGGGAGATTTATAGGCGCTTTTAGAATATTAAACTTAAAAAAAAGCGTTTTAAGTTTGAAATTAATAAATAAAAAAATATTTTAGTTTAAATCAATCATAAACGTGTTTACAAATAACGAAAAGATTTTCAAAGTCGATTTGAGCTCGATAAAAGTTATGTCAATCACTAAGAAGTCTTATAATAATGTTACCTAAACCCACCTTTATTAGAACAAAGTAAAAACAATAGCAAACTGAAGTCATAACAAAATTAAGCAACAAAACATGAATCCCCACCAAACGACGGGGAAGGTTCCAATACATGCCCTTACCTCCCTCTCCCCTTCCCCTCCCTATTCCTCTCTGGCTGTTGCTGTGCAACTGTTTTCTGTTTGGGGCAAGTGAGTTTTGGAGTGAGAAGTGTGCAGGTTGTTCAGGTAGGTGCAGGTAGTACTGAGCTCTTGTTGTTGGAGTCGTTGGCGTTGCTTATGTTGTTGACTCAAAGGTCATTGCTTCCCATTAAACGCGCTTTGCCGGAACAAAAACCCAAAAACAAAAAATAAAACACGAAAACCTGAGCAAAACGACATTTTTTTTGTCAATAAACAAAATGAACATAAATGTAAGAGAGCTTCAACTTTAGAAGCCAAAAATAATATAATTAATATAATTATTATTAAGTAGTTGGCCATAATCTGCATATAAAATATTCTATAGAGGCAGATATTCTATTAAGATATTCATTAAAAACTCTACTGGCTGGGAGATTTCATCGTTAGGAGCAATTTGAACACTAGAATATTACGGTTAGAATACGACGGAACCTATTCCAGGTTGAATGCACTACTCCGGATATCCTGAGGTACATAATTACATGCTTAGCAGCAAGTCAAAGGTTCTTACAGAGAGTTGTTTAATCCCAAAACAAGACACAGTGCTGAAAAGACCAAATGAGATAGGGAGTGAGAGAAAGGGTCAGAAATATGCTCTACAGAAATGTCAGGATAAGTTTGTAATAAAATGGGAACGAGAGCGAGAAATAAGCACCGTTGTTTCCTCCATTTACATTGTAATGCACTTCAAAGCCAGCTAACCAGGCACACAGACACTCACACAAGTACTCTCTCACACACACACACACACATACACATACGATGTCTTAGGACAGACAGAGAGATAGAGGCAGAAAAAACTGAATGAGGATAGGCTGGCGACATGGACCGTTAGATGACGACAACAGCAACAACAACAAGAACAACTTGAACTACATCAACGTTGTCGGTTGTCGTTTGTTGTTGCAAAGTCACTTTGCACGCTGACTGCGAAAGCGAGTTATGCACATTTTTAATTGTGTTTGGCAAATGCAGCACTTAATGCACTTCACTGCAGACCGACGAGCGGCCGTAAACAGGGCGGTCTTTGGATGTTCCCCTGATCTGCTCTTCCCCCTTTTTCTCTCTCTCTCTCTTTTTCTTTCTCTCCCCTAGCACCCACTCGTGGCTGCCTTATCCATTCCGCAGTGACATCTGTCGATTGCTCGATTCCAATTCGCCACTCCCGCCGCTCTGCTGCTAAATGCTGCTTTTAAATGCCGTTAGGCGCGTCACAGACTTGTCTCGTCTTGTCGTGTCTTGTTGTGTCTGGAGGTGGTGCGTGGGTCTAGGTGCACCTATGTTGTGCCAAGTTTCATTTGGGATATCTTTGGTGCTCATTAGCGTGATACGAGATATGCACAATTCGAAAAGAGTACGATCCCAATCCGGCTCTGCAATGAGTAATAACAACTTTTGATCTAAACTAGTTACTGATTTTTTTTTTAAGTGTAGCTATGTTTAAATGTATAAATATATATATGTAGATGTATATATTGCTTACTCACACTTGACTGCTTTGAAGTGCTTTTCAGGAAGCGAAAAACGTTCTCTGAAGCTAAACAAACTGAAAGTTGTCATGAGTCATCAAGGTTTACTCGCGTGTATCTCGCATTGGGTTCATTCGAGTACATGCATCATCTCCAAGTTATTAAACTGTTGGAATTTCATTTAATTAATAAATTTGCAAACATAATTATATTAAATCTTTTGATAATTTCAAAGCTTTTAACTGATTTGGTTTTCTTTTCGGTTTACAGAAAAAGGTCTGGATCACATTGCCGAGAATATATTATCGTATTTGGATGCCGAATCACTCAAGTCCGCCGAATTGGTCTGCAAGGAATGGCTGCGCGTCATCTCCGAGGGAATGCTGTGGAAGAAGCTTATTGAACGCAAGGTGCGCACAGATTCCTTGTGGCGTGGACTGGCCGAAAGACGCAATTGGATGCAGCATCTGTTTAAGCCACGACCGGGACAACTACAGAGACCACACTCATACCATCGTGAGCTGTTTCCCAAGATAATGAATGTGAGTTGGAATCTATCATTCCTTCCATCAAGCCATTTATCATATATATACGTTTCCGTTTTTGATAACAGGACATTGATACCATTGAGAATAACTGGCGAACCGGAAGACATATGCTGCGTCGTATCAATTGTCGCTCCGAGAACTCCAAGGGTGTCTATTGCCTACAGTACGATGATGGCAAGATTGTGTCTGGTTTGCGGGATAACACCATCAAGATATGGGACCGCACGGATCTACAGTGCGTCAAGGTATGTCTCACTATAGTTCTCTACTTTATAGCTGACACTCACTTACGTGTCCTTAAATTTCAGACTTTAATGGGACATACTGGCTCGGTGCTGTGCCTACAGTATGACGATAAAGTTATTATCAGCGGATCAAGCGATTCCACGGTGCGTGTTTGGGATGTGAATACTGGTGAAATGGTCAACACACTGATTCATCATTGCGAGGCGGTGCTACATTTACGCTTCAACAATGGCATGATGGTGACCTGCTCCAAGGATCGATCAATTGCAGTCTGGGACATGACTTCGCCCAGCGAAATAACGCTACGTCGCGTCCTCGTCGGCCACCGTGCCGCCGTCAATGTGGTGGACTTTGATGAGAAGTACATTGTATCCGCCAGCGGAGATCGCACCATCAAAGTGTGGTCCACATCGAGCTGTGAATTTGTGCGCACCCTGAATGGCCACAAACGTGGCATCGCTTGCCTGCAATACAGGGATCGTCTGGTGGTTAGTGGCAGCTCCGACAACTCGATCAGGTAATAATTTCCAATTCACATCTTTCTATATGTTACTTATGTGGTAAAACTCTTGACAGGTTATGGGACATCGAGTGTGGCGCCTGCCTTCGCGTGCTGGAGGGTCACGAGGAGTTGGTTCGCTGCATCCGCTTTGACACGAAGCGAATTGTCAGTGGCGCCTATGATGGCAAAATTAAAGTGTGGGATTTGGTTGCCGCACTTGATCCGCGAGCCGCTTCCAATACATTGTGCCTCAATACGCTCGTGGTGAGTTCACTTCGAAAGATAGTTAATTTATTTATTAATGAGTTCCATTTTAGGAGCACACTGGTCGCGTTTTTCGCCTGCAATTCGATGAGTTTCAAATTGTGAGCAGCTCTCATGATGATACAATCTTAATATGGGACTTTCTAAATTTTACACCCAATGAGAATAAGACCGGCCGAACTCCGTCACGTAAGATTCAACTTTCACTTTATCTAAATATTTATATATGTAAATTTATTTGCATTTCGTTGATGTTATTTTAGCGGCCCTTATGGAACATTAACATTTTGTGCAAAGGCAGCTGCGGGAGCTTGAGCTGTATGCCTCCAGCGAAGAGGAGGGGGATGATGATGAGGATGATGAGGAGGAGGGAGAGGAGGAGGAGGTAGCGGAGGAAGAGGTAGCGGAGGAAGAGGTAGCGGAGGAAGAGGTAGCGGAGGCAGAGGTAAAGGTGGAGGAGCAGAAAGGGAATGATAACGTCAATGAAGAAGGCGACGCCGATAATGATGATGATAATGCAGATGCAGATGATGATCAAGATGTTATCAATGAGCTGGCAGCGATTGATTATGATGAAGTTGATATTGATAATCTTGAACAGGATAATCAACATGAAAACTAATGTATCGTAATGAAAGAAGCCAGCAAATAGCATTGAGACTCGTCCATTAAAGTATGTTAAACCCCAGCTGCTGCGATCTCCGATATTTTACTGAAATGCAACAACAGTGAAACGAAAGCAAACTACAAAAACAAAAACAAACAGAAGCAACAACAACAAGAAAACATAAACAAAAAAGAAACAATTATATTAAATGCAAACAAATACACACATACACACACGCGCATAATATGAAAGAAATGAAGTTATTAAAGAATACATAACAAAATCAATATACAACAAATATAATAAATATGTCAAGAGAGTAAAATGATAACAAATATTTTTGCATAAACTGGCTGTTAGGTTTGAGAAATATACGAAAAAGATGAAAACAATTAAATATATATATAGTATACAAATATAATATGAGAATAATGTATTAGTTAATTAGGCATTATAGAAATAATTAAGGTCAGTCTGTGTAAATCGTTGAATCGACAGAATATATATGATGTAACTAAAGTTTTAGCTCAAAATAACTACAGTGCATTGAGCTGAGTGTGTGGCTTTAAGAGAATCTTGAAATTTTGTGGAACGTTTTATACACATAGAATGCGATTAGAGTATAAACAAAGTAAATTAAAGAAAAAAAACTGTCAGAACGTACAGAGTATAGTCTTTTAGCGTTAGGTGTTAGTTAAAGCTTCATTAACTTGGCGGCGATACATGATTTTCTTTTGGTTTTAGAACTTTGCGGATCGCTTTTCTCATCTTGCACATTTTGTAATCTAATTTACATGCCTAATTTTTTGTGTTAAAAAAAAAATGTAAAAATAAAAACAAATCTAAATTAAACAATTAGGCTTTAAGTAATTTACATGTAAAACAAATTTAAAAGAACAGAAATCTATATATTTGTGTAAAAAGACATGAAAGTCGCAATTGTTTACTCTGTATCTTGAATTACACAATGCGACTTAATACTGTTGATTAGGCAATACTATGAAAAACTAAAATAATAAAAATATACATATATACTGCAATACTTACAAGTTTCTTTAATTATATTATATGAATTCAATTGATAGATCATTATGAACTATGTGTAAAAATTAGACAAATTTCCTGTCGTTTATTTTGAATGTATATCGTTGAATGTGATCAATTTGACAAACTCACTATTTATTGTCTAACTTAAAGGTTTGAATGCTAAATTCCGACTAAATTTAGAGAATGACAGCTTCCGCGTTCCCGTATTATGTATATAACGTTTTAATCTAAGCCTAAGAAAAGTTGAAATGATGAACAATTTAATTACAATATGTACTACTACTATATACATTTACATACATATATATACACACATGTACATGCCCAAAATGTAAAACTGTTTAGTGGAAATGCAGCTTGTTGAAGTTGGATAATGGATATGCAACTTGCGAAAATTGGAAATATAGGTAATATATACATATTATGATTAGAAATAATAAATTGTGTATAAATGCTAAAAATGTTATTTATTTATGGTAAATTTACCTACTTATGCAGTTGTTTTAATTCATACGTGGAGATTTCAATTACTTGTTTGCTTTAAATTGGCATCCAAAGGAGTTTTTAAATATTGCGCGCTGATAATTGCATGAACACAGCCCTACATCGATAACATTCTGTTAGAATGTATCGATATTTTAAGAGTGTCAGCTGTTTACCTGGTGAGCGAAGTAACAATTGAGCCAGCTGTCTGAAGCATACGACTGGACAAGTTAGGTCTTTTGCGTATGCATTCTTAAAAATTAAAAAAAAAATAACTTTGCTGGCAATAAATTTTATAAATGCATAGTATTCGTTGCATTGGTAAGTTTTTAATTCGTTCAAGTGCTACTGCGTCAATTGCCACCACATTCCATCAGCGAACTTGTCAATTGTCATCTGTGAGCCGCATTTCTACTCCGTCAAAAATGATGGAATCTATTGAAGGCCGATTTTCGGAAGATATAATCAAGCAGCTTGGGAATCCACCCAGGATTCGTCCAACTCCTGGATTCAGCAGGGTGGACAGTCAGCAGTTTCACAACATGTTTACGCCGGAACTGAAGGAACTAGTGGCGCTGTTCAAAAAATACAATTATGAGTTGCGCATTGCCGGCGGCGCTGTCCGGGATATTCTTATGAATATACAGCCTAAGGATATAGATTTTGCGACAACCGCGACTCCCGAGCAGATGAAGGAGATGTTCAACAAGGAGGAGATTCGGATGATTAATGCCAAGGGCGAAAAACATGGCACAATTACGGCACGCATCAACAACAAGGAGAACTTCGAGATCACCACATTACGTATCGATGTGCGCACTGATGGACGACATGCGGATGTGGTTTTTACCACCGACTGGCTTTTGGACGCGTTGCGTCGTGACCTGACCATAAACTCCATGTTCATGAACTTTCACGGCGTAATTTTCGACCACTTTTATGGCTACGAAGATTTAATGAACCATCGCGTCTGCTTTGTCGGAGACGCTGATATTCGCATCAAGGAGGACTACTTACGTATTCTACGTTATTTTCGATTCTTTGCACGCATTGCCCGAGAAGGACAGGAGCTCGAGGAGTACACTGAGGACGCCATCAAGGCAAATGCTGCGGGTTTGGAGCGCATTAGCGGAGAACGCATTTGGTCCGAGCTACAGAAGATTTTAAGCGGAATATATGTGTTTGATATTATGATCAAGATTGTTAAATGTGGCATTACCGAATATTGTGGTTTGCCAAGAATTCCGGATATGGAGGAGTTCGGTCGCCTCTGCAGCGACTTGGATTACTTCGAGAGGCCCCATAATCCCATTCTATACATGATTGCTATGCTGGAGACCACCGAGGATGCAATTAAGCTACACGAGCGCCTAAAGCTATCTGCCTATGACCGTGATCTCGCTCTCTTTATCACACAGCACCGTCAGAAGGTAATACTAAATTTCATTAGAACACAGATTATATAGAGATTAAACTGAATCATTGCAGGTCGAAGATGAATATACTTGTCTTCTGGACTATCAAAAGTTGTGTTTACAACCATATGCTAAACGCGAGTTCGTCCAGGAGCTACTGAAGTATAGCAACGAGAAGGAGCTTTACGATCAACTAAAGGAGTGGGAGATTCCAACCTTTCCAATCAATGGCAACACGCTGAAGACTCACGGACTGGCAGGCAAGAAGATGGGCCGCGTTTTGAACGAACTGCGCCTGCTGTGGGCCAACAGTGAGTTCCAGCTTACGGCAGACGAGTTGATGGAACAACTTCCCACAGTGCTGGAATCACTGGAAGCGGAATCGCCTCAGGCCACACCAACAAAAAAAATACGTACTCAGTAATTTCTTTCCAATGTTTGGATCGAACCAATTTTTTATATAATAAACTGTTGATTTAGACTAAAGTTTGCTAAAGATATGTATGGGACGCTTAAAGCCAGCTTTGCAGTGCTCTGGCTGACCCATGATTTCCATGCTGGCGAAGCCCACCTCGGAGCTGAGCAAATACTCCGTGAACTGTTCTGGCTTGAACTTGATAGTATTGTAGTTTTCACGTATTTTATCCTGCAAATGAAAGAAGATTAGTGACATGGTGGATAGAGATTAAAGTTCTCCACTTACCGAAAGTCTTTTGCGACGTTTGTAGGTGTCGAAGGATTGGGGTTCTAGTATCAGCTTTCCACCTGGTCGCAGCTGTAGAAACATACGCCGGAATGCTTGTCTTAATCCTGCGTCACAAAAGTTTAGGTGTATCCATTTGGTGACCGACAAGCACAAGATCACATCGTATTGTGGACGCTCGATCTCGAGAAGCACATCATCCTCCAGCACATAATTTCCATGTACAAACTTTACGTTGTACGGGAATTTGCCCGCAGCAGCTGCCATGGATACATTGCTCATCTTCTTAATATTAGTTATGGCCATTTGGGCGTCGTGCGTCAAACTGCGATCTATGTCCAGACCAATGAGACTCTTGGCTTCAAACTGCTTTGCGATCTGTATGGACAAGTGGCCAGAATTGCAGCCAATATCCAGGAGTTGTTTGCCTCGAAACAGTTCCGGCTGTGTAGCGAATACATCCAGCCGGATGTCGTGGAAATCCTTGTCCAAAATACGCTTTCCATAGTACTGTTTATAGTTGCCGTACATGAATGTTTCATTCTTGTCATGTTTTTTTGATTTGTTGTTGTTACTGCTGACGTCTGTGCTTTTCTTGGCCAATTGCAAACGTTTCTTTGGACTCTGTGCTGGTGGTCGCTGGGCGATATGTTTCAGCGCGTCCTCAGGAGGCACGTGCACATCCGTCGTTTCAACGGCTGCGTTGTTGTTGGTTTGTGGAACACTCTGTTTCAGTCTTTTGATTTCCTTGTCGACATTCTCGATTGTTGATTTTCGCTTTCCAGCGAAAGGTGTCAATTCACCTGCAGGTACCACTGTGTTATTGTTAGTTTCTAAATCCATTATGGCATTTTATATGTTTTAAACGTTTAAGCACCAAAATAATACAAGAAAAGACAAAACTTAGCGGTATGGAAAGACTCTGTTTATACAGTGTTGCGAAACTCAAGAGACATGTGAATTTAATAGTTTTACAACTCTGATGTAATGTTAGCGTTTCTGTTAAGCTGATGAGTAAAATCTGTTAACAGTGTGAGTAGTTCTGTTAAAAACAATAACCGCTTTGCTAACCGGTTGGCATGTGGCGGGGTTTCTTTTGATTTTAAATTAAAGAACACACTCAGAATACTTTCGACCGATTTTTTTTTTGGCAGCTGTACGGTATACGTGCGGTGCATTATTTGGCACTCTACAGGTTCGGGAAGCAGTGGGTTATCGTCCCAAAGCTGTGAAAATCTAGTTGAGACTTGAGGTTTCGCCTAAAACAGATTTAGTCAAGTCTTATCGTTGAACAGATTGTCCATTTACCAAGTAAGTAAAGCAGACACGTTTTAGAAAAATTTGTTTTATTTCGACTATTAAAACATTTCACACACACAAATATGTATTGTCTGGTGAATTATTTGGTGGCTCTAGCTCTTATAGTTTGGAAGATCCAGGTGTTTATACGGTCGGACGGACGGACGGACAGACAGACGGACGGACGAACAGACGGACATTGCTATATCGTCTCGGCTGTTGATGCTGATCAAGAATATATATACTTTATGGGGTTGGAAAAGCCTCCTTCAAACCATCGATATCTTGGGATATTCACTAAAAACTATTTGTGGTAGTCGAATTATCATTATCCTTTTCCATGTCCGAGTTTGTTCTGAGTGTCGTCAAAGCAAGGTTAATGAAAGAATAATAACTACATGTACATATTGGCAGCTTTAAATTCAAATCATTGTTGAAAATTTCCGTTAAATGATTCGAGGACGTCGCTACGCGTCGTTTCATGTTGAAATGGGAAACCGCTGAATCGGGTGAGCGAAGCGTGTGCCGTGCTCCTTGACCCCTTCGTGGTGAGAGGCTGGGAGACTGCTAGACACTCGGACAGTATAACAAATTATGCCAATTTGTGTCTGTGTGAGTCTGCGTGTGTCTAAGTGTGTGTGTGTGGACCGTGGTCAGTTCAAGTGCTGTCAAGGGTTGAACTCGCTTGAGTGACCGACGCGTGGCAATTTCCCTACCGAGATTTAAAGGGTTGTCGATTGTTGTAGGCGCTGTGTGATTATTTATGTTTTGCTTATAAATTAAAAATTTTAATTTTTTTTTCAAAACTCTTTATAGACTGCATACAAAACCCGTTTGACCGTCGATTTCTGAATTTCATATATTATTTATGAATAGATGATCAGAAACCCTTTTTATTTTCCCAAACAAACGTCACCAAAAAATTTCTCATAAAACTCTCAAAACACAATAGTCCAAAGTGATCATTAAGCGGCAAGAGATAAATTTTACAAAAATCATTTAAAAGGTCCTCAAAATTAAGAGAGAGAAAAAAACAACACGAGATGGAATCCTGTGCTGAGACATTTTCCAAGGAATGTCTCGCAAGGCGCATAAAATTTGAATAAAATTTCATTTTAGGGGGTTGTGGCCTGGACCTAGATCTCTGGACTGTGTGGACCAGGGATACGCGCAATTGGAAACCAGTTTATATTTGCCCTGTGTTATTTTGCCTTTTGTCTACCAAAAACATAAAAAGCGCAGAGAGTAGAGGGGAGAGTGGAAAGGGGAGAGGGGAAAGGGGTAAAAAAGGATGCAACATCTATTAAAACTTCAAATGACTTGTAGTTTTTTTTTTTTTTGAATGCGATGCAGCTTCCGCTCGTCTGCCGCCCTGATGGATGGGTCAGGGGCATGGTCATGCATCATGTGGCAAACGTAGGAAATTTAAAACCCGTTTCGAAACATTTCTCTGCCTGTTTGAAAGCTGCACAGCGTCCAGCATTTAATCTGCTGCAGAGTCTGAATAAAATTAGAAAGGATTTGTTTGGTCAAATCCTTTGGTTGCCATCAAAATTTTGAATACACACAACCCTCAAAGAGCCATAGTCATAGCTAACAAGCCCGAGATGAGTTGACAACGCTCGTCGAGCCTCTATGCTGTCCAGGGGTCGTTATAGCCAGGGTCCACCGTTTGGTCCATGTGTAATTTAATCGTTGCCTTCATCCCGCAGGGAGAGTTGAGGTAGAAGTAGTGAAAGAGACCGAAAGGGTTGCATTTATGTAACTTTATAATTTTGGGTCAGCGTGTTGATCTACTCTCTCCCTCCCTCTCTCTCTCGCTCTCACTCCCCTTTCCCTTTCTTCCTCCCTCCCTACTTCATCATGTGCATGCAAATCAAGCTTCAAATTATTTTGAACTAAGGTTACCAAAACTAAACCCAAAATAATTTGTTCTATTTGTTGTTCTATGTGAAAAGTCCGCGCTGTTTTCCACATCAATTTTTAACCTTTTTTTATAGCTGATTTCAAATTTTCTAATTAAAATCGGTAATATTGTGGCATTGTTTTGGGGGAGATTAAAAGATTGGATTATTATGTGATTTCTGATGGGAAATTTGGGCTTTGGTTTAAAATAAATTTAGAGTTTTCGGTGATTTTTAAAAGTTGTTCTTTAAAAAATAGCTTTTTACTGTCAGAGTATTGATAGGATTGACCTAGGGTCTCTTTGGTAAAGGAGTATTTCTAGATCCTAAGAAAAAGAGGCAAATCTTTTACTTTGAACTCGTATTACTCACTGCCCTTGGCCCATTAATCTGCATGACTATTGGCACTTAAAGGCCATAAATTCAGTCTTAATGCGACATTGACCCAGAAAACCAGGCGAAGGGCAGAGGTCCGATTTCTTACTCTCTGTGTGTGCGTGTGTGTGTGTGTGTGTGTTAAGCCACAGTCTGTGCGAATTCGGTGTACGGTTGAATGGATTGCAATGCAGCAGTTCAAGCTGGCATAACAGAAGAATTGTGAATTAAACCCCAAGACGAACTCTGAACCAACCCCGAGTTGGGTCAATGAAAAATCGCTTCAATTTTGAGGCAAAAAATCATTAAAATCGTCACAAAAATAAAAAAAAAAGGGGAAAAATAAAAGAAAAAGAAAAGGAAAAAGGAAGGATAAGGGGAGGGGGGAGGAGAGGGAGATGGAGAAATGTTTAGGGAAGGGTTGCCAAAAAGGACGTCAAGGAGCAGACGTTTTCCTTTGTTTGCATTTCACCTCTGTGCGTAATTTACTGTGAACCCGATCGAAGCTGAAGGATATCTGCAACCAAAGATGATGACTATCTATCTATATATAGCTACAAAAATGGGTATGCTTGGGGTTGGCATCGTTACGTCTCTGAACCGATCCGAAAGTGACATCATAAGACGTGACATATTTGAACCCCGGGCCAACAGCATCAAGGACCTCTCTGAGCTCATGCAATTCTTGTATTTATTTGCACCCTTTGATACCTGATGGAATTTCCTTTGGTTCGGTTGAGTTCGTTTTTATTTCTGTTCGGTTATTTGATCGCTCGTAAATTTCGCTTGCCTCGATTGTAATCCTCAAATGGCGATTTTTGCACTGTGGGAATTTTTTCCGCATCTTTCAAAATTTTTTCTTTTTTGCAATTCATGATCGATGGTTGTATAGGATTTCCAAACAAATGAAAAGAAAATGGGGTTAAGCGGAAAAGTCTAGCGGGGAAAGGGGAACGAAAGTTTTCCTTTGAAGGAAATTTGATATGCAAAATTTAATAAAATTAAATTCATTTGATATTGAAAAGCTTAACTGCTTAATTATAGGCTCAATCTGTTGCGTTTTTAGTTTTTCCGGCGAAAAACTCGTTTTCCAAATCGCTTTATGGTTTTTCCCCTTGACCACAAAGTGTGCGGGAAAACTGGAAAATTTCTGTGTTTGTATTTATGTAAATTTTTATTTATTTTCGGCATTTTTTTTGTCGTGTTTTGTTTTGTTTTGTGACGCGTGTCCAGTTGAGTTAACCCTTTAATGACCCAACTGACCAACTGACCAATTGAGCAGACGGCACGCACCGAACGGGTTTTCTCCTCTCTCTCTCTCTCCTCTGTCTCTCTTTCTGTCTCTCTTTCTGTCTCCTGTTGTGGCACGTGCAGCTGATTAAGAAGTTGCCTCTGGTCAGTTGGTCAGTTGTTCAGTTTTAGCTGAATTTTGCTTGCTGCTCCTATTTGAATCCTATCTCTTTGGTCCTGCTTCCTCAGCAGCTCAACTCCTTGCTGCTGGACTCCTTCGTGTTTATCCTGTGATCAACCCTTTTTTTTGTCAGCTTTTATTTGTGATTTGAAATTTGAAATTTTTTTTATAAATGCTACATTTTGGCAATGGTTGTTAATACACACACGCACATACATGTCATGTGTGTGTGTGTGTGCGTGTGTGGAAAGGGGTAGCAAAAGGACAAAGGACAATGGATCCTGATGCTGTGCGTCGTTGCTTGACAGCGAGTTCAATTGTTTAGGACACACACATAAAAGCGTTACGACTACCCAAAATTTTAGCTGACCTTCGTTCCTGCGCCCGCAGAATTTCATAGCTCAAAGAGAGTAGAAAATTTTAAAAAATACGAAAGAGAGCGAGTATTTAAGAGCACAGTGCGCTCTCTTAAATAGTAATTAGCAATTACAAAAAGGTTAAAATAAAGATGGAGTTGAGGCTAATTTTTTTTAGCATTTTTAGACACCGAGCTCTAAAAGAGTACAGGGTCGGTTGTTTTTGTCCAAAGTGAAATGTGCATAACAGGCAGAAGGTAGCATTTCCGACCTCATATATTCTTGATCAGCATCAACAGCCCAGACGATATAGCAATCTCCGTCTGTTTGTCTGTCCCTCCTTCTATATAAACACCTAGATCTCTGCGACTATAAGAGCTAGAGACACTAAATTTAGTATGAAAGTCCTACTACTGTACGCAGATCAAGTCTGTTTCAAATATTCTGTATCTGAACACGTTTATGCCTGCCAGTAATAAATTCAAATATCTTTCAGTTCAAAAATTCTCGCAGTTTCTCAGGAAGTTTTTGAATCTTAATTAAAAAAAATGCATTTCTCACACTGATTGCAATCAAATGCATGAAATTAAGAATCCAAAATAAAATTTAAGAATATTCTAAATGTAATAATGTGCACAGAGCGTTTCATAATGAGCAACTGCCAAATGGAAATGCATAAATTTTCCGACTTTTCCACTGGCTTGCCAATTTCCAGTGTTGTATTTTTGCAGCGTTTGCTAAATGTAACCAAAAAATGATTATGCAAACCGAAGATCCTTTCATGAATTTGCATATTTTTTGCATTTTCAATCAAGCGGGTGTCCTGGTAACTAGGGATAGTTCCCGGAAAGCAGAAAGGAGGTAGGAGAAGGCATAGGGAAAGGGGGGGTTGGGGTAGGGGCCAAAGGGATGTGGCACATTTTTGACTTGTGCCAATGTTATGCAAATTTCTAAATATTCTGCGATTTCGATTCCCGTCTTGAGTCTTAACTTTCGACAGAGTCCTGCGTCCTGCATCCTTCGTCCTTGATTTGATTTTGATGTTTTGTTGTTTGGCATTAACCGTGTTAAATGTTAATTTTCCTCAAGTGCCAGGAGTTGGGCCAAAACCATGTCCTGTGTGTGTGTGTGTGTGTGTGTTTGTGTGAGTGTGTGTGTGTTCTTGGGTTACTTAATTGATCCTGATTTAATATTCATGTATTTCAATTTATATTGATGTTTGCGTGAAGTTGATTGCAAATGTGCAAATATTTCTTCGAAGCGTTCAGAATTTTGTTTAGAATTATGAATTTAAAAAGGATTAGAAACTAAATGTATATATTTTGTGGGTTATTCGATTAGTTATAGACTTTTGAATTGGGGATTTCGTGTGATTTTAATATAGAATATTAAATTTATACATTTTAATTAATATACGAAAAGATATATTTTTTACAGAGGTACAGAAACTACTACTAATAAATTTTTATGTATTAATTTTAAGTAACACATTTTAAATAGTATTAAAAAAATAATAATTGTAATAATTTTTTCGCAAGTGATTTTTAATTAAGAGTCAACTTTTTCTAACTTTAAAATTGAATGGACATAAATTTTATATTTAAGTATATATAAAAAATTTTAAAATTATTTTTTATTTCTGAAAAAAATTATTATTTAAATTCATTTTTAATTCAGTTTTTTTCTAGATTATTTTCTAGGGTATTAATAAGGTTACTCTCCTTAAGAAATACCCTAGAAAATTTTCAATAGGCTAAAATATATTTTCTAGGCTAAAATATTTGCTAGAATGCTTCCTAGACTATTTCCTAAAGTAGTTCACATATTCACATCTTTTTCAAAAACCCTTCAACTTAATTTGTTTACTTCATTTCACTTCTGAGTTTTCTTAATCCATTCAAAGCATTTTAATCAATTTCCAAAATCTTGATATGCAATTCTCACAAGCGAATAACTCGGCAATCGCAGAACTCTTAAGAAATTTCAAAGGCATGAAAAGAAAACGAGACGATAAAAGAAAACCTAAGGAAAATGGAAAACTGCAACCCTTTTTCGCACAGGCAAATCAACAATTTATTAATTTCCCAGACTTGTTGTTGTTTATGCAATTTGCAATATCAAATGTCAGTAAAATAGCAACAGAGTGTTTTTTTCCTTTTTGGGAAAAAGGATTATGAATTCTGATGCACTGCGAATGGAAAACGGAAATTGCACAAAAAAACTGCATGAACCCTTTTGCTCAGAGAGGCAGAAAACCGTAAAACACTTTTTGCATAACCGTAAAATGAAAATTGCATACGTGCAACCCTTTGGTGCAGGCAAAAAGGACGAGAAGTTAGCGAAAGGATAACTTGAGCTAAGGCAAGACAAGGGTTAAGGAGAGGAGGGGTGGTAAGGTAAGGTACAGGGTTGGGGTGGGGTATGAAGCAAGAAACTTTCACATAAATCTCGCGGTGCCAAATTTCTGCAGCAGCTGACGTCATTAAGACGGCATTTGTCATTGATTTCCGTTAAAGGATTTGCTATAAAATTGTATCCTTTTTTCACAAATTTCCATCGCCTGAAATCGGAGATTTTCCACAGCGAAAGGCAGGAAAACCCCTTGATAAATGATCGATAGTTTGGGCCAAGAAAGTGCCAAAAAAAAATTAAAATGGAAAGCGGAAACTTGTCGTACCGATCATCAATCAAACAAGGACACGTCTCACATTACCAACTGTGAACATTTTCCTCCAAATTTTCACTACAAATTTTCTTCTAGTTTAGATGGAGTTTTTTGCATATAAATCTAGTCGTAATCCTCTGGCGAAATGGCCAACGAAACTTGACCTCTCTGGCCAAGGGACTGTCAACATACTTAGGTCCTTGCATAAATAATCCTATTAATTGCTATATTAGTCATTGGAAAACCAACTCGAATATATATAAACAACTCAATAAATGTGTGAAAATTTCATCAAAATTTCCCAGGCAAAAGGAAAAGCGAAAGAGAAAGAAAAGCAAAAAGACTTGAGATCATTTGAGAGGCCAGCTGATCATCATGCTGATGATCATCAATATCATTTAACCTAATGGACCCTGACCTTGGACGGCTGCACTAAGCTGTGGCAAAAGTGTCCTTACGCTCGACTAGATCCTTCGCTCCTTTTGCTATTTTTCTTCAATTTCCGTTGAGGCGAAATCGCAAGCCCTTTAATAGGGGTGGTTCCCGAATACCTTTTCTTCGGCCTCTCCTTTGCCAATTTCTATGCCCGGAATGTCCAAACAAATATAAATCAAAGTTGGCATTTTGGAAATTTGGAAAAATTTCTTGGGTTTTAGTTACTGCAAATTTTATTTTGTTTGCTTAGGTCGTAAGTTTTCTCAAATAACAAAGGGAAAATTCATAAAAAATGGTAAGAACTTGGAATTTAATTTTCTTTTGGTAGTATTGTAATTAATGATATTTTTTCTTTATTTTTTTAAATTTTGAATCTCTGTTTAATACACTTAAGTTAACTCGTACTTTTTTAAAAAACACTTGATTTTAATAGCTAAACTTTTGGCGAGAAAACAACTAAAACAATTGCTTTAATTGCCGTATAACGTGACTGACTTTTGGCTGCCACTGTAACGCCCCATTTTGACACTCAATTTGCATAAATTGTGCAAAGTCATTAGCAAACAGCAAACAGCAAACAGCTGCTGTCCAGCAGGACAACAGGACATTGGCACGACCAAAGGACACGCATTGATTGAGCCTTAATGGGATGTGTTGACAGACGGGAAGGTCAACATGGTTTGCAGGAGAGTCAACTAATTGGTAAACGTTTAAGGCCACTATTAACTGATAAAGTAGCTTTTGAGTAGTGGGAAATTAATTTATTTAATTAGAAAAATACTTTGTTAATAATAAAAAAATATAATAAAAATTTACTTTAATGATTGTGAGTATGGTAAATTATAGACTGGAGAAAATATATAAATACTAAAATTCTTAAAATCCTTAAAATTAATATTTGACATACATAAATTTGAGAAACTTCTGAGTAAGTCAATAAATTTTAATCTTAAAATAAAATATTATATTAAATTTCATAACTTTGTAAAGATACAAAATGAGTTTCATTCGATAAGCTGAAATTGGAGTATAATTTTAATTTTAAAACATAAAAAAACGTTAGTTTTTTACAGTCTAAATTTTGTACGCTCTTTCAATACTTTTCCTTTGTCTTTAAGTATTTTTTGTAGTATTTTCTTAACTGCCTTCTACGGCTTTCTTTAATTGCCCAGTAGAAACTCAAACAAACTAGAATCCATAGGGCGTAAAACGTGCTCTGATCATGATATCCTGTAAAACCTTAAACGGAATCGGTTAGTTGTGATTGTGTTGGCGTTGTGCGGTTCATTGCGCAACTGCCAAAACTGCGTCAAAGATTTTTCCAATTCTTATAGAAAATAGCCCAAAATAAAAAGAAAAGAAAAACGAAGAAGAAGAAGGGGAGGGTGAAGAGAAGAAGCAGAAGCAGGAGGAGATGAATGAGGAAATCAATCCACCCTCAATTTGAGGGCAAATGTACCTAACAAGATGTGTGTGTGTGTGTATGTATGTGTTTCCCTGCCAGGTATTTGTCTAAGCATGCTGCGTAATCCTTTTTGTAAGGACACGTCTGTCTGTCTGACTGTGTGTGAGCTGTATGTGTGTGTGTGTGTGTGTGTGTGTGCGTAGCTGAAAGGATTGCGTTGTAAGAGAGCAAGAATTGAGGACGTTTCTTGGCGTATCTCCTACCAAAAGGATCTCGCTCCGAAATGGCAGCTGAAGATAATCAACACAAAACCCAAAAAAAAAAAAAGAGTGTATTGTGAAAAAAAAGGATGCCAAGGATACAGATGGGGCGCCGTACTTCGTTCAACGCTCTCCGCTCTCCGTTTTGTTGTGACGATGTAATAAGATTATAATTTCATATTTTCTTTTCAATTTTTGTTCCTTTTCGCGTTAAAGTTCACAGAACTTTGCCAGCTGACCTCTGAACCGAAAGGATATTCGCCAAGGGTTGCTAAATTTCCAAAAATCAAACTTACTGCAACCCTTTACTTTTACCTTAGGTTTTCTCTGCGCTGAATTTTCCAACATTTTAGCAACATTTTATCCCAAAAAAAGGGTAAATATTTGCGAAATAAATTCTTACCTAGAAGGAAAAGTATCTTATAACACGACAAACTATCATTAATTTTAATATTGTCATTAGTTTTACGGCACAGCTCAGACGGGGAAAATTACACGAGAAATCCTCAAGAAAATCGTGAGAAAATTGTAAGAAAATCGTGCTGTGATCTTGAGTAACTTGAGTCGCTGCTAATGATTCAGCGGGGAAACTTTTGAAGAACTCATAAAAATCATCAATCAATTCTGGCAGACAGTCGCTGAAAAGGCAAATATTTATGATAAATTATTTTGGCCAAGTTTCTTCCGTTTGTTTTGCAGAAAAGCGTGAAAATTCTTACGAAAAAACTCTGCAATTTGCACAATTATTTTTTCCACTTTTCCGTTTTCAAAACTCCATTAAATGGAATCAAAAAAAAATCAGCTGCCTTTAAATTCGATCGGAAAAATAACGTCTATTTTATTTTCAACCCTCCGATCGAATAAACCATTAATAAATTATGCTAATTTTTGCTATGAGGACCTGATGCCCAAAACGCATTTAACAAATATTTGCATAATTTTGGCACAGGCGACTTCTAAAAAGGGAGCAGCACTCACAGGATTTGCCCTACCCACAGCCAGTGTTATGCTAATCGACCTGCGACCCTGTAGGAGGAACTGGGTCTCACCGGAAAACTGCGCACGCGCGACGTGTGGAAATTTATGCAAATCAGCAAAAGGATATCGAAGGGAACAATATACCCTCCCTACCAAATCAATTGGCAAAAGGGAAGAAATCTAAACACCGAGCACAGCCATCGATTGATTTAAAAGTATCTTTGGGATTGGTTTGGGATTGGGATTGGAAACTGTCCAAAGTAGCCCTGGTTTGTCACTTGGTTGGCGAATTGAGATTGAAGTGGATTTACCAATTGTTTCCATAATTGAGTGACATGGATAGAGTTTGGAAAAAGTTAGGAAACGAGTAAACCAAGCAATGGCAACACTATTGATTACAAAAAAGGTTCCACGCCAAAACTAAGCTGAGCTGGGCTGGGGGAAAACTCGGAAAATCTGCATGAAAATGCGCACAAAAGCCCAAACATAGAATGGAAACAGAACAGAACTGAACAGAACAGAATGTATCCTATTCTATAGTTTAACTATGTATAGCTCAGCTATTATTTGTCTCTCTCTTTCTCTCTCTCTCTCCCTCTCTCTCTTTTTTTATGATTTTACATTAACCAAATGGAAATTTGCATATGAGAATTTTATATTCAGTTACAAAATTGAAAACTTTTGTACTTTGGCTTTTGTCTGCAAATAGAAGTTATGAAAGAGAGACAGATATAGTATAGAAAGAGAGAGAGAGAGAGATATAGTAGTAGAAAGTCAATTGAAGGATAACAATCCATTTGCTCATGAAGCGACAATTATTATTTCAGTGGAACTTGTATTTCTCCACAGAGATGTCAGACTAGAGCAAAGAGAATAGTGAGAGAAATGAGAATTTGCATTACACTAGGATTTTCCTGGTGAGGCAAATTGGCATTGACATGTTTTAATTAGAGTTGAGTTAAGTTGAGTTGGGAGAAGAATAGTTTAGAAGAGAAGTTTTTAGGGTTTTATGGGATTTTAATTGATTCTAAGTTGATCAGAGTAAATTACAGCTAAGATCACCAACTATCTAAAGTGCAGAGAAGTTGTCTCTATCAACGTGAGAAAATCTATGAGAACACTGAGAACTCATCTCTCTAATTACGGCAATTGCCTGTGGCCTCCTTTGTCCCGGTCTTTGTCCTATTCACAATTCCACAATTTGAGAATTCCACAATTTATGCTAAAAAGTAAACAAAAACCGTTTGAATATTGAATCCGAGAGGCGCTTCAGTGGGCAGGGGACACCCCGAAGAATACCGAATAGATGCAAAGAGATACGAATATTTTGGGTATTTTCTTCCTTTTTATGATCCTTGATCCTTTGTTTTGTCTAGGAATGGGCTGCCTTTGGCCGCAGATTTATTGCCTCTACTAAATCTGAACTCAACTTTTACCCCCTGGAAAACTGAAAACTGAAAAGGAAATGGGAAATAGGGAAATGATCAGTTCGAAGACAGTTTAAGGAAGACATTTCAATAAATTCTTGGCATTTATGGCAAATTTTCAATTTAGATTTTGTTTTCTAACTTTGTTGACCCTCAATGAATTTGTCGAGTGTCATTTTTGCATAGATCTGGGAGGGTATCAATGACCACAGTGACTGCTAATAGGCTTAATCGTTTTCCTAAAGGACACTTGATCAGTTCTTTATGAAGAGAAAGGACCAAGGAGCCATAGGACCTCAAGTCACTGATTAAATCGCCATGGATTGCGATCAGGACACAAAGGGAAGTCGATGCAGGTAGTGCCAAGTCTTGACCAGTTGGTCACGATCTCTTGATGGGTAAATGGAGAAAGGATATTACGCGCCGATCGGAGTCCTTAACCTGGTAAAGGACACGCGTCAGACAGGTACTTAAAGAAAGGAACCTGTTAAGTGGTCAGTAGGGACTGGTCATCCTTCAGGGTTGCGCGATGGTCAGTACATGCAGGTCAGTGAGCACGTGACCAGCAAAAGGCTGTTACCAGCGACCAGTCCGGACACAGTGACCATCTGATCAGCGAGCCAATGACGCCATTTTTGATGTATGCAAATTGGTTGAAGGATTGTAACCTTTAACTAGGTTATTAAGAGGCTTGCATATTTGATGTTGAGAAAATTTAAAGATACGTGAAAAAAAAAAATTTGAGAACATGTTTGGGTTCAAAATGGCTGACCTCGAGTACAAAGAACAAAATGCGAAGATAATTTGAATGCATGACCGCAAGTTGAACCCTTTGAGTCCTGCTGTGTGTGCGTTGTCCTGCAACGAGTGCTACCCCGATATAAGGATGGCATCAACTGTCAGGACATGTTATCCGACTACTCGTATTCGCGTGATGCTGCTGCTGTTGATGCTTCTGACCAGATCTAGCATTGGACCCGCCATATGCCGTGTTCGTGGAAAAGGGTTCGTCCTTTTTTCTACACTTTTTTTTCGCTCACATTTTCTTCGCGGCCTTTTCGACAAAATATTAATGCCAGTGTCCAAACCGGTTTGCTGCTCGGTGATTACTTTCATTGGATTCGCGGCCGTTGGGCCGTGAGTCCGGTCCGGTTTTAGGCAAGGAAGTCGTCCTTTTTTGGGCGACCCTTCGGTCTTCAACCCTTTTGTTGTGAGGATGCGCAAAAGCGAATAAAGTTGCAGCTTTCGATTCATTGTTTGCCGCTCGGGACACCAAAGATTTGATGAGAAATCTTTTTCGGCTTCTCAAGTTTTTTTTTCACTTTTTCTTTTAATTTTCCCAACATCAAAGGATATGCAACGATCTTAATAACCGTTATAGTTTACAATCCTTCAACCACTTTGTAGACATTAAAAATGGCGTCATTAGCTCGCTGACCATCTCAATTTGTCCGGAATGTCCTGTAAACCCTTTGTCTTCTGAGTGTCCTGCATATACTGCCACGCGCCCTGAAGGATGACCACTCAAATTGACCACTTAACACCTTTCTTCAAACCTGTTTGACTGCTTGACCATTAAGGACGAGCGACGCGTGCCTCAAAATCCTTTATTCAAGCTGACCATTGGTCAAGAAGGGACTACCTGGCACATCCGTTTGTGTCCTGACCAATCCTGGGGATAATCTGTGACTCTACGCCTTTGTCTCAATTACATTTTCATAAAAGAACTGATCGCGTGTCCTTTAGGAACGCTTAAGATATTATTAGCATTCGTTATCCTGGCAAAGGACAATCGAAATCTTTACTCACTTTCGCCAAGGGTCAATGAAGCTGAGCTAAAATCAAATACTCAATGAATTTGAATGCAAAATGCCAATAATTTATTGAAATGTCTTCGAACTGATCATTTCTCTATTTCCCATTTCCTTTTCAGTTTTCAGTTTTCCAGGGGGTAAAAGTTGAGTTCAGATTTAGTAGAGGCAATAAATCTGCGGCCAAAGCCATCCCATTCCTAGACAAAACAAAGGATCAAGGATCATAAAAAGAAATAAAATACCCAAAATATTCGAATCTCTTTGCATCTATTCGAAATTTCTTCGGGGTGTCCCCTGCCCACTGAAGCGCCTTTCAGATTCAATATTCAAACTGTTTTTGTTTACTTT